>CAXKWD010000010.1:99827803-101027803 GCA_964059195.1 Ectobius pallidus
AGACAACTGGGTTTAAGAAACTTATGGTGTTTCTGATTGTGTTGACAGACTCTGACTACTGCACCATGGTGAGAGATATCCCGCCTTACGACTCCGGCAGGCGTCTTCTTGACCTCATGGACATGTCGGTGTTCGACTTCCTAACCGGCAACATGGATCGCCATCACTATGAGACCTTCAAAGTGTTCGGCAACGACACCTTCCCTCTGCATCTAGACCACGGCCGGGGATTCGGCAAACCCTTCCAGGACGAGTTGTCCATTCTAGCACCCGTACTGCAATGCTGTCTAATGCGGCAGTCTACACTAACCACCCTCCTCAGGTAAATTTTATTTTTCTAGGCTAAGGGATTGCACATATTAAAATAAATACTGTTCGACCATACTATAATAATGTGACGTAATGGTTTCAGAATGATATCCATTTCAATACAAATTTCCATTATAACGGTATGGTCTACCATGATGTGGTTGCTAGACGTGAAACTAGAGAACGAAAAAATCCCACCGTTATAGGTTAACGGCTTTTTGAAGTTGATGTCACAACAGCGTAGACCTTCAGTTTAATTTGAAGTCCGAACAACGGTTGGCCTCCTGTAGGCCTATGCTTTATTTAATGTAAATTGTCAGAGGTGAAATAAAATGAGATGAAACGAGATAAATTAAATATGAGAGGATATACTCAAGTACCTTACAGTAACTTGCTAGTGTTTAGTTTTTCGAAAAGAAATGTTCAAGTAAAAAATAAAAAATAAAAAAATTAAAGATGACTTTTCTCAACAATGCTTAGTAGATATAAAAAAACTGTAGATAACAGTTTATATCATGATGCATAAGGAGCTAATCGCAAATTTACTTAAAATAAAAACTTCGACGTTAGGTACATGCAACAAAATTATAGAATAAATCCCCTTCCACCCAGGCTCCTACAAGAATTGTATAACATCGACCTGACGAATAAATGATATAGTATTCTTTCTTTCACCGATATTACCATGTAATTGGTGGTGTGAGTCAGCCGTGAAATTGCTGTCAATTTTTATACTTTTGTTATGGAAATGATTTCTGGTATGTTTCTATCATTATGGGTTATTCCACCATCATAGGATTTATTACGCCATTCTCAATTTTGTCTAGTCACGAATCCCTCAAGATAATTCCATACATAGAAATAATGTGGACCGATTTTCCATATTACTTTAGAATAAGCAAAATTCATACAATTGCAGACAAAATATATGCGAACACTCACACGACTTCCTAACCACACCGTGGATTTTGAAATGTTCTACTTTCTAACTTCCCATTCTGACAGAACAAGCGGCCACATTACGTGAGTGGTCATTCACTTGTATCAGCCTGACGTAAAACTGCATATTTTGCATGCAGGGCGTACATTAATTTGTGAAAAAAGAGACTAGCTTCAGCATTAGAAAAACTGTCAAGTAAAAGATTAAAGTAATAACGGCTTGTTTACCGTACTTATTCAGTGGCAATATGTAATTCCTAAGCAAGCTAAAGGAATATTATATATTTTATAAAACCCAGAGGTTTATTGCCGCGCTTACATAAGCCTCTCTATTCGACCCACCCATCCAACCATCCCTCGAAAATCCTACCTCCCTTAAGTCTATCCGAATATTGTGTCCCAACTACGTCCAAGTCATCCAAGTGGTATTTTCCCTTCCGGTCTCCCAGTCATTTTTTTATAGTTTTTATGTCTTTCCTTCCCCATGCGCGCAACATGTCCAGCCCGTTTCTTCCTCCGTCATTTAATTGCCCTTAATGTATTAGGTGAAGAGTACACGTTATAAAGATCGTCATTATGTAGTTTTCTCCAGTCCCCAGTCTCCAGTCTCCAGTCTTAGGTCTGAATATTTTCCTAAGCACCCGGTTCTCAAACAATCTCAGATTATGTTCCTCCCGAAGAGTATAAGACCTTGTCTCACAATCATATAGTCTAATGCAACCGGTAGCATAATTATTGTCTTATAAATTTAGGTAATAACTGCTAGAGAACAAAATTGTTACAGCTGTTTGTCTGTCAAACAGTATGTATATGTGATCAACATAAATCCCTCTCCCGACAGGTTGTGGCCTTGTCCGTCCTTGTAATAAAAGGAAGGAACATACTACTTGAGAGTGCTTATACCTTTCAAATACTATATGCGTTCAAATATTTGATTTACACTATTCACATACCGGTACCGAAAGATTGATATTTTTCTAAAATCATAACTTCTGGATACGAAGAGACTCAAACGAATGCAACTTCTAAAGCTCTTTGAAGGTATGCATGCTCTGCGCATAAGCATTTCTCTGTCCTGCGCTTATTCACCGCAGTCTGGTCCCGTCGTTCGTACTAGCCCCATTGGGTTTTTAAAAGCGGCTTTATCAGCTGAGGAGTGTCCCTCCGCTTATACAAGTGACGTAGAATTAAACGCCAATACTCTGAACTCGAGTATTTATTAATTTGGAGAACTTTAAAAGTTTGATATATTGGAATAGCAGTGCAACAAAATAAATAAATAAATAAATAAATATAACCTTACAGTCGATAACATTAAGGATTATCTTTATTCCAAGTTTCTCACTTCATTCTATGGCTGGTAAAGATGTTATCCACACCAAAAATCTCTCAGCTTTATAATACGGGTTCTATATTTTGCGAGTTGATCTCTGAGATCGTCTGCACAAGACCTATTCCTTTGCAAGCTGATTTTACCTCTCACCCCAACACTCATGTCTACTGATGTCCACCTACTAAAATACAAACTGTCCAGAGTTTCTGTCGCTGCCAACTATCTAGCTATCATTAAGCTTTAAATAAATGAAATAAAACAGGTTCCGAGTATATCCATGCTGAGAAAAATGTTTATAAAGAATTAAATTATGAGAATATTACTTATTGCTTTTAACATTTAGATGATTTCTTGAGTCAGAAGTTGAGCCGAGATCAATTAGATTTACCTGTCAGTACTCTATGATAACTGTAGCGATTCTGGTGAAGCGTAAGCTCAGCGGGAGGATGGGACAACTCTGAGACGTTGAAATAGCTACTACTGGCAGTGCAAAAAACATTTCCTACCTGATGATTGTTTATAATTATAATTATGTCGTCCATCACATACACTAAACACATGTGTATATCGAGAACTATGTTTTCCTAACTGTAGCAGTGAGTTTGCTTGCAGCTGAACCTGTTTATCGTGCCTCCATCTACCCCACAATACATGGCAGACCCCTACAGCAGTTATAATGAACTGTAACCCAAGAGTCCGGCGTAGCCTGACTAGATCTTTTTCTTGCATACCAAAAGAGCTACCGGTACAGAAATTAACACAACTGCAGCGACAAGGAAACAAATTCCGATGCTAGTATGCGAATACTGAGAAGACTTAATTGTCATGATGTAGAACAATATAACTATTATTTCGGCATTTAGAGGTGAAAATTGGCTTTTTTAAATCCGAACCTAAGCTGAGAGTTCGGAATGTACATGATCTAATTTTTATCAAAAAGTAGAGTTCACTGCTGACCTTATTTAGTGTTAAAACACCATCTTTAAGACACCATTCATTCGCTGATGCTAATTATTTAAAATGAAATTCATTTAAATCTGTTTAAAATTTAATGCGGAAAGAAAGGCTTTGTAAGATTGGAAATACTTCATCGTAAAAAATTCTTCTTCTTACGGTGTTAACACTGTAGGGACTGCTTTAATGAGAAGACTGCACACTTTTCAATGTTACAGTGTTTCACTTCTCGTCATTTACAAGTCAGGTGTGCTATTATTTCACTTTTGTACTTAAATGAGTGTAATCCAAGAACAGATTCCCACATCGGCAGTAACTTCTACATTCTACGGAGGAAACAACCAGGGGGAAAAAAAGGAAATTTAAGCAATCGTCAAACCACGACCTATAGTAGACTTTTATTAGAAATATGAGAAGTGTAATTACCCCTTGTCAAACTAAATTGATACATCAGCAATTTAACATACAATGCATATTGAACTATCAGCTATTGACTGATTTATGTCTATTTTCAAAGCTCAAAGCGTATGTTTGTTGTTTTATTATGGAGTTAATTGTGTGAAAGGGGATCGATGACATTTTTTATTGTTCCGTAACATGAGCTATCAAACAAAACAAGTGCGACTATTATATTACAATTTTCCACCGCTGGATAGAAATTAGTATAAATAACTGTCATTGATAATAATTATTCTCCACCAAAATGATGCTAAATTCTTGTCTAACAGGCGCATCTTTTATTAATCTGAACTGTCCCGGTTTGTGGTCTGGATATTTATTTGAGTCTTGGGCTGCATGCCACTGGTTACGTTCACTTTTACTATATCAGGTAAATTTAATAAAATCTTATCTTTATGTATGAGGCCAAAGCAATAGGCTTAAAAACTGTATGAAACATAATGGAAAAAAACTTATGACATTTCCATAAAACAATAGGCAAAATCTAAGAAGAAGTAGATTGATTAAAAATTTCATTACTGGAAATCACGAAATCATTGCCACAATGTTAAAATTCTGCCATTACTCTGTGTCTATTTTTTTGCCCGAACAGATGCTCTCAACTCTATCTATAGTTTGACCGTTCTAAAAAAGAAACCTGAAACAAACAAAAACCAGTAGTCTGTCTCACTTCTAGACTTTACGAAAAGTAGCTGGTGTGTTATTGAATTTGCACGAAGAGACAGAGTTGTAGGTGTTCGACAGGAATTTAAACGGCAATTTGGACGTCCTGTTCCTTCTGTTTCATCAATCTGAAGGCGGTACGAGTAATTTCGCGACAGAGGATGCATATGTCATCAAAGAAAAGGAGAAGCGGGAAGGCCAAGTGTAAACGAAGAAAATGTCTGTGCAAGCTTCGTACGGAGCCCTAGAAAATCACTACGGAGAGCCAATCAACAGTTTTTGCAGGTGACAAGATTAACAGTATGGAAGTTCGTATGGAAATGATTTAATTCCGTCGCTTTCTGCCATAAGGTCGTATTTGCTAGAAAGTTGAATAAACAACATACGACCTTTTGGTTCTGGAACTATTGGAAAAAATAACATAGCCTACAACCATATGGAATTCACATCTATTGTAAGTGAGATTGGTTTTTTAACATTCAACCTTTGGTGCAAGATATTTTGCTCATGATTGAACTGAATGTGCACCTAAAGTCATTTTCAGTAGAAACTCGACATACGACCTTCTGGCAGTAAAGAGACGATTTATTTCCGTACAAACTGCAGTTGGAAGAAAAACTGCAGCCTAATGATCTATCAAAGAGGCTAGCGTCTTTGAGAATTTTATGCCATGATCGAAGAAGATGCCGGAACGAATCATTATTGTTAGTGATGAAGCGACATTTTTATTTGTCTGGAAAAGTCGGTGGAAACAATCCGGATATGGGGATCTCAGGATCACCGCACTGTGATTAAAGTAGAGCGTGACAGTCCAAAAGTAAACTTGTTTTGAGCCGTATTTAAAAGACATATGTTTGGGCCATTTTTTCGTTGAGAACACTATCAATGGAAACGTTTAACTGAACATGTTGGAAGATTGAATGAAGAGGAACAGCGATACATTTTGCAATAAGACGGCAGCCTTCCACATTGCTATAAGGGCGTGCGAGGGTATCTCAATCAACACCTGCCAGGTCGATGGATTGGTCGTGTAACAGCCGCAGACAACACCTTCTGCACATGACCACCCAGTTCACCGGATCTCACAGTGTGGGTTTACTTAAGGACAGTGTTTACATTCATCTCTCTTCCAGTGACTTGACTGGAATTGAGAAGGCGCATTACCGCAGTGATCGGGAATGTCACACAAGATTGCTTGCGAGAGTTTGGGGCTCACATTCAGTGCATCTCAAGTCACTACGAAACTTCATACTTCCCTCTTTCAAATGATGATATTTTATTTATGTTGAGTATTAGTTGAACAATTTTCTTATGAAATTGTCCAAAAATTTATAGACATGGTGTATAAATCCACCCTATTTTAGCTACATTATCTGCCATATCGTCATAAAACATTCAATTTAATTTACTGCAAATGAGACTAGATGGATGGAGTTTATTTTTACGATTTTCTTTAGTTTAGGTTTGTAAGCTTGCAATTAGTATAAAGCCTACTAAATATAGGCATCACTGAACTCATGCCGTACCTTACTTTATTCCGCGAAATTTACAGAACCAAGTTAGCTTAGGCACAGGTAGATGACATTTTGTAAAGGTAGAGTAGGTGCTGTTTCCATGCAGCATTAACCACTCCAGTTCCCTCTCTATGCACATGTATAGAAACCGGTGTAGGCCTGCTACTGTGAAAGACGTCCGTTATTCACGTATATAGGAGCACTTTCCGTGAAGACGGACTTCATCTGCATCAGAATCAAAGCGGAACAAGTCCTATCATTGCACTGGGGCGTGGTTGTCTGACTACCTAATCCACATTGTGACGCGAGATACTGCTATTTCATAAGCATGTTAACATAGGCAAAATAACGAGGGGCCCGTATTTATCTTGAGAAAATTTTATTTTGACTAGTTAACGAATATTCGCAGAATTAAACACCTAATGAATAAATGAAACCTCGAAAATGAATAAAACGCATCGCGAGATAGCCCAGGGAGAGACAATGAATATTTATAATAGGTCAGTTATCGCTAGACTTCGGACTTTTAGGTCGCTAAAAATGCTGTTTTAGGTACCTAAAATAGGCTCTAAAAATTGGGAAATAGGTTCTAAAAATCGTAAAATAGTCTCTTATAAAATCGTTAAGTTGCCAATTTTCTAAAATATCTCAATTGCAATGCAGAATATTATATTTATTGAAGTCACCTTTAGTCAGTAATCATGATAAAACACAGATATAGGCCTATGGTACACAGAATTATGTAGACCTATTACTAGGGCCTGTTTTACTACCATAACGGTGAAAACCTAATCTCACTGGATGTGGGAGTCGGGAGAAAAACACTAAATTTTCTTGGGAATTCCAAGGAATTTTTCTACTCTAGACGAAACATTCCTTACTATTTAACCACGTCATAAATGCTTTATGTAGGCCTACTGCACATTCCGAGCTAAAAATTAAGTAGGCCTACGAACTGAAAAAAATAACATAAACTTATTTTGAACTTTAGAGAAAAAACAAGAAAAAAAGGAAATTTTAGGCTCTGACGTAAAAATAGGTTGTTTTAGGTCCTATAAAAGTATCAGTTTTAGGCATACTCACTTGTGAAACATGCATACACAAGTTTTCGTCCATATATCACTTAAGGATTAAAATAGGTTTTTACCTAAAATCCGAAGTCTAGTTATCGCATCATCGTTGGTATCTCGCTGCAATAACACTTTTAATCAGCTGTTTTATTTTTAGATTTAATTCCATTCTACTTCAAATATGAATATATGATAAGCAATCTTATTCCATCAACCACATACTAAAAGAAAGACTAACCTATGTTTAAAATTTATAGTTTCATTGCCTTAGTAAAAGTCTGGTCATAAATGGTTTAAGATTTTCTTAAGTTATGCTTGAAGCTGTACGAACTAAATTACCTTTCACTCATTTTTACTCCATAACTCCATGTAAGAAAGAGAAGTGAGAACACTTAAAAACCCGAGCTTGGGTAAAAAATAATTAACACATACTAATAATAGCTTTTTATTTTGTCTAGAAGAGTTTAGGCCATTGAATTAACATATATGATATAGTATCGTTCAGTCCTATCAAAAAATATACTGTATAATTTTATTAAAACCATCAGCTCAACAACCTTTATTTGTTGCTACCTAAGCCTTTCGTCACTTTTATGTCAACTTCAGGGCATCTTGCCTTACTGGAGCCAATTCATTAATACCATTTTAATTTTTAATCGTTAATTAATCTACATCAGCTAAGCAAAATGCTCTGAAGACGACATTAAATTGTCGAAAGGCCTAGGCAGAATAAAATAAAGGTTGTTGAACTGATGGTTTTAATTATATATTATATTTTATGAAATATTGTATTAACCTAGTCTGTAGCCTGTAAAAAAAATGAATCCAAGTGAAAATATTTACTTCATTAATAACTTTAAATTCTGAAGGTTACATGCAATATTTACAGTTATAAAGGTAGTTGACGAACTGGACACTCGTGCGAAACACTTTAGAGTAGAGAAAACTATTTGTAACGTATTGCAGTTCGTGCATTTATTACCGGTAAAACTAGTACATAATAAAGCAAAACAAAGAAAAAACATGCCAATAAAAGCATATATTGTACTTATGCGTATAACATTACCACTTAGTTCTAATGTAGTACAAGCACTAAATTAATTACAGCAGCAAACCATATACAACGTAAACATACGGTAAAGGTAACAAATGTTATTTCCAAATAGTCTGGTATGCATTTGCTTTTCAGACATCGCCCGCACTTTTGATACTAAATAAGTAATTAAATAAGCCACAAACTACTCTATTATTTTCCTATCGAAAGCTTAAAAGATTCAACATAAACTAACTTATTATTGCTGACTTAAATTACACCAAATTGTTAGATAAATTTTAAAAAGTTATTTAAATCGTTTTTGGCTTGTGATTCTGTTGCTAGTGTCGAACAATTACTTTTGTGGCATCAATAATAATAATAATAATAATAATAATAATAATTATTATTATTATTATTATTTCATGGCAATAGACAATTTCTAAAAGAGCTAAATAAATATTATCTATTTTATGGAATCCGGAAGTTCATTGTCACGCTTATCTGAGCCCGCCAATCAGTCCTATTCCGTGACAACTCCATCCAATGATCCTTCGCAAATCCTACTTCCTTTAAATCTATCCTAATATTGTCCTCTCACCTACGTCCAGGCCTTGCAGGTGGTCTTTTCCCTTCGGGTCTCAGATTCAATATTTTTTAGACAAGTCTTTCCGCCCTCGATGCGCGCAACATTTCCAGCCCATTTCATCCTATGTGATTTAATTACCCTTACAGGTTACGATAAGCATATCAAAATTAGTATAGGTAATGAAACCTCCACTAGGAGGCCCCTTCGCCCCACCTGGGGATCATAGGGTACCAGAACAGAACAGAACAGGTTACGAGGCTCGTTGTTATGCAGTTTTCTCCAGACCCCAGTTTCATCTATCTTAGGTCCAAATATTTTCCTAAACATTGTGTTTTCAAACACTCTCAGATTATGTTCTTCCCACAGACTGACCGACCGTGTTTCAAATCGATGTAACACAACCGACAGTCATAGGCGTACCGAGAGGGGGGGGGTTTGAACCCCCCCATTGATTAAAAAAAGAAAAATTGTATATTTTTTTAAAGTCTGCCCCTAAATTACTTAATACAAGTATAAAGCGTGGGAAGCTTAAAACTCGTTATTTTGCGTCTTAATTTTTAAAATTTTCCGAGGGAGGACCCCCGGAAGCTTAAAACTCGTTATTTTGCGTCTTAATTTTTAAAATTTTCCGGGGGAGGACCCCCGGAAGCTTAAAACTCGTTATTTTGCATCTTAATTTTTAAAATTTTTCGGGAGAGGACCCCCCGGACCCCCCTCTCCCTGGGGAGTATTCCATACCCCCCAGACCCCGCGGATGTTATAACCCCCATTTGGTCGGCCTGGTTACGCCTATGCCGACAGTATAATGTAATAATAATAATAATAATAGACTAATAATATAAAAGCTTTAAAAGTAAATTGAAAAAGGGCTGATTCAGTATATGTACGTTATATTGTTACCAACTGTGCAAATGTACCAAAATCCCTCATAATCTACGTTTGCATTAAATCGCAATATAAATGTCATATTTCAGTCTCATTTTTTACTCTTTTGGAATATTAACAGAGTTTAATTATCTGGATGCTGGCTTTCAATTAAAGGTGACTTTAATTAGTTTGGAATTAAATGTATTGGACAATACTCATAATGAAATATAAAAACCTCCCCCATCCTTTCACACGCTCTAATTACCACCCTTCATATTCATCGAATCCGTGATCGTTCATATTTCGTTATTGTATGTTTGTTTAAATCATTAGTCTCATGAATACTTCTGATTCTGTATAAATAAATATGTAGGTTAATAAAAGATAGGCTAGTATTGATCCATTCCGGGTTAACATCGAAACTAAAATTGTAAATATAAAATGAAAAAATGTATTAAAATATATCCAACCATTCAAAAACACACTAAAAAAAATGATGTACTTCATTAATAACTTTCAGTTTTGGAGATTATATTCAGCATTTATGTTAGCTTTCATCTAATGAAATACTGTATAGTTAAAATCACAGCTATTAAAAAAGATGATTCTTTAGGATCATTTCTATACAAGCATTATCATTAAGTTTGTTAAAATGAGTATACCACGTGACGTTTTAAAAAGCTATGGGCGTGGCACTTCGTATTTTCAATAGTTTTATTCATTCAATTCATTTAAAAACTAGCAATAAAGTCCACCAAAAGCAAAAGTCAAAGTTGCTAGAAAAATAATTATGGTCCTACAATTACATAATGGTGATGGTCAGGGTTTGAGGTCAGTGTAATATAGGCCTAATCCAACTTTCACATGAGTGCAAATAAGTTTTAAGAACCCACAATTCTTCCTTTACCTAGATATCTTTTTTGTAGATCTATTTTTTCATACAGTTTTAATTACTTTCACGAACACAATAGATATCGAATCAATAAAACATGAAGAGGCTAAGAAAACTTAAAAATATATAAACTACCGGTAATCTCCCTAGGTCGTCATGTTTACGTCTTTACTCAGAGAATACTTTTTACGCTGTCGGTAGTAAGATCAGTAGCCTATCTGTCACTTAAATATTCTTTCTTCCTAATATTTAACAGTTTTCTCCATGTTTCTTTCTCTTCTGTTTCGTTTTCTTCTCCAGTTTTCTCAATTTGACCGTTCTCCTTATCTTTGTCTATATGATTCTTCTGATCTCCCCATCTCTTTATTTCCCTCTCTCACTATCTCTTTATTTCCCTCTCTCGCCCTCTCTTTATTTCTCTTATCTTAAAGTTGATAAATACAAAGAGTTTATCACTTAGAATTCTGTAGACCTACCTGCTGCAGTATCGCATTTAGCTTCACTTTGAGATTCACAGTCTAGTAAAGCCAGAGTCAGATCTGCAGAGGAGCGGAAGGACTGCCAAATTTCTATACTGAATATCTCTCTACTTGACCTCATGATATGAACTTAACAAAGGCTTTTAGAAACCCCTGAACCTGTCACTGGAGTTTAATATAATTCACTCACAACATAAGCAGCATTCAAGCCCACGACAGTAGCGCTATTGAACGAAAAGCTACAAAACTAGTGAGTTCCCATAAACGAAAGAAATATGCTTGATTCTATCCTAATTAATTTTATACCTAGGTTCCATAATTATTTCAATTTAATAATAAATGGAATAGTTTGAACTTTAGGTTCATAAGCAGACTGCCGTTCAGGGATAAAAACAGACTCACACAGAACAAGATGAATACAAGTAAAGTTTTGTTTTGATATGATATGATGAATGACTAAAATTATAGGTTAAAATTATATAATATGGTTGGTTTACTTCATATTTGCTCACTTCTCATAGGGCATAAAATAAAAAAAGAAATACAAGAAGAAGAAAAGTTGGAGCTGGAGATAAAGGGGAGAAGAGGGGATGAGAGAAAGATGAAAAGTTGGAAGGGAGGAGATGGAAAAGGGAAGCTGGGGCAGAAGAAAACAAAGAAATAAACGAAGAATACTACGATAGGAAAAATTGAATTTAACGCATACTATGTTACGAATGAAGGAAAATAAAACGAATATAAAAATAATAATTACCGGTACGTGCTAAAAATTTAAAGGTAAAATAAGGTTGCGTGCACATTGGCACAGGTGCACATCGGCACAGTCGAATTTTCGTGCACATTGGCATAGTTTTTTTTATCTTGCAATATCATCGTGCTCGTCGCCACACACCCTTCGTAGGGGTGGACATAGAGACAAAGTTGGAATTACATTATCGTATTGAATGCAATGGAGTTCACAGTAACTGCTAGATGGACAGACAAACACTTCTTTTTATTATTATAGATACATACTGTGTACATTAATATTATAATTTTATTGTTTAGAAATCATTCATAAAGTATCTACCTGCGATTGAATGAGACTTTGAATTAACCTAACCTAATCTGATCTGATCTAACCTAACCTAACTTAACCTAACCTAACCTGACTTAACCTATCTACGATAAAAACGGCCGGTTTCCTTAGCCGCGGTAGCTAAGGGGTGCTGCCTTGGAGCCGTGGTGAAGGAGGCTGTAGGTTTGAGTCACTATGTCCACCCCTAGCCCCAACGGGTTGTGTGGCGATGAGCACGATAATATTACAAGATAAAAATACTATGCCAATGTGCACGAAAATGCGACTGTGCCGATGTGCACCTGTGCCAATGTGCACGACACCTAAAATAACATGAACACAAAATGAAAAATTGAAACATAAATAAAGAATAGTGACTAAAAAGCTATTCAACAACTGGGCAAAAATGGATTACTAGAAAGGGGACAGAGACAGGTAGGGAAGGGAAAGAATAAAAAGAAAGCAAAAGGAGGCGAAGGAGATAAACTGGAAGGGAGAAATAGAATTAAATAGAGAGGCGTCAAATTAATGCAATAATTATTACAACAGCGGTATCAATACTGTAAACTCACTATGAAGAGTTAATTTCTACAGCGCAGTCGTTATTGATCGAAACAACATTAGACAACACGGCAATTTCATAATTACATAACAGCACACAGCCCATAAATCAACTTGGTGAAAATTGGGTCCTACGTTGATTATAGTCACAATTTTATTCGGGATCATGGCATTACAAATTATACAGCAAGGTTGCTTTATTCGTCTAGTAAGTACGTCCAAATTTTGTTATGGAAATGTGGAAATATGTCTGTATTCAACAGTAGTATTTTCTTGTAATTAACTGAAGCATTGTGCGATAAATTTGTCAATTGTTTTTAATTCTCTAATGAAAGTCATTCGCGACTATATTTACAAAAATAATTACTACACAAAAAATTAAGTGAACATTTCCACACATGTTAAAGTTTTAGTTAAGGTGATATTAGTTAGTGACTTATTAGGTTAAAGAAAATTACCAATAAATTACCATTCATTCCAATTTCCACTCAATTTTTTTAAAAAATTAAATATTACCAAAGATAATAAAATACCGAAAAATAAATAATCCTAGCCATGATTAAGAGAACTACCTCTATCTCTGTAATTCTTGCAGAAAACCTTACACGAAACAAACTCAAATACTCGCAATTTGTCGGTGGTCAAGGAGACGTATGGAAGATTGTTAATGGAAGATTTGATAAGTCATTTGTTACATTAGGTATAAGACTAATATTATTTCTTTTAAATTACTGAATTCACAGAAAGAGAAGGGAAGAATTTAAGTTCAAGACAACCTGTCCCACAAACAACGAGTTTCTCCGGTCTATTTAAACTCAACTAAATAATATCCTGACAAGGGTAACTATTTTTGAAAACCAGGAACTTCAGATTTAAGATGGAATGTAAACATCAAAATATAATTTTGTTTTAGAAATTGAAAATTTAGGATTGATGACTTCTTAAGACAATTATTGACAATTCAAAAGTATACCTAAAATTATATAGGCCTATTTCAAGTTAGTTAACATAAAATATTCCCGATTATTCCAGTATAAACATTTATAAAGTCCATGGGGAAGAAGCCTATTGATATTGAACCAAATATTAAGGTAATATAGGCCTATTAGAAAGAATTTATGCCTATCAAATACAAATCAGTTCTCATGACAACATATTGTTTTACTCTGTTCATATAGGGCTTTGGAAGTTGCAATACAGTTAGCAATGACAAATAACACTACCCACACATTCCTTCCCATAATTATGCTTTTCAAGCTAGTCAGATGTCTGTTTATTTTGTTGATCAAGTTGAAATGCGTACTACATGAACGATGTTATTACTATGAAATAATTAGGCCTACGTATATTAAGCGGAATTCTTTGCCAGTGCATTTTGTAAAAAGTTGACATATTTTAAAAATTTCTTATATCAGTGTATACGAGTATGAATTAAGGTTAAGTACCGCAAGCCCTACTTAATAAATCGATCTGGAGCGTAACTCGGAGTTAGATTACAAAATAACTTATTTTCTCCATATCATAATTGCAATTATCACTGATTAAACAAAAGCATTTTGGCACTTTGTTGCAGTGAGTTCGCCTGATTTTATTGTTCAGACATTTATTTGCACAGCGAGAACGAACTATTTATTTATTACAAATTTATTTGAAACGAACATAATGGTAATGATAGGCCTAAGTGTTTTGCGATTAAGATATAATTTATCGTAATGTTTAAAATATTACCTACTTTTATGGGTCATATTTATGGATTTATTATTCAAGTTATATATTACTTTATTTTATTCGTAAAATATTTATAAAATAAAATTCGTGATTTTCAACTTACTTTAAACTTAAGTGGGTTAAATAACACGTTGATACAACTTTCTCACTTAACATATTATTAGGCCTACCCATACGAAGGACGGGCAAGCTTTTTCGTTGAAAAAAATGGCTGCATTGCGAAATGATTTTATTTCCAATTTAAAGAAGTAGGGAAGATGTTCTTCCAGGAAAAGTTGAAGCACTAGTACATGCCATTTTCTTTTCAAAAGGCATTTCTTCATTTTGATTTGTATAACACTAATGGCCGAGTGCACCATTCTCCGGTTTTCTCAGCCGTTTCGTTACCGCGGTAAACGTAATACCGGGGTATTCTCAAAATCTCTGTGCACCATTGCGAAAATACCGCGGTTTGCTAATGCTTGGAAATATTGCTGTTACTCTGCTCCGAATCCATTTTTCCATTGATGGTTTCTTCCATGGCCGCTAGGTTCTCTCTCTCTCTATACGTCTGCCAGTCACGGTGGCTCGCTAGTAGGCCAAATTTTTTCCAAATTCAATGTATTTGATGCCTTATTATTCAATAAAAAGATGTTCATAAGGATAAAAGGGAATATTATATTGCGTATATATGTCGTCTGAATTCATACTTCGAATCCAAGCACCATAGATACTGTACCAAACGTGAAATGAGTTGCTTTCGCTCTGGTTGAGGTGAGAAAGGAAGCTCATTTCAATCGATGTTACAGCACAGTATTTGCAAAGATATGTACCATCGTTCATTCTTCAAATAGATCCCACCTGTCTGTACATTTAAATAAAATAACATTGATGTTTTAAAGAATAATTCTCACACGTTTGCAATCCAAGGCAAAGCAACACCACGAAATCTCTCCTCTGAGTTCGACATAGCCTCGCTTTTATTCCCGTACGACTAGTAGAAATTTTAGGTGCAAAATCATGTGCATAGCCATGAAAGGGCTGTTATAATTCTGTTCGTGTACGGGCAGGTATGATAAATTGATTTACATACCCTATATACCGATACACAGGCTATATCGTGATGCATGCAGCCATTCACTTAAATTTGGCCTAGGACCACTGGTTTTCCATATTTCATTTATTTGTTGCCTTTTTGTTCAGTAATAAAAGTTTATAAGGATAAAATGGAATATTATATTGCATATATATGTCGTCTGAATTCAAACTGATTTCAAACACCATAAATACTGTACTAATCGTAATAATCGTGGTTACGCCCACTAGCCTACTCGATGGACCTAGTTTGGTTGAGGTTAGAAAGAAAAGTCATTTCAATCGATGTTACAGCACAGTATTTGCAAAGATATGCACCATCGTTCATTCTACAAATAGACCCCACCTGTCTCTCATTATTCTTTATGTTCAATTAGCTTTTGGCCTAGATCTCGTAAATATGATACATTACGCTGATCTCCATCTTGGAAAGAAAACAGCGGTTTTCTCACTTTACAGCTCCTTCTCGGCCGGTTTGCATCTTACCGCGATAAAAGTCGAAACCGAGCACGGTGCAACGAAAGTATGACATTACCGGGGTAAACTAAGCAACTTTACCGCGGTATTCTGAATACCGAGGTTGGTGCACTCGGCCATAAGAGCGCGGTGTTGAGAAAATGGTGCCTGCTGGGAAGAGCGTCATTCATTTCTTATACACAGTGCACACAAGTGTGAGAGTTAACAGCATGTTTAATATTAATGGCAATGTTAGGTCTGGTATTCATCACAGAGCGTCATATTAAGATCCAATTAAATACCCTCATCCATCACTCTGAGCAACAGTGTATCATGTCTCAAAATCATTTTTAGAAGTCCTAGAACCGATCACAGAAGCTCGTACGAATCACAATATTTACGTTGTACGTATCAACCCAAATAGTCCAGTCTATGAAGGGGAAATATGTCGAATGGATGGGGGAAAGGGGAATATTGCAGTCGCAAATGTTTGTACGGTGGTTGGGGTGAGCGAGGGGGTGGGGGCGT
This sequence comes from Ectobius pallidus, assembly GCA_964059195.1. NCBI lineage: Eukaryota > Metazoa > Arthropoda > Insecta > Blattodea > Ectobiidae > Ectobius > Ectobius pallidus. The sequence continues at coordinate 99,844,309 of CAXKWD010000010.1, forward strand.
TTAAAGGTCCCTAGCAGTGGCGAAGCGTCCGATGAAGCGCTGGAAGCGCCGCTTCCCCTAAATTTCCAAGAGAAATATTATTATTTAAATCGTCCTGGATTTAAATTAAGCTATACGTTCATACAGAACCATTCGAACTGGATGTCAACGGTAACGCTGCACGGAGATGAGTGACTGCGCATTATTTACTGAGCAGAGTGGTGGGGTGAAAGCAGGTGGGCAGGCCAACGATAGCCGGCTGATCGGAAACACTCGGAATTCCTCGGTAAGCTGTGCAATATTTAGTCACTCGCAGAAAATTGTGTTTATAGAGAAAAGAGTTCATTTTTATTTAGTTTACCATAAAAAAAGGAACTGTAAGTATATTTTTAAGTAATGGATTATCTTATCTTGTATGGACTAGTATTTAGAATATAGAAATGGACTTATCTTGTTAGTTTTAATCATCAGCGAAGATGAATGTAGTTCATAACTAACTTGTTCGCTTCTAGGGTTACGAAGTGTAGGGGCGAGTGCCAGCTCCGTGAGATTTTGGGACGTCCTAAGACCATGGCCAGTCCTGATGCTTGCAGTCACACTACCGGCAATCCAGTGCAAGAAGGACCTACGTGTGACTGTGAAATTGAAAGGCTTTTGAAAAGTAGATTCAGCTCATTCCCTTATGAGGAGAAACTGTCTGTTATTAAGAGTGGCAAACCTAAGAAACTGCTTAATAATGACATCGGTATGCAGAGTAAAGGGGTTAAGGCGTTTATGCGTCATTTCAACGAAAACATGTATGACACTGTTCCTTGGTTATGTGGATGTCATAGACTGCGAAAATTATTCTGTTGGCCATTCTTGTTATTTTCGCAGGAAAGAAGTGCTTGGAATCATAGTGGTTTTGATGACTTAAATAATTTGATCAAATCTGTAAAAAGGCATCAGGTCACACAAAACCATATAATGTGCCTAAAACAGTTTACACAGTTAACACGCATTGAATCCTGTTTAAGTCAACAATTCCGGCTGTCAATAGACAAACATAATGAGGATGTTAAAAGGAACAGAAGAATACTTTCTCAAATGATAAAGGTAGTGTCCTTCTATGATGACGTGATTGACGTATTTGCCAAGAAAAACAGAAGAGTTGAACTGTTATACAAACAATAACGTATGATCATACTTAATTTAGTAACTCGATCATTATTTATGTACACTCATATCAATAATATTATCTTTCGGCTACTTGCCTTAATTTAGGCTTAATTGTTTATCGTGTTTCGGAGGCTTATGCCAAAGCGCCCTTGTCACTATGCCTTCTTCAGAATTTATACAAGATAAAAATACATTGGAGCTTCCCTTACTTCAATGGTCACGCTTCGCCACTGGTCCCTAGGTAACATTTTCACGTTTTTCTTGAATAACTCAAAAACTACGCCCCTAGCAAAAACATGCCCATGTACAAAATTAAACTACATAAAATTCATTCTATACAGTTTTTCTCACGGATGACAATTTACCCCTTAATACAGCACTACTGCCATTAAATAATGTACAGTCATTTAATATTCGTTCTTAATCCACTTCATTTAGCATTAAACATTAATTTTACACCATTAAAAAAACTATTTTTAATAATCCGCGATTTTACACCCCGTGTATCTCGCAAATTATTCATCCGAGAGTTAAACTGAAGATACCTTTTTTATAGTTTAAGTTTGTACTGTACATGGACGCTTTCTCACTACGGGGCAAGTGTTGGAGTTATTCAAGAAAAACGTAAGAACGAGATCTTTAAACGACCCCCACCCCTCGCTCGGTCAGGATTTTCAGTGGCGCTCCCCCATCCACTGTACAAAAATCTTCGACTACACGATTTTCTCCCTATTTTTCCTTCGTTGACTGGACTATTAATTCGTCAATTGTAAATACATAATCTAAGAATTAATCGTTTAGTAGTCTTAAATAGGGACCGGAAGTTTATGAAAAATAATGTTTTTAGTAATGTCTTCTATAATAATGCCAGTATTAAAGTGTGTACAAGACATGAAAGAAATACAGAAAGTTGATGGATTCACTTTGCCTGTTGCTGCATATTTCGTTAGCCTGGCAATAATGCATTATGTTTGGGCATATTTTGTCTAATGAGTCGCATTTTTTAGCGCATATTTCAGACAGGTTTGGAATATTGTGCACATCTCTGTTATTTCAAACACCTACAGAATTTTTGGCTACAAATGTTTTGAGAATCGACTGCACAATAATTGACAGTACATAGCCTATTCTTTTCGGAACTGACTGTATAATATAAAAGTGACGTTTCATTTCATTATTTTCAATTTACTAAATTTTGTTGCAATGACCAAGTTTTTAAATTCTTTTTGTAACTTATAATACATTACAAGCAAACAAGAGAATATACAGTCTTTAAATTACTTGGATTATAGAGCATACTTCGTTGGTTCCGCAGCATATTTAACAAATTTTAAAGCATATTTGCATGCATATTTCATCTTCTGATAGATCATTAACTCCGGGCCTTAGTCATTACATATGTTTTATTAATTTAATTTGCCTTGTTAGAAAAGTGGCCATAACTACGATTTAAATTTTCCCATGATGGTTTAATTTCATCTCCTCTAATCCGGAAAAATATTGAAAAGGATCCGAATTGTCGAACTTTATGTTTATTAAATTAAAATATGTATTGTACCCTTTCTCAGAATCTATAGGCAATACAGAAATTACATTTATACAGCGGCTTCTGTTGCTTGATTCTATGGTATCATATCGCCTATCGCAATTGCATATCTGAAAAGAATGCAAGGTAATTTTGCAAAGCGTTTTGGCTCTACCGAACGATCTCTGATGTAGATAATTGCCAGCTTTTGGAAACGGGGCCATTTCATTTTAACCAAGAGTACATCTTGTTAACCTAATTTTCGGATAAATGTAGCAGATTAATTTAAAACACAGGTTAATGTGACATTCGTGCTTCAACTTTGGGATTTAGTGGACGTCATTCCTTTTCGCAAGTGAATTATCTTCTTCTACAGCTCCCACGAGTAGCTCCTCAGTCCTCGTGGTCCAGTGGGGGCCATATTGTCGCCCTAGTGTACAGCACCACTGGAGGTGCTGAAACTTAAGTATTCTCTTGGGGTTTCAACATCCTATCTTAGCTTTATATAATAATATTCATACAAATGTAATTGGTATTATTTCTGCATAACGAGTTTTCATGTTTTAGGCTATGTTGATTTTGTAGGGTTGAAAAGTAGTTTCTAATTTTTTCACCTAAAATAATTGTTTTCAGATCTCAGTGAAAAAAGAACATTCTCGTAAAATCCTGCCATTATTTGTTTTTTTTTTCATCGTAGGAATAAAATGGGCACAATACAAAACTTATTATTTACGTCTTGTGTGCTATAAAGGATATTTTCTATTACTTAATTTGTAGACAAATTAACTTTAATTTTTATTGAAAAAATTGTCTTACTTCGAGAGATTCCTAAAAAGATGAAATTTAATTTTTACTACTCACTAAAAGATATAAGTAAATTACAGATTTCATTCCAACTTCCTCTCATTTAAATTCCCTGAAAGTTAAGTGTCCAGTAATTAAAACATTTGGTCTCTCTGCGGTTTGAGATCGAAGTCCCTAAGTCTTCTTAAAAGGGGAATTGCGGGAAGGCAGCATGCAGACAGGGTACACGAGTTCCTGAGCTGGAATTAATAAACTTGCGACTGTAAACCCGTTCCTGGTTTATTATTTAAACACAAATGAGCGCACATGCCGCTTCACCGCCTTACTTGTGATTAGTAAGAGGTAATTTAAAATACTGAAACTTAAAAAAAAGTTTTAATGGTTTCTAAAATAGTTCAGGTAACAGATGCACGAGTAGCATAACAATGTGTTTCGCTAAAGAAAATCTGCTACATTGTTGGGAAGAGGTACTTAAGAGGTGCTTTGGTAGATTAAACCTACATACCCGCCGTGTGCTACGCACTCTGTTGAAGTGATAGTATCGGGTTTCTAATCCTTCGCTTTGTGGTGAAATTTTGTTTATTGATTTGTCTTATTGAGAAATTATGAGCAACAAATTAAAAGTCATAATCTATAATACAGTTTACGATTTATCATATTTTATATCATTTATCATTTACACAAATCGATACATTTCGTATGGTGAAACATGTGTAAGAAAAGGTCTACTGATACCGGTATACGATCTTGCTGTATACTGACATAGCATTAAGCTGAAAAATATAAACTTACAAAATGATACTGCTAACAAGTTTACTCGAATAAGAAACATCCAAATAGGTCTGGGCGATAGAATTCAAACACTTCTTGCACCTAAGAGTTCGTTAGTTATTTATTTTAAAAAAATCGTAGGGAGAAGAGATCAAATACTTTTCTTTTCGATTGAACTTTTCTTTTGGACATTAACCTTTCAATGCTGATGTCGGTCATAAAAAGGAGAATTCGGCACTGAAGTGTGACAACAAATGGTCATGTTGGATGGCCAGAGGGACATGTAACCTGGGATTTAAATGGGTACAAGCGCATCTCTTTTTCATGGCCCCCCTTGCTCTGTGTCATGACGGAAGACAAGCGCCTTTAACAATGCATGAGACGTTCCCAAGAAACGCGCCCGCTTTACAGATCATCGATCTCTGAATTACTCAGCTATTCCAAATAGAGTGTCATCCACGTATGCTGTTTCTATCAGTGGGGATAACGTACAGACAGTATATCTAACAATACTAGAATACTTAACGAATTTCATCTTCTAATTTTTTTTAAATTGCTAAAGTGCTAAATATACTTTCCCTAAACAATGCATGCACTTCTCAAAAGCTGAAAAGGGGCTCTAAATAAATAAACTTAACCATTTCACTGCTTTTCACGCGTATATGCGTCATCACGAGAAACTGCATAAAAGCAGAAATATAAAATTAATAGAGTAATGTTTCTAGTATTGTCAATATTCCAGCAGTGCTCAATTAATACAATAAATATACAATCTATTCTAAAGCTACTATATAAATTATTTAAAAACTGTCATGGGATAAAAGCCTCGTAAATAAACTGTAATATGCATTAGCCTACTTGTCTAAAAACATTTACTTGCGTGCACTCACTCTAGTCATAATGATAACAATTAAAGTTTCTTAAAGTTATTAAAATGTAACAAATTACTTGCCAAGAATAATATAAATGATTAGCAGTCGCAATAAAAAATTCAAATGCCTTTAAAATGTTGAAATACAACCGAATCTTCATAAAAATTTCTGTTCTATGTTAAAATTGCAGCGCTGTTTTCTTCACGACGCGTTTCGACGTTAATTCGTCATCTTCAGGTTATATTCTATTTGCGTAGAAATAATTGGTGTAGGCTACTTATGATGCTAGATGTGGCACCCTTGTGTGCCAAAATGGAATTTCTATTTCTGAATTATTCTCCGAAGTACACTAACCAAGCAAATACAAATTTCTAGTCCTATGGGCATTGCATCCCAAGCCTTTCTAATACCATATACATTGATTTTTTTCATTATTACTACTATAATACTGTTGTAATTTTTAGTTGCTATTGATATTCATTGCTCCATAATTCTTCTATTACCTTGTTCGTACAAATTAATTACACTCGCTTTTACTGACATGGCCAGTATACCAGAAAGCAAGACTATCGCAAGGTAAGCCACTAGGAACGAAGTAATAACTAGACCTGGGATTTTAGGCTCTAAAAAACTTAGTTTAAGGCACCTAAAATAGGCTTTTAAAACAAGTAAATAGACTTTTAAAAGAGAAAATAGGCTCTTAAAATATGCTTTAAAAATGTGTATATAGATAGAAAATAGACTTTAAAAATATTACAATATACGCTTAAACTATAACATGGTCTTTTTTACTGCAAGAAACGTGGTATACCTATTCTTAACAGAATTAACTGCAAAATTAGGCATCACGAACTATATTCACTTAAACAGATGTTCTTTCACTGGTGATTTGACACAGAAGTCATTCCCCCTTAATGCTCCCCCTCCCCCGTCAGTAAGCATTCTTTTAGCGACAGCTGTTTTAGTCCAATCGAATTGTCAAAAGTAGATGCAAAATTTAGGGTAGAGCTAATTTTTTTTTATGATGTCTGGGATGGTTTTGTGAGTAATTTCTGACATTTTGCCAACAACATTTTTTGCCGCCGGAGCCGCCATCTTGAAAAAACTTCAAAATTTTCTATTTTATTTCTGTGTTTGCCCATTATCTGCCAAAATACGCACCTGACAAAAATGTTTTATTACCCATCCTAAAAGTAGACTAAATTTTCTACAGTTTGAGTTCAAAGTGAGTTTTCTACCATGAATAGTTTCGGAAATACAGCTCTCCGAATTTCAGCAACATTTTGCAAAAAATGAAAAAAACTGAATTTTCAACTAGTTTTTGCTCGCTATCTTCTAAATGTCCAAACCTATAGTAAAACTCCATAAGGAAACTTAAACTAGAGGTAATTTGAAACTTGTCGAGTACTTTAAACTTATCCTACCTCTTTCAGGTCACAAAATACAGAGGTTTAAAAATATATATACAGCAACGATTGAATAAATGCATGTGCGTACAAGTTAGGAGCAATAACGGCACAGAACATTCATTTATATACAAAAAGATTGTATTTAGCTGGAGTTCTGGTGAAACATTGCATTGAGTACTTTAAACTTATCCTACCTCTTTCAGGTCACAAAATACAGAGGTTTATAAATATATATACAGCAACGATTGAATAAATGCATGTGCGTACAAGTTAGGAGCAATAACGGCACAGAACATTCATTTATATACAAAAAGATTTTATTTAGCTGGACTTCTGGTGAAACATTGCATTGAATAACTTGTTTGTTCATAGTCTTCGGCACTTAGAGGGACTTGGGCAGTTGACGTCTGCTATTTCGTCCATGATGTTCACAATCTAGCCAGTGTTCATAAAGTACTCTTCAGCGTCTTCATCCTAAAACGAATTAATTGGCTCATCAGGAGTGTCATCATCCTCACTGTCGGAGGACAGGACTATTAGTATGTTTTCACACGACTGCCCATTGCAATGTTTGCATATCGTTGTGCACTTTAATCCAGCTTTACGACACCCACAAGCGTTTAAACACCCCTTCTTGCAGGTACAGGAAATACTTTTCAGAATTGATTCTGGAGCTGGCTACTTCTTGACTTTAAGGGGAAAGAGGCCTCTTGATGTGTTCACCCAGCCCCACTTCAAGGGTCTTTGTATTCACTGAGCCATGCCTGAACTTGGTGGTATGTTCGCATGGCATGAAGTTGAGCCGCATCACTGGTTGGGGGCAAGTTCGCTAAGTTAAATTTCATTCTTCCTGCAGCTTTTACAAAAATTCCGTGCCGAAGTTCGTCAAGTGTTTGTGTAGCAGGGTCTCCTCCACATAAGTGACCCAACAAATGTTGGCCCACTTCAGCCACTTCTCCTGATGTAGCTTGAGGGTTCAGAATTACATTAGCCTCCTCTTCTAGTTCAGGATGTTTCAAAATCGGCGAACAGAAGTGGGTTTTCCCGTGGCCAAAAACTGCAGATGTTGTGTCACAACCACTGAAAGCATGGATGAACAGCAGCATGTTGGAGAAGCTGTGGCGAAATGACTGCCTTGATTAGAAGATGTCTGCAGCTTTGCTTCTTCCGTACTTTTGGATATATGTATTCTTTATATGAGGGGATGGTAATGTAGTGAGGAAATAAGAAGGTCTATGTCCTCCCCAACTACAAAGACAGTGTCGTATTGAGATGCTTTTGAGAAGGCAGTGCTAACAATCAAGACATCTGCATCTTTAACAGCCTATTCCAGCTTTTGCCAATTCTACGAAGCGCCTCTTGTTGTTTTCATTGGTGAGAAAAGTTTCTTGTGAACTTTTCAAAACAGTAGTTCTATCAAAGACGACATCAGGAGATGGACTCGTAGCCCGTCGGAGTCTCACAATTCTTTGTGCTTGTTTGATTAGCGTCAGAAGGATAACCATCGAAGATAACTGAAACCTTTGAGTCATAATTTGTCTGCAAATATTTCAAAATGCCTAAGGTTGCCTGGTACAAACACATAAAAACAGATGTATCCGGAGAGAACGGTATGCGGAGCAGTGACAAAGAGCCTCTTAGCGCCATTCCTCCGATAACATGTTTCCATTTTGGGACAACTGTATATGCTATAGGAAGTAATTTTTTTCAGAGAACACTGCAAAAGTGTTCTTCTGAAATAAAACGCCGTTCTCTCCAAATCAAAATGCTGTACCTACACCAACTTTTCTTATTTTCTTTTTACATTGTTTTTTTTTTTTTTTTGGTCTTTTATCATTATAAATTGTTGGAAATACTGTTTTGGTTGTTAATTACAATGTAAAACTTAACTATAAGACAACACAGGTTTTTTACTGATAAACGCCATTTAGAATATCCTAGGCAAAACTAGACTTTCGTACCTTCGATAAGTTTTCTGAAATGTGAGGAGTTGTAGATACCTCTGTATCTGGTGACCTATAATAGGTATGAAAACATTAAATACTCAACTTGTTGCAAATTTACTCTACTTTAAAACTTATCCTTCGAAATTTTACTCAAGGTTTGGTCATTTAGAAGATAGCGAGCAAAAACTAGTTGAAAGTTCAGATTTTTTTATTTTTTGCAAAATGTTGCTGAAATTCGGAGAGCTGTATTTCCGAAACTATTCATGGTAGAAAACTCAATTTGATCTCAAACTGTGTCAAATTTAGTCCACTTTTAGGATAAATAATAACATATTTTTTCAGGTGCGTATTTTGGCAGATAATGGGCAAAAACAGAAATAAAATACAAAATTTTGAAGTTTTTTCAAGATGGCGGCTCCGGCGGCAAAAAATTTTGTTGGCAAAATGTCAGAAATTACTCTCAAAACCATCCCAGACATCATATAAAAAAATTAGCTCTACCCTAAATTTTGCATCCACATGACTTTTTTTGTGATAATTTGACTGGACTAGGAATAATCAAGTTTCTGTGAAAAACCCACCTCTGCTGTTCTGCTTTTCATTGAGGGATGTCCATTATGAGATTGTAAAAATTACAGACGTTGAATTTTATTTTAAATGTACAAAATATGCATTTTAGGCATTAAAATAGTAAAGTAGGCTCTAAAGGTCCAAACAGGCATTTTAGGGCACTATAAAACTCTATAAATGTAAGTGATTTATTATAAAACATCCACATATTTAAAACTTTTCATGTTATTTCATAAGGAACAAAATAGGCATTTGCCTTAAAATCCCAGGTCTAGTAATAACATAGCAATAAGTCGATAATCACGACAAACATGCTAACAGACTAAAATTTAGGTTTCATGTTCTTTACCGAGGCTATAAAATCTTAAAGACTCCAAAAAGACCCTCTTTGGGAACCGTCATATATATTTTCCGTTCATTGTTGCCGGGTTGAAAAATCCACAGCCTATTACTGTGTTCAGATGCCTAGGGTGCAAACCAAATGAGCCATCATGGGCGATTCTAATTAACGCTAACAAATTTAAATTAATAATAGACTGATTTGACAAATTACAATATTGTTATACCTGTATAACAAGCTGAACAATCTTTAGGTTAGGCCTATATAAGTAATTGTCTTTGCATTTATATTTTAGGGTACGTTATCTTTTACATATAAAAACAACGTACAAGCAACAAAAATAGCCGTTTTGGCGACCTTTTACCCTCAATTTCTCGTAAATTTTACATGAAACAGAAATTAAGTGCTCAAGAGGAAAAAACAAACGCTAGTTACTGCTGTTTTCAAAACTAAAACACCATATCATGGTGCAGCTATTTACTAATCTGCTGCTATTAAGATGGAAGATAAAAACAGCAGGTAGTGGCGTCATAAAATATGCAGCCAAGGATTTTAATATGCAGAGATATCACGAACTTTATTGTCTACTAAACTATCAGGGAAAGTTTTTGTGTGCACATACCTAACTCTTAATGAGAGGCAAAAGTTCACGCATGTACGCGAATTCACACAAATGTTTTGACACTGTATCTACGTTCCATCTTACTTAATGTGCAAGAAGTGATTAAGTATGCTAGAACTGTTGCCAACCGACACACTTTAAAAGAGCCCCCAGCCTTTTATTTCCTCTTCTTCTACTTTATCCCTCACGTAGGACCACTTCGTGATCAAGTACATGGACTGAATTTGTGTTTATACATTAACATTTTCAGCTGTTCTATGCCTCTCTAAAACTTTATCTAAAAATATTTTAGTTAGAAATATTTTAAGAGGCATATCTTGTGCTCATATAAATATTTATAGATTATTTCAGTTCTTTTACAAAGGACACCTGTATATTCCCTTGACTTGAAAAAAACATATTCCATCTATAGTTGGAACAAAATAAAAAACTTCCGAAATTAAATATACAGCATAAAAAATTGCAATATATCGTTAAATACAGAAAGTATACCATAGGCCTAATAGCTCCTAACGGTTGTGTCTGAAATAGAGTCTCACGAATTTAAGTGTTAACATTTTCCCTAGACATCGTTTCAATTTATACCTAAAATAATTGTATATTTTTATATAATAGTGCATCAAGTTGCAAATAAGTCTTTATAACAAGTGCCTAAATAAATCCAGCAACCTCTGCAATTTGTTAATTTTTGTTCTATTTTATTAGTCGAAAATAAGGCCATGCGGTTTTCTCTACCAATCAGCCAAGGGAAAATATAATGGATTGCAAGAATTATGCAACTGAATTATAAAAGAGTATATAATTATTTAGGTATATAAAATAGAAAGAAAAATTAAATAATGTATGGAATTAAAATAAAATAATACAATTACTTATGAGTGCTAAAAGAAATGCTAATTTATCTTAATATCTCTGTTCGTCATATTCCACTCTCTTCCAAGATTGTAAACATTTTCCTCCCACCTATGTCTAACTGTTCCTACATGAGTTCTTCCCCAAGGTTTTCCTAGTAATATCTTGCATGGTAATTGTTATTTATCCCATTCATGACAAATTACCTGCATATCTTAGCGTAATTTAGTGGGTACCAATGGTATATGTGGTGAGAAATGTTAAATTTCAATGTTATGTTTGTATCCAGGCCTATAGCTCATAAATGCTGATTAAAGGTTATAAATTAAATAATAATTTTAAGGACTTTCTTTGTGTCCTGATGCATTATGAGAATAAATCGCACTGCTTACATTAAGAAGAAATAACTTTTTCGCAATAATCTTGTATAATATCATAAATAGCTAAACATAGCACATTAAACCGGTCGAATTTTAATTTATACAGTAACAGTCGAACTAGGTGTGTCAGATAGTCCGATATGGTGGGACGTTCCCGATTTTTTCTCATATTCGTCGAGGAGCGCAGAATGTCCCGCTTCTTATGATATTGTCCCTCCCTGTGTAAAATTGAAATGAAAAATGCATGGCGGAAAGGAAGGAAAAGGCTCAACTTGGAGACCCTGTAAGTAGATCTTTCTAATAAAAATGATAATTATTATGGGAAATATACTATGAAGATTATCAATTCTTTTAAAGTACAATGGAAAATATTTTCATTTAGAAAGCTTTTTTCATACTTTTTCATATTTAATACCACATTTGGTGACTCAGTATTAACTTACAGTTTATAACAGATATGTTAATAAACAGTAATTAAAGAGCTGAGAAAGTCTTACTTTCGGAAACAGTACTACGAGGGAGAATCAAATGAAAACCGCAATTCATTTTTCACACTATTTTACTGCAGGAAGAATGTTTGTTTGAACATTATTTTTCTACTTAGTCCCCTCCTAGTTCAACGCACTTAAGCCATCGGTTAGGAAGTGCTTCGATACCGCGTGAGAAAAATTATTTTGGTTGACGCTGTAGCCACTCGTGCCCTGCCGATTGGACGTCTTCATCAGACTTGAACTTCTTCCCTCCAAGGTGCCCCTTTAATGGGCCAAAGGTGTGGAAATCCGATAGTGCGAAAGCGAAGGAGATTGCTGAGTGCAACTGTTTTGCTTCAACAATGATAACGCCCGTCCTCACGCTCCTCGTGCAACAATGAAAACCGACGACAACATCCGCCATAATCGAAAATTTTGGGACCATAGAATCCACTGCTTTGGTTCATTAAAGGATCACCTTGGAGGGGAGAAGTTCAAGTCTGATGAAGACGTCCGGCGGTGCACGAGTGGCTACTACTTACTACAGTAAACGGGACCTACAAATTCGAAATAGAAAACACGGAGTGATTCTCGCATTCTTCACTTAATAGGAAATATTCAGAGTTGAAGTCAACGGTCACCCATCCAATTTCAGTTTTGGATTGCATTGCCTAAATCATTGAAATTACTGGAAGCTTTATGGTACCGGGTTCATCGGTAACGATATCCGTCTTATAAATTATAAAATCTGGCAGCCCCACATAGAATTAAAAGAATCTCATGTGAAGGCCAAAACATCTGGTTTCATGTATTGTTAGCTGTAGTGGCATTTATAACCTGTCTTTCAGAGTACTCTAAGTTTGATACGTAACTGCATACCGAATATCAATACAGGTAATAACTAAGGTAATTTCGGTGTGTACTCTGTATAGGAGGCAATATGGACATATGCGTGCGAATTCAGACACCGCGATACAACAGAAGGCAAAACTGGCAATATACCAAGAGATCTGATAAAAATCACCTCGCAGCTCAGCACCCACCAAGAAATATTTAAATATTCCTCGAACTTTCAGCTAGTAATTATTATTCTCATCATCTGGAACATCCTCTGCGCTTTATTGGATTTACCAGGGCTGCTCAAAATTTTTAACATGGATGAAAACATTGTTCTGTTGCGCTTAACTGTCTTTCTATAATTTCTATTAGCCTACTCCAACTGTTCCATTAATTATAATTATAGACTGGAATTATTAGTGGTCGATATTTTATTAACGTTAAGAGGTCTCTCAACAGTGATTCGCTTGTACAGTATATTCCCGCTAATTCGAAACCAGCTCTCCTCGTCCGGTTAATCCGAACGAAAGAATAATCAATAAATTTTGAATCATTTTAATCACAAATCCGGTTAATCCGAACGAAAGAATAATAATAAAAAATTGAATAATTTTAATCACAAAGAGTTTTGATTTGTTAATCCTTCATTAGTTCATAGGTTACAAAGTTAGATCTATGTATACAGTATAATCTTAAACTAAATTTAAGTTGTAGGAAAAACACTAAGTTCTATAGCTTTATCCAACTAAAACGTGTAGGCCTATTACAGTACAGTGCGTGCATTTAAGGCAAATTCCGTTTAATCCGGACAGTGTCCGGTTCCATTAGGTCCATATTAGCGCGACACTACTGTACGTCCTATTATTATTCCTACGCTACAGAAAGACTAAGCAAATTCCAACCCGATATTCAGTTTCCGAGAGAGGAAATCCACCTTTAACGAACGATGAACTTAACCTTTAAAGCTCTATCCACAATGCGCAGTCTGTAGTTGTTAGTCGGTAGACGGTAGTTTGTAGTCGAAGTATAACGTGTGGTGATCAATGGACGCCATTCACAATGTGCAGTTGCAGACGACAGCTGACAATCGTCAGTTGATAGACAGTAGTCGGCAGACGAGAAATTCATCTCTGACTACGAACTGAACGACTGCAAGTAACATATTACGCGAATGAAAATTATTTACTAGTGCAAATACACAGATTAGCATACTACGAGAAAGCAAGATGTGTTTATAACATATATTATCCAATTATAAAGCGATTCCTCCACCTTTTTTATTCTGTAAAATGTTTCCCCACAGATATAGAGGAATAGATCGGCAGCGTAAGGGGAGGGACTGAAGCCAACGCGTTCGCTGGTCGCCATATTGCGATCACCAACAATCTGACGAAAGGAAGGGAAGCCGGCGCGGGAATCAAACAAGAAATGCTTTTTAAAGCTGTTTTAATTGGAATTTCACAATCCAGTAAATAAATTAATAAATACAGTTTTATTGTCATTTGGCCATTACAGCACTAGACGTCACACTTATAATAAAATCAGGTAAACTGATATAACTAAAGTGCCAAAGTGCATGTAGTACCATAGTCTTAAGTCTGTATACAGAAGATGCTTCTGTAGGATAAATGTTAATGTTAATTTATAGTCACATATATTTTACATTTATTCAGCTTTGGCTGGTAAACTGGTGACTCACTAGGAATATTCTAGCTTAGGCCTACACTATATTACTTGTAAATCACGATTACAAATAAGGAAAATCTAACACTAATGTAATTATTTTTCTAATGCTATTGAGGAGTGCTTGAAAATGGAATGATTTCTTTTACTATTTTTTTAAGTGAAACTTCTTTAGCCGCGGTAGGAGTAAATCGAGAGCTAACCCAAAGTTACGTGACGGACAAAATTTAAAAAATTCAAAGATCCAAAATCCAAAAATTTAAAAATTCAAAGATTCAAAATTTAAAAAAATAAAAAAACCAAATTCCAAAATTTAAAAAGTAAAAAAATTAAAAATCGAGAATCCAAAATTATAAAAGAAAAAAAGATTTACAATTTAAAAAAATCAAAAACAAAAAAAATCCAAAATTAAAGAAGTCCAAAAACCACATATTAAAAATGTCCAACAATCCAAAATTGAAAAATCTAATAATCCAAAATTTAAAAATAAAAATAAAATAATAATAAAAAATCCAAAATTAAAAAATGCTAAATAAAAAATTAAAGAATTAAAATTTAAAAAATCCAAAATTAAAAAATCCAAAAAATAAAAATGATCCAAAATTTAAAAAATAAAAAATTCCTAAATTCCAAATGAAAAAAATTAAAAGATAAAAAATTTAAAAATTCCATACATCCAAAATTATAAATCCAAAAATTAATTCCCCGCACACTTTTTTTTAAATTTATTATAATTATATGTAATTCTCTGATTGAATAATATGTTCTTTGCAAAAACAAGTTTTTAATTTTAATTTTGAATTGTCTGCTATTTAATGTTTTTGTTTCATTTGACATTTTATTGTATGTTTTTATGCCCATGTATTGTGGTGTATGCTCTAGGAGGGTTAATCTATGGGAACAGAATTTTAACAACTCTGTTTCTTGTGTTGTGTTCGTGAGTATTTTGTGTGTCCTATTGGTCAAAATTAATGTGCACATGAGTTCGAAGCTCTAGTACATATATTGAAAGAAATGTTAATATTTGTAGAACTCTAAAGAGTGGCCTTCATGATTCCCTGTAGGTTGAATGGGTCATAGTTAGTATGTTTTTCTTTTTAAGATGCTTTCCCATACGCTGCAGTTTTCCCAGACAATTATTTCGTAAACCAGTATTGAATGAAAATAGCTGTAATAGACCCAGTTTAAGCAATAGTAATTTGGAAAATTTATAAATGAATGTTAATTTGACCTCCAATATAGTGGTATAGTATGTATTTGAAATTACAGGGATTCCCAAACAACACCGTGGTTCACCATTTCACTATAAATTCGGAATTATGTAGGAAGAAAAACAATTTTCCGTAATGAATACGTTGTACTTAGCGGACACGTTGGTGATACCAATATGGCGTCGCCTCTGCTTCCCTTGCCCCTCTAGCCCCTGACTCGGCTTCACTGCCACCTGCAGTTAAGGATACGACGCTGCCGATCTATTCCTCTATATCTGTGTGTTTCCCTAACCTCAATGTCGACAGCATATTGTAGACGACTCGAGTGCTGCTCCCAAGCGGCCGATTGCAAAAGCAAACTTCCGACTACTGGCTAACAACTGACGACTGCACATTGTGGATAGAGCTTAAGGAGCTGAATTCATAGTTTACTGTAAGCAACCGTGAAGACAATTCATCAGTGAGCCCCAACAATGGGATCGAAGAAGAAAATTTCAGTGGAATAGTTGATATCCATAAATGACACTGATGACAAGAGGATAAATTTCCTCATATTCTACCTAAATCATTAATAATTTCATATTAATGCTTTTATACAATTTTTTGAAGTGACGAATTTATACGAATCGGTAGCAGTAAAAAAATTAACTTCCTAATATCAATCCCTAAAGTTTCAGCTTTTGATAACCTACTTGGCCGCTGATAGCTACAAATATTGTCTACTCTTATACAATTCAACGGTCCTAAATAACGTGCTAACTCGCTCCCTCACTTCGTGAGTCGTCGGGTATACTCGGCGAAGAGTACAAAATTAGGAAAACCGTTTCTTTATTATATAAGGCCTAAGTGAAATGAACACAATGAACAAATATTCTAACTTTATTTTTACTTACAATTTGCATAGCTCTGAACCACAAACATTTTTAAACCGTCAGTGTAAATTTCTTAAAAATCCTGGATTCAATTAATAATGGCGGGCGAAGCCGCGGGCACCAGCTATAATATTATTTATAGTTTAACCATGGAAGTACCGCGGACAATAAAAATCCATACAAACCATTCCTTCCCTTGAAAAATTACATAATTTCTGAAAACTACACTCAATTTATCAAATAAAATTCACATCATGTTCATCTGTCAACACACATTTGAGAAACAATGCGTATTATGTTTTCACAGTTAGCTTTGAAACTGCATAATCGAATCTGAGATCGTTTTCCCAGGCGTATAAATGTAAGCAGTCATCGAGGGAAAACATCAGTGGGCTCTAAGCTTGGAATCGGTGAGGTATACGTGACTGATATTCCTAACAAGAAGATAAAAATCCTCACATTTCACAATTATTATAAAATTTCTGCTTGAAAATACTAGCTTAAAAGGCCCGGTGACGCTCGGATTTTGTATTTTGACATTCGAAATTAAGTTATGAAGAACAGCGGGCTCCGCCTGTTAAGAACGATTAGATTACGTCCAATACTCAGTTGTCGGAGAAATTGCCGCAGAGCCGAGGAGTATAGCGAGCTCCGCCTGTTAAGAACGATTAGACTACGTGCAATACACAGCTTCGGAGAAATTGCCCCAGAACCGAGGAGTATAGCGGTTTCCGCCTGTTAAGAAGGAATAGACTACGTACAATACTTAACTGTCGGAGAAATTGCCGCATAACCGAGGAACGTATTAAGTTTCGAAAAGGTTTGATAATTTCTTTCAAGTTGAAACCTACCTGAAGCAATCTCCAAACATATTAGTATTTGTCATTTCTCCTTCTGTGCTAAGGATATTTTTCATAAAAAAAACGTACAGTTTCATATTTCGTTAAAGCTTTAGAAACTGAAATAAAAATCATCTATCATACCTTACTTATAAGACCCATACCATGCAGGAAAACAGCTAAATTACGCATGCAACTATGCACTAAAACCTCAGCAATGATAGTTAAACACTTAAAATATATTTAAAAAGAAATAACCTCACTATGGAATGCTTTAAATGAATTTTACAGGATAAATTATTATACCTTTGAAACTTTGAATTATACCTTCACCTTTCAAAACGTTATGAAAAGGAAAAACAAAAATATTAATATTATTACACACGAGTAATACAGTCTAGAAGGCAGTGGTATTATCAGTGTTCACAGTTAGCTTTGGAACTGCATAATCGAATCTGAGATCTTTTCCCAGGCGGCGCTTTCTAATCGTGGAATGTATTCTAAAGCCGGAATTTTAGCTGTTTCATTAATTATTAATGACTTAGTTTACGAATGATTCGCGTGCAAGTGTTAATAATTATAATGCTTTAATAATTATTATACTCTTAATTTTTAATTTTTCAATTAATTATCGTGGGTTATTGAAGATAGAAGTTATATTTTAGAAAGTGATTCGCATGTGTTGGTTGTTATGGGGACGGAATATTTGTCCTGTTAAAGCCGCCACAAACTGGGGGGCCTTGGTTCCGGCCTTCTATAAGGGCTTGTATTATGATGGTTTTACTTACGGCACTAGTGCTTTTTGTAATTTTTACAGCACTGATATTTCTTTTGTTTTCACAGCAACTAGATTGCGTGTGGGAATGTCAAGTTACGATCCACGGCAACAATATTCATAAGTACCACTAATTAGTTACGTCGTGCAAAAAATTAGTTACATTTTATTTTGTATATTTTTGCTAACTGTAATTTCACAAGGATCATAACTATAACCATTTGGCAATAAACTAATGCACTAAAGAAGCGTGGGACACCATATTTTGCTTAGATTCAGATCTATAGTCGTACTTGCGAAAAGAACCTGCGAGGAAAGAAGCTGTGATTACTGCAGCAAACACGCCTTCCTTCCGGGCAGGTTCTTTTCTGGCTTTGTAGTAGGCTACTACAGGTTTGCGCTCCTTTGAGTTTGAAGAACTAAAGGTTCCTTCGGGAAGGACACTGTTGAAGATTATTTCGCCACGCAAAATATATCACCCTAGTTCACGTTTTAACCCACGGCCATTCTATTCAGAGTCTAGTTGAAACCAATTGAGCCAATAAAGATGACGGATAGAAATATATAACCAGCTAACCTCATATCGCATTCCGTGAGGGAGTATCCTATCAGCTTACCCCTGTTCAGTCATCTGTTGTTTCGAATTCACTGATAGGCTATACTGCAAATAAGTATTGCGTAACAATTCGCGCCATTGCATTCTGTAAACAAAAATAAGGCAAAACAAAATATGTTATCCATTAGGTGTGCTTGTCACCACGGTTTCACACTGAAAACTAGAGATGGGAATCTGTTACTTTTTTTGGAACAGTTACATTACTGTTACAGTTACACGAAAGTAACTGTTATTTATAACCGTTACCTGTTACTTTTCTTGTATATTACGTAGTTAATCGCCAGATCACTTCCCACTTGTAGGGGAATGCCCTTTATCTCCCCCCCCCTAAAGGTTATGGACGTAGCCAAGGCTGGGGCTCTAGGGAGGGACCCCCCGAAATAAAAAACAGTTGTAAAATTTAGCTTTCAATTAGGGATGATAATCGATAGTTAAAATATCGAGGTTAAAATCGGAGATAACCATCGATATGACGATAATATCGGCCTGAAAACATCGATGTATTTAGACAAAAAACATCGATGTATATTTAAAAAAGGCCTAGGTATCAGAAAATTAGGCAAAATTCATAAATAAACAGAAGTATTTCCATGAAAACAATCGATGTAAAAAATCAATGTTTTGTGAAATTAAGCTCATGTAAATAAAATTATATCGTAGAACCAAGGTAGCCTATTAATCTTCTTTTTGTTACAAAAACATCCATGTCGGGGAGAAACATCGATGTAGCAAATACATCAGTTGTTTTCCATAGATGTAAAAAACATCGATTATCGTCATGAAAATAAACTTTTTGGAATTTTCCTGTGGTTTACAGCCTAAAAGATATAAGTATACCAAATTTCTAGTTTCTAGCTCATCTGGAAGTGGGCAAGCATTCATGTCAGTGAGCGAGCCCTTTTTTCGGGGGTTTTTAGGGCTAAAAATATAAAAACTACTTTTTGGAATTTTCCTGTGGTTTACAGCCTAAAAGTTATATGTGTACCAAATTTAAAGTTTCTAGCTATAATGTCAGTGAGCGAGCCCTTTTTCTGGGGTTATAGTGCTAAAAATTTAAAAAAATACTTTTTTTGGAATTTACCTATGGTTTACAGCCTAAAAGCTATATGTGTACCAAATTTAAAGTTTCTAGCTCATCTGGAAGTGGGCAAACAGTAATGTCAGTGAGCGAGCCCTTTTTCGGGGGTTATAGGGCTAAACATTTTTAAAAATTACTTTTTTGGAATTTTCCTATGGTTTACAGCCTAAAAGCTACATGTGTACCAAATTTCAAGTTTCTAGCTCTTCTGGAAGTGAGTCAACAGTAATGTCAGTGAGCGAGCCCTTATTCGGGAGTTTTTAGAGCCAAAAATAAAAAAAAACACTTTTTGGAATTTTCCTGTGGTTTACAGCCTAATAACTATATGTGTACCAAATTTCAAGTTTCTAGCTCATCTCGAAGTGAGCGATCCCTTTTTCGGAGGTTTTTAGGGCTAAAAATTAAAAAAATTACTTTTTGAAATTTTCCTGTGGTTTAGAGCCAAAAAGCTATATGTGTACCAAATTTAAAGTTTCTAGCTCATCTGGAAGTGGGCAAACGTTAATGTGAGTGAGCGAGCCCTTACTCGGAGGTTTTAGGGCTAAAAATTAAAAAAAACTTTTTTGGAATTTTCCTGTGGTTTACAGCCTAAAAGCTTATGTGTACCAAATTTCAAGTTTCTAGCTCATCTGGAAGTGGGCAAACATTAATGTCAGTGAGTCAGTCAGTCAGTCAGTCAGCCGTGTGGCTTTATATTATAGGGATTTTATTATTAGTAGTAAAATTATCAATATTATTTAAATAACTTACTACAGTTATTGAATTCATATTTAATGCTATATACCCACATTCTAAGTTTAAGTTATCCAGTAAAGGCAATATCGTATTTTGATAATTTTTTTAAGTGGTTTGTAAAGCAAGAAATATATATGAGATCAGACAGCATGAATTCTATGCATGAACTCTTTACGCCCATTAATAATTAAGAAAATAACTTTTTTAAAATTTATTTATTTTATTATTTTTATTTTTTGTTATTTTTTATTTTTATTTTTTAATTTTTTTTATTTTTTGGTTTTTATTATTTTTATTTTTTATTATTTTTATTTTTTAAATTATTTTTGTTTTTCAAATATTGGAAGTAACAGATGTAACGAAAGGCGAAAGTCACGGATAAAACACTTGTAACAGAAATATTAGAATTAACTGTAACAGGTCAGAGTAACTGGAGCAGGTGGAAATAACAGTAACAGGTCAGAGTAACTGGAGCAGGTGGAAATAACAGTAACGGGTCCGAGTAACTGGAGCAGGCGAGAGTAACAGTAACAGGTCAGAATAACTGGAGCAGTTGGAAATAACAGTAACGGGTCCGTGTAACTGGAGCAGGTGGAAATAACAGTAACGGGTCCGTGTAACTGGAGCAGGTGAAAATAATGTAACGGGTGTAACTCTCGACACGTTACTTTGTTCCAGACCAGTTACATTCGCTCGACACCGTCAAATTTCTCAACGCAACTAATAATAACAATAATAATAAGTAAATAAATAAAATAAAAATCAAAACAAAAAATAAAAGTATTAAAAAAACACTGAGAAAAAGGAGAGCTGCTGAGAAATTTGGAGAAACTATACAGAATTCTTATATATTTATATATCTTTACACGCTAGCGGCCGTAATTTTGAAGATATTTGAACCAAATTTTATTATGTTATTTCTAGGCCCAATAGTTAATGAGCAAAATTGGCCCAAGTGGGGGGGGGGTCGTGGGAGGGGGTTGAAATTTTGAAAAAATTATATCTCGGCCCCTATGAAGTATAGAGAGAAACTTTGCTGGAATAAATGAGAGTACTCCCTATGGAGTTCACAGTGACAGTAACGATTCGGGGGTTTTAGGGGTACGAGTAGGGGTGGGGGATGGAAATTCGAAATTTTTGAAACCACGTCTTGTGGGGTATCGTTGAAAAGCTCTTGATGAGTACTCTACAAATCAATACCTAGTTTCTCGATAGCTCTCATATAAGGCGAGATTTGAATGTTTTAAAAAAGTGCTCTTTCCTCTTTTTTTGCAGTTATTATTGCGGGTTTATCATGCCAAGGCTAAAGAAGAAGAGAACTGCGCAGTGACAATAAATTAAACCAAAAGCACTTCGAAATCTACCTCAGCCTGTAGGCCTTCCTAAAGGGATTTTATTTCACTTCACACAAATGCAATTAATAGGAAATGATCAATCTCCGCCATTTCATGCAGATGTCTAAACTTAAATAGATGAATTTTCGCTTCTCATTGTAATGATTGCTCGATGGCGTAGTGGGTAAGATGAAGGGCTAATATGCTAGCGGTCCCGTGTTCGGATCTCCTTGGGTCGAACACTTAAAGGATAGGAATAGATAGGTAAGGTAAAGGAGAAAACGGATTGAATAGTAGGAAAGGGTAAAGAAGTGGTGAAAGGGGGGGGAGTCAGAATTTCCAATACTGCTAGTAGTTCCACCATTCACATCTAGATGTCTCGAGTGGGAAGAGCTAAAGGGACGACCTGTTTTTCCCTCGTTTTTTAATAAAAAATCCCGGGGGAGGACCCCCATTTTTTGGATTTCCAAATAATAGCAAACTTTCGTCTGTGTCGGTCCCTCCTTTCAGTATTTTCTGGTTCCGCCTTTGGTTGAGACGAAAATAAGATATCCTAGGAGGAGCTTTGGTAACCGTTACTTTTGATTTTTTGTAACAGGTCGTTACCGTTACATACATGTAACAGTTACAAAGTAACAGTCACAAGAAATATTCCCCATCTCTACTGGAAACCTTATTTTTCGTTTCTTTTCTCTCTATATCACCGGGTTCTTAATTTATGGTAATTTAGAAAAACGAAGTCAGCTTCTCTGAAAAATATGTTAGACAACGCTTCAGTTGTTGAAGATATCCCGAGAAGCGAAAACAAATTCTAAGTTGTTAATTTGGTTTACTTTGCTATCTAAGAGAAGTGCAGAAAGACCTCTACTAGTCTGTACATGATATAAGCACAACTTAGTTTTGATTTTAACTTAACTATTAATCAGAATGTAACTTATTTAGAGAGAAAATCTCACTCTACTTCCTTCAACATGGGGCTACCTATTGACAAAGAGCACAGTACAATGAAATCACCAAGTGACCCAAATCATAACATTAAAAGAAATAATGAAGCTCTGGGGAGTCAAGTCCAACTATGACAGATAAGCCGTTGAAACTTACGTGCATACAATATTGTTCTTTGTTATATTTAAAATAACTGATCCTGTTCTGGCAGAAATGGAAGTGATTCATAGAAACCCTTGACGAAGACCAAACACCGAGTGCAGGAGTCCGCAAAAAAAAAAAAAAAAAAAAAAAAAAAAAAAAAAAAAAAAAAAAAAAAAAAAAAAAAGCAAGAAATTGCATCTCATGGACTAGCCATCAACGCAATAAGGGTAAAATTGTGTTTTCCTTTAACATGTAAGAAGGATTAAGTGTTAAGTGAAGTGAATACCATAGAAATTGAAAACTAAGATGTATATGCACAAATTAACTATAAAGAAAATAGAATTTATAAAATGAAAACTACTTAATTATCAGTGAGTTAAGATTAAAAAAAAAAAGAAATTCCGCACAAGACTGTTTCACAGAAGTATGTAAACAATTTTTTAAATAAATTCTGAAGTGAAATGAATAGAAGTTGGCATGTGCATAACGGACAGAGATAGATAATAGCGTGAGAGAGGGAGTGTGTATTTTAAATTAAAGAAGAGTGAATGAGTAGGTTGGTGAGAAAGAGATAAAGATAACGTTTTAAATGAGAGGAGGGTAAAAGGGTCGGCTAGATGGAAGTTTTCTCTGCTCCTCTAATATCTGTTTACATAATTGATGTTAAAATTACTGGAGGAACGTTGCAAGTTCATTTAAAGTTATAATTATATCGCATACATATCTGGTTGCATTATTTAACGACGCTACTATACGAAAGAGTTAATGAACATTTTCCATAGCTTTTCTCCCCGTTTGTAGGCAAGTAATGTTCATGATGAGCAACCTTCGTCAGTTTCTAATAGGAAATTCCATTAAAGGTTTTATACTTAGTTTCAGCAATTGAAGAGGATGAAGTGGAGAGACTGTTAATGAATCGATCTGCAGCTTAATTGTGTAGGGATTAATTAATGGTAATTTATTTTAGGGAAATAGTAGTAGTAGTGTGTGTATTTATTTTCACAAAAAAAAAAATTCTCACATATAAATCACATTATTTACATTAACCGGCGCACGGGTCGGTGTCGACCATACGTGCTCACTGCATACACTTAAATTATTACCCCATAAAAAAACCCAATTGAAAAAAAAAAACTATATTATATTATTTACATAACCCCAGACGTAACCCCCCACCCCCAAACAAGTAAAAATTTCATAGACACATAGACATTATTAAGACAAAAAACAAAAAGATAATAATAATAAAAGAAAAATAATACTTAGATTTCCTTAATTCTCTAAATCTAGGCTTTCTCTCATACATCTCACTTTCTTCAGAAATTTACATAACCCGTGCCAATTGTGCTCATCCAGTAATAGATTTAGACATGCCTCCCTACTTCTTTGCGAGTTTAAAAATTTGTCGGGTAGCATCATAACTCTCCAGCGCTCTGTCACTACACATCCCGCCAAGATATGAACCCAGGTTTATTAATCTGATATCTGATTTATGTTGTAGATCTAATAATATTTCAACTGAAGTGAATCTAAATCTCACAACTTAGAACCGAGAAAGTTTTCATAGCACCGTCCTTTCGTCTAGGCTGACTTCCGTCAAATAATAACAGTTGTTGATAATGTTATTTAAACTGTCACGTAAAGACAAATGTGTTGCATTAGTAATTATATTATAATTGGTTGTCAGTATGTATGTTTTAAATGCTGTTAAAGCAGAATTATTGAGCTCCTGAAATTAGTAACAGTTAGACCTTTATTAGGTTTTAAAAAAAGTTACAAAGGACCGATTATGCTTCATAGGTAACTACCATACGGTACATAGAATAGAGCAACTGATAAACATCTCGAATGTCGCCCAACTTCAACAACTCTTGTTTTTAACTATATTCTGACTGTAGATTAATGTCGGAATTAGTTAAAGGAAGGATGCTTTTCGCTATAAGCAGTCAACCCTTACAATATATTTCTTTAGAGAGAGAGATAGAGAGAGAGAGAGAGAGAGAGAGAGAGAGAGAGAGAGAGAGATAGAAAGGGAAAATTAAAGGATTTCGCTATTCTTGTCTAAAAATAAGCATTTACAACTCGCTCTCAAGGCATAATACGCCTTCTAATCGAATCTCGTATTATAGAATTACATTTCTGCTACTCCTTCACGGTGCTCAAAGGGCGGTGAAACCGTTTAAAAACTCATTAGTACTACGAGGGTTAAATTTGACTTTAATTTCAAAGCAGAAAACTAGATTGCTGTTGCAAAGGGCTTGCATGCCATTCCCTGGGAATTAAATGGTAATCCCTTACAATTCCTCCTGATAGAAAATACACAAGTTACTTATTACTTTTAAGCAGTAGGTCTATTGCGTTATATTTGTTTCTATTCACAACATAGCCCAATAATTACAGTTGGCGTACGCCCATACTAACATATTATTTACACTACCGAGATATTGCTCTCATTTTAAATATTCATTATGTTTAAAATAACCGTATTTAATGATGATAATGACAGCTGTAATATAATATATCATAAACATAGCCAAATAAATATTAACGAAGACGGTAGTATAAGACTTTAAATTCACAATTTACAGAATTTAATTATTCTGATTACATCATACTCTAAAGAGATAGCATACAAGTCATTACTCCGACCAATATTGGAGTATGGTACAGCACGTTGGGATCCATATAGTGTAGAAAATATTAAGGCATTAAAGAAAAATGACGAAAAATTATGAAGTAATAATTCATCTCAAAGGGACACACTTGCGAAAAGGAGAAAACGCGCTAGAATGTGTGCATTGTTCAAAGCGTACATAGGTGAGCCTACCTGGAAAGAAATATAAGGCAAAACACAGCCACCCACGTATTTATCAAAATATGATCATCCATATCAAAAATAAATCAAAGAAAACAGAGAACACTCGTAGGAAAATTTTCTTTTCTAAACCAGATCATCAAGGATTGGAATTATTTACCTGCTAACGTACTAAGAGCTTTCCCAAGAAGCGATAAGGCATTTAAAAATCCTATGTGAAATTCACATTACTTCCTCTGCTTAAATAAAGGTTAGCCTCTTAGTATAATAAAATTGTTATGCAAGACAATCTCTTCATGTAAATTGGTTTTAAAAATTAAGAGAATGTCGTTACCACATGTCTCACATCGGCAGGATTAAAACATAGCATTAATTTTGGTCCCGGCTTCTATAACTCAATTATCAGAAAATATCCTGATCTCTCAGCATACTCCACTGTTAAATTTAATAGATATGTAAAGAATTTTTTGTAATTTTTTAGCTGTTAAGTAATTTTTGTTTCACTTTTCTTATGAACTTATTAATGTTAATCAGATTATACAATATACACTCTAGTTCTTTTTCTCTCCTCTTTCTTCACTCTGATATTTTTGAAACCACCCTAGCACGAGCAGTCTTGCTCATTCGGGTGTATTACTAACTGTTAATATTTCTTGTGAAAATATAGCCTATATTTCTTTTCATCTTTTTAAATAGTAGTTGTACTGAAATTTGAAAAATGTTTTATTTTACTTCTATAAATACGTATTTATATTTGTATTTGTATAAATATGACCTTAAATAAATATGACATCACATCGCATCCTCGAAGGATACATAACCCAAATAAAATATGAATAATATACTCTCGTAACTTTCTTTACTTTAAGTATGGTCAATACATTTTTCTCACTTCACATTCTGATATAGAACAAGAAGCCATGTTGCAAAGAGCACGTATTCAGAAGTGGGTGGCTTATAACTACCCTTCAGGTAATTTTTTTTCGAAAAAATGTTTGAAATAAAAGTTTTAGCTCTTAGAATAAGAACGCCGTATGTAAAAATTAAACAAAATCGTAAGAGCTGTTTCTTGGGAAAATCACGACAAACGAAATTTTCAAACGAAATTTTCTCCACGTAAAGTCCCTTTCAAAATAAAAGAAAGTCGTCGCCAATCTTCGTGTCACATCCCCAAAAGGTTTTCAAGAGCGTGTCATTTGCGAAAATGTGATGAGGTATTTCCTAATATTATCTTAATGCTAACGTTTGGAGTTCGTGACAAAACACGACTAATGGCCAGCATTCCGTTTTTATACAACTCAAAACTTGCATTGTAGGCTATATGATTGCGTGCAAGACTTTTTTTGTTGCCTTCATATAATCAAGAAAGTGCGGTATTAAGACAGAAACATGTGGTGAATTTCTCTAGCGTAATAAGAAATAAAAAAAAAATACAACATGACGAATTTCTCACGTTCGTTTCACGCCAAACACGAGATTAATTCATAAACTGCGTGTCATGTAGGCATCGTTTCTTTGAATTGCTCGTCAACTGTTAAAAGTAACACGCTTAATGAATTTTAGTTCAAGAATAGAAAATTTCTCAACTTTCACAAATTACTTTTTTGGAGTGTGCTTTGGAAATTTCTTCTTGCACTTGTCATTCCAGTAATAGCCTAACTTTCAATAAGAAATTATGGACTACCAATCCGGTAATTTCAAAATTCTGTCTTACTTTCCCCAAGTGATTCCACTGTACTTATATATATCAAGTTTTCTCTTGAAACGACTTATCAATTGCATATGCCAGATATTTCACATTATTAAGTGCCATTATGTAACTTCATGAGATTCTGTGTGGGGACGGGAAAGTGCTGTCCGTTCGTCTGTCTGTCCGTGTGTCTGTACACGCGATGACTCAAATACGCTTTATCGGATTTTCACGACACTTGATTTACGCATTTATAACGTCCATGGGAAGAAGCATATTGATATTGGACCGAATCGGGTGACCAGCACGGGAGTAATGCCAAATTTAGTGTAAGTTATATTTTTATGGTAATATGTTAGAAAGACGCGATAACTCAAATACATTTTATCGGATTTTCATGAAACTTGGTATACGCATTTACGACGTCCATGAAAAGAAACCTATTTAACTTTGACCAAATCGTTGGACGGGTACCGAAATAACGAGTAATTAACAGTCACATATATTATAAAATAATCTTCGTTCAACAACCCGAAGGCTTTTGATTGACTCGCGTACAGCCGATCAGCGGCCGAGCTCCCGTAACTAATATAAAGAAGACACGTTCAGATGTATCAGTTTCTGTAAGTACAAATAATAGGTGAAATTACTTATTAAAAAGCATGCTTTCAATTCCAATTAAGTATAAATATTAATTTAGTAATGGATCTAAGGCGCTACAATATTATTGCATGGCCCACAATAACGTAACAAATTGCCAATCTTTTTTTATATTGTTAGCCCGCTTTGATTGACTCATTCCTTCATAACGTTGTCAGTGTAAATAAATGTAAACAAAAGATTTAAAACACAACTAGCCGTTGAATATTGATATAATATTGTGCATTCTATCGATGTGTATGACACCGATGTCTACATTATATACACATACATATACAAAAATACCTTCTCTTCTGCATGGGCCTATCATAGTTGCAATTATCACTGATTAAAAAAAGCATTCTGGCACTTACCTGATTTTATTTTACTATATATTTTGACTCATACCCATCTCTGTTGAAATTTTTTCGAAGTCAACTAAGTGTATTTCGATAATGTGCATTCTTCTTCTTATCGCTGATAAAACCCTTTTTACCAATCACTCGAGGAAGCCGATCGGAAGACTCACTCGAGGAAGACTTACGATCACTCAAGGTAATAAGCAACTTAAGCGACCATACAAAATTTTGGACATTCTCTATGATATGCTACGGTAAATAATATTTACTATATTATATTATAACAGATGCAATTATAATATCTTATTTTGCATTAATTCTTTATTAAATTGCATTTTATTCGTGAAATAGTCATAGGTAAAGAATTTGTTATCAGCTCGGAGACAGTAGAGATGGTGCATTTTCATGGAAGAAGAGCTGTACTATTTGCTGAAACAGTCTGAGTCTCGTTACACTCTTACTGGGGGAAAATACTAGATTTTACAAGTGAATTAGTATGCCTCTTTACTACGTTTTGGTTGGTTGATATATAGTTATTTAAAGACGGGGCTGTACTGCAATTTAGGCCTGTGACTGTCGCCGGTGTGTCGGAATTTTGTCCCGGAGGAGTTCTTGTACATGCCAGTAAATCCACTGACAAGGGCCTGTCACATTTATGCACACATAAATGTCATCGACTTGGGTCGGGATCGAACCCGCAACTCTTTAGTACGTTTTAATTTATTTACAAGCTGGGTATTGTCGTATTATTTATAGTTTAAATTTCAGTGTGGTATAGTTATAATATTATAGTTCAACCCTGTGGCGTAGCGGATGCGTTCACTTTTCCTCACGCAGCACGAGTTCGAATTCCAATAAAATAATAAATAAAAAATAAATAAAGAAAAAGAGTGCGTGGAACGCCACGCCACAGAAGTAAAAGTTTATTTTATTTTTTTTATTTTTTCAATTTTTGATTATTGGATTTTTCAATTTTGCATTATTAGACTTTTTAATATTGGGTTTTTGGACTTTTTAAATTTTGGATTTTGGACTTTTTAATTTTGGATCTTGGAATTTTTAATTTTGGATTTTTTAAATTTTCGATCTTTGGATTGTTTATTTTTTTATTTTTAAATTATTTATTTTATTATTTATTAAATTTTGGATTTTTGGATGCTATAATTTTTTATTTTGTTTTTTAAATTTTGGAAATTTGTTTTTTTTAAATTTTGGATTTGCGCGGTAATGAACCTCCGGGTTCCATAAAATAGATAATATACCTTTAGATTGCTCAGGAATTGTCTATTGCCATTGTGGAAGTAAGGTCTGAAAAATTTCCTTTGATTACTCCTAATCATTGAGTTTGTTTTCTGTGCAGTCCGCACCGAAACAAGTAAGAGTGTGACTGATTTCGTGACTGTTGTGACTGATTTCGTGACGGTTTTAGTGTGACTGATTTTCCAGATTTACCCTCTACCGCCACTAAAGAAGTTTTACTTCAAAAAAGTGTGCTGGGTGGGGTTATTTCTAAGGTTCTTCTTCTTCTTCACCCATCCAGATACAGCGTTTATAAAATTTAAAAATCTGGGCTCTTTTTATGGTTTAACGTGACGGCTCAAGTCAATCAGACAGGAGCAATGGCAGTTGAAAATCCGCCACTTTACACTACAGACTGAATACTGGAGTAGACTCAGCGTTAATAAGCCGAAACATGCACTCAAAGCTGGAACAGAATGCGGGATGGCGCTGGGAAGAGGAATGCATTATTTTGGTTTTGTCTGCTACCTATAAGCTTTGATGTTTCAGCGGGAAGCCATCGAGTGCCATTATCGATGCACAAATATTTCATTGGAAACAAATGAAATCCAGGTTAATGTTAACGTGGCTTGGTGGAAGTAAAAACCAGACAACATCATCATGAAGCCACTGTGTGCAGGAGAATAATTCAGTAGTTAAGGGATTAGAAAATTAATTAATTATGGTAATACGTACTGGGCTCATCGGTGTTTGTAGATTCAGTCCTCTGTAATTTGTATGCATCAGGATAGTTAATGTATAGGGCGTTCACAAATGCTACAGCGTTATATTTGTTTCATGTCTGTTCATCTGTCACATAGCTCTAGTTTCGGTCCTCATCTGTATAATTCTAAAACAAAATTACCTCCTGGTTTATCCACATGTAGTTATGAGGTAATTAATTTTAGAATTAAAAAATCATATAACCTGATCCCTGAGCGCTCGATCAGCGAACATTAACCAAAATGATGAAATAAAATATTACATATATTACTGTTTCTCGGGCTTCCAACCGGGTGAGTTGTAAGTTTGGTTCCAAGCTTTCGCTGCCATTTTCTAGACGAAGTCTTTTTTCCAATCTCCCAGAAGACGGCAGCGAAGATAGTTGCCGGAAGCTTGGAACCAAACTTCCAACTCACCCGGATGGAAGCCCGAGAAACAACAACACCGGGAAAGCCTAAAGTCACACATTAAAATATTACAGCCAAGGATATTAACGACGATAAGACAGCCTTTGAATTTACATCAATACTAACTATAACCTTTATTAAAACCGGCATAAACGACGAGGAGCTCAAAAAATAATTATGAACAAATTCGGTACAAAATAGCCTGTGAATATCGACCGCCATGCCGATTGTAGTAGTTACATATTTTAGTTTCGGGTGAAAATCTGGCAATATATTGGACCAAAATGCACTCTCATGTGCTCAGACAGAAATAATTGTACAGAAACGCTACTTGATACAACTTTTGAACCAAAAAATTGGATCGTGGGACATCGGCCTCAACAAAGGTTCACCAAATCTAACAACCATCCTTCATAAAAAATATTTACGAAAAAATAGTGTAGAAGAATCAAGAAGCTAACTTCACTGGTAGTTTAAGCATTTATAATTTTTTTTTTATTTTAACTAACAATAACGCCAATAGAAAAACGGTTATATTATTCTTAAATGTTTCTATACAAAACAAGAAGCCCAGATGTTGGTTCCGTGTAACCAAACGGTCTATAAATAAAATAAGTTGAGAATAAAGATTGTATAAAATTATTTTACTAAAACAAATGGTTATACATGTAATAAATTATAGGCTATATCAAGGCAAAATTACATAAAATATACTGTAACTGATTACATCTTAAAGTTGCACAATGTTACATTTCTCATATTACCTTGCTCCATTAATGTAATTGGAAAATTGTGTATAGTATAAACACAGTAATTAGGAACTTGAGTCATTTAGGTAATTGCCAGTCATCTAAATGCCTCTACTAAATACACAGAATTCCAAGTAATGACCTGAAATAGCAGCAATATTATTAACTGTTACTATACTATTTATTAACCTCGAACAAGCCATAAATGGGAACAAATTAAACACAGATAAAATGGAAATATAATATAAGTATTGGAGCAGTCTGCTGATTGACAATCCAATTAACGAAAATATATGTTATATAAATACATTTGTGGTTACATAAATTCATTTGTGCAAAAATGTAATTCGAACAAGGCTAAATACTTCATCTAGGGATCTACAATGTCTAAGATGACGCATGGCATAGAAACTCGTGGCTAAATGGTGTCTGTCAATTGTCAAAGTATTTCTTTGTCTTCTCTTTCTTTTGAGATAAATACATTTAAGTGTATGTGGAATGATGATTCGAAAAATAGGCTTAGGAAGTGCAGTTGACTAGCGCATTGGTTTATCATTCAGCAATAAATATTTTAATTAAGGAGTACCTACAACATGAAGGGTGAAAATAGTTATCTATGAAACATGTAGTAAAAAGGATATTTTATTTTGCGAGTAGGTTTGTTTGCCTAAGGGTGATTGTAGCAATCCTTCGAGCAAAATAAAATCATTTTACCATATACATAAATAGACAGGGGATAATATTTGCGACGTAATAATTTTTTAATACGTACACTGCAGCCATTTTGGGAGCCTTACAGCTGTTCGTGACTTGTCCTGCCATCTAGTATGCACTTGCGCAGACAGAGGTTATTGAATTTCTCGTACATGACTGCCAATGTAAGGGATGGAATGGACAACGCTTTCCGGTCAACATGAATGACATTTTTGTGGCCAACGTGAGAAATTTAAATGTCGTAATGAATGTTGACGTTTTCAATTTATATCAGACTGAGTCTTAATCAATTATTCTTAACTAAAAGAGTATTTTCCATGAGAAGCAATCAAAGTTGGTCACCCTGGAGTATCATAATTTTAAAACATCCAGTAGTACAATTTTATTCTTTTAATTAATATCGTCTACCATTACAAAAGCTTCTTTTACCTTCGACTGTTTAAAAAAATTATTTTCATTTTATCAGTTTTATATGAACGTTTAGCGTTACACCTGTAAAATAACTTTTAAGATATCTATGTACAGACTAAGTTATGCAATATTATTAGGGTGAAACTACAATTTCACGAATCTGTATATTTATAGCTCGTTTTCTCAAAACTGTATTCTTCAAATCTCTTTAAATCATAACGCATAAAGCATACAGAAATCCTAAGAGATAATTTCATGCAATATTCATGACTCTTCTTTGTTGAACTATCGACAAAATGTGCCTGCATTTTTATCCTCTTTAGTAGAAATAATTAAAATGTATAGCTGATGGGGAAATTTTAAAATTCGAATTCTAAATAATAGGCCTATCTATTTCCATTTTCAGTGCAGATATTTCAACAAACAAATGGTCAGAATGTTACCTTTATGATAAAAATTATTAAAATACATTAACATTCTGTTGAGAAAATGTATAAGCTACTAGTATAATAATATTAATTTCTTTCTTGAAGGGAAAGAAAGCAAATCAGGGAAATAATCACGTACAATTTCATCATATTAGGGCTTCAATATGTGGAGGAATACTATCTACGAAACATGGTATGTTCCTAATGGTAGAATTGGTAAGAATTACTTTAAAATACAGTGAAATCTCCGTACAACGATTACCGATATAACGATAATACTCTTTATAACGTTAAAATATTTTGGTCCCGGCATACTTTCCATTAAAATAATGTAAAATTCCCCTCGGTTTTACGATACTCTTAATAACGATAAACCTCCCCACTACGATTACATTTAGAATCCCCGTAAATACATTTTCCTCGGTACAACGATAAAAATAGATCGTGAAAGTCCAAATCATGAACTCCCCCGCCTCGTTTAAAGGGTGGAATCGCCTTCCTTGACCTTGATCGCGCTTCACCCTCGCTCACGTGCACAATGGAGTAAACCAGTCGCCTGGTCACTGACTGCACGGCAAGTTTGTTTGGTGGTGTTCGCGTATTGTTGTGCTTCTCTGTCAGCATGGCTTCTCGCATACAAATTAGTATGCAGCAGAAATTAGCTGTAATAAAATACATTGACGCAGGCATGAAACAAACTGCAACATCGAAAAAGTACGGGCTTTCGGAATCTATGGTGTCGACTTTCTTAAAGAAAAGGAATGAGATCGAGGAAACTCTCAATTCAAATACCGTGGATCCTACTAGAAAACGGCAACATTTATTGACTTGGATGCTGCAACCTTGGAATGCTTCAATGAAAAAAGAACTTTAAACATTCCAATAAATGGACCGTTGATTTGTAGTCAAGCTAAGAAGTTTGCTACCATGCTTGGTGTGGAGGACTTCAAGGCTAGCAATGGGTGACTTGTCCGCTTTAGAGACCGCTATGGCATAACTTTTAAGTTAATTCAATGGGAAGAGAAATCTGCACCAACAAATGACGCAAATCTCTGGCGCAGTAATGAAATGAAAAAAAAAAATACTGAGAAATATTTGCCAGAAGATATTTATAATGCTGACGAGACTGGGATGTTTTATCAGCTTCTTCCTGAAAAGACAATGTGTTTGCTCATAAGTTAGTGTAATAATTTAAGGGTGGAGTGAATACAGTACAGTATAGCAGTTCTTGTGTAAAAATTCTTTATTTCCTTAAATACTTAAAGCATTTCAATTATTGAAGTTGTTTACTACATATACTACCAATATTTGAACATTTTTGTAAATTCTCGATATAACAATATGTCTCTCTACAACAATATTTTTTTCTGGTCCCTGCGAAATCGTTGTATCGAGATTTCACTGTATAAGACAAATTACGAGGGAATAGGGAGAATATCGATATGTAGTATGTAGTAAAACGGAAAACCGTCTTTAATAGTCATTTTTATATGAGAAACATTTCACAATCTGTGTTGTAAACTACTTCTTTGTGTATAGTCTGCGTCAATAATTATTTACTTTCCAAAGGGTTTGTACACTTTGTTGCGGAACATCCTGTGAAATAAGTCTGAAGTATAAAACAGATGGCTTTATCGCATGCTTCACTACTTCCTTTTTCTCTTACTTTTCCCCCGTATTCCTGTAAAAATGATATGAAAGGAGGAAACATTTTTCTAGTTATCCCAGGAAAATGTCTTTCACAAGGGGAAAAAAGAATCTACAGCATAAAAAGAGGAGCAAAAAGGAGATCGTTTCCTTGGACTTTATAAAGACGGTAAAGAAATCCATTAAAGATTCAGTCCGGTTTTTTGGCCTTTACCTTTTGTTGTTTTGAGGAAGATGATGGCGGCTGCAGATTCTCCCATTCATTTGACCGCAAACACGACGGTAAAGACTGCCGATTCTTTTATATCTGAGAAGATCCATTTCTCCGCGCCTTTTGTTTGGTATCACGCTTGCCCGACGTGCACCGCAACCAATTTAAAAAGACAAAGGAGGATAAATTGAGCTCAGATATATGACATATAGGTAACTTAAAGAATGCATTCAACAAAGTGTTAGACAAAGAGAGAGATCAAATATTTATTTCATATGGTATATATTTTGTACTTCTACACATGGAATAGAAATGTAGTGGGTACAACTTCTTAAAGACTTATTTTCCATGAACTGCCTCTACCTGCTGCCACCCTAATCCTCTTCGATCTACTAGTGAATAGAAATATGTTGCCAAATATGTACCACAGCATGTTTGCTTCACTTGAGAAGTGGTGAATGACAGTGGCAACGCTGTGGAAACCCATGCGACTACAAGAGCATCTGTTCTTTGTCAGTGACGGTGCAGATTTTTGGATTAGGGAACAATGCTATTATATTATTTTGTAGAAAGACGATGGTTTGGGACCAGGTCTTCTTAAAATGGCACGAACAGTAAGTAGCCATATTTGTCATAAACTAGGACCAGTTGTCGGTTGCAAAAAGGATGGCCAACTTTTGTTCATTAGAAAATTAAAATGCTTTGGAGTTGTTTACAAGCGTAAAAGAACTTGTGCAGCCATTGCTGTAATGTTTGAACATAGACAGAATGTCTGTATCGAAGGTTGTGGGTTCTTTTCCCGTTAATATGTTAAAAAGCAAAGTTACGCTAATTTGAGCTTCCTGAAGAAAGCTAAAATAAAGAAACAGATTTCATTTTCTTTTGAACACAAAAACAAACAAATGAGACTTGTTTGGATTAGTATCTTGTTCGCTTGCTAGACATAAGGCCACTCTTGCTCACTCGTTTCGTAGGTCAGCTGGCTTTTAAACAAAGTACAGTAAATTTCAATGGGTTTAGTTATATGCTATCTTGTGTATGCAGGCGATGACGAGACGAACATGCACTGTTACTTGAGACGGCCCACCCTCTTTGCAGCCGGCTGTACGTATATTATATTATATTATAGGTATAGACGAGGGTGGAACGAAAAGTAACTCACAATATATATATTTTTTTTTTTTTTTTACAAAAAGTTTAATAGGAACAATTACAAACAAATACACACATGAAGGGACATCTTTTGTCTATTTTTCTACATAGCCCGAAGTTTCTCAACACATTTCTCCCAACGTGATACCAGTTTCAAAAAATTCTGTTCATAGAAGTCCGTTCGGTTGGAGTGTAGACATCTGTGGACTGCTGTTTTCACTTCTGCATCTGGCGTAAAAGGGTTTGCGGCCAGGAGTTTCTTCAGCTAGGTGTAGTGCGATTTTTATGGGGTAAAGAGCATAACCCGAGTAAAATTCACAGGGACCTGCGTGGCGTGTATGGGGACTGTATGGATCGTAGTAATGTCTCCAGGTGGTGTGCATTCTTCAAAGATGGCAGTGATAACCTTTCATTTGTTTGGTCCCATGAAGAAATTCCTGGCTGGTAAACGCTTTGCGTCAGATGCAGAAGTGAAAACAGCAGTCCACAGATGGATATACTCCAACCGAACGGACTTCTATGATAAGGGTATTTGGAAACTGGTATCACGATGGGAGAAATGTGTTGAGAAACTTGGCGACTATATAGAAAAATAGACATTTGTTTGTAATTGTACCCATTAAACTTTATGTAAAAAAGAATATTGTGCGTTTTTTTCGATCCACCCACGTTTGAATAACCGACTGATCTAAAACACGCTACCACGATTATGTGCCTACCAGGTTCCCAGATTCACCGAATTATTGATACTCGCGGCATCAGGTATCTGTCACCTGGAAATCAGGTGATTACTAAAGCGGTTTGCTGTAACTTGTAAATTTGTAATGCACGTAATATTTGTTCAAAGCACGGAATCGGGCGTTTTGCAGCTAAGGGCAGATATTATCAAGAGCCTTCAAAAGCAAAGAAGGCAAAACTGGAGTTGGATTGCTTGAATACTTAAGACAAAGAGTTATGACAACGAGTGTGAGATTAAATTAGGAAGCTAGGGGCAAAATAGTATAATTTAATTAGACCTAATTAGTATGTGAGTCTCGTATCATATTGCGTGTATCTTGGTCTACTTTCATTAAATCTGCCAGCATCAAGAAAGTCACTCTCTGAGTCTGACATTTCCTTCCTCTCTTTCCTTCTTTGAATGGAGCAACTTCAATTGCATATCGCAATAACATCACAACAACAATATAAAATTTAGTGAATTATATTTACTGACATCTTTATGAGGTTCATGAAGAAATATTTAACTCCTCAAGAGGTGTCTGCACTTCTAAATTAAACCATGGTGTAATAACATAAGATAGTTATTGCGTTTATGCGAACTGGAGTTCAACTTCCGCTGTTCACCTTTTTAATTTCCCTTCAAGCAAAAAAAAAAAAAAAAAAAAAAAAAAAAAAAAAAAAAAAAAAGAATAATATCAAAGCTACAGTGAAAATGTTGAGAAGTGTACCATGATGCTTATCATTAGTGTTTATAGTGCTGTCTAATCTCCGTTAACCACCGACATCCTTTGAGGATTAAGTCAGAATGGAAAGGGACAGCACACTGCAAAGGAAACAAAATTAATGCAATATGCCTCACACTTCCACGTAGAGTCAAAGCTGAAATGTCAAAAATTGAAGGTGCCAATGCAGAAATATACCTAAGACAATTAAAGCAAAGTTTTGAGAGATTAAAAAACTGCCTAGCGTAATGGCTTAGGTACATTTTTGCAGTGCAAGTTTTCTTTTTTTTTTGTATAGAATTTGTCACATCTTACAATATCAATGATATGGGTACCTCTCTGTTAAGAATGTGTGTATGTGCATGGATACCGACAATGGCCATATTCCAGTTTTCCATAATAAGTGACTTAGGCACCTTTCTGCAACGACATTCAATTGAGGAAAGCATCTTGATTGGTTGTGAACGAAATCCTATTGGTTGTGAAGCATGTTCATCGCCTATGAAACAAGCGGAAAACCCGAAATTTATAAGCTTATTTTCCAAGATAGGCCTACTCTCCAGTTCTAGTTCATTATGGCTGTCCGCCGGCATGTTTTTTTATTTCTGTTATTTTAGTGGTTATCTTGGATTTAGAATGCACTCTACTAATGGTTATAAATTTTGTCCAAAATTAAGACAAAACTGCTATTTTCATTTGAACTGGCATTTACACAGAAATAAAGCATTTTGGGACATCTAATCCATAGTAATACGTAAATTGAAACCTTAATGGATTTGGAATTTTAACTGTGGCATCTCTTTATATTTTAAGCAAGTTTACTTTTTGTACATGTGCATCATAGAAATGAGCTTTTCTCTGATAGGCCTATATACTCCCATGATGTACGGGGAAGAAGTAATTTTGTGCCTCCAAAATTCCGATTGCAGAAATCTCTTGATTCCCACTTATATATTGGTGTGAAACTGTACAATAAATTACCTTTAGATGTAAGACGAATTGACAATTTGAATTATTCTAAATATAGAGTTAAAAATATTATCAACATTATCAAATATTAAACTGTACAGGAATATTTGGACACAGATTTTATTTAATGACTAGCTGACGAAACCTATTGCATTGTATGCTTAATGGTTAAATATATATATTATTAATATTATTATTATTTCCTATAATTTACACCGTAAATAAAGAATTATCATAGCCCCCGTCACTTTAATGTGGCTCGCACTTTTGAACTTCCTTTCATTGGGAAATTCAAAAGAAACCACTACATAACCTTCGAAAAGTTGCTGTAATGTAGACTTATTGTCCCGTTCCATATGTAAAGTTTTAATTCGATGTTCGATGACATTCTAATAACCATTCGTTTCGGGAGGAATAAGAAAAACGACTAGGAACATGTATCATAGATTGTACGTTTCCATGTTCTTATTTTCACATAGAAACAACTCAATTTTCAATTCATCAGCACTGTAAGATTTCTTTTAGGCATAGTAGGCCTACTCCACTATGATTCGAAGCACATTGGTGGGGAATCACATGGTAAAAGAAGTTTGCATTTTCCATCCATTAGCGTGAAAAGCTTTCTTTCCAATCCCATCTATAAGTTCACTTATATGTGGCATCTCTGCTTGGAAGTTCAATATGTGATTTCCAAGTCCTCTTATAAGAATCCTTTATTGCTTCTTCTACAGAAGAGTAAGGACTTTGTGGAAAAAGGTCACAAGTTTCAGGAATTTATTACTTTTTCATCACTTAATGGTTGGTAGGATATTTCACTTGTTCAGAGACTTGAGTAAATGATTAAGATAATTTTATTAACAAAGTTATTGTGCCTAAACTCTTTATTAATATTTCTGAGAGTTGCTTCTTAAGATAGTATAAGGACATGGAGTATTGTTTGGCGTATTGTATTCGAAGGAGTTCAACTTTGTAAAGGTTCAAGCCAAATAGGCTACTTCAGTAAAATCGAGTGGAAAAACGTAGGAAATATACTGGTATTAATATTTCCAAAGGTTATTGACATTAGGCCTACATAAGGACAGGTAGAAGAAAATACTCCTCTGACACCGGAATTAGAACCTGGAACCTACACAGTTACGTGCTGCCTCTCCAACAACTGAACTGTCAGATGAAATTGTTCTCTTTATTTAGTACTGTCATATTATGCAGTAGGAACCTGTCACGAATCACTATGGTAGTGTGCATCGATAATGTTTTGTGATAATTGTGTGGAAGATTCCGCGATTCTGTTATAGGCCTAAACTTCACCCAAATTTATTGCATAATTATTTTTTATGATAAGAAAAATACTTCAAAACACTTACATGAAAAAAACAATTAAAATACAAACAGCTGTTTCAGATGGTGGTCAACCTGAAAACTAGTTTTATTTTAATCTGGGCGGCGATCGATCCGATTACTCGAGCGCATGCGTAAGTAGTGACATCTTTCCGTGGAAAATGGAATTTCTTGCATCATATTTAGCTGCATGATGAATAATGGTAAGTCAATATTAAGAAATTAAAATGGAAGTAAAAGAGGTAGGCCTGCGACTGAAATAATATTGTAAAATTCAACTAGCAAATATCATTAAATTCCCTCTGGATCAGAAATTGTTGGCTCTGATATAACGACGCACCTGTACTTTAAGTAGGGAAATAAGACGCACCGGTTAGTTACCGGCACTGGGTGTAGGAAGTTCGAGTTTCCACCATGATGGCACATCGGGAAATAGATGAAACAAACATTATCCTAGGAGAGAAATAGATGACCCAATAGTATTTCAGTGAGTTAAGCCATTAAGGATAACCAGGCGAAAGATTTTATCCGTCACAATTTCATGAACTCTGGTTAGGACAGTTAGTAGAGCGTCAGGACCTAGCTGAAGGTCCCGTGTTCGATAGCCGTTGTCAGAGGAACTTTTGATCTAACTATTCTCAGGAAAAAGGGTGTTTTCCATATTTTTGTTATCAGCATTTCTTCACGTTTTTAACATAGGGTAGTTATTTCCTCACTATCTATCACAAACCCTATCTGCCCATACTTTAACAAAAAAGACAACAGGGGGTAAAACTATATATTAAACTTCCCAATCCATATAAAATCAATAAACGATTTAAACAGATATAAATGCATATGCATTCATGAACTACAGATTATTGTCTCTGCTAAATAGATTTAAGAAAAAATAATAATTTTCTTATTTAAAGAGTAGGCTATGTTATTCCACTGGTGAGTTCCTTAAACAACAATAAACAGAACACAAGGCAATAATGTAAATTATTTTTAAAAAAATTTAAGAATGTTACATTCATTATAAACTTATATCTTATTATATTTTGATCGTCGAATATACGGTAAGCCATCCTTTCCATTACAACAGCTTTTAAACATGAAAGTAGTATTATATAATATATACTGTTACATTTAAATAATTAGTTAACTCTGTTTATAGTAGAGAACTATAGTTTCTCTATAAATTTGGCTTTATTTAAGTTGTTAGGTTGGTACACTCAATATTTGTACATGAGGTGGACATGAGATTGATCAGTTCTATATATTATTCAAGTACACAATTATCTTAATTTAATTTAAAATTTTAACAGTAAGTTTTAAATGTGTAGACCTAAGTTTTGTATTTATCTTACGGATGAAATACGTAAATCTATTCTATTCTACTTGGACAAGGATATTAGACCTATATGCAAAAAAGAAAATCCATTCTTATTGTCTTCAATATACAGATGGATGGATACATGATGGATTTTGTAGTATGAAATGTAATTTATACTGGAAATGCGATAAGATTCAATTCCATGCGGACAAGATATTCTAGAGCTCTTGTATTGGAGCAGAAAGCGTCTAGTGACCGAGGATTTAACACATGGAAATCTCAAGTTTATACATAAACCAACACCGCCACAGCGAGCGGCGAATATCTTCAAATTCTCCATACCATGTCGCCGTTTTTTTTATTTTCCTCCGGTCTGCGGGATTTGAGAACTGAAGAGTGGATGGACAAACAGGGATTTGAAAGGGTTTTTCTGTTACATGCTTCCCTCTCCCACTTTCTTTACTTCCTTCCCCCCCCTACTTTTTATCACAACTGCTTTTCCTCCCTCCTCTATTCCCACCCTCAATTTTCCTTTGGTGGTGAAGATTGAATTATGTTAGAACCGCGACACTGTTAAACTCATTTCCCTGAATTCATAGCTGACTTTAATGAAGCAACAAGCGTAATTGACAGTCTTTTACTTTAAGAATTTCTTTCAGGATTTAGGAGAAGATTACATCGACATTCTAAAAGAAACCTCTTTCAAATTACTTACATATATTCTATGAACGTTACCCAATGTTCAATTTTCTTTCGCCTCTCCAACCCATTCACCAGTACACCTTTACGACATGACAAAATATATTTTAATAAGTAATTAACGAGTATCTTTGGCCTTAATTAGGAGAGGTTACACTTGAAGAATGAAGCCAAAGCATGTGTGTGACGCAAGTTGAGATGCTCAACCACTTATTTAATTTCTCGTGCTTCCAATTGACTTAGATCCTATTTTACGGTGGAGAAAAAAGTAAAATTTCGAGCAAACGTGAAGTTATTTCGCATAACAAAACATAATTTCTGCGTTATTTCGTATTAAAACCAAAATATAAACTTACGGTTCACTTGACATAAAGTATTGCATATTTCTGCAAAAACACGTCAGCAAGGAGATTTTAGGCCTTTCATTTTGTAGATTTTCGCAGTTCTGGCTAGTTGACTATTAACACTTGCCTTTAGTGTAGATGAATTAGTAAATACAATCTCCCTGCATTCTGTGGCATTCTTCTAACTAAATACCTAAGTGGTTTATTGATAATAATTTTTATTATTGTGGACATATGTTTATTAGATTTTCAATAAGCATATAATTTAAGTCCTTTATAAAAAGAGACTTTTCCAGAACTTGAGATTTCTCTTGGAACATAAAAGTAAACATAAAAATAGCACGAAATGCGAAAATTTCGCAAATACACAATATTTCCTGTATTTCTGCGAGGGTAAAACGAAATATTTTGGCCTAGAAGTGTTGAAACAAAATATTTTCACTTTATTAATAGTAATAACTACAATTCACTAATCAGACTCTCACGAAAATTAGGTATCTCTATACAGTATAAGGTAGGTTTTCCAAATAAGGCCATACTCTTAATAAAGGTCACCCATCAGTACTTCAAAAAGTACGAGGATAAGTGGTCAGGTGGCAGGACTTCACTCACAAACTGTTTAAATAACAGCGTTACGTGGGGGTACTCTGAAATTCCTGTGATCTCGCGTTCTTCCCCATTTTGAGAATGGATTTTATGGATACAGGTTAGTCTTACTTTCCGTGCGAACATTTCACCGAGCTATTTTTTTTTTAAATTTCAGTCCAAATTACTTATAATTTCTTTCATTCTGTTGTTCTGCAATATCTAGGTGAAGCATTTTCTATTTAGTATAGAGGTAATGTAAAATAATATTTGTACATTTATTTTTCCTGTTGTATCCAACAACTTATAAGGTGCCGTGTTGAAATCAGTATTACAAAGGCTGAAAGCAAAGCAACTGAAGAACTTGAGATGATATATGTCTATATATGCAGTATGTTTTAGTCCGGTATAGACCTTGTGATAGATAATGCCACACTCTGTTGCACGCGTCTGTGAAACTTTCTGGAGAAAACAAAACCACCAGTGATCAAATTTAGACTATTTATTTACACTATTTAGATCATAAATTAGTTATCAAACCAGTATGAGAATGATATGTAGAATTCCAACCAATCGAAAACGTCTATCGTCATGATTTTATCCTTTTACTTCCGACTTTCATTTTGTCACATCTAGGTGTGATTGTTTATGCAAATTCACGAAGACAGAACACTGAAAAAAACTTCGTATACCTAGCTTTTTTGTAAAAAGTAATAATCGCAACCCAAAGATTGGGTAGGCCTATGTATAAGTAACAAGATAAGAAAATAATGTATATCATAATTATATG
The DNA here is from genome assembly GCA_964059195.1 of Ectobius pallidus. Classification (NCBI taxonomy): domain Eukaryota; kingdom Metazoa; phylum Arthropoda; class Insecta; order Blattodea; family Ectobiidae; genus Ectobius; species Ectobius pallidus. Next base: position 99,887,781 of record CAXKWD010000010.1, read on the forward strand.
TATGGTGAAGAAGAATTTTAAGTCTCGTATTATAATAAATACAATATCAATAAAATGATATTATTAGTTAGCCCAAGGACTTGAATCTAAAAAATAAAACCAGGGGTGTTGTATAATAGCTTACAATTTTTTATACAATGTTAACCAATGAATCTTGTCACATAAAATGTTGTAAAAAATATATTTACATCAACCTGAGTTATTTAAAGCTTATTGTTGTGATAATAAAATAAAACGGCTCATTAATATTTGCTACGCTCCTATTAAAGTACTTAGATAAGGTCTAAGATTTTTAAGCTTATGTTAAAACTTTAAAATGTAAAAATGAGATCCTGGCAGTTCAATTTACTTCATTGGTTTTCTATAAGACAGCAGATTGAATATTATACTCTTTTGGATTATAGGCCTATTTGTTACAGGCCTATAACATAGAAACATAAAATATCAGGTTTTTAAATCTAGTAGTCATTTATAGAAAATGTTATGGCTAATACGTTCTTATCCAGCACAAAATAGCAACAAAGGCGATTTAAATTATACAGCTTATTATTGTTTTTAAAGTATTTCAATAACTTAGATCGTTCGAGCTTACTTAAAAACATTTATTTGTTCCTAAGTCAATGGTAAGTTCATTTCATAAGGCTACTGGAATTCGCATCTGCAAATAAGGTAACCCGAAAAATCCTACTCAGAGTTGTCGGCCATGGAATTTAGCCCGCAACACAGTTTCCTCGACCACCTCGCTAGATATAGTCAACATAATGAAGGAAAAATATTATTTTATACGCATGTAACGTTCTATTATGAAGACCGTTAAGACATAAAAAATTGTTGTGGCATGTGGTATAATTTATTACACAGGGCTGATTTACAAAATGTTTCTAACAGTGTCATTTAAAATGGAGAAATGTAATAATAGAAGACAGTTCTTTTATGTTCGAGAAATAAAATGAATAATCGAAGTCTTAATTTCCCTAAGTGTATTTCTTGAAACAAAGTGTGAGAAAGAGAGAGAAGCACAGTTTTTGTGAGACAAGATTTCAACTGAAGATTAAACGCACCGATGAAGCAGGATGACATTCGTACAAGCAGATGAAGAGCTCAAAATCTAATTTAATTGCAGAATTCCGAGCAAGGAACATTTCTCTTAAGTGTGAAAAGATAATAGAAACTTTCTAAATCATCGCACCATTCTTCACAGTTCACTTGCAAAGAAAATGTTTAAATCGCTCCAGAGATGTGCCTTACAAGTTAGTGGAAATCTTTTCATAATAGATTTATTTGAATTTCGTTTTGCCAGAAAGAGTTAACACTGATTTTAGACAATGTATTAAAAACCAATGATTAGCACTGCATCAAAACAATATCCTTCACTCTCGTTATTTAACAGAAACATAACTTGTCTTATGACTACAAATCTGTAATAGATTATTACCTTTTTACTTACCTCAACTTAAAATTACCAGTTAGCATTTTCAGAGATTTTATATCTTCCTCATAACAATGAAGTAAATTCACTAATTTCTCAACTTGTTTTTGTTTATATTAAATAGCAATAACAGAATTCGGCTTTTTAAATTTATATTTTTATTTACAACCTGCGTTTTACTCTGAGGGTATATCGTAGGATATTTAGTTTAAATATACATAGCCTATTTACATTGTATAGCATAAAACACAGTGGCTGAGTCAGAGTTTCAGGAAATTAAACAAAATAAACATTTTAGGTTTTAAGGTAGTGACTTGTAGATTTCATACATAAACTTTATTGTTTGTGGAGATGCGATCACTTTTCGCTTAACTAAACATTCGGCTTGAAATGTTATAACAGATACAATTGTTTAACGCCTTGCATCAAATGTGATGCGCAAATCTCTCTCTATGTGGATTTAAACATGAATGTGCTAAACCCGTACATAGTCAATAAATTATTATTCATTTATATCAAAGTATCCTGCACCGTAAGTTTCCCATGCTCGTTTCTTGCACTTCATGCATATTTTCATGTATGAATAATGAAGAGAAATGCCACCAAATAGATTAAAAAAATGCCTTAAATACGGAAATTCGGGAGTATAGTCTGGTTATTCATTGCATGGCCAGGCGGCTTCCTTTCGTTAGGAGGAAAAGTTTGCCGACAGCTCAACCTATGTTCTTTTTCTTTACCGCACCAATCAGCTAGTTATCCCAGCCAATCAAAATCTAAGAATGTCCTGCGACAGTTATGACACTACTCGTCAACTCCACGTGGAGTGGAACGCGAGGTTGTAAGATCTAGTTACAGTAAACGATAACACGTGTGAATTGATTAAAGTGAGGGAAGAACTGAGGTCAGTGATAATAATGAGAGAATATTGCAACGTTGCTTTTGTTTTGGAAAGCGGAAACCAAGCCCGATATAGTCAGATCAATTAACATAAAGAAACACAGACTTAATGGTTTATCTCTTTGAAGCCGCCTGGCCATCCAATGAATAACTGGACTATATGGTTCATGACCCTTCTTAGTATAAAGCCGCCAAGCAAGAATCATTCACACACTGTGCCCCCTATGGGTCACTATTACATATGTCGGAAGCTTAGAACATATGATTTATGAAGTAGATCGGGTTTCGACCATTTTTAGCCAAATCTGTGACGCTACTGTTTAAACTTTATGACTGGGTGCCCATTATTCCCTTAATGAAACACAGAAATGATGAATAGCAATTACAAAAAAACCTAGGAAGTTAGCAAAATGCATAAAAAGAATTGGAATTTTCTAGAAAAGCTTTATTCATAAATATAACATTTTTGGAATGTAGAATTGGAAAGATATATTATATGTGTAAAAACGACAACTCTCAGCTTATGTACAAACTGCAATAAATACCAATAATTTAATAATGTAAAATTCTTAACACTTTCTTAACATTGAACATCTAAAACACATTTGAGATCATAAAGCCTGCACATAAGTATTATGAAACAGTCCCAAACTTTATCCCTTAATGTTAATCACCCTGTATTAAATAATAATTAGTGTCTATTTAAATCACTCTGTATCTAATAGGGAGATTTCCAAATGACTAGAAAAAGCAGAAAAATTGGTAATGCCAATAGATATGAACCCATAGAATCATGCTAATCCCTCAATTGAATCTTAAGTTCTTTTTCTATATGAATTTAGCCCCTCCATTAAAATTTTACAACACATATTTCACTCTCTATCGTATTATTACGTTGGTAACTGCTGGAACTTTAATTATTGCCTGAAACGCAGGAGAACATAAGAAAACGAAAGAAACGGACGGAAATGAATATACTGACAGACAATACATGACAAAATTGAATATGAATGGTTACATGGTGAATGGCGTAATTTCAAAAATCCAAAAATAGAAACCGGCATAATGACTTTACTATAGAACTTTATAAAATACCAAAACGAAATTTAGATTGCCAAAAATTGGGTGAGCACAGAATGAATAATAATTTGTTAAATGAATTTAAGGTAGAAAAGAAACGGTCTCACCAAAAAACGCCGTGGAGAACAGTCATCGTCTTCACGGCAGAAACGCCCACCAGAATCACTCGAACTTAGTTTACATGTCACAAGCACATGATCCCAACTGCCGTCACGTAACACCGCTCTCACCTCCCTTGCGTTCATAAAGATGGCAGCGCGGTCGCGGACCGCTTTCATGAACACGCTAAACCACGCTGTTTTAACCGGGCGCGTTTACTGATCTTATATCGAATGAGCCGTATTCACGGCTCAACACGGCTGAGTTGTTTGCGAACCGGCATTTAAGCGCTCTGCGTATGAAAAGGCTGCTTCAAGTTCCCTTCAGAGAATTCCTACTGAAGGAATAGGCCTATCTGTGGCTTGGTTCTAAAAGGGCCAATGCCATAAAACTTGCTTTTGGGATAACTGACTTGGAAGCCTTTATAGAAGTAACATTTTTTGTGAGAACTTCCGACATTGGCCTCTAAGGTTTCTGTATTATGTCTATTAATAGCATCAGACATTGGCACTTTTAGTAAGTTATACGAAAGATAAAGACTAGCCATAAAGAATCTCGAGGAATACTCTGTAGTACAGTCAAACCTCCTTATAACGATATTTTCGGGCCCTGGCAAATCATATTGTTATATGAGGGTTACTGATGTATCGAGGGACATCTTAAGAAAACTGCATGCAAAACAAAAAACCAAATAATATACTTACATGGCCTAACGAAGGAATTTATTTAACATATACTGTAACATACGCAACACTTTCCTCAATCTCTCTTCTCTTTTTAAGAAATCTAGCCAATGTAGATTGTTAAAGTTCATACTTTTTGCAACTTCTGTCTGCTTCAAGCAATCATCCAAATCTTTAAATGCCACTAATTTTCTTTCAAGACTTAGGGTGATTTTTGTTGAGCGGAGGCCATAGCTAATTTTTGCAAGAAATTGACATTGACCCTTTTACAACCAAGCCACAGAATATTTCAAATAAGGGTCCTAATAGGCCTAAACCTATATAAAGTTAGTGTACAAAGTTTAAAAGGACTAGTTAAATCCATTTCGTACATTCCAGAGAACGTTATCTAGATGCTTTCACGCCACGTCTTCAAAACACGTTTAATTAAGTTGAAGTGTTCCCACAGTACGAGGTGTGATAAAAAAAATACGGTGAATGAATTTTTATAGCAGCAACTGCTGACGCTACATCTATTCGATCTAATATGTCCGATATCCTGATCTGTTGAGACAAGCAGTGTCGGTTGAAGACGACAACAGTCGGGAAGTCCATCGACCTCAAAAAAAAAAAAAAAAAAAAGACGAAAACGTGCAAAAAATGGCAGCACTTGTTCGTTCAAACAAGTGAATGCCTATTCGAAAGCTTACCGAAGAACTGAACATCTAAGAAAGAGACCAGAAAATGGGCCAGTGGCGTCCTTCTTCATCACGACAACGTGCCGTGCCACACGTCGCTTCTGATTCGCGAGTTTTTTTTATCGGAAAAAGTATTCCTGTCTGTCCACATCCGCCTTACTCACTACATTTAGTACCCTATGACTTCTGGCTCTTCCCAAAAGTAATAAATGTGCTAAAACGAAAAAGTTTTGACACCATTCCCGACATTGAGATGGCCACGACACAGCAGCTGAAAGCCCTTCTGAAAACAGAGTTACACAGTTCTATTAGTGCTGAATTAAACAGCTGGCTCAAAACACGTTACCCACAAGCGTAAAGTACACAAGAGCGAAAAGTAGAGCAATAGAACACAAGCGCCGAAAAGTTGTTGGGACCGGAGTATGGCCTATGGTCGAGGGCTCCGAGGGCGGTAGAGGGCGGAAAAAAAGCCCTTCTGAAAAAAGCCTTTTAGAAATGCTTCCAGCCATGGATTCAACGTTGAGACAACAAGGACAGTACTTAGAAGGAAATTAATTCAAATTCTATGTAAGCTTATTACTTTGTTTTTAATAATATTATTTACCGTATTTTTTATCACACCTCGTATTTATCTTTTGTAAGTCGTTTTTCGGAATCAAAAAGACGGTACTAAATGACAAAACTCACAAAAACAATGTACATTTAATCAATTAAGTAGTTCAGCGAAAAGAAAGTAGAGATCGTACAGAAGCACTTAATCATTAATGGAATTGAAGAGTACAATGGAACAAGCTCTGCTACTGATTCTTCAAGCCAAAATCCTCTTAGACGTAAGGAATTAAGTATTCAACACAATCTGCTTTCGACCGGACTTAAGCCCCTCTACCAGGATACAAACAAAGCATTTCTACTTTCTCAGGTATTAGTATACACAAAGGTTACTGCGAAAACGTTAACCTGTGTACATTTTGCCTCATTAGAATATTTCGCAGAAGCAGGCGCTTAGGGAGGTGAATCTATTATTAAATGTAGATTTAAAAAACCGTGCTCTTGGTATTATAACCATCTACTGAAAATATTAAAAAGTCCAATAATGCAAAATTGAAAAAATCCAAGAATAAAAAATTGAAAAAATAAAATAAAGTTTTACTTCTGTCGCGTGGCCTTCCACGCACTCTTTTTTTTTTATTCGCTAAATAGTCTCAATAAATATTATTCTAGGTCTGAATTTCACAAGATAAATTTCGGGCCTGTCGTTATATTACTCACGATAAACGCATTAGGCCATTTGTTTGTTCCACTAATTTCGAACAGCACGGAAATAGACCAGTGTTTAAAATAAACATACCACATCACTGGTTACCTAGAGACAGGCTTAAGTGGCAGTCTCTTGCAGAAATAATTACCATGGAAACAAGATAAATCCGCACGCCCGTGTAGTGTAAGTGCTTTCATACGTGTGACGCGGGATACTTACTGACCCCTCTTCAATATTACATCAGTCCAGTAAAAGTTTTCCCCTCCCAGTAACCAGTGCAAATTTCTGCCAGAATATCTAACTTCCGAATATCTCTCGTCAATCCAGCATTGTCTCTTGTCCTGATTTTAAAAATACACGTTCCCCACAAACATTATCTTTCCATTCCAAAAAGGTTTCCTTTCTGTATTACTCAAACCAATTCCATGTGACGAAAATTATAACGATATACGTTTTATTGTGTGTTTTGTAGTAAATATTTTTTTCCTTTATATCTATGTGGAACATAGGATCTATATTCAAGGTTTTTTAGCAACACATAGGTAAGGCTTCTGTGCAATGTGGTTAGCCCTAAGCGAGACAACCCCCTAAAACACTACGGGCACTTTAGACGCGGGAGAGAAGCAGTAACAATCGGGGAAAAGAAATATATCAAAATAATACCGCCTCAAAAATCACTATAATACAATGAACAGGGAACAAGTGGCTGAAAACAAGAGCTTATATAACAATGAGATTTATTTATTGTTTTATTATTTATAAACTGAATTGTTCAAAAAATTATCAGAGCAGATATTACAGAATGACAGAAAATAAATTATAAAAATGCGTTTAAGAAGATGAAAGGAGCAGAACTAAAGATATATGAATTACCATTTGCTTATAAATAACACCAGTCAAATGTTTACAGAAAACAGGCTTATGTATGTTAGCCTTTCATTACACACATATGCTGCTGTATAAACAATAGTCTTGTGTTCTATTCAAATACTATTAGGAAGCTCAAATCATAAAATAAGTTGGCTTCACTATGTAAAACGTGCTACAATCACGCCCGGTGTGCATAATGACGAGATTCATAAGCCCGTACTCTTCACCGAATATAATAAGAGTAATGAAATCACGGAGGATGAAATGTGCTGGGCATGTTGCAGGGGGAGGAAAGACATATCTCAAAAATATAGACCAGAAAACCCGAAGGGAAAAGACCACTTGGAAGACCTATGCGTAGGTGGGAAGATAATATTAGAATAGATTTAAGGGAAGTAGGATTTGCGAGGGATGGTTGGATGGGGTTGGTACAGATTAGAGTTGAACGACAGGCTCATGTAAGCGCGGCAAGGAACCTCCGGGTTCAATAAAATAGATCATATTCCTGTAGCTTTCTTAGCAATTGTCTGTTACCATAGGGTAAGTAAGTAATTAAATAAGTAAGTAAGTAAACGCTCCGCCCTTTAGACTTTGATCCGGCCCTAAATAAACAAGTATGTCTGTCTCAATCTATAAAATTACTCGTACCTACTTAAAAATGACACAGACACACTTTTTTTTTCTTTTCCTGTAGGAACGTTCCAAGAGCGGGCAGTCCCTATTCATCCCACTGTCGCATCGACTATACAATACGTATAATTCATACCGATATATGGATTCACATATTAACGTGCAACTAATTAGTTCTCTAGTAATATCTTCTTATTGGTCTTGCTTACTATGGCACAATTGCAATGCTTCTTTTGTTATCATATGTCACAATTTGCTCAAACGCTATAACTTCATTCCTATCCCTGCCTGATAATGTTCTAATGGACTTTTTATTTCCATTAAGTTGGCTATGTTCCAGATAATTTTAACCCATATATTTCATAATATAATGCGGGCTACACTGCCAATATACAGTGAATGCCGCTTAATGAAATCGCGGATAATGTTATCAATCGGGTAATGTCATCACTTTTATGAAGCCCCGTACGGATTAATACTGATACATTGAAAAAAATGCTGTTTATTGTGAACAAAGATTCCGTTTATGTTACCACACTTTCCTTTTTACGGCTTTATTTGCAGGTACTGTAAGTCATTCAAAATTTCGTTTTTAAGGGTTTCGTTTCTAACTCAGCTGTATTGTGTTGTACTGTTCCAAGTTTCAAGGACGACCAGCTCGAGGGGGTGGCATTACTAACTTTCCCTTTAAAGCAATAAAACACGTTTCACCCCTCAGTTAAGCTGCAGCTTTTGATTTATGAAGATATGTGTTGACATGCAGTTATGGCTGGTGTAAAATGAAAAGATTGAACAGACAGGCGCTAGATGATTTGCTACACGATGTTCACCAAAGATCAGTATAGACTTCCAAAAACACTCGTAACTCGTAACTGAGTGTGGAGCATTGGTTAATGGACTCCTGAAGGAAAGGAAAAACAATTTAAAACTTTTTTACTGGTTGAAAAAATACTTGCTTGCTCTCTAATAGTATTAGTTTATGAGTGGTTCATTGATTCACAGTTACGTATTATTTTATGAATAAATATTTTTTATTCTGTTTTGTAGTGTATTATATTATATATGAATAAATAACATTCATTATATTCTTTCGGCTATTGTTCTCAATCGGTTAATATTATCAGATTAGCTGCGTCCCGAAGTGATCACAATAAGCGGCGTGCACTATACACAATAAAATAAAATAAATAAATAAATAAGCCCGTCACAATCCCTTATAGGGCAAGGGCCTCCTACCATGGTACGGCTGGCTCTGTTTTACTCTCCCAAGGTGAGCTATTTCCTTGGAGAGTTGGGTTTTTGCCTCCTGGTGGGTTAAGACCTATATATTAACAACACTTTCCTAGGACACTGTTTTCCTAATGATACACAATAACATTATTACACAATAACATTATTAAATATCGCAGTAAATATGCCTACTACAAAGAGTCCCTAAAATTGACAATTACGTTATTTTACTTCATATTTTATGTTTAGTCACAGAAGTGCCTAGAATTCCTATGCACCCCTCGCTTGTTTCATGCGTTATTGTAAGTATTATGACAGGTGGATTATGTGCGGGAATGAACATGTAATTAGTCTAATTTCTTCACGCTTAGCGAAGTGGATGCAGCGAGTAAATTAAAAACGTCACCAGCAATAGGAATATCCCAACCCTTGTTTTTGCGGTGTCAGTCAAGCAGCCCCTGGATGTCAGGCTGCACCGCACACCGACGCCTTCATCTTTATCGCCCATTAAAATCATCTGGCTGTGAAACTCATAAAGGACGCGGTAAAACTAATTATTTTCATTTAGCAATTTTAATGGTATGACACACTTGCAAAAAAAAAAAAAAAAAAAAAAAAAAAACTGATAAGACAATTGTGTACATAATTCAGATTCTATTATTACATAACTTTTTTATAGAATTTACACGAAATGGTGAAAATAATGTGAACAAAAGTGTTTCTTTTTCTCCCGATATTGACTAAGTGGTTTGATTTTCTTCTTTCATACTCACTTTCCATAAACTTTTTTTTTTCTTTTCCATTCTATGTACACTCTGAAGGCTTTGTAAACCAGTTTATTTCTGAAATTTCTTTCTGAACGCTGTTTAAAATTTCCCTTCTTGGTATTTTCCTATCACATTCTTCAAGCACTTTTTCTTTCAATTATCTACTAACATCCATCTCGCCTTTCTATTATCACCATCTTCCCACCCTTTGGATAAGGCTGATGTTTATTAATGTTTCTTTTATTGCTTTTTTTTATTCTATACTCCTATCCACATAAATTATGTTGTTTATTTATTACTGTCTATTAAGTTATATTTTAAAATACTGATCGATCTAGGTGCTTTCGTATTTCCTATTTAAATACTTAATTGGAACTGGTTTGTTATTTTCATTTTACTTTCCCTACTCGTACCATGGGTACCAAATTTAAGATAGAGGAAGTATTGGGTTTGACTCTAAAATCAGATGTCTAGTTTTCAACAATAATAAGCGCTTTAAGATCCCTGAATCCAAAAATGCAATTTTTAACAAACGACCTATTATTTAGCACAAAACTTCTGAAGGGTAGTTATTAAGCCGGCCTCGGTCTTAAGTCTTATGGGTCTAACCATTATTGAAGCTGATACAACTGAATATGCATTCCTTGCAATACAACTTTTAATTCTAAAGGCCTATCATAATAAGAAGTACAGTGGCGGACGCAGGGGGGGGATAGGGGGGTTACATCCCCCCCCGAAATTTGAAAAAAGTACTCTAAATGGCCAGTTTTACAAACTAATTGCATATGTAAGTTGATTAAATTTTTTTAAGTATTCTTTCTACCTATTCAAATCCCCCCCCCGAAAAAAATTTCTGCGTCCGCCACTGAAGAAGTATCTCTCTTTCTTTCCAATTCATCAGCTGCATAACTTGATTGTAGAATTTTTATTATACGCGCCTAGAAATATACTCTTAAAATACATCCATCTACTCTATATTCGTGAAAAGCATTAAAGACCTCAGCAACAATAGTTTCCCCTAAGCCCTGTCTCAAGAGGATTCATAATAATTTACGATCCTCCAACAGCTTCATGAGACTTACGTCATACTTGATACCCTATAAGAAATTGTAAGGAGGTATTAGCGAGTGGCTACAAAACAAAGGCACGTCTGTTCTAATGCCCTATCTCCACCATACAGACACAGACATCTGATTGTTTCACAAAATACTGCCTTTAATTCAGTTTATAACTTCCCTTTTCTAACACAAACGTTCCTACTATTGTACTTTGCATATATTATACTTAATCACAGGCTTAGAAACTATTGTCAGTCTTCATTTCATATGAAGCAGGGATTCTGACGTATCTGTTTTATTTCCCAAGACATTATTTAACCCTGGAAGAGATACGTGAAGTTGACACTCATGAATGGATATATGGGGGATTTGTTTACCCTAAACGGACGTTACTGTATATTATTTAAATTAATGCAGTAATTTATTTATATTCGAACTTAATCATTTGCTCTTACTTTACATTCTTCTGAGATAGTTAATTTCTCTTGTGAAATTGTCTTTAAGTTCTTCTAACAGTATGTGACTATTATTTATGGGAAAACTTGAAAAATAAAGTGTATAGGTCAACTTCCCATACATTAGAAGAACTTATAGACAACATCACAAGAGAAATGAACTCTATCTCGGAAGCTGAACTTTTGCGCGCGAAAGAAAATTTCCTAAAAAGGTCCCAGTGTTGTGTGGATGCAAGAGGAGGACATTTCCAACATATCTTCTGATGAGATACGTGGCTATTTTCATTGTAATTCCAACTGTAACTGTGAGAACCTGAACCATTACACCGATCGCGGCTTTATTTGCGTAGATATTTCACCCGATCACTCGGTAGTTGAAGCTGTGCCCGCCGCGACACAGAAACTCGCGTCATCGGCCAACTCTTGTGTGGGACTCACTGTACAAGGTGTGTGATTAAGAGCATTAGAAATACATAAATGTAAATATATATTGAAGACAGAGATATAGTTAATAGAAAGCAAAAAAATGTTTACTTAGCACTAAAGGTGTCTTAATGTTTCTACCTAACTTATTTTCATTCTTACCCGTCATTAACAGTAAGAGAATTGCATACATAGAACCGTTTACATGCAAAGTGTGAAAGAGTGTGAGAACTAATATATATTTAGAAGATGGAGTTCACCAATCTAATAATGATGTAATAAATGAAGAGAACGATACAAAACTCAACAGGTTTTGCCTAAAAATTTTTGTTTGTACAAAAACTTTATTAGAACAATGAGATAAATTCAAACTATCCCCAACGCCAAATTATATTTGCTCATCCCTGAGCTATAGAGACGCAAGCGTCTTGAGACCGCTTATGGGGTTATAGTAAATATCAGCAGAGGTACTTGAATGTGAAGCGGATTCTGTCTTCATTACTTCCCCTCCCTTGTTCTCTTGACTGGAATAGACAATTCCGCTTTACCAAACTAGTGAAAACTGGCAATACCATTCTGGGAACTAGGTAGGCGTACTGGTTTCAAACAGAGACGAGAAGAATTTTTACTTTTTTGGCGGTGGTGTGCAAGTGGCTGACGTCGCGAGAAACCGGTTAAATGTTTGATAGCACGGCTAAATGGACCGCTGACTGGACGCTGAATTATTGAGACCACCACAGACTCTCTTTCCATCTCCATCTAGACTCTACAAATACAGACCCTCGAGCTCTCTCCTGACAATGATGAGGGCTTTATCCTCCCCACAATGTCACCAATCCAACTCTCTAACTCATAATAAAAAAAACCTTTTCACCCTTTCCCATTCCGATTAAAAAAAGAGAATAAGAGCGGGAAATCCTTTAAGCTTTGTATTTTTTTATGCCAGTTAATCTCGGTTTAGGCCAACTTAAACATTGTGTTCGGACGACTGCTGGGAAATGCTCTTGGAATTGCTGTGAAATCCCCTATTCGTATTACTGGAAAAAGTACAGTTTGCATCGAAATACTTGTTCCTGAATAAGTAACAACTACAAACATATACAATAAATGTTCATTTCCTTTTACATTGTCTGCCCCCTATTGGGTTATTTATTGATCTATCAGACTTCGTAGAAATACTTCTGAATTAGAGTGGCGTGATTAGCATATCGACTCCCAAGGTCTGGTTTGAAAATCTTCCATAGTTGAAATGTAACTTCTAATACATATCCACGTCTTGTTTAGGATACATTTTAAAAATATATTAGTATTTCTTGTACAGTATATATATATATATAACAGTATATAATATATCTTATGACATTACGTATAATTATTAACTTTACAAGGCTGAATTTGTACAGTAATATAAAAAATAATCAAATGAAATCATCAATGGGATCTAAGTTTGAAATCAGTGGAGAAAATTTCAGTAGAACAGCTGGTTGCTATGAATTACAATTATAACACTAAAATAAAAACTCTCATATTTTACATGTAGTATTACTCTACAAATGTTACATTTATTTTCTGCTTTTATAAGGTTTTGAAAGTGACGAATTTATACGTCAGGATGGGGAGTTGCGCATAGACAAAGGCTGTAAGAAAGCCAGAAGCTGCAAGAATAGACTATAAAGTTACTTAAAATGTTATTCGTGGAACCCTCTATTGGAAAACTGTTGTAGGCCTATATTAAGTTCAATTATCCACATTTATTTTATTTATTTATTTATAAGTGTCTGAACACCAAATATAAATTAATTGAGGGGCAAACGAGCGACTACGTGACTGAGTGAAGTGTAATGAAACTAAATGAGTAAGAGAAGCGAGTGAATGAAGTGGGTGAGCGAGCGAAGTGAATGAGCATGAAGAATCTTAAATATGTCAGAGAGTGTGTGTGGAAAAACGATTGAGTGAATGGTGAGGGATTGATTGTATGAAAGGGTATACCTAGGAGCAGAGTTGTTAGGAAGACTTAGGTTCTGTTACCAAGCAATCTTAGGGTATGTTAAACCACTAACAAAATTAAGAATAATTTATAATTATTGTACTAATTGACTTCGTTTTTCCTGTTGCAGGTTCCACAACGGGCCTAAGAAGCTGAGCGAGGCGCTAAGACAGTCCATGAGTATGGACCCAGTGGCTCCTGTACTCTGGGAGCCCCATCTGACGGCTCTAGACCGTAGAGTAAAAATCATCCTTCAAGGAATTCGAGACTGCATTGCCAAAGACGACGCCGTGGAAGCCATAATTCAAAACGACGCCTCCTAGCGCCAGCTTGCCGAGCCACGGCATCGGCGCAGAAGAAAGCGCTACAATAATACCAGTAATAACAATTACCAGAAAAGAATACTGTATAAAAGACTTCCACCTTTCGACACGTTTCAGGACTACCACCCTGGCGTCGATATAGTAGCTTGGTTGTGACTGAAGAAATAACATATGGATTTTTTAAATTATGCGAAAAAATAATACATTAAAAAGTAACTAATTGAACTACTTTGAGAAAATTTTGGAGTGATATGTTAACTAATGAACTATTCATAAAACTGTGCTGTGGATATGAAAGTAATGATTTTAACAGTTGTTTGTTGATTTATAACAATGAAAATGGCTTTAATTACAACTAAAAAAAGAAGGTTGGGTGGAAAAATCACCCGCTCCTTAAACTTATACCAAATAATTTTTGTGAACATCAGTTTGCATTAAGTCATTATTGAATATTACAAAAAAATGGTATATTTTGAAAAAAATAAATTACATTGAATGGTACTGCTATGTCAACTTTAAAGTAATAATCTGGAATTTTCAAGCGCATTCCAGTGTTCTCCTGTAACACGTTAATGAAGCCAAAAAGTGTAAAAGTGAGAAAAAAAACTAGCTTCAATTCGTATGAAGGGTTTACATTACCACCTTACTACCATGCTTTATTTCTACTATGAAACAGTAATTAAAATACGTGTATGAACGAGATAAAAATTAAAAAAAATTATTGTTTGATTAAAATTAGTAAGCTAGGGGACCTACTTGTGGTAGAGACTCAGAAATTTCACAGCATTGTCTCTAGGTATGTTTCTGTGGGGATCTAACAGGTCTGAGAGGCTTTATGAAATTTAAAAAAATATTGTGAACACTACTACATCAAGTTTCTTCAATAAAATACACAAGCCAAAATTAACCAGTATTAATGGTTAAGAAGTTTAGTGTATTTATACAATTTTAGAGTTATTTATATACCAGTACCCATAGTTTTTTATCAGATTGGACCAAATTCAACAGAATGACTTTATAATATCGCAAAAACTGGACTGAATTATGATCTTAGCACACACTTCATTCACTAAAATTTCATCCTTTTGATATTTTGCAAAACTAATCGATAAATCCTTTTAACTTAAAGTGTGTGTGATACGTTAACACTTCTTTGTTTTAGTGTAGGATTAAGAAGATTTAAAGTATTAACATTAGTATGCAGAAAATGTGTACTTACACTGTTTACGAAAATTATTTCGATATGAAGACTTCACTCACCTCGGAAGTAAATCATATTTTTTATGATTACTCTTATAACACTGAGTTGCCAAACAGAGCCCACATAAACTTTTTAACGTTTTCCACATTCCGATTCATTTAGATGTTCTTTTACAATAAACTGGCCAAACTTTTTCACCATTATGCGAAATTCAGTCTACTGTGAAATCTAAAGAGTGATTTCATATCGCACCGCAATATTTTGCGTTTGACACTGGGATAAAAATATTTAAGGCCTATTAAACAATTGAACAGGCCAATCTTCTTACGGGCCACTCTCGCGAAACGTACAAACTAATCTGTTAGATACATATATGAAAAATGCATTAAAGTTTCTTCAACTTTCCCGAAGTCACACAAGGCCAGTCTCTTATTACCAACTAACATAAATTCTTCTTAATACTTTGCAGCCTAAATGTGTCTCTTACTTTTTCTCCGCATTGATTTTTTAAAAATTTACGTTTGATATTTGCACCGTCTCGTTGCATAACTTATCTATTAATCTGGTTTTGTTATATCTTAGCCAACTGATCTCGTATATTTTAATTTTATCAACATATAATGAGTACACAACACGATAAAGGAAGACATCAAAGAATTCCCACATAAGGGAAATTAGTGTGAGGCTATGTACCACAGATAAGACAATGTGGCGTAGGCCTACAGAATAATAGAAAAACAACGAAGTAAATTTTCAGGACTTCGTAGCAACGTTGCTCATAGACTATATTAAGCCTATATTACATCGGTTTTATTTTATTATTTCATTCATCTGAAATTATTTAAGAATTTTCTAATTTTGTAAATATAATAAGGGTTTTGTAGTAAGGTGGTATTACTTTCAGAACCTGAGAGAGAGATCCATTCTCGCATTAGTCCTACAGATGCAAGATTTGTCAGGCGAAAAAATAAGTCAAGGAGGACTTGTGATTTAATTTTATAAGCCTTAATTCTATATATGGACATTTTCACATATACTGTTTAAATTACTCGAAGTAGGCATTCAGTAAGAAATCGAAGCTAATCATGAATGTATGAAACATGGGTTCTGTTTTTCACGAATATAAGTGTTTCAAGTTCTCAAACTGTGTACAAACAGCTCATGAAGGTTAGGAAATTGTCAGTTCCATGCACAACGGTTATTTACCGCTGAAAATACTGCTTGCTCTTTTTTATTTTAGACGGTACCGAAAATATTAGCCATATAAGAAGGTGAAATATTTTAATTAATGGAATGGCCTTTGGCATATTGCTTGAATTTTGTGCCCGAATGAACATTTCATTACCTAGTTTGGGAAAACTAGGAAGTTCATTTGACATTGTTAATAGGCCATACGAGAGAAAGGTCTTTTACCTAATTATCCCTTTATCCCTTCAGAACAACTGAGGCCTCCATATCGCAGTATTTTTAGGACTAATGTGAAATGGGGATAAAAGTCGGAATATTACAGCAGCTGGATACATGACTGAATTAGCATTTGAGATGAAGCTAAGCCCCTTGACAACTCTAACTTTTCCATAATTAGTTTGGTAATAAGCTGAATTATCAATCACACCCGATAAAGGATTCAGACACAATGAAAGTAAAAAGTCATAAAGATACAAGATGAAATTTATTAATATTAAAAAGTCATATTTGCAAAGATAATAAAAGATTACAGTATAATTCAACGGGCAGAAGTCTCTTAGGAAGACCTTAAGGTAGAGTGCATTAAGGCGGCAGCGTCGTGGCTCCACAAATAGGGCATCATAACTCAGTGATGTATATGGTTAGAATCTTGACGACAAAGCATTTCCCATGCACTGAAAGATGAAATGCGAAAATGCTTTAAATTAGTAAAAAATTGAAAACTGTGCTAGCCAAACAAGTGAATTAGTAGCACATTGAGAGATCTAGAAGTAAAAGTATATCAATCTGGGAATAATTTCCAACCAGTCAGTATTCAGTGATCTTTAGCGAGCTTATCTTATCGTGGATGTAGTGAAAACAGCGGAGTGGGAATTACGGTCATCAGTGGTGTTGAAAGATAAAGTGCATGATTCCCATACGGCTTATCTGTGAATGTCATTATTTCCAAAATTCTATTAGTGACAACTGGTGTACGTTGTGCATTTGTTAATAAAACAGAAAATTATTTTATAATTTATTTATTATATATGTAGATTTTAGAAATCTAATTAACTTGGAGAACTTAGCGTATCCTCATTGAGTTTGGGATACGAAAGGAGTTAATTAGCCTGATCAAAATGTGTCTAAATGAAACCTATAGCAGAGTAAAGGTAGGGAAACTTATATAAGATAGGTTTGCTATTAAAAGAGGCTTGAAGCAAGGAGATGCACTATCGCCTATACTTTTTATTTCGCTTTGGAATATGCTATTAGGAAAGTTCAGGTAAACAAGGTAGGCCTAGTAATAAACGGCAGTCACCCTATTTTAGCTTATGCAGATGATGTTTGTCTGTTGGGCGATGACATAAACACAATCGGGAGAAATGCAGAGAGTCTTTTCGATGCCTGCAGAAATGTTGGATTGGAAATTAATACAGAAAAAAAAAGTAAGTATATGGTCAGGGAAAGTCAAAATAATGCTCCATAAATTATTACTATAGCCGGTAATTCGTTCGAACAAGTGGAGGAATTCAAATATATGGGAACAGTAGTTACAGATATAAATAATATTAAGGCCGAAGTTAAGTGTAGACTCAAATCAGGATACGTCTGCTTTTATGCAGTACAGAAACGCTTATCTTCTCGTCTTCTGTCCAGAAATCTAAAAATTAAAATTTATAAGACAATTATCCGGCCGGTTGTATTAGACTATATGGATGTGAGACATGATCGCTTACTCTTTGGGAAGATAATCTGAGAGTGTTCTAAAACTGAGTGCTTAGGAAATTATTTGGGCCTAAGAGAGATAAAAATGGGGACTGGAGAAAACTGCATAACGACGAGCTTCAAAACCTGCACTCCTCACCGGATATAGTAATGGTAATTAAATCACGGAGGATGAAATGGGCAGGACATGTTGCACGCATGGGAGATGAAAGACATATCAAAACATTGACGGGGAGACCCGAAGGGAGAAAACCACTTGGAAGACCTGGACGCTGGTAGAAGGACAATATTAGGATAGATTTAAGGGAAGTCGGATTTGCGAGGGATGTTTGGATGGAGTTAGCACAGAATAGGGTTGAATGGCAGGCTCAGGTAAGCGTGGCAATGAACCTTCGGGTTCCATAAAATATATAATATTCCTTTAGCTTATTTAGGAAGGTGTCTATTGCCATTGAGTAAATACTTAAGTAAGTAACTTAATTGGAGAAGTGTGATAGCTTATTTAAAATCCTTGATCGTCTATGTTACTTTGGAATTAAGTCTGACCGTAGTTTTGAAAATGGTATGCTAACAATGGATCAGCGTTTCTCAAATTTTTAGCCTCTCAATCCTCAAAAGAAAATAAATAAATGAATAAAGTTAATTATTCGTGGCACCTCGAATTAAAAAAGATAACCACATAGACATTACAACTACAGTTTACATTGCAAGATATAGGTAAGATTGGATTTTATTAATACGGAATTTTATTCCCAGAAGCCTTCTCTGTTTAGTAAATCTAGTGTTTTTTTCGTTAATGAGGAAGAACTGCAGTTTCCAAAACGAAATGTACACGGATCAAACTTTATTAATACATTATAGAGCACGAATGTTCTGATCCGAGGGTTTGAAACAGCTGGATTATTAATAAATGCGAACGTTACTTCTACATTAGACCAGCGACTCCAAAGATTCTAGCCCTTCGATTCCCAAAACGTAAAAAATGTGAAATTAATACTACGCGACCGCCTGACAAAAATGACATTAATACGACTACAGTTTACATTGCAAGCTGCAGGTAAGATTTGGATTCCAGAATACGAAAATTTGGTCACATGAGCCTTTCCTCTATGGCATCATTGAAAACTGACCTTAGGAATCATCTACTATTGTTTGGAAAACAACTTACTTTTGTGTGTTTCTATGTTTCTAATGTAGAGATGCAGTATAGACACACTATAAAAATGAAAAACAAACTATAAAACTGAAAAACAAACATTTCCAATACTTAAAAAAGGAGATTTTTTGTTCGATCATATTACAATATATTTGTTGTATAATACGTAACGGTATCATAATGATATCCATTTCTAAACAGATTTCCATTATAACATAGGTGTGGTATCGAATTACTATCGAACATGGTACGATATTGAAACCTTGAGAGCAGCAAATCAAACTGCTTAACAAACAACCTGTATTTAAAATAAGAACAATCCTGTTTGTGAAAATTGTCATATTATACTGAACTGAGTTCATTTCGTATTGTAAAAATCAGTTCCCAGAACAAGCTTCGACAAGACCTACGCTACCAGCTGCCATCTATCGCAGAAGACAAGAATTACGACTAGTTGTTAACAGCTGATTGCCGCGATCAGCCAATTAATTTTGTTAATGAATCTAAAATCTAAAAAGTTAAACATTTAACTATGATCGAACAAAAATATTCGTATACACCTTGCCTATAAAGGCAATTAAGATAATCGTATGCAAATTTTGAAACTTTGTTTGCTCGTTTTATAAACATACTCGTATCTTAATAAATTTCAATATAGGCTCGTTGCTATGGATTATCGGACTACAGTTTTAAAAAAGAAGTGTTCTTATAATATAAGCCTGTTAAAATATGCTTCTGATGTGTTCGTTCTTTTCAGAAAATAGTTTCCATATTTCTACCTCGCAAGCCCCTTCATATACCTTGAACATCCTTGCTATCAGAACCCCCAGTTTGATAAACGCTGGTGTAGACTATTCCACTAAGAAAAAAATCGATACCTCTCTAAGCATAATTATCGATATGACTAATGACTCAATGTCACCAAAATGAATAAGCAATTCTTCTCAGCCGTTTGTTGTTAGTAGCTACGTGAGACTGGGATCCTTCTCAGATTGGAATACATTTGAATAAATGCGAAGGTACTGACAGTGAAACAACAACAACATTCAAACAGTTTGGCTATTTTCACTCGTGTATCCACATGCTGTAATTATAGATAGAATGAAATTGAATTAATCCAATGAGTTTGGTCAGTCTGCTCATTGTTATTACAACCATGGGCAAATAAATACGAGAATAAATCACTTTGCACAGCTGTTTCTACAAAGCAACTGTAAATATAATATAGGGACCTTATTATGTAATAAAAAGTCTGAAAAGCTGCCTAGATGTAACTTTACACTTTTATTTTAACTCCAAACTGCATTAATATAACAACCTTATGGAAAAAGTCCATTGTGCTTTGAAACTTAAAAGCTTCCTTTCACAGTCTTCATACCTGCTTTTTAGCTAGGAAGGTTTGTCGGCTTATGGGATATTGAATGGAGAGAAGATACTTGGATATGGTAAACGTCAAGAACTACTTGTCTGAAGATGGAAATAAAAATCACATACCCTACTCACTACCCGTAGTAATCACAAGATCCTTATTATTACTCCCCCATGGCACTGCATTCCTTATGGGAATAGGCTTATCATCCCAACTTTTCGCCATCCTCCATGGGCAGAGGCAGGATTGAGGGGCATATGGCATCATGCCAACTCCTAAGGTCGTTATGAATGATTTCGTGACCCTACATCTTTATCAAGTAGCTCCTCAGTTGGTGTCAAAGAGCTAAATGCACGCCGTTCCAGGCCTCCCTACCTGAGAAAAATATGAGGGTGAACCATGGATCGAACGCCGAACTGCTGATTTGTAGCCAGCTTATGCTCAGGGGCGGTTCAGTAAAATTCACCGGATTACACTAAAATATTTACAATAATACTGAAAGTGGAATGACAAACATAGAAAAGTATGAGTTATTAATATTTACAATAAATACAGAATATGTTATAATTAAAGTAATGGAAATGTAGGAGTTATAATATATATTTTAGGGTAAACTGTGGGAGGAAATAAAGTAATTATATTAATATTTTATATTTTAATACAGAAAATTGTCTCATAATAACAACAAACGTAATGAAATATTTATATAAGCGTAATGAAGTAATTATAGACTATAAATTTTATCATTTTAGACTTAAATTGTTTATTGTTAAGCCTGTCAATTCAGGGTCAGAAAGAGGACAGATCGAGAGAAAAGTGTAGCAGAAGTTAAAAACTAGTTAACACCCCGCCAGTTCCATCTGAGACATGATGGAAGTGTCTATCTGTAAGCCATTTCAATCGTCATAGAGGCTAAATCATTACAGCACAGCCAATCCACTTTCTGACGTTTTGTTTACGTTGTCCAAACATACATAAATTTTAATCACATATAGTCTCAATGAAATACGTTTTCCTGTGCCAGGGTCGACCTGTTATAAATCTGAAGCACCAAACGTATTGATTTCTGTTATATGCTATGTATCCTTACAGCGTTTAATTTTCAGTGAAGAATGCAGGCCTTATATTAAAAATTCTTTGACATTCTGGTATAGTAATAAGGTACCTCCAACATCGTTGTTATTACTTCCAATATTATTTATTATAAAATTATTATTATTTTCAAAATTGTTAGATTCACACAGCGTTGAGGCTGGGTTTAAGATTCTGCTCCACGTTGCCTCCAGCCCCCTCAGGAGCAGATTCTTCACGGGTCTGGTCCTTATAACACCTTCCTCAAAATGTGAACAGTTCCGAGCAGGGTGATCTCTTGAATTTTGGAAACCCGTGCTTCTCCCATTATCTGTGATAGATTATTATTATTATCATCATCATCAACAACAACTATTGGCATACAAAAACTTCCGAGTTCATTGTCCCAACAGCAAATATTCTCCACTTCTCTTGTCCTAGTTTCTTCTGACCAAGCTGCTGTTGGCCTTTCAGTCTCCATAAGACTGGCCTTTACTATGTAGTTTATGTTCCTATAAGTCTTCTACTATATACGCATGCCCTATAAGTTTATTTCATATTATTTTTTTATCCTCTTCGTAAGTGAGCGGAACACAGGGCACCCTACCCAAAACGAATTTATTTAGTAACGCTCATTGTGGACAGCAGGATGACAGGTAGTAGACTCGATACCCTTCTAGGAGGGAACTAGGGTACTACTTGGACGCGAGAAGATTGGAAAATTTAGTCCAAACGCTCTAATTTTGACATGAAGTTCTTTAATGTGCCGTAAATCTATGATAGGGACACACGGATTGTGATTGCTCCCGGAGGATTTCGTGCCCAGATATTTTACCTCCTGGGGCCTGTTTCATAAACGTTTACTATAGTACATACTAATGAATCTTGGTATTTGCCAGTCTAGTTCACAACTATGTTTCATATATCTACTAGAGTAAAAAAATAATTACTATAGTAAATTTAATTCTACTATAGTAAATACCAAGATTTTGTTTCAAGAAACTACCATAGCAGCTACTATAGCAATTATGTTTACTAAGAGAAACAGAAATTTACTTTAGTTTTTAACCGGATTAAACTAGTAGGTGTTTCATATATTTTAGTGTTGTATTTGACTTGAGTAAAATGCTAAGGTTTTCTACTCAAGTCTATAGTTGGGTAAAATTATTTACTAGGATTGTTTTTAAGTCCAAGTGACAACAAAAAGTAAATTGTACATAATATAAGGCAAAGAATATTTAGGTTAAAGTCGGAATTTGACATAAAAAACTTACGAATTCAATCAGCATTTTAGGTTAATGTTCTATCAATTTCATATGGTACTAGATACCACTGTTCCAAAGCTGCAATTAATCCTATTGTTCACCATGCAAGACAAGCGAGAGTTATGCAAACGATTGCCCGCTTATAACTACCCTTCAGAGAATTAAAAAAGTTTTAGCACTTAGTATAAGCAACTTGTGTACACAATTTGCTCAAAATCGTTACAGACTTTTCGAAAAGGTGAAATTTCCTTCGTGCAATGTAACAATAAAAGTCTGGAAAATTCATTGCCAATCTTTGTGTCACACCCCCAGGTGTTTCGTTCTATTCACAGATAGGCCTACATAGGCATGGTTTTTTTTTAATATTGCATTTTCGGATTGCGGGGACCTCAAAACATATAGTATACTAATGCTGAAAGTTCGATACATAACTTCAGTGTTTAACACAATATTTCCTCTACTTATAACTTGGTAATTACGGTACGGGTAGAGAAAGTAAAAAAAATATTAGTTCGTGGTCCTTATTAAGTTAAAGGGCTATAGAATAGATGAAATATTGCTTGATTTCGTCAATGTCAATTAGTAGATGTATTACTTGAACGCAATTTAGTATGAAACAGCTTTGGTATGAGAGAGAGAGACCACAAATCCCATCTACACTACCCAGGAATCGAGCCACGTTCCAGCAGATAGGTAACCACGAAACCAACCATGTGGGATGGACCACGTAACATCCATGTCACGGCAATGACGAATACAAATGGGAGCATAGTTACTACCAAAGATACAGCCATATCTCTATGCTAACATAATCATTATTCCCCACAGAATAAGAATGAACCGGTTATCTTCCGAAAAGCACGGGTGAACTCGAATAGTATGCGCTATTAGTGCAGGTAGAAAAGTTTAACTTTCAATTACATGCGGATACTTCTAAACGCACACTTGAATTGCATGCTGAATTACCTTCGGACGTCTCTTAATAGTCGAGTAAGATCCAGGTTACGAAGCACGTTATTGAAAATTAATTAAGACCACAAGAAAACTACTTAGTGGTCTCTTCAATGATATAAAAAACAGAGCGATTTAATCTACCTGTAAGTAATATAAAATATAGCAATAATGATACAAAAGTATTACAATGAATGTAGTTATAATTTATTTTTACAGTTATTATACGTATTAAAATAAATTCAAAGTATATCACTCATTTCATGCAGTGTATACATATTTGACATAACCTGTCTTAAGCCTACAACAGGCATTTATATTAATACAAAATATACATTTATGCATTATTTTTCTTATCAGTTAAATATTCCAAGTAGTCTATATAATTATATTTATATCTATCATAGTCATAGTTAAGTATTAAATTTTCAACAGTTTTCGAAAATATGATTTATTTTGACTCACAATGCTAAAGGAAACATGTCGTATTTTGCTGGATTAAATCGAGGGATTATTAGATCACGGAACCAACTGTAGGTACTTTGAAGAATTGATGAGTTAGAAAAATAGGAAACCAGTCGCCAGCCATGTGTTCATGTTTTATTTTCAAAAGGCACTAAATAATAATAAGGAAAGGTGTCGTGTTGCAAGATGCTTTATAAAGCTTATGCTGAAATTAATGAATAGTGCGTTATAGTAATAGAATAGTCTGAATAATAAGAAAGAGCATTTTACATGTTTTTGGATATTTTATTGGCACGAAAATCCTCCTAGATAGCTTTGGCATGCAACCCGGATAGCTCCTAGATAGCATTGGCACGCAATACATAAATTTTCTTCCTCTCTGCAAGCAATGCGTAATCGCTGAAAAGCACAAGGCAACCCTCTTCATTACACAAAACGAAATAAAATTATTGATACTTTCTACTCTGTTGCTCATATGGATCACTTTTCATCCATATTTATTGTACTTTAACCTTTCTAAATGAGACGTATAGTTCATGTACTTTATTTCCATCTAGCTTCTGACGTTATAGAGAATAGAAACGAAATGATTGCGCAATTTTTCAGGGCACATCGCTATCGTATGTTATAAGGAAGTCCAAGGTCAATCGTTGAACATTTATTTTTCACATTAAGAAACTTATTTGAAAATTTTCTAACACCACTTTACCCTATTACTGCTATCCATTTATATAAATAATCATGGAAGTTTAATAATGCAAGATTTATTTATTTCAAGTTATTTAACAAATTTGGCAATTTTCATTTAAATTTGAACTGACACAGTTCTCTAATATTAAGCTGTATAACATTTGTTAACCTTTATATTTAACACACAAAAGAATCAACTTTATTTAAAAACTTGAAAAATAAACCCCGATTATTAGCTTGACTAATGACATCTGGGAAAAGCATAATTATTTAGGAAAATATAAAATGTAAATAAATATTTGAAAATAGTGGTAATTCCATGGCCGTCAATTGCATTTATTTTTCGGTGCGTTAAGAGATAGCGTGATTTATTTAGGCGTTTCTGTTTTTAAAGGCTCGCCTTACTTCCTTATATAAATTCGTAAAATCGTGAAGATTCATATATTAGAGATACTGGCATACCATATATGAAGTCGTAAAGGGTTAGGAAGTAAATAAAATAAATGTGCTAGTTCAGAACTGGTTATACGGTTACCTAACCTTCAATATAAGCCGTTGGTATTTATGGGAGATTATATCACTGATTAGCTGAAATTATTGTACCTGCTTATCTTTTAGAGTTAGCTGAATTTCTCTGACAGCTTTGCAGTAAGAAAAACACACACACAATTTATTTCATGCATTTCCATGATGTCAGAGAAATAAAATAACATTATTCTTTTATAATTCGAATAGATATTAGCAAATAAATTAGCCTTAAAACACAGGCTATTATTAATGGCTTATATAGGTATGGTATCCCTTCTGAGGTAGGCCTATGTAGGAAGAAAGTTTGTTGGGGAAATTTAAACATTAACTATAAATTCAGATAAAAGGATAAGCTAATTAGTATGCCAGAGAAATTGGTATCTAGGATTTAAACAAAAATCTGCATTTTTGTAATAACTTTTTAAAACGAGTTATTTCGTATCAGTGCAATTGAACCACGGCAGTGCTTTGTGGACTAAGAAAAGCGCCATTACTTAGGTAGGCTACCCCAAATCTGATTTCTTCCTTAGTTTATCTAATTATGAGGGTATAAAATCTACAAAGTCATGCATTATACATCAGTGCCATGTAATTTATCATCTTGCAGCAGATTTTGATGAAATTTTACGGCAAAGTTCACTTTAATGCCACAAAATGCATGGTAGAATTTTAAGTTTAAATAGTTTTAATGACAAAAGAAAATTATATAAATTTCGTTAAGAGCGCTGTTTATTTGTAAATTATTACCCTATAAAATTAGTTCATATTCTTGTTTACAGTATTCTGATATCGATAGCAACTATCAATTGCGCATGTTTCTAAAGTTCAAAAATTGCAAAATCACAGATTGGTTCATGAATTGGACATGCGCAGTAGAACAAATTCTCAAGCAGTCACGTGTTTGCTTAGGGAACAAACCTATAATAAACATAATACTTGGATAATTATCTTCATGTTTTACATAAAACATTACTCCATCAATGTTGTATCTCTCCTTTAAACAATTATTCAATGAGACGAATTTATACGTCAGTAACAGTGAAAAGGTCAAAGGAATATCATTCGTAACTGAGGAACCTATTTAGAAGCAGAATTTTGATTTATTTATATTTCTTATTGGCAGTGCACATTACATGTGTATTTAACAAAACGTTAAATTTAAATACTAATTCATTTACTGGAAGAACCCAGTATTCAACTACAGGAAAATCTAGATGTAGATGGGAAGTTAAGATTCTTAGGGATAATGATAAAAAAAAAGTTTCAACGAATCGACGATGAAAATTAAGGACAAGAAAATGTGGATATGTTTTAGTGCTGTGGTGCTAAACTCTAGAACTGTGGATACCTAGTGGATTATAATTAATTATTATTTAATAATTATTATTGTTTAATAATAACAACAATAATAAACTGAACATATTGGGCCTTGTAATAAAAATCCAAGAATGGTTCAGAAATTTAGAACGGGAATTCTGCTCACGACGTCCCAACAGCGATGATATTATAATAATTTAATAGTCTATGAATAGAAAGGAAGTAGACGCGCCATAATTTATTGTGTCGACAATGTTTTTGTTTGGTGATGATCTAAATGTGCCTCGAGGCATGAGGTAACGAGGATTTGATTGATACGATAGTTTTGTTTATTGGTTCGGACTGATTGAATAACAGGACTGGAGACCACACGTCATACGCGATAGTATCACTAATCAGCGCAGGAAAATCTGTTATATTACCTCGTAATTGCACCCAATTAATTATTCATGTTTAATGAGTGGCATATTAATAACACATAATTGTTCTATGCATCACTGGTGATAAGCTTATATACAATAAGTGGTCAACAAAATGATTTAATTTTCACTGTACGTCAATTTCTATATTTTTATTTACTCCAGGGATAGGAAAGTAGAACTGGTGGTTTAGATTTTAGCATTTGCGCGGAAGTCGAGGCCGCAGGCCATTGTAGAATTCAGAGTTCAAGAACTGGGGACACAGCACAAATTAATGTAAACAAACCCTCAAAGGCAAATTAAACGCCAAGCACGTAGAAGTTAATAAATAAAGCAATCTCACAGCAAACCAGTATCACATGAATAGGCTCACAGCTAGGTCATGCCATGAAAACGTCAACGAAATGCATGAAAAATAAAAAAAAAATATATTTCTCCCATCTCTGTTAGACTGGCATTAGAAACAAAGCCTTCCAAGAAGAAGTGGACAGTATGTATCTGAGACGGTAAATGTGTTTCTGTAAGAGAACTGCATCGAATGATGAGCTCTACGATTTGAAATCTAGAGTAATGCAAACTTACATTTTATTTTAATTCTTCGGCTAGGCCTTTCCACTACACAGTCATCGTCAAGTTATTAAAATCGAAGATAATACCGTCGTCAGGGTTTAAAATTCAACATAGCATACCAGTCAGTCACATTTCTTTATAAGGTCATCACTTGTAAGAATATTAAATCAGATAAACATTAAACTTTAACGCATGGAATTACTGGATTCCTTGCTGCCTTCTGTGGAATCTGATGATAGCCTAGTTATACAGCCAAAAGGCCTAGAAGAAGAAGAATAAACATCGCATAAAAAGACTGATCTATGGGTATCAATTTCACATAATTATAGTTATGTACCAAGTTATGTATTCTTCCTAATATTTAGGCTCCATCTCTTTCTCTACAGGTCATGGACACAGAACATAAGGCTTCACAAACAGGGTCCGATTTAGCTGAAACTTGTGTTGTTATGGCAACAAATGTAATGCTCATTTTGAAACACGTTGGTTCAAGTTGGCCACAAATCCGAGCAGTAAATCATAATATTACGTCATCACGAAGAGCTGGAAGGAGGTTTCACTTCATTTGCGTAATTACTGGTTAAAAAGAAAATTAAACAAGCCCCAGCTTCACATAAGTACCTATTAAAGAGGCCATTAGTGTCCTCGGAGGCTAAATGAATACTGCTCTTATTAAGGCCGCATATAATAAGCGTTGTTAATTGTAAAAGAAGCCCCTTATCTCTTGAAACACTGTGCACAGTCTTTATTTACGATGCAGCAATTATCGTTCCCCTTATTAATTTTGAAATATTAGCCCTTCATCATCAATGCAGACTACATAAGCAAGTGAATATCTTGTATCTTGTTTGCAAATTTACATGCTTTTCGACTACATTAAATTACATCAAATATTCCTACAGCGTAGTAATTATAATGTTGCTGTCCGCTTGACCTGATTAAAAAGGCATGTATGGTTTTAAAAAGAAAACATATTTGTACATAAAATAAGTAAAATTTTACTCGATACCAGCAACTCAATATTTCATTTTATGCCTAGGCCTTTCGACATGCTTCTGTCATTTTCTTACACTGGTGTAGATGTACTAATTAAAAATTATAACTGCATTGTCTTATATTCCTGTCATTGTTATAAAAATTAAAATATTTAAATGTTTTACTAAAACACTAGCACCAATGTATCTTACAGTTTTCTTCTTCTTCTTCTTGTTCATGAATTTTCTTTTATTTCGCCTATTTTTAGGAACGACTTGAGTTTATGTATGAAATCTATAGGTTCTAAAGAACGTTACAACTTTAATAAAGGCAGTTTTTGCGTTTCAAAACGAAAGAAAGAAAAAAAATAACGGCGTGTAGTGTAGTAGCATCTTCCAACCACATGATTTCCTCAGAACGCTACGCTGGGATTGCACCTTTTAGTTTTAAATTATCAATTGGTTTAAATGTTTATGCCTGACTTGGGTAACGTTCATAAGTCTGTGATACTTTTAATCGTTTCATTTCGAATCCTTATAATAATAAGATAAAGCGCACAACCTCGCAAAAGGAAGTTCTTAGTCATTTTCATAGTCCTTCAGTGATTTAATTATTTTCTTGCACATGTTGATGTGGTATCTGTCACATCGATTCCCGCATAGTTTGCACACGCAATTTTCACTTGGAGTGTGGCATTTGTCATTATTGCATATTTTATGGTGGAACCCGTGGATGGCTAGTCTTGTGAATAGGTGTCTTATGTCCTGGTTCTCTTTTTCCCATTTTCTGTCCATCATGGCGTCCATCGTGTAGAATTTCTTCTTTCGAATCCTTATGCCCATACGGAAGCACAAGATTCGTTATTTTCGTTTAATTATTTATATTTGTTGCGGAAAAAACAAATTAGGAATAAGAATTAAGAAGAAAATTATGTAATTCATGCAATTTATCTAAAAACGATGTAAGTGTTAATAAAAATGCTATAATTATATTTCTGTTAAATAAATTATTTAAATATAACATATAGCAGTTGAGTAAATCGCTGGCGAAGTCGCGGGCATATGCTTGAGCTTACATCATTATGCTCAAAGCTTCAGTATAACTTACATAGATTTAAACTTTAACCTGAATTGATGAAGCTTTCTAATAGCTATCATTCCAATTAATGGCACAAGATCAACGCAAGACAACACAACAAAACACTTAATCGGATTGAATAACACTTAAACTACTGTCCGAAAATTAACCTCTTCACTCGCTATATAGGATTGCTCGTTTCTGTACAACCCTTCAACTAACTCAGTAGGAGATATGATGAACAAGTCTAACCATAGAAGTCCTGCTCATTTTAGATTGCTGTCGCGATAGCCACTGTAGGTTGGTTCGAACCAGACTTTGAGAAATATACAGTAGTATATGAATGTGGTTTACTGTCCAGGAAAAGTATTTCCCTCTATCTTAAAAATAAGCGTAATTTACCAAAACGGAAATATTTCGAGTTTTCAGTTGGGATAGTTTTATCGTTACCCAAGATTAGGCAACAAATTTTATTTTCTATCATCAGGGAGCGGGAAAAATATAACACTATATTATTATTAGCTTATTATTATGTTAATTTGTGCAATCATATGAGGACCAGAAGAATTATGATTAAAGTTGATACGGTAATTTATTTTAGACAATCACTATAGCATAAAACATTAAATTAATGTACGAATGTATTACTTCATAATTGACGTCCTCCTTCCTTTATCCATATTTAATTAATCCAAATTAATTAAAGTAATGAACGTGTCAAATTTTGTCAAAAACTTATATTCTTTAGAAAATATAGAATTTATTTCTCCATAATAATATGAATCATATAAATAACATAATTATTATATTATAATAATATAATAATTATTGTTGTTATTAATACTTTTATTATATAGTGTAGTAGCAAATGTAAAACATTATATAACACGAGTAGTGATTTCTTTCAGATTTAATGCTTCTTATCTGAATATATTTTCTTCCCCTCATATACAAAATACTCCATGTAGAATATTTTAGTGAATTTTTCAAGACTTATACACAAATTACTATT
The DNA here is from genome assembly GCA_964059195.1 of Ectobius pallidus. Lineage (NCBI taxonomy): Eukaryota > Metazoa > Arthropoda > Insecta > Blattodea > Ectobiidae > Ectobius > Ectobius pallidus. The sequence goes on from CAXKWD010000010.1 coordinate 99,918,608, forward strand.
ATTATTATTATTATTATTATTATTATTAATATATTATTATTGTATTAATATTATTACTGCTATTATTATTATTATTATTATTATTATTATTATGTGTTCACTTTTATATTCATATCAGGACCAGAAGAATTTTGATCAAAGTTGTTAATTTACTATCACCATAGCGACCAAAGAATTTTACAGTGGGATCTACATTAGTACCAATCCTCTCTTTTCTTGCCAATTTAAGGCAAAAAATGTCTTCTTGTATTTTTCTCCGGCATACAAACGGCTTCCCTGTAATCCAAGCAAGGTAGTGAATAACTGGCAGCCTTTAGTTATGTAGGAGAATGTGACTAAGCGATAATTATTGTAAGCTACAAACATACATAGGAAATAGTGTTCCTAGGTGCAAGCAAGGTATTAAATGCCGCATTCCCTTCTATCGATATAACTAATTGAGATTTTGCACTTGACGCGAAAAATTAAGCCTAAACCACTTGTTAATGTTCATGATACTGCTATCTGTATCATTCCAGAAACTGTTGTGGGATGTTTTATGACTCATAAAACGGGAATCATTATTGTCAATAGGGTTTCGGTAAATTTGTAGGGATTTCCAATTCGGGAACATTAGTCTAGTCTGACATTTTCCCATTGAACCAGGCTTACAAAATTACATCAAATGATTCAATTCATTATCAGCTTAGTCCAATCTATTTCGATTCAATATAATCACTAACAAGGAACATTAATATAATAATACTACTACTAATATCAACGTAATAACCATAAAATCCATTCATTTTGTTAACAGTAGACTTACTGTCTAAAAAATCCAAGATCTTTATCTTGAAAGGGAACAAAAATAAAAACCCTTACATATTCGTTTTAAGACTTCAAGAAATATTATGCGAAGTGGGAAGAAAATCAAACAATGCTTTTGGTCGTGATTGCGTAACAAACTAATTTACAAACACAAGACATGTAGGTAGGCCAACAGAGTTATGTCAAAAATATGTAGAAACAAAGTTAGAGAAACATGGATATCCACTCCTTCAAAACTGCAGCTCGTCCGGAAATCAGTTACTGAGCCAGCCATTCCGAATACTCTCCTCTGTAGAAGGCAACAAGTCCTGCTGACCAGGCTGCGGATTGGCCACTTCAACCTTAGCCATGGCTATCTTATGAAGAAAACTATGAAGGATCCATACCCGAAATGTAATGAGGATGTAACTTCCTCCCATCTTATTCTGGAATGTCCACGGTTATTGCATGTAAGGCGTCTGTTAAATATCAAAGGAGACTTATACAATATATTTAAAAATGATGAAGGATGCCTTAAGGTTATCTCACTTTTGGAACTGTCACAGTTAAAATCATTCATATAATGTAAAATCAATTCATAGTTTGTCAGTAGTTGCTAAATTACTTCCAGTCCTTTTTATGTTTAATATGTTGTTCTTCTTACTAAATTTAAAGTTGCATATATGTTTTTCTTCATACATCACTTCTTGTAGCACTTGTTCAATATAAATGTATTAATTATTGTGGTCGCTGGTAACCCTGGCAGTTAAAAAGCGACCTTAAATAAATAAATATAAAAAAAAGTTAGAGAACATTTTACAACGTGAAAATGAAGGTCGTCTTAAAATTGTCATGGAATAAACCGTTTGACTAGAAGGGTTCAAAGAAACTTAACATTTCATGAAAAGGAATTATAAAAACAGCTACCATTTCGAAACGGAACCAAAAAAATAAAAATCTCCCTTTCCAGCCCAATAAGAATTTGTATTTGGCTTTTTCTTATTTATTGAAAAAATAACATTTTTACAATATGTTAAAATTTACTGTCCCTTATTCCCATTGGGTCCATATGGACCCAATAAAAAATTTCAGCTTTGTGATAAAATGGGCTAACTAAGAAGTCTCATTTTTCTTTGTTGTTACGATTGATTAGAGATTATAAAAACGAAGAAAATATTTTAAGTGCCTATAATTTGAGCTGGAAAGGGTTAAAGAGTGTCCCTAGAATACTTGAAAACCTACATTTTATTTCTTTTAATCATCAATGGTCCTATTATGATGGAGGATGCAATGAAAGAATGCTAAATAGCCACGAAAAGGGAGAACCAAAGAAAATCTACCCCGACAAAATTTTGCCTGCCACAAATTCCACAGGATTCCACCGAAATTCGATTCCGGATTCCAGCAATGAGAGCGAGGCAAGGAGGCTGCTCTAACACATTTAATTTTTTATATAACCTAAATTTTAATAATGCTTCACAAAATTTACCTCACTACTACCTACCTAGGCCTACCTACTAAACTAAAGCAGACGTTAGTACAATCATTAATGATGCCACACTTCGGCTATTGCGATGTCTTGTTTACCGACCTAAATGTTGAATTATCCTGTAAGCTACAACGTGTTCAGAATTCTTGTGTCTGTCACATATTCAACATACGTCGATATGATCATGTCTCAGGTTATTTTGAGCAATTATCCTGGCTTCGACTAAAGGACAGACGCCGACTACACTCCCTAACTGTACTCTATCAAATAGCCTACTTAATAATTCTGCGTCTAAATACTTAGTCTCCCGTTTCTCACTGTTGTCTTCCCAACATAACCGCGACACACGGTCTCAGAATAATAGTTTATTGTCAATTCCACGCCATCAAGCATCTTTGTACTATGTCTCATTGACAATAGCCATCACCCGCACATAGAACTCCCTAACGCCGGATATCAGGGGTAGTCTGAGCCTAAAGATTATTATGTCAAAGTTACTCAGGTATCTCGCTGCTAACTAGAAGCAATGTTTCGCTATACAGTCAGGTTAATTTATACTGTACAATATTTTTATGTCAGCCTATATTGCTTAAATTTGTTAATTTCTTAGTTTTAGGTTTCAATTTTAGTGCATATTATAGTATTATATTAAATGTAATATATGTATTATAATGTAATATAATATATATAGTATACTTTTATTATATACTGTTGTTCGATTTCGTGGGCCGTATATCAGCTACCATTGAAAGTAAATTGAAAAATTCAAAGTTGAAAGTATCAGTAAGTCATGTGTAATTGTTAGCACTCTGGACATTCATAAAGCGGTAACTGATAAACAGTGCTCACGAAGTCTGGGAATGATGGTTGTAGTTTTCGCCCTTGTCGGGGCTTCTGTTTCAGTAGACAAAATAAGGTACAAATTCATAATATTTAAATTGAAAATTAAATTTATTCTTAAAAAATGCAAAAATTAAATATTGCTCTATACTTAAAATAAGTAAAACAAAATAGTCAACATGTTCTAGTCTCAGAAGAGAAACAATACAAAGTTCTTCCCAGATTTCACAAAAGTTTAAGTTATCAATATTGTGAATTAAGTTTCATTAGAAGTGCAGACAAATATGTGACTTAATTTGAAATTGGTTTAGATTCAGAACTGATTTCTTTTCAAATTTTCTAATTTCTCTTGAAATTGGTAAAATTATGAACTAAATTCTCTCTTTTTATTGATCACATAAGACTTTTCGGTAATCCCGATTAATATGGTAAGTCTGTATAAAAAAAAATACTTTTTCTCAAAAAAACTAAGTTCTAGGCCTGTAAAAGTCTTTCTAGAAGGCCTGTATAGTCAAAAGTAATGTGTGACGGAGATAGACTTGATTGAAGTACATAGGCTATCTTAATAGAACAAATAAATACGGGGATTGGCCCCGGTCTCACCAAATAAGTTGCTGGTCCATTCACAAATTTCACACTTTTTGTTGTGAGTATTTCTTTCTTCATCCGATGACGTCACTGCTAGCTGGCGATACCACGTAATTCCCTCGTTGTGCAACCCTGGATTCATGGATGGCTGCATACATTAATGTAGACACAATTCTTGAAATCTGACCGCTAGCTTGTAGGTTCTGTTGTACAGTTTTGATGTAAGAATAGTTGAAAAACTCACTGAGGACTATATGCACAGTTCAAAACCATTGGTTGAAATTTTACTTGTACAAAGTTCATTTTCTTGAAGGCACATCAAACAATTATTGGTCATTGGTGCCCTACACACAACAAAGTTCGTTGAGTTGAAACATGTCAGCATTTTTTAACTTAAATGCCTTTTCACAAAGTTCATTGCGCCAGAGCACGTTAAAGTTTGTCTAACATAGTTGCCTGTGTGACGCATTTTGAAAACATGACGAGCATACTAAATAACTGTATTTTCGCCGTTATTGTCTGCTAATTGCCAGTACATTAGAAGTCACTAACATAGGTACTGATACGAAGCACTTCTGTCTGTAGTTCAACTGATTTGATGAACACAGTAGTTATTGCTTCTTCACTTTGCGTAACATAGATGCAGTTGCACAGAAATTCACAATGCTGGCACATTAGGAGCACTAACATCGGTGCTGATGTGACTAGATTTCTTCATTTTAGTAGATTCACTGCGATCGACCATTTTTTAAGCATGATCTTAATTTGGCGAGCACATGGTGAACACTATACTTCCCCCAGCCACTTCCTTGGGAGCTACACTGCATCATATCACGTCGAAGACTTTACGTAGAACTGAATAATGGTGAACATTATCCTTCACCAAGCCATTTGCTTGGAATCTAGACTGCACCACATCACGAGGAAGACTTGAGAAGACTGAAAAATGGCGAACAGGGACTTCTCCTTCAGGCTCGAAGAGAAGCTTCCAGAACCGGAACTGAACTAATCAGTTGAGAGCTTTAATCTCAAACAAAAATTATCTTCTTATATTTATAAGCAAGATTCGCATTCAGAGAATATTTTTGAGTGTATAATAATCGAAGGAAAGTTTTCTGCTTATTTATTTAACTCTTTAATTCTTGATAATGAAAGCTATGAAGAAAATAAATGTCATTTTTACTACTTTGAATACATATGCATAAAGCCATCTTTGATGACGTGCGCACCAGGCGAATCTAGTAGAAAATCTTCTCGAATAATATTTCACAACTTTAGTAAAATAAATAAAATTGATATTTTTACTACTATCCGTTCACGTGCGTGAACAACTGTTGTATTAATATGGTAACTTATCTATTGTATTCGTTTTTGTAGGTATTCCTTTAATGTATTTTGTAATTATCCTGGTTGCGTGGCCTTAACTCTGCCAGGCAAAATAAAACATTATTATTATTATTATTATTATTATTATTATTATTATTATTATTATTATTACATAGAATAAGTAAAACTAGGTCTTGTTCAATAAACAAAATGATTTATGGACTCATGTTACGTAGGCCTATTTAAATACGCAGCATGGTAGTCCTTGTAAATCATGTCGTGAAGTAGACACTGATGACTGAACAAACAGGAAAAGTGGTTTCTGACAGGAAATGGTCAATCGATTTCAAATTTTCGTATGAATAATTCAATACAAATGCAACTTCGTAATAATACTCTTGAAAAAGTAATATGTTAAATTCTTTTCCATGAAACTGTGAATGTTTGATACGACAAATCCCTTTCGTGGTGTAAATATGAGGTACAAAAGTTAGCTTATGGTGGAAAAATATATATTCCAGAAACAAAATCGGCATCACTTTGACATAGAAATGACTGATTTCGAAGTTATTCATTATGATTACGTATAATTAATCAATTAGCCTACATTTGCCTATTCTTTTCACATGTCATGTGTCTCCTCCCCTCTCTCTGATCATTTCTTCTTCTTCTTCTTCTTCTTCTTCTTCTTCTTCTTCTCTCTTCTATTTCTCGCCTTTTTCCCTGACTCATTCTTTCGTTTCTCTCTCTACATGTCACTCTTCTTGTTTAAGAAGACAATGATAATGTACCGTACTTTCTAAAACAGGCCTAATTTTAATTGAATGAGATGAAGAAATAGTTCTTAAACAATCGATCCACCACTGTGTTCCGATATGAACATTCTTAATGTAATGTTAAAGTTCAAGGAAGAAAGCACAAAATTTACGATTAGGCAAAGTTGTTATATTCAACTAGTGTGCGCAGGGCAGATTATTTAATTAAAAGAGAAGACAAGAAAAGAGACGGAAGAGGAAAAGTTGGGAATTAAGTGCTTGGCAGATGGGAACTTTCTTGCCACGTCCGCCATTGTTCGGGTAAATAGGGAAAACAAGCCGGTCCAATTTATTGCATACTTGAATAAATACATTCGAACTACAGTAACGTCAACAACGGCGGGAAGTCTCCAAACGAGAAACAAGTATCACAGTAATTGATTGCGTTTTCTATACAGCACAGACAACGCTGGGTGCAGTACACTTGCAAATAAGAGTAGCTGTAACGCAAGCCTATTCCTATACCATACTCCATCCGAGATGAGTACGGAGCAAAAGTAAACAACTGACTTGCCTTGACTAACTGTGCTCTGTCGTTTCATTCGTTAATATCACCAGCGCATACTTCTCGATAGTGCGACAAGCTCAGTCAGATGTTTACTTCCATTCCGCACACATCGTAAAATTAGTTATATATTTTGTAATTGCGAAAACATAAGTTCTAGTAAGTGAGTTGCTTGCTTTCGTATTTATATCATAGGCTTACATGCTTCACAACATATCTCTAGCAAACATGATTTCATTTGTTTTTATGTTGCCTCTATTATGTAAATTACAAGTGACATAAGTTACTAAATACAGAATGTATTTTATAATACAATTAATTAATTCTTTGTAATTTTCATTTACATAATGTGTGATGAAGTACACCACATACTGTAAGTAAAAATAATAGGCATAAACCACTAATAATTTGTATTAAAGAAGAAAATTTCGAGCCAGGGCATTCAGAACTTACGTCACCAATAAAGAAATTTGCTAGGAAAAGGTTTGTCCAGCGGCGAGAAGATACAGATTGTAAATATAATACAACACGTTAAAAGGAAACCCTGAAGTATATGTGCAAGACGCAGGAGTGAAAGTGGCGTCATCCGCGGGATAATTTCAAGTATGGTTTTCAAAGTCCAAAAAAAATTCATATCTACAGGACGTGTCAAGTCACCGATCAAAATTAAACCAAAATCAAAGATGGAATTCGGCAGAATTGGAAAAGAACCCTTGGCGATTAATATAAAAAAGAAAGTTCAATTACTTTACTATATGTAATCGACTAAACAGTCTAAAAAACGAACTCTTGTGAACTGTGCTTTGTACTTTCACACTAGGTTGTTTACTTTTATCCGTACTCATCTTGGATCAAGTATAATACTTTATGTACACTCGTAAAAGGAAAATGACCGGACTCTTGTAGCGTTAATTAGTTTAAATTCGGCAGCGCCTTATACTCATGAATAAATCAGCGTAAGAAAGATGAAAGAAAGTTATCGCGCTTTTCGAAACATTTATTCCAGCATTTCACTAGCTACAGGATGCCCTCATACAACATTCTTTGCCTCTGCAGCTAGTCATCCGTGCACCTCCTCCTTCACACAGTTTAAATTCGTGTGAAACTGAGTTTCCACTTTCGAGGTATTGTTACCAGTCTGCACACCATCCGAACCTGCTCTATCGGACTATCATCTCTTTGCTCTACTTAAAATTAAAGGACCGACCATTCCTTCTCAGACGAAGAAGTGAAAAAATGGTGCATGAATGGATTGCTGCTCAGGTAAAGACATTGTTTTCTGCGGATATCATAAGCTGTCAGAACGCTGGTACAAGTAGATAAATGGTAATAAAACGACCGTACTTTGTTATTCCATAACAAAACAAAAAGATAAGCAGAAGGCATAGTAATTTTTCAACGAAGTCTAAAAATCCAGAGCAATGTCGAGGCTATACTTTTTTATCCGTTCGAAGGAGGGGTTAATATTTTTAGTAATTTTCCCTCTTATCTCTTCCTACCGTTCTTTTACACTTAGCGGTATTTATGTTCTAGTATATATGCTGCTTTGAATGAATTGCATAATCTGCGAGCTTGATATTCATTAAACGGAATAAGAAGTGTATCATAACTATTTTGTAATCCTTTTTTTGATTAATCCTATTCAGATAATTTCAAAAAACAATTATGCTTTGTGTGGCCGCTTTACGGAAAACAGAGAAACGAAATAAGAGCGATCCTATCGTTCTGTTTAAATTAGACGAGTAGGGTGAATGGTACTCTGAATGCTCGAATCGGATCTCGATACGTGGCATCTGAATTTAATGAAATACCTGGAATGAATGATCGTGAAGGGTTGCGACTGACTCCTTCTGCAAACTCCAAACTTACTGCAATGTAACCATTTTATAATCCCAGTAACAATGTACAGAGAAGAGAAGGTTCTAGGAAATCCTTTGCATTGTGTAATTTTACTTTATCTCTTCATAATAGATTACTATAGGAAGAAGAAGTATTGTGATCGACTCTGAAAGTAGCCTACTCTTACGTCAAGTTTTCAGCATGAAAAGCAGTTTCATTCCCCTAAATCTAAAAATAAATTTTTCATGTTAACATTTAAGTTATGTGTTTTTCTAATTTATACGAGGGATGGAGCATAAATCACGGCAACTTTTTTTTTTCTCAAAGTAAGACGATGGTACTATGAGATGTTGTACGTCACGGGAGAGTGTGGCATCTCTAATAAACACATAATTTGGTAGCATTGTGATGTACGGACATACGAAAAGAGGCGGTAGTAATTTAGTTGTGAGTCAGCCACCTTGCAGATGGATATGACAAGATACAAACAGCACTCTTACATCAAAATAGTCACCATCCGTGGCTGAAACGCCAGATAACACCACAAGGGGCCGATGGAAGCTTTGGGGAATAATGCCCATGAGTACCGAAATTTAAGGGATCATGGACTGGATATGTGTGCTTCTATTACAATACTTTGAGAGTGGAATGATGCATTTGCGTATGGGTGTTTATGGATGTCTGTTTCATAGATTATAACATATTTCACTCTTTAAATAGTAGAATTTATGGAACCATTTGTTTAGTTATACCACAGGAATTCAATATTGTTCTTCCATCTTCCTTCTTTGCATTTTTTGTTTTTAGTATTATTTTTCTAGGTATTGGTTTTTAAGTTAGAGTTATATTTTTTGTTTTATGTATTGTATTTAATTCTATATTGTGTAATATAAATAACTAGACTGAACCCGAACACGAACACTTGCTTATTCGGGTATTCATTTGATGTACGTATCTTTCCCGAATTTCATACAATAAATAATACAAATTCAAATTTTAAAATTAAAAAAATCAGAAGCATCAGACAGTTTCTGTGCACTCGATTGTACAGCCGACTGCAAAAAATTGGGCCGCCTAAAGTTTGAAGTTTTCAGATATAGCATATAGCGCATAATCGTCTCGTCAACCCACCATATACAAGGTAGCATATTATATTTATAACTAGAATGTGCCCGCGGCTTCGCCCGCGATAATTATTTCAAAAGTAAAAATTAAAAAATTAAGAGCATAATAGTTAAAACATTATATTTATTAACACCTAAACCACGTGGACTACTTACCACGATTAGATAGCGTCGCCTGGAAAAAGCGATCTCAGATTCGAGTTCCTTGACCCAGAAAATCCCTGTATCGTGAGTTTCGCCCAAATCGAACAATGTTTAATCATATTTAGGTCTATGTTGATTATCCCTCTTCCGTGTAGGTTGAAGATTTCGTATGTCTACGGGCCTTGACATTCTAAACAAATGAACCAGCGTGGGCTTACAACATTCAAGCGATCGCGATGCTTTTATTTCCACGGTATGACAAAAATAGCCAAAGCCAAATGCAATTGATTTGACATTGAAATGTATTACTGAAATCTGATGCTTCGACAGCGCTAAAATCACGTTTTCTGTCAGTTTTTTTACTCATAACTCGCGAACGAAAGCTAAAATTAAAAATCCGGCTTCGAAGTGCATTCGCCCACCTTTCAGTCCATCTATGTTTAAAATTTCAGATCTCTGCGTTCAGTTGATTTCGCTGGGCATCGCGGACAGACAGACAAATACGTCCTTTTATTATTATAAGATAACATGTGCCTGCGGCTTCCCCCGCGATAATTATTTCAAAACTTAAGTGCATAATAGTTAAATCATTATATTTATTAACACCTAAATCACGTGGAGTGTATTCCACGATTAGGTAGCGTCCCCTGGTAGAAAAAGCGACCTCAGGTTCCAGTTCCTTGGCTCAGGAAACCCCTGTATAGTGAGTTTCGTTCGAATCGAACAATGTTTGACCATAATTAAGCCTATGTTGATATCCTTCTTACGTGTAGGTTGAAAATTTCATATATCTGCGGGTCTTGACACTCTAAACAAATGAATCGTCCACGATGGACTTACAAAATCAAGCGAGGATAGGCTATGAGGTATGATGACAAAAATAGCCAAAGCCAACTGTAATTGATTTAACATTGAAATATATTACTGAAACTGATGCTTCGAAATCGCAAAAAAATACACGTTTTCTGCCCGATTTTCACTCATAACTCACGAACGAAAGCGAAAATTAAAATTCCGGCTTCGAGGTGCATTTTCCGACCCTTCAGTCCACCTATGTTTAAAATTTCAGATCTATGCGTTGAGTAAATTTCGCTGGGCATCGCGGACAGACGGAGGACAGACACTTCCTTTTATTAATATAGATTAAACCATTGAAATTGGCTGCATTTTGTTTCGGAGTCTGATATTTGCTTTTAACCGGAAGGAGCTTATGTGTGACAAGGTTTTACCAAAGTAGAAGGACTACGAATAAACACCCATCATTAACTTTATTGCACTCAAAATAAGTATCCATGTTCTTAAGTTCTTAATCCTATAATACCTTAGATGAATCTCATAGATCCACTGTGTTATATTTTCCATTTTTATTTGGCTGCACTGTTTTGTAGGTGTGATCGCAAATTTAGAATAAGTATTGTTGTGTTCAGCCAACCAAGTATAGGAGGAAAGAGCAAGATTAATGAGTCTAAGAGACTCTCCTTGGGTGTTAGTGCAACAGAATGCATCTAAAGCAGTTTATGAATACATAAAAACAAAAATTAAATGATAGGTTTTGTTAGGAATCAGTACAAAACAGGATGTTAGGAGAATAGTTGAATGATTAAATATTACTGAAAACAATTAGAAAAATATAACGCAGTGAGTCTGTGAGAAGATTTTAACAATTCATATTTGAAAAATATTATTTAGAGGGTTCTAGAAACCTAATTCTTAATTATTCCATTATAATGTGTTGTTGCTGTATTATTAAGAAAATTTGCATTATTGTCTTGCAGTAAAAATAGTGATTAAAGATGAAGAGTCCTAGTGAGTATAAGAAACCAACTTTAGATGTCTATAAGACTAGATACAAAACGGCTTGGCAGGTGTAGGGTTAAATAAACCTAAAAAAAGGTCAATTACTAATACAAATATCAGGTTATGGGTTAATGGCAATAATTTTAATCCTTACTCTATTTTACATGTACAAGAAAGCAAACGAGAAACAATGGTAAGTAGTAGTAAGCTCACTTGATTTTTACGTCGAACTGCATTAATTTAAAGAAGTAAAAGGTACAAAAAATGGAAGGATAAATGTAATAAGTTTTCTTCCTGTATAGACCTACCTAAGATGTTCGTTATCATTAAATACAGCAGAAGGAATTAAAGTGATGTACAAGCGGAGAATAATGAAAAATGAAACTGTGGAAAATGAGAAATGGTGGTCTTTGCATAAAGATCGCTACTAAATTACCTCATTTAATTTAAAAGAGCAGACCTCCGTTCTTTGTTAAAAAAGCATGTTCGTATCTAAAATGAAGACCGAGATAAGGAGAAAAAATACATAAACTTTCTTTATTTTTTCTTAAAGAGGGAAGATGGAGAATCTTCTAAAGAAGAGTGTGGTTGAAGATATGCTTAGTGTAAAAGTGTTTTTCCCCTGCGCCGTTAATAATGCAAAGATTAAGATCTTGGCCCCTTAATAGCGCAAAACACAATGCTAAAGGCTTTCTTCAATTCTAAGTCGCGAGCTCCTTTTCAGGCCTCAAGATATATTGTGACAGAGAACATTCTTAGCTCGGTTTCGAACTGAGAACAACATTTTTAATTAACAGCCAGCATCATATCTAAACTCCACAGTAAACGTTCTTCAGAAAGTGGGGAAATCTGCAAGAGTGGCTCAAAGGAAATTGTTCTTTAAGATGTTGATATGTCACTCTCTGAATATTATTGTTTTTTTTTATTTTTGGCTAAGGCTTAATTGTTTCGCGCAATGAAACGTGTGTATATATTGATTGGGGATGGCTTTATTTACATAAAAAAGTTGAAAATCGGTGATTTCAGCTTCTTAAACCATAGAAAGTACTTTTTGTGAAGAGTGTCCGAAGCACTGGAAAAATGAGAATGAAGATGTCACCTTTGTAATCTATAAAAAATAGTCTGTGAACAGAAAAAAAAAGTTGTTGGAAGGCCAGAATTACGACTGGTAGTGAGTTGCACATGGGTCACGTGATCCATAAAACCTTGTTGGCAATCCACACTAACATCATTGTTCCTATCCTCACTGCCACCAACCTAGCTCTATAGTCTACATGTCGCTGACACTAATACTAATATTCCTAACATAACTGCCACATGTCAAATGTCACATGCTCTACATTTCACTAACACCACCACCACTATTCCTAACCTAATTTTCACTTAGAACTTATAACCTAAAACCGCGGGTGAAAAGCGCGGGAAACCAATGAGATAAACAACCTAAGATTATTCCTAGGTAGGGACATCAGCCGAAGAGGTACTTCATAAAAAAAAAGTAGGGTTCCTGATAAGAAAACGAAAAATAACTGCAGTGGGAATCAGTATGCTGAATTCATCCCCCAATTTTGCCATCCTATTGTATACGACGTAGCGGTCGGATGGCAGGCCTATTCCCTTAAGGGATGTAGCGCCAAGGAATTAAGTTTATATGTTCATACTTAGTTAGATATCCACATTTTTAAGTCCTGCGTGATATATTCAAGACTTCTATACACTGTAAAGGGACTAAATCAGTGGTCTTCAACCCGCGGTCCATGGCTTAATTTTTGGCGGCAGCCAACAAATATTAATTTGTAATACAACGCAGCCCGTTGCTTAAGTTTTGACGTTCTGCAGACAAACACTAGTTTCTAAACAAAAGTAAAAATAGTATTATTTGACGACTACTCTGAAACCACTCTTCAGTACGTTAGGGTTGGCGTTTGAAAACAAATTTCTAGCGATCCGCTCACATGCTCTTTTCATACATCACATTTGGCAGCACATAGATAACATGTGAGCAGCTTTTCCCCAGGATGAATATCGTGAAGACAAAACTGAGGAACAGGCTTTACGACACTCCTATAGAGAACTGCCTTCAAATATTTTCTTCTAACAATAATGCCATTATTGACAATTTAGTGACAAAGAAACAGTGTCAGGTCTCACATTAATTTTAAGAATATTACTGTGTTTTGTTTTATTCATTAATACTGCAAAGTGGAAGACAAATGCTAAGTAATCCCTTCTGTTATTGTAATATATTATTATGATACATTCGTGTTACATAAATATCATGTTATTAATAAATCGATAAATCAATGCGGTCCGCTAGTATTTCACCAAAAAGAAAATGGCTCTTTAGTTTCAAAAGGTACAAAGACCATTGCACTAAATACATTATATCGTCACCCGAGTGTTGGAGTGTGCCAAGCCATCAAGAAAATGTTTTACAGAACGAAATAAGAAGCTAGGAACACAGAGGAGACTCACATTTAACATGACAGTATAACATGCATATGCTTACATAAATTAAATTTTCTAAATATAGCCTACATTACCTCATTTTTCGCAATAAACGGAGTTATTTCACTCTAATACTAGGCTGACGAAATGCTTAAAGAATATATTTTAAAGCGTGACTTATGCCATTTTCTTTCTAGGTGAGTCAGAATGAAACTTAAGTTTTTTTTTTTTTTTAAGTTAATGGCTTATACATTTTTAAGTCACTTTCTGGAATGAAAAGACTGGTGTTATCATAGAGAAGAATAATGGTATGTGGAGCGTAGAAGAACTCTACACTTTTAATTAACATCGCCATATTATCACTTCTGTAGTACTGACTTAATTTCCACCAACACTTCCGCAGTAATAAATATTTGTAACACAGTTAAAAACCACGTTTCATCAATTATACAAGTTGTAGGTATTTATTTAAAGTAATAGTAACCAGCGATGAATTATTACTAGTTCACTTTTATGGAGCACTAAAAAAAGATAATATAACTAATATAACAATAGTTAATCAAGATCACCCAACTAAACTATTTAATAAATCAATCTCACCTATTAAATTCAAAGATTGAAAAGCTGTCACATTACAAGATCTTAATGAAAATCATCACATTGTCAATCTCGGCACAAAAACTATTAAAGTCCTATTAATTATTAAACTGCGATTCAATTATTGATTATTGATTCAATTGTGTTTTAGTTACTTAACAATAATTAAGCTGGCATACTCTCTTTCATTAAGGTTTTTTAAGTTATTCGGAAAGCAATGTTTATTGACATTCATACAAAATACCCATGATCATGTTGTGTGTGAAACACAGAAGTAACTTCTTCGTATATCATACTCCATCCAAGGCTCGTGCTGGCCGTTGGGGGGGGGGGGGCATGGGAACGTATCTCCCTGCGCCCTTTGCCAGAAACGTTCATTCCGCCCTTGGAACCTATCCTTGTAATCCCCGAAAGCATTATGGTATTTGTAACTAAATTGCCGTATTAGAAAGAGGAATAACATGTTTGAATCCTACCAGTATGTCTTTATCTTATCATTTGACACTTACTTTAAAAAACTGTGTGCATTAGCTTAAATTAACATAAAATAATTCTAATTGTGGACTGTGAAAACGAAGTTATCATTTTTAAGTTTAAGAATTTTATTCTGTGCCCTTGAAAGGGATGGGAAGGTGTACGCTGTACGTATAACTGAATGGGTTAGGTTTTTATTCATTAGACCATATTTTAATTAAAAGTGTTAACGCAAATATGCAACATTTTACAAGCCTTTCCAATTACAAAATCATTGCAGCTGATTTGTAATATGACCTTATTCAGCAAAGTACTTAACCTATTTTATGTGGGGGGGGGGATCTCGAAATTGGTTACAGTAAGTAGCTCAGCAGAAGGCGAGCGGCAGGAATCCAGGAGAACTTGCTTCATAACCGTCTGGTACATTAATAGTCTAAATGTATTTTAGGCTCGTTGCATAATGTACTATTTGAAGTCTACTGAAACCTATACTCATATTATATATTCAGAACAATGTGTATGTAAACAGGAAAGCTCGAAAAGGGGGGGGGGAAATTGAAAATGAAATTAATCTATGATTCGTTGTCAACAGTGATAACTTATAACGACTCTCACTACTATTTTGGTAATTTCATATTACGTTGCTGGAGCACTTTTAACAGTCTGTGGAGACACCTTCAATCTGCAGCACCTGACTCCTGTGTTGCCAACATTGTCGTTATGATAAAGAACAAAATATTTAACAAAACACAAAATACACAACAAAGAGACAAATGCAGTAGGTAAGGAGTAAGAAACTGATATGTAATGAACGTTCAAATGAAACAATCACAATAATTTTTATTTTATTTTATGAATAAAGACTGAATGATTTTTTTTTTTCCTTGCGACTTTGACTTTCCTTCTTTTAATCGCACTGTCGTATTAGCAATAATGTTTTTGTAAAAGGAAGCGTTTGTTATTTATAACAAAATGTGCAGTTATTATTATTATTTCTGATAATGATTTTCTTTACAGAATACCAATTTTAATATAAAATTATGTGGGCAAATTTAATACGAATGAATTAAATGAATGTATTTAAATCAAGCAAGCCGTATTTAGCCATTCAGTACACTCAACGAAAATAGTAAAAAAAATAGATGAAATGAAAAGACTTCCTCGGCCCAAATAAACGGTTAGCCTCTTAGTGTTATACTATTACTTATAGCATTCTTTTCATGTAAATTGGTTGTAAAAATGATGAGAATGTCGTTACCACATCGCATCCCGAAGGACACACAACTGAAATGAAATCTGTTTAATGCACTCACGTAACTTTCTTTACCTTAAGCATAGACAATTCATCATTCTCACTTCACATTTTGATATAGGACTAAGAGGCCGTATTGCAAAGGATGTATTCGGTGTTTCAACCTGATGCAAAGCTTTATTGTTCACCAGGCGAGACTAGAGTATTTACAAACAGCAGGTAGCTTATAACTACCCTTCATAGAATTTTCGAAAAAATTAAATAAAAGTTTTAGCTTTTAGTATAAGTACCTCATGTACAAAATTTAAATGAAGTCGTTAGAACAATTTTCGAGAAAATCGCGAAAAACGAAATTTTCTCAATGTAAAATGGCTTTAAAAATTAGAGAAATTCGTCGCCCATCTTTGTGTTACAATAAGGCACCTAACCAAAATATAAAATCTTGTTCTCGTACGATTTTTCGTTATGGAGCTTGGCTGTTCACAGACACAAAGACACACACACAGGAATGTTTCTGAAAACATGTTTTTTTTTTTTTTTTTGAGGGAACCTCAAAAAGTGCATTCATGTTAAAAACTCGACTTCGAATTTCGGGGTCAAACACAAAACTTCTTTTACCCATAGCGTCTATGGAATTTAAAAAAAAAAAAAAAAAAAAAGTAATATCAAAATTGCAGAACCTTACTCTTGCTGTAAAGAACTACTTTTTACTGACACACTGCTACATTCCCGCACCATGCTCTATTCACATTAATGCACTGCCTTGGAGTGACTGCAGGAAACTCAATTCCTGAGAGTAAATCACGAGTTACTCTCTATATCCTGCTGTAGAGGCTCTCCGGACGCTCTAAATCAGTACTATCGATAAACGAAGTAATCCCCGAGCTCTTAAGACCTCTGGTCACCTTCATGCGAAAACGCAAAGTCCAGGAAACTAGCGGACGGCTCTCTGAGATATTGTTCTCCTGATAATTCCTCTCCTACATGCAATGAAGATTCCACTCTATTTCCCTATAAGAACTAAAAAGAACTCTCACAAGTCGATCTGGTAACATTGACTAATCTTTCTTGAAACTCATTAGCTTATCTGAATCACTGAATAGAAATGAAATGAAAACATAGATTATACTTAAATTTATTTTGTAGTAAGATTTATTCAATAATAAATCATCTGTCCTCCATGACCTCATGGATCCAGAATACAAACATGCTATAACATTCTTTAAAAATATTTTCATTTACATTTGCCCAAATGGGACAAAACCTTCATAGCGTCAGATGTTTGAAACTAATACGACATTTCACTATTATAGTAAAGTAGGGCTATATAAAGAATTTAAATTATTGCATCATGAATGGCGCAGGGGATGCGTTCGCTTTCCTAACGTAGCGGGTCCAGGTTCTATCCCTGGTCGGGACAAGTCAGTGGGGCCATTCCTTATCTGTGAGACCAATGTCGGGTAACTTTAGATTCTTGTGGTTCTCGGACATCATCTGGCCGTCATTATCATCTTTATCTCATCCGGGCCTTGTTCAGAGTGAACGTATGCTTGACGAGTGTGTCTCGTCTGAAGTGTTCGTGTTGTTTCGGAGGTGGCCCTGGCATTGAGCTCATCACTCACCCAAGGCCCTCCATGACCTTGTCTGGTAAAAGAAGTATTATATGATCCATAGAAATTTCCTCCCTCGACAAGTCGCGGTCCTGTGAGACTCGGGCGGCGTGGGCCATTTAATCGTCCCTAGAAGGGGGAGGCAAAACCCAGGTAAAGAAGAAGAGGTATCATGAAGTAACATTAAAAGAATGGCAAAGTAGTATCTTAGGCTATATGAAGCTGAAGTAGCTTATGGACCTACGTTTGACGTTTCTTGTTTTGATTTCATAACACATACGTCTGTAACATAAAGCCACATTGAGAAGATGTATTAGGATCGTAACGGCGTAGCTGTACGGAGTGACAAATTCCGTACAATTTAGGATGACGTATTCGCTGTCTGATTTGAAGCAGTGTGAGACATGTAGCATGAACACACTATAATTCAAATCCTCGCAGATTACGACACCCCATTATGATACACTGTGCTTCCCAATTTTTACCCTTCTCTTAACCTGTTCACCTTGCAGCAGAAATCTGCTACTTACCTGAATCCTTTTTGTTGCCAATGAAAATAAATTGTCAGTGATATTTTGTGAAGTATGCAAGCTTTAAGAAAAACCTATTGTTTGATAAGATTGGTCTACATATTGGTGCATTTAATCGCAGAAAGTCGCTAATATAATTTGTATATAATCTGAACTAAAGTAATCCATGAGTAGCTTAACGGATTACCTGTCGTTTAGAAACATACAACGTCTGTCAATTTATAGGCCTACTTGGGTCACAGATACTGGGTCTCGGACACTTGGGTCACTTTTTCCCGTCAAAACCACTTTTTGATCAAGGTTTTTGGGTCGTCATTCACTGTGTTCTTCGGTTATTCATCCTAGGTGAATAAAAAAAAAAAAGAGAAATGAACCCGTTATTGCATTATACGCCTATAATAATTATTCTTACGTCATAAATATATAATGTATTTTATAATTATAAGAGATCGCAATCTCCGTCAGCCTCACGGCTGCCCTGTAAATAAGCGCGTAGCCTACGTGTCACAAGTTTTTCTTGCCTTTAAGGCGTAATACAAAAGGGAAAATTTTTCTCTCGGAAACGGCCGTGCAAAGTGAATAGCTGTAGGAATTGATGAGACATGCATATGAATGTACCGTCTACGTTTATTGTGGAACTCTGCGACAGACAGCAGGTTTTGCGAAATGGAAAATATTATGATAGGATTAGGATAATCACTATGGAAATGACAAGAATATCCATTAGAAGTAGCATAGAGTTAATTATTGTTGTCATTTAAAATTAAATTTTGAAACAATTTCGACAAGAAATCGATTAAATTAACTTGCCTTACGTAGAAGAAGAATCAAGAAGTGACTTTTACTTGTGATTTAATGACATTTTAAGGTTTAGTAGTTTTAATTAAAAATTATGCCAGGGATGAAGCAGTTTTATTCTTATTGAATGTAACTCTACAATCAAGATTCCCTGAATATGGTTCAATGTAACCGAAAGGCTTAAGAAAAAATAAATGAAGTAGAGAAAAATGTATTATGTAATTATTTTATATAAGGAGAAGATTATCACCAATTTTAAAAACCTTGGCAAGGCTATAAAAATATAGGCCACGTTTAAGAGCTTAATGTGATAATAATTCAACACATAATAAGTTCACGTTTATTTATATTTTTTGTCTTTAAAGAGCGTCTACACTAAGTACAGTTCGTTGACTTATTCAGGACAATAACTTGAAATTTTATAATATGCTTAATTTTATGAAAATGTTTCAGAGAAAAAAATTCCGTCCTAAGAAAATTGCGACCTAAAGTCAAGTCACTACAGCATGCTGTCACCATAACAATCCATGGAAGACAATACGATGGGATAGGGATTATGGCCATTGTAGAAAATAATGAATAATCCTTCAAAGTGAATTAATTTATTTCATGAACTTATTCGGAATTCACTTGCATTTACCCGTACATAATTTCACGCCTTTCTGTACCTTACAGGTTTCCACACACACTCCACTGTTACAATCCTTGTCGAAATCACATCTGGCTCCAGAACCTGTGAATGAAGACTATGCTGAGAAAAAGATCTCCTTTCAAGGCCTACAAATTTATGTTGTTGAAATGAAATTAGCTTTATTCCCAAAAGCAATCCGAATGATATCTATGGACTTTTCGTGCTGGTTTTATATAAATAGTACCGTTAGCCAACTCTGACCTATTTTGCTATGTTGTAGAACATATAATTATTTTTTTTAGTACAGAGTGGAGCAAAAGTCAAATCAAATAAGGGTTGTTTTGAAGTAAGTTAACATAAGTTATATGCCGCAAGCGAAAAATAACTTATTTCCTTCCTTCAAATAAGATGGAAATACTTCGTCTCTTTCCCGATTTCCAAATATGATAACTTAGTAGTTATAAGCCAACATTCTTTGGGTACGCGTATCTTACATGATTGTTGTTGATGGCTTTGTAAGCAATCGTAAGCAATGACGGATACAAGCAGATAAACGAGGAATGTCTCATAAAGACGCATCAAAATGATGGAAAATGATGGACGAATTATTGAAATTGTAGACAATGAATTCGATCGTGACTTTTTGAAACATATGACTTCTGGCCCCTCTCCGTAGAATTTATTTGCTAAATATACTCTGTTCTGCTGCAGAAATGAAATTCGTTTGAACCGAAGTATCAGTATTAATTTTATGCAATTTATGACACTGGCACGATACTGACAAACTAATTGCTGAACTTTCTCGAAGTATCAACAGCGGAATTAAATTATTCTGGATCCAGCAGCAGACTTTAAAATTTAAAATAAATTTGAAATATAGATTCGGCCCTATTAATTCTGTTCGCTCTAGGAATAAAGCAAAGTAAAGAAAAACAAATGGGCTACGTACGTCTGCTTCACCTAATAGTGAAAAGAACTTCCTGGTTTTTGTTTAGATAGGGTTTGTTCTTAGAACAGACAGACTATAATTTAACAAATTCCTCTATACAAATGAAAATAAAGTACCTGTATTATAGTTTTACTATAAATGTAATTAGATTTTTGGATAAAGATACAAATCACAAATTAAATAGTCCTCTATCTTAACTGCACATTTGTACAGAGCTGCAAACTTACTTTTCTTGGCTGCTTCGATAGTAAGCATCATTCCAAAACCCACAAGGAATATTATAAACCAAACTTTCATTATATCTAACTTTTTTTAGAAGGTGCTCTACCAAGTAGGCCTACTGACCAGAAAATACTGAAGAAATCAAGAAAGAAGGGTTTATAGCGCATTTCTAATGCTTAACATGGTTAAAAGATAAGTAAATGACTCAAGGCGCATTTAATTCAAGGACAGAACTATTGTTTAGATAAAGGTTTCGAAACAATAAACATGAGTTATTGTTTTTTCGTTGCTAGCTGAGTAAGACAAATGCTAACTACATGAACAGCTTATCATAAAATTACTTATTATATTATTCATCAATAATGAAAGTTTGAATTTTGTGACGCAAATGTTTTATCCAGTAGGGTAAGATACAAGCTACGATTTAAGTTGCATATTCCATTCATACGAAGCTATCTGATATTAACCAATAACGTTAAGTAATAGCTGTGATATCGACCAATCACGGTCGTTTATCTTATAATATGCTCGCTAGGAACACAAGGATGCGATTTTATCTGATAAAAGTAGCTCTTGCTGGAAACGTAAGGTATCTACATACAAGTGATTAATACGTAACATGCTGCCAGTAAACAGAATAAAAACCATTATTTTATACAACATAACTTATTCCCAAATTCTTTTTTTTTTTTTCATTTCCTCCCAGCACTCATTTCAAAACTTTCCAGATCTTTCTTTTTTCTTTTTTCTTAGTGACCATGCTGCCGATCCGTATAAAGCAATGAATGTCCAGAGGTAACATTTGATCAATTAGTTCCTCAAATCAAATTCACGTTACTAGTGAACAGTCATTTAATTTTTGTGAATGCCGTCTTGATAATGGAAATTCGTGATCTGATATCCGTTGAATAGTAGGCCTACTGTAGACATCATTCGTCAACAAACTTTCTGAATACCTGAACTGATGAAGATTGTTCCAGTTCTCGGTTTCCAAAGACGGTTCGCATAAGTTCTTCTCTTTGCGATATTCTCATCACTTTGGACAGTATATGTTGATTTACATTCCTTAATTCCTTCCTGTTTCCACAAACCTGTCCACCAAGTCTTCTTTCTTTGCCAGCAACGCCAGATGACCATGTATTTTATGGTGTTGATGGCTCGTCCTCTATCTTGAAAGCTCCAAATCCTTCCAGAGCTTATTTGGATAGTCATTCTCCAATGAGAATAAAAGTAGGTTAGGTGATATATATAATTGTCGCACATCTCTTCCCTTCTCCATAGGCTACCTATGGAATCTTGATGACTCAATTGCACTTTCACTCTTAGCCCTTCGTTCTTGAGAATTTCCATAATTTTTTTTCAGTTAAATCATTCAAATACTTCTTTCGCGCAATAAAGCAAACACATACTTCATCCTGCACTGATAGAACTCTCTCTGAAATAAATCTTAGCATACTTATTACTTCTCGGGTTCCTCTTCCTTTCCTGAAACCAAATTGGTTTTCTCCCTCCACTTCTTCAACTATGTTCCAGTCAACTTGTACGAGGGCTACAAATTCTTCCTACATGAGAAATCAAGCAGATTGTTCTATGATCACTACATTCTTGGTCTGTTTTTCTTCCTTATGGCAATCATAGTCACGTCGAGGAAAACCTCTGGCTACTATCCAGTTTTATAGATCCTGTTGAAAAGTTGTGTAGTGTTCCCAAACATACTTTTTGACCAGACAAGGTAATATCAGGCCTCCCTGGATGAATGATCAGCCCACAGCTGGGGCCACCTCCAAAACAACATGAACACATGGAGCGAGACTCAGCAGGCGCAAACGCGCTCTTTCCGGATGGAATGAAGTTGATACTGACGGCCAGATGATATTTGGGGACCACAAGAATCTAAAGTTTCCCGACATTCGTCTCATAGGTCAGAAGATACCCTGGAGGAGACCCAATTTAGGAAACTTGTGCAATTCTGGATGTAATCAGTCTTCACTTGTGAATTTGTATTCAAAATTTTGTTCATTTATTTTTTTGCTGTTGGTGATTTTAGCTGTTATAGCCTAAATGATATATTGTAGTTAAATGATGTGTATTTATACCGTTAGTTGACCAAATATCTCTAAATCCATAAGTACCACATGTTGCTCTTTTGACTGTAACTTTAATTTCTGTGCAGCGGTGGGTAAGTTATGGGCAATATAAATAAGTCGATTCTTCTATAAAACGCGTTTTTGCTACCCGTAAAAACGTTGAAATTTAATGCCATCTTCAAAAGCGTTGCTTCATTGTGAAACAGAAATGTCACTGATTTATACGATATCGCATTAACTGCGTAATCCCCTCTCCCACGTATGCGCATGGGAATGGAGTGCTAACATTGCCATAAAGTGAACGTTCGTATATCATACCACGTCAGTCCATTCAACACAGAAAGAGTTGGCAATACTACCTGTTTTATTGTCGCAGGCCTGTCGATGGTATTGATAGCTTTTAGAATAGCACATGTGTTAGTATTGTGATGGTGGAAGATTGCTTTTTTTGCCGCCTATTATTCTAGCGTTTAGGCCGCAAACACACTGTGCTTTAAATCAAAACAAAAATTTTCGATACCCATGTTTCCATTGCGTCTGTATAAATGCTAGATACACACTAGCGAAGATATCAGATTTTTTAAAAATTTGTACTCTTGAATAAACCATGAAGGATCTATTAATGCTTATATTCTAATTCAAATAAAAATAGAATACGCCAAGGAAAGAAGTTATCGAAACTGTTGTTGAACTGATGTTCGAAGATGTGGTATATGTGATGTTTAAGTAAAATTGAGATAGATTACTAACACAAGAAAATATATACGAAATGAAAATTGGAAAATGATGCATTTAAATTTTCTTAAGCACCTGTCTAATGTTCCGTTTCCATTGTCTGTTCATGTTTTGTTGCCTTCAGAATAAGTCTACATATATATTGTCATATCGCAACCTACCCTCAAAATTAGTTCATCGTTATGTTTTCATTACAGTTAGAAACAAGTAAACAAATATTTCCTCAAATTAAATGAAAGTGCTTGGAAATTAATTTGTGAAAATAGTAAATTTGAAATATCGAGTAGCCACACACACAGTTGTCGGAGTTGTTTCGCTTACCTCACTGCCGTCACTCGCCCTTTAAAGAGCTGTTGAAAAGCAAGTTTTCCGTATTTTCGTAAAGAGGCCATCATCTCCCCCTATCCTTATCAATATGAGAGAAAATAATATTATAATAGTCACTAATACTCTCCCCATGACCACATGCTTGTATTCCTATAGGTCTTGTGAAGTAATTAGTACCTATTTAACCCTTAAATCCTATCCGGGTTTTATTTTATTTTATTTCGTAGATGCACTGTTTTACTCTAAGAGAGCACCATTTGAAATTCAGGATATTTACAGTTAATTCTGTAACATATTTTCTACATATTTTCTCACAAGTAAAATCATGTGTCGAACATGTTATACAGCGGCTGTCAATTGCTCTTCAATAACAAAAAACATATAGAGGGAATTTAAAACAGTCTTAGCTTCTTGCAACTAATAGCACGCAAAATGGACACCAATTTCATCGAAATGTACTTTCGTTTTCGGCCGACTCACGTGAAACATTACATTAGAAACGTAACTTATTATATAAGCTTTTAAAAGGAGAAGACCCGATAAATATAGGGGAACAGAAAGTAATAGACGAACTGTCATTACGAATTGCACCATATTATAAGAATTTAGTAGCAGGCCTATTCTTTACATCTACAAGCAGTTTTAAAGTCCTACTTACATTAGTGTAGGCCTACATCTTTCAGTTCAGTTCATGATGTCATGATCATATCCCAATGCTTACCTGTAAAGAGAGAGAAATATTTAATTAGATACTGAAATTCGTGTACTGAAATCTAATGAAATGGTTCCATGGATTTTAGTTTCCAAAGATGAAAATTTAATAACAAATTATGTGACAGTATATTTGTTACCTACTGGTATTTTCGAGCAATTGTCATACATTTTTCAGCTAAACGTTATTTCCTAGTTTGAAGCGTGAGACCTCTCATAGCCTACTTGAGTTACAGTACTTGTTATAGCATATTCATAGAACATACAACTTATGTAAATATGAAAGCTTGTATTCCAAGGTATGTAATTATATCCACCCCTTTAGTGAGAGGGTGTTATTGCTGGGTACTCGCCCAGGAACAAATTTTTCACGCCCTTCTGAATTTGCGATCGTCAAATTGCATTTAATTAAGTTATAATGTATCAATTTAATGACTGGCTGAACATGGGATTGAAATTTATTTTCCTATAGGCCTATACGTATTAATATCAGGAAGTGGAAGGGGAACAAGTAAAGAAGAAATATAAAAAAAATCCCTTTAGGCAGGCCTACAGGCGGAGGTAGATTTCGAAGTGCTTTTGGTTTAATTTATTGTCGCTGCATAGCACTCTTCTTCTTTAGCCTTGGCATGGTAAACCTACAGTAATAAGAACTGAATTCGGTAAAGAGGAAGAGCCTACAATCATTTGTTTTGACAACAAGAATAGGATATAATATTCTGGGAGGCCGTGCGCAAGATCAGCAATGAATAAAATTAGCAAAGCCGCTAAACAAGACAAAATTATGATATTATAATAATTCTTTTAAGTGTTATTATTTTCAAACATTAAAATCTCGCGTCATATGAGAGCTATCAAGAAACTATTTATTGATTTGTAGAGTACTCATCAAGAGCTTTTCAACGATACCCCACAAGACGTGGTTTCAAAAGTTTCGAATTTTCATCCCCCACCCCCACCTCCACCCCCACCCTCACTCTAACCCCCGAATCGTTGGTGTCACTGTGAACTCCATAGGGAGTACTCTAATTTATTCAAACAAAGTTTCCCTCTATACTTCATAGGGGCCGAGATATAAAGTTTTCAAAATTTCAACCCCCTCCCCCGACCACCCCCTTGGGCCAATTTTTCCCATTAACGAACTTGTCCGAACTATTGGGCCTAGAAATAACATAATAAAATTTGGTTCAAATATCTTCAAAATTACGGCCGCTATCGTGTAAAGATATATATATATATAAATATCACAAAATTTTTTTTTTGAACGGGCGGTGGTTTCGTACTTAGGGGAGCATGAAACGTAAAGATATGAAAGAATTTTTCGAAAATCATAAAGTGGTATCCATTGCAATAGGTAGATTTTTCTTCGGAAATCTACCTAAAAATTGGCTACGGTAACGCAATAAAAGAGGACAATAAATAATACCAGATCGTCTTGTATTCACTCAATAGATAATTCCATTATAGTTTCTTCAAGCTAATAGAACAGTTTAACAGGTTAAATTCGGGCAACGGGAACCATACAAGAGTGATAGTTCGCCTTGAATTTATCTTGGCTAATAAAATAGCTTAACAATTTAAAATAGGCCAAAAACGATATAAGTATACACTGTGCTCAGTCACTATTTAACACAATTTTAAGACCATAATAATAGGTTTTAATATTGATTTTTTCGCTAATATATACCACAATTTATAATAGCACGATCTTCGGCTTGGATAACGTTTTTGAAGGACCGTAGAAAGATGTTCAATTTGTAATTTGTCTGTTTGTAATAATCAGTTTGCAATACTATTTGTAATATATATTGGCAAAAAATACATTATAACATAATATATTTATAACACCTAAAATTGGAATTTATAAATAACTAGCCTATGACAGGAATTTTGAAAGGAATAGAATATTGCAATATTATTACATTAATTATAATTTTGCGAATGCCACAGAAGAAATAGGTAGGATTTGCGGACTTTTGTTTGAATGTAACGTTAACATATTGATATAAAAGACAAGTAATGAGAAGCTCAGGTCACCTACCTCGTTAAAACTTTCTCTTTGTTTCTTAACTCTTGTAAACCCAGTAGCGTACGATAAAGTATGGAATGTGGTTGGTATACATTACAATTTATTCATCTCAGCATCAAAAGTTAAAGTATTCTGCAACACTGAAGGAGCACTAATGGTAAGCACGTATTAATAGTAAAGTGATTTCAAATTCAAACGCTCTAGTATTAGGTAAACTTTCAAAACTCTCATTTATATAATAGGCCTAACTTTGCTTCACCGATACAAACGTACCTATGTGTTCCTGATATTTTATTCTCAACTTATCAGAATCATGAGAGACCTATACCGTATTTAGTATCTACTTCTATCACAATAAATTAAGTGAAGTCAATGGTAAGTTTGGGATAGAAACTATTTTAGCTCTAACTTCTCTTCCTTTAGGAAAACTTTTAAAATCATGCTTGTATAATATCGCTGTTCAAGTAAATAGCAACATTTTTAACTGGATATTAGCGGCAACACATTTCTAGAATCTCATTTAAGATGAAGAATGTTTATAAACACGTTTTTGGATATCGTTGACACCTTTTTCTCAACTTAGAATATTTATTTGTGCCTAGGACTTTCTGTGTCTACGCCGTCTTTGAGGCGTCTTTGTTGATAAGTTATTATTTACAATTAGTAAAAATGTTTTTCTATTAGCAACATTCTAATTAAAATTCACTAAAATTAAAATTATACAAAACACAGTATAATTCGCTGCGCCATTCTGCTTGTATTGACGAGTGCTTTCCGTTTCTTTATTTCTTTATTTATCTGGGTGTTATTTCCCACGTTGTAGGGGTTAACGCGGCCCATGCCACCCGAGTCTTACAAGATCGCGACCTGTCAGGGAAGAAGTTTGTATGGTTCATGTACTTTCTTCACCAAACATGGACATGACATAGCATAATAAACATTTTACGGATTACAGATAGATTAGCAATTAATAATAGATTTAGTTTTCACAAACTACGTATAGCCTAGGCTATTATTCAATGTGACTCTGTTAACTGAGTTACAGGTTTTTGGAAGTGAATATCCCTACAGGTTTTCTGTATACCCTTTACCTTTCTAACATCTGCTTAAGCGAAGATCTATTTCTCAGAAAGCTGTATTGGACATCCCTTACCAGGTTACGTAATTGCTGTAAGTGCTAGCTTATAGCGCAATATTCTAGGAATGAAATTATTTAGCAAGTTTAGAATACTGAAATTCATCTATAGTTATTAACATTTATCTCCATTTTAGCTTATCAGATCTAAGTAAAATGCGTCATAACGTTTTACCTTTTCTATTTGAAGCTGAAAACATCTTGGAGTGATACTGAGAAGTAGAAATGGGCACTGGTAAAAGAATTGCACGTAACGTAATAGGAACAAAAAACCATGGTAATTTCGTTTTGAAAAATACCCTTTTTCTACTTTGATCAACCCTTTCAGAGCTGAATTTATATATATTTTTATTTATATAAGCAATCGTAAACTGATAGCATCAGTGAGCTCATAAACTGACAAGGAAAATTTTAGTGATACAGCTTGTCTTATGAATGATAATTGTAACACATGGATAAAAATCCTCATATTTTTATTAAAGTAGTACGGTACCATACTATTCTTATATCACTGTTTATATATAGTCTTTTTATGTGATGCACTTATACGTCAGTGGTCTCCAGAAATTATCAATATTTTGAAGTACCTCACGTGATGTTGTGATCAGTGTATTCCTCCGCTGTGAAACATCAGGTTGCAAGTTCCATTCTGCCAGCCATTTTGGCATAAGATACAGGACATTTCACAGGTGATATAACATATATATATATATATTCTTACAAGAATACTTAAACGAAAGGCAATTGACATTTCGTACCATGCTAAGAGTTGGGACCTAGGAGAACCAGGATCCAAACGAAAGAGGGCCTACATCCATCTGGATGAAAGAATAAAAACAACCCAGCAGTTCAATGTAAAAAACCGGAGACACGGAGAAACTTCTAAAAAGTTTAAGAATCGCACAGAAATTTAAATGATCTTTTGACTTAAGTGAACTGCCTAACTAAAGACAAGGACTATTTAGGCCAATGTTTTACTTAATTTTTATGCAAAAGTAAAAATATTCACACGCGCTAACGTCATGTTAAGCTAATGTTAGACAGTCTCAAGCCTGTACAAACGCAGAGAAGTATTCTTTGTTAAAATTGTTAAGTGGTCGCGAACAACACACCTTGCATTTAAGGCAACACCTTGCATTTAAGGTCGGTCACATAAACCACCGCTCACCTTCCACCGCTGGGACCCGGGGTTGAATCTCGGTGGATCCGTGTGGAATTTATGGTGGACAAAAGTTTTCTCGGGGCGCTGTTGTTTCCCCTGCCATATATAATTCAACCAGAGCTCCATTAATTATACTACGACCACTGGTTGCAATAAAAGGAATTATTATTATTATAATTTTTCTTATCTTGAGTTCTATCCCTCAACTCTCATCCTATCCTTCGTCTTTCCCGCCTGCAATGCTCGCATGAAATATTTAGTCCAAACTCGTTCTCTAATTAGTGCATGCTACGCATGTATTCATTTTATTAAATCATAAAGTTGCGGAGAAGATGGGTGGGCTCTAGAATTCATCATCGACTTTTATAATTACTGCATTTGACGTAAAATGTAATACGGTAACAGAGATCGTAAAGTTCTTCGTTCAGGGATAGAAGCTTATCTTTTGTACATGACCTGAAAAATATAATACCAGTATAATATAGTGCTATAAAATTTTTATAGAACACTCGATTAAAGACAGTGTAATAAATGTTCTTGATACATATGACATTTTCTTAGTACCAACATTAAAATGTTGCATGTTCTGAACATAAACCATTCTGGTGAGCTAATAATCATAAATATGTTGGAGAATTTCATACTAGCTTGTTCATCAATACACATTTCAATGGATTATGATATATTATTGATTATTACAATGTGGGACCCTGTTTTCCTAATATATGTTACTTGATGGGTTGCTTTCTTAAAGGAAATTACGCCGCATGTAACAACCTATCTGAATGACTTTATACTCGTACATTTATGGAAATTCATATGTCCAGAAACTTCGACGTGGAAAAGGTGGATAATAGAGCACAACAACTGGAAGACAGAATAAAATGTGCGGTACATAAAAATCGACAGACCGTAAGGATATACCATTATTATTATTATTATTATTATTATTATTATTATTATTATTATTATTATTATTATTATTATTATTTCAGTCTGTAGGGCATAATAATGCAATAAAAGTAGTATGAAACAAAATAGACCTATAGTTTAAAATACATATAAAGCAGTAAAAGTCGCAAACGAAACAGTCGTTCAAATCATAAAAGGCTTTATCGAGTAGCCAATTTCTAATTCTATTTACAAAAATAGTTAATTGTCAATTTCAAAAGCATATGTTGGAAATTTGTGTGTGTATGTGTGTATATATATATATGTTGCCTGTCACCAGTACGAAAACACCACCACGCCTGTCTTCACGTTGCCAAGTTGCATGGAACTTTGTAGGCTACTGAATTGGCAAAAAAAAAAAAAAAAACAAAGAAACAAAGAAACAAACAAACAAACAAACAAAACAAAAAACCTCCATCGATTTGATAAAAAATAGAATCGTACGGAAATGTTTATATAGTAAGTAACTGTTAATGTTTAGGGATACAATTTTTCCCTGAGAAAACTACTCAAAAGTACAAAAATTATTTTGATATTTTTTGTTTGAAAATTTCACAGTAATACTATACCATTATATATATATATATATATACATACACATATAAATATACATAGAAAAAATATATATACATACACATACCGTATATATACATACACATATAAATATACATAGAAAAAATATTTTGTAGTTTTGATATAATGCTTAACTTAAAGAAAAAGTTTAAGAGTATTTTAGCAAGCATTAATAAATGCTGTACTTTTTTTTTAATGTAAGGAAGGATTAAATATAGGATGGATTTCCGAGAGACCTGAAAAGATGATGCCCACTGAATTGAGATGGCCCAGAAGGCTTGCATTGCTCCGACCAGGAACCTTCGGAGTCGACATCTGAATCAACCGAGGATAATGACATTTCAAACAATAATAGGACAATAGTGTGGCAGTAATTCGCAACTGTGTATAACCAATTTCTGTCCTAGATCCTCTGACCGACATACGAGGGTTGTTAAAATTTCATAACTGTGGCTATTATAAACCGAATGAACTGGCAGACATGGAATGGAATAGCTTACGTGAAACTGTGCAGCCCAATGTGTGAGATTGAGTTACTAATTCAAACCCGCTATCCCCTGTTTATTCGAAAATAAGACACCATAACAGATTACAGTAATAGCATCATTGTACAAACAACAGTTTATTTTTTACTTTTTTTATCGATAGGCTACCCACCAGTATTGTAAGTGGAGGTATTGTGTTTGGAGGGAATAGTAATTTGTTTAGGTATGAACACAATTTTAAAAATGGCTAAATGCAAACCAATTGTCATTAATGTATGTATATAATATGTATGTATGCATGCATATATGCATATATATACACACATACATACATTTCTATGCTATTCTCTGCCTTTATTGTTAAACCCTAAACCCTATTCAGATTTATTAAAATGTATCAATTCCGTTGAGATTTTTCCCGAAACTAGTACCCATGTTAAAAAAAAGTCTGAAGTTAAGTACTTAGTTAGCTCGAGCAAATTTATTTGATAAAACCAGTAATCTCGAGTGGTATTTATTAAGACTATTCATAAATAAACTGTAACGGATTATGTACGGTAAATAATAACTGTTTTCTTACTTAATATTCCGTCTGCTGTGAGATCACGGCATACTAAAGGATGAACAGTCGATAAATCGATTCGAGTTACCAGATTCTAACCAGATTCAATGATATCAATAGTTCGTACGACAAGATTGACACTGCATTGTCGTCATGGCTTATTGCAGAAAAGAATAGAAGCACACGAACTGGCTTGCACTGAATTGAAATTGCGTTTTTAATCAATGCAGGTCAATGCTTAAATTCGTAACAAGCTATGTTATATAAAATAATGTGTTCTTATTCTGTTCACTGGCAGCACGTGTCATATTAATCACTGTATATTGATATGATACCAAACACTTCCAGTAACGAGATGACATTTTATAAGATAAAGTTGTATCCATACTAAAGAAATTATAGATCGTCATTGATCGATATCCGAGACAATGTTAAACGTTATTGGTCAATATGATAAACGCATTGTATGAAAGGAATAGTAATTGATAATCATCACAAATGGGATAATAAAATTGCTCTTATTATTAATAAAAGATGTAAAACTGTTTATAAACTTATTTTTCTCCTTTCACCCGCATAGCATACGATAGTCTGAATGTTGTAAGTTGAATGACACCTGAGAATCGTTTTTTTTTCTTTCTTTCATCTTCAGAGCAAGCTTATGTGTTTCGTCAAAGCTTTCCCTTCACCTTCAATCCAGAAGGTCAAAATACCAGTAAAAGGACTACACCTGAAAATTAAAGCTTAATAAGCACATCATTTATTATTATTATTATTCATGGAATTTATTTGACATTAACTATGTATCACCTAAATTTCCATAATTTCCACTTGCTTGTAATAAATTGCTGTAATTGTGTTATTTTCAGACAAATATACAAATCAGAGAACAAACAAATAACACACATTGGCTATTTATTCAAGTTAGTGTAGCTAATATGAACCCCATGTGAGAGGAATACGGCATTAAGAAGTAAATAGAAAGGCATTTTTCAGTTCTTTTAGTTAATATTGTATTCATTTATTTTAGTTTAACATATTATTTAGTTTTTCCTTATATTTTTAGATCAATATTGTAATCTCTTTTATGTGTTGTATAATTTTATCCTTGTAATTCCCTCTAACTGAGTGGGAGAGAAGGTCTTAAAGCGTAACTCTGCCTGGCTAAATGAATAAAATAGAATAAATAAAATATAGTTTATTTACAAAATTATCGTTATATACATCCATTGATACACATATTATGCAAGAAACTCTGTTAATGAAATTTAAACACCGCAGAATGGATATCCTTGGCAACAATCGCGCAAGCAGTCAAGTCTAATAAATAACTAATACCTAACATCTAACGCAAATCATAATTAGCCGAAATTCACCAATAACGTAATGACAATTGTAAATCAAAATATTGCACTGTAAAAGACATACTGCATTCTTGAATAAGGAAACGAGGTATACACCAAGTCCCTTCAAGCATTAGAGTTTTGAATTAGAGTATTGAGTCCTAGCTAACTTTAAGCTAGTATCCCGTTATCTGTTATAAAATTACAACGGGAAAACTTTCTAATCTAGCCGAGATTAAAGTATTATCCTGGTTTCCAAACAAAGTTAAATTGTCACACGACCCAGAAAAATCGGTAAATGACCCTCGCATACTGTGTCTGTGTATGTTAAAAAAGGACACAGAAACGAAGAGAGACTAGAGTTTTTTAAAGAGAGAAACATTGGCGTATAATAAGGAATACATAGTAAAATTGGGAAAGGGAAAAAGGGAAATTTTTAAAAAACACACACAGAACGAGGATAACGTGAAGGAGCGAAGGAGAGAAAGTGTGCGTACATGTATGTGAGTGTAGGCGCAGTTTTGATTACATCAACATATGTTATAGAGGGAGAAGACTTGGGAATAGTTCAATGTGTATTTTACAGACTGCTGAATATCCACAGTGGACATATGTTACATATTTCGTGTATTTCATACAACGTATTTATATGTGCATGCATGGATGAGAAAGCCCACAGGGTATATATTACAATAAACTCAGTTATGAATTCACGCACATGGTTACATATGGCCTAGGGACATGTTCTATTTTTTCTGCTTTAGAAGAAACTTTACAGACATTCTGCCTATTTCAAATGAAATCTGGTCCCTAAAACAATGTTGTTATTAAAACTATTATTGTATCTTCGCAAATATCAACAAGTTGGTATAAAAACCGTATCCTTGTTTCATAAGCACTTTCCACATCACATACAGCACTACTATGGATCATATGCTGCAGACTTATTTCACAACGCAAAAAAAAAAAAAAAATCATTTTTAAACTCAAAGCTAAATCTGGTGCATGGAAAATATATTATACCGCTGGAAAACCTGCCGCGCCAAGAGTTTTAGTTCAACGGAATAGAGTCAGGATGAAACAGATGGTTTTAAATGTAGCCCCCAGGCTATCTCTCTTTATTATGGTCTCGCCTATACATCCACTCCAGTAGGGTGGAGGGAAGGATTTCACTGAATCTGTGAAGTCAGAACAAACCCAATTTGTTGCTTGGGGTTGAGGTAAATTGCGTCTCAAGTAAATGAGCCTAATCTAATAATTGACACTGACCTCACGTCAAGCAGTATAGCTGATTAGATACAAATGGGATCCTCTGCGCAGCGTTTACGAATTGCGTGAGGAAATAGAGAAAATTTCCGAATTGCTTCCCAAGCCTTTCTAAGAGGTAACCGAGTTGCGTTCCAAGGAGATATTGAGAAACATGTTAAATTGCCATTTTCCAGACTTCAGTAGGGTAGCGCTAATTCGGACTAGATGGGTCCGGACCTTGTTCGGATCAGCGAAAGTCCCGTTAACGGAATTTGCCTTAAAATGCACGTACTGTAGGCCTACTGTAATGAAAATTTTAAATGGGTAAAATATAAAACTCGATGTTTTTCTTTCATAATTATAACTTTTCCTACAACTTGGTTTTAGTGAATACTACCTGAGTTTTTAACCTACGAACTGATGTAGGATTAACAACAACAAAAAAACATCTTTGTAATTAAAATTAAAGATTTATTGATTACTCAATATAAAATTCCTGCTCAGATTAACCGGATGTCCGGACAAGCCGAGTCCGGATTAGCGGACGTATAGGCCTATTATACATTTGGTAAATGTCTCTTTTAGGCGTAGTTACGCCAAATATGTGTGCATTGCCTGAAATAAATTTCACTAGGCCTACTTTGAATTTAATTCTGTACATGTAAAGCTCTAAAATTAAATTATACGTGGGCCTGCACTTAACGTAATAGCTTTCTCTGATCATTGCTGAATTTTATACTGCTTGCAGGTAGACTTCCCTTTGTTCCCTTGGGATACTGAAGAACGCTACGTAGTTGACTTGTTCATTAACCTTCAGTACGTGCTTCGTAGCCTTGTTTTTACTCGACTATTAAGAGATGTCCAACATAAATAATTATAATAATTATTGGTGTGAATATGTTTGTTTGTATGTGTATTGTGTGTACTCTTTTACACCATTAAAACCTCTAATTCCTAAAGAATATTTATGAATACATATCTACATGAAATTACTATACTGACCTTTCTGAACACTTTGAAGTTTCCCATTATAATTCTAATTTACTTATTATGTATCTTGCATTTAAATTGTATTTTCTTATAATTTATGTGTACTTACATTTATAATTACATGATAATATGTCTATGTAAATATTACTTTTCCGGCTATTATGTTGTTTCTATTGGACAAATAAAGATCGCAAATTTAAAAAGTAAAGCTTTTGACCGGTACAATGTCCACCTCATGCGAAGGATAAAGCACAACAAGTAACTTTCAGCATAGATAACTATACAAAACAAAATGAAATTAATAGATTCTGGGAATTGTTCAGAGAAGAATAAAAATCCAGTACTAAGAAAAAAAATGAAGATCGTCACTACTGTGATATTAACGGAACCAGATGACATATATTAGAAATTCATGAAAACGTTCATGGTTCAAGGGGTTTTGGGTCAGAATACAAATGATTAGCTCTACTGAATTGTGTAATTCGTATATACGAGAGAAACGTCCCGGTAATACTCAATGCATTCTGCTGCCCGTCAACTCGGCCATATTTACATGCACGGCTTTTCCTAGACGTAACTCCACAGCGCGTCGTGTCAACACCATGTAGGTCAATATGGTCAGAAGACAATTCGTGCATAAATAATTTACAATCACAGACATAACCTCAAAACCAAATAAACGTCACCGCCGCTTGAGCAAATCAATCGCGACCCATAAACAAGGTGGGTTTGGGTCGGCAATTGAATGCGGTTTTGACATTATCAAACACTGAGCAGGATGCAGGAGGAGAGATACGTTATTGAGTTGAATATTTCTCTCCTCTCATTCTTCAGGCACTTTTATCACTCCCTCTCTTTTTTTTTACTTTTTAACTCTAGCCTCTATTTTAATACACGAACAATGTAAGAATAGATAATTTGATATTAGTAGGCCTAAGACTAGTTACTCCGTAGAAAAGTCAATGAGCTTCTTTACTTCCTCATTGGTAAAATTCTGAGGTTTCTCAGATTTAACCTTTTCACTGTTATTGGCGTACAAATTCGTCAAACAGTAGAAAAGCGGAAATATGAGGTACACAGAGAAACGCTATAATTTGTAAAATATCTTTGTGATATGACTATCATTTATAAAAAACCAGGTAGTTTTCTGCAGTCTTCTTCAATGATTTCAAACTTAGATTTCACTGATAATTTCACTTGATGATTGCTTATATTACTGCATAAATTCAGCCTAAAATAAGTAAGGTTATAGGAATACCGAACAATAATTGCATTGATTTGATTTCATCTTTTGGGAGACATTCTTCAAAATAAAAGTGCAACTTGGATAGAAATAAATATTTTGTGAACACACTTTTCAGATTTTTTTTTTAGCATCATTTCATTTTCTTCTAGAAACTGATTCAACGAAGAAAAAATTGCACAACGTTCTTTTGTCAGGCTATTAATTTTTTTACATAATTATATCCAAAAGTTTATTGTTAATGTTAATAAACACAGCTATGACAACAACCATATTGTGGTTAGTATATCTGCATTACAGAGAAAGAACTTCAACTATCAAAAGCGTAGATTGTATATTAGCTACTACCTGTAATAAATTGCAGCTAACCTTAGAACTGGCACTTGCACCGTATTTTCTAATACAGTTAAAGAACTCTTGATAAAAAGATTGTGTTATTACTCAGTAAATGAATATTTGACTAATAACTTAATATCTGAATGATGTACCTCCACTTCATTGAGTTTTTCAAGTATGATGCAAATAAATTATTTATTATTATTATATCTCATAGGTCTATACCTTAACACTGTGTAGTCTTTAAATCAATCTTCTCTCAAAATATTTAATTTCACTCACTCTCCAAGCATAATTTGTTACCTACAGAATATCTTAATGCGTATAGGGTATTTTTCTCATTTCCCTTAATCTATCATGCTCTCTACTTCGTCCCCGCTCACTTCCTCCCCTCTCTCTCTAGCTCATTCTCGCGCACTTTCTCTCTGTATCTTGTAATTTTTTATTGTTCACAATAGAGCAGATATTATGATTGATATGCATCTTTATCCATTTACTAAAGCTGAAGAAAATGTCATGAATAGGTAAGTAGATATAAATTTCGGACCTCTGAAAGACGTTTTATAAATCCCGGTATTATTGAACGTTGACAATATATATATATATATATATATATATATATATAGGCTTAGGCCTATATGTCCTAAAGCCTTATTTGAATAAGTAAGCAAGCTCTATTTTACTCTACATTTATTACTGCGCATAGCCTTATTAAAAACATCAAATACTATACATAATATAATATAACATATTCCTTTTTGCATAAATTACTCTTTGTTAACAAATAGAAATAAAGGCTAGCCTAACTTATCCTTCAAAGTCACAAATATATAAACTGGAGAGAATACGAAGATCATTAGCAATGGTTGTTTCTGTTCCTCTGTTTCAGAGGGATGTTGCTTCGACGCCCTGTCGCATCCGTTACAGTTGGACTTACTAATTGAAAGGGATTGTTGACACATGTACTCTAAGCTGCAGAGTTATTGCTACATCTAACTCATCTTTATTGCTTTTACTCTGGTGAGGGGTGAGTAAGCTATGGCTCTCTGGAGGGGATGATCCAAGAGATCTCGTCTGATTCAATGATGCAGTCATTACTCTAATTGCTACGCTAGAGCAGATGGGACGGTCATCATGTCTAATAGGTTCCAATTTTGTTATATCCCCAATGACAGAAGATTCATGAAATTCTTGGTGTATAAGTATGACTAGGCCTATTATGAGCTTTGCACAGGCCTATATGAAGGGATTAGCAAACCTTTTAAGCTTACGAAACTAAGTTTTCTTCATTATTTCATCCTTCAGGATCAACAGATTTTTAAAATCATTTTGTTGGCCACCATTGAATAATTCGGTTCAGTAAAATAGTAAGGGATGCCTTTTCCTCACCTAGTATTTATTTCTGGTGAAGGAACAGGAAATTAAGATGTCCCGGATATAGTGCAACCACAACGAAAGACCTAGGCACAAATAAATTATTATTATTATTATTATTATTATTATTATTATTAAATGAGAAATTTCCTTAAAACAGAGGTTTGTCTCCAACCAAACATATACAACACCTGTTGTTTGCAGATGACCAGGTAATAATAACGCAGGATGGAGAAGATGCCAATTATGTATGTCGTCAGTTATCAATGGAATATCAAAGGTGGGGACTGAAGATAAACTATGATAAGACAGAATATTTGACGAATGATCTAGATGAGCTCTACAATGATGGGAGACGGATTTAAAAAGTGCAAAATTTTCGATACCTGGGTTCAATTCTGGAAATAGAGGGTACATCAAATATGAATATTAATCAAAAGATTACTAGCGGAAAGAAAATAATAGGAATGTTAAATTCAATTTTATGGAGTAGAAATATAATCAATAGTACAAAAAGGAAAATATTCAAAACCATACTACAGAGTATAGTCTTCTACGGAGCAGAAACATGGACATTAAATTAAAAAAACAGGTTAACAGATTGAACGCATTGGAGATGGACTTCTGGAGACGATCTGCCAGGATATCCAGGAGAGATAGAATTAGGAACACGGAAATACGACGTTATTATGGAAGTAGAAGAAGAGAGTGGAGTCACAAATAAATTATAAGTTGAGAAAAAATGTATCATTATTATTCTATTCAGAGTCTAAACATATTTGTAGGAAAAACTCGTTTACGTAATTTAAAATATGATTTTCGACTCGACATAATATCATATTATCATCTGTATAGAAAGAGAAGACAAAATACTGAGAAAGATTTAAGGTTTGAATGAGATTCTATATCGATATTTGGGTCAATGAGTACAAACAAGTCAGAAAGTGAAATCATTGTGCAGATGCTACATGAAAGATGACACACTAATAATGATTTTAAAAAATGTATGGCTTTCACAGAAAAATTGTTATACGTTTAACTCTATTTCATTCAATGTGCTACACATATTGAAGATGTCTTAAGGGGCCGTCGATTCACCACAGACCAGGAACTGACGGAAGCGGTGCACGCGTGGCTTGCTACTAAGCTTAAAAACGTTTTTCCTCTTGTCATCAGGAAGCTTGGATGATCGATGGATCATATGCATTTGAGAAGCAAGGGGACTGTTGAAAAATGAGGTAATTGAAAGTTTTGTATTGTTGCAATAAATACAGACTTACCCTCGTATTTATTCATTTATAATTACATAGGTTATCTAAATTATTTATAACTTATTCTAAAAAATATATATATAAAGAAAGAAAGAGACAATTTTTAACAATTTAAGAACAAAAACAAAAACATTGAAAACTTAATAATTAACTACACTAACTACAGTAAGTTTCGAAGCCGGGATTCTGTGGATTTGTAATGATGAATGGGAGGTCGCGCCTAAGCATACCACGCCTTTCACAGATGCAGTACACTC
Source organism: Ectobius pallidus (assembly GCA_964059195.1). NCBI lineage: Eukaryota > Metazoa > Arthropoda > Insecta > Blattodea > Ectobiidae > Ectobius > Ectobius pallidus. Next base: position 99,958,191 of record CAXKWD010000010.1, read on the forward strand.
CCGCGTCCTCACTACCATCTCATCTCATCCAGGTGAGTACCAGTCGTCACCGGAATCCTTAGGCTGGAAGCCAGATTTCAGGCATCGGCGTCGACCAGTAGGTCATCCTGGCACCGCGAAGTCATATCCGGGTGTTTATCCTTTATTTGTGATAATTTGTATTATGTCATGTGTTTTTATATCGTACGTCTTATTGCCTTTGTCTGTGTCTGCTATTTATATAGTCATATTTTGCTTTCTGGGACACTCTATTTGCTGCTTCATCCAATAACTTCCACGAGTAGGGGTCTCTCTTGATGATCGCTATTTGTCAACATGGAAGTAGTCTCTGAAAGGGCTCCCTCAACTGAGCGTGTTTTGGCATTCCCAAACTACATGCTCAGGAGTGCCTATTCCTTCACACGAGCAAGCGTTAGAATCCGCATTACCCTCTTCCTTTAAGTAAACCATATAGGGTCCATGGCCCATCAGACAGTGGACCAAATCTTGGGACGGCTGTAGATGTCTCAGTTCTTAGTCTTTCGTATACGTTCATGAAAATATCGTACGTCCTACGTCCTCTGTTGCTTTCTTCCCATCTGGTTTGCCACATATCCAGTATCATATTCTTGATTATTAATAGCATGAAGGTAATAAAACGCATCGCTATTTCTGTATGTTAAGCAAGATAGCGTATGGAGGGTAAGTCGATATATTATGATATAGGCCTATGATTAAAACGACTATTCAACTCATACGCCGCGTGTTTGATATTGACCAATAACGTTTAGCAATTCTTCGGATATAGACCAATCACGGCCGTTTATCTTGCAATATTCTTGTAGGAATCGCGGGGATGGTGTTTTATCGTGATAAAACCGTATGTTCGTTACTGGAGACGCGAGTATCAGTGAACAGTGATTAATAGTCAGATGTTGCCATTAAGCGGCACGAAAACAGATTATTTTATATAACATAACTTGTTTGGAAATTGAAATAATAGAAATGTACATTGATTAAGAACACAATTTCGATTAGGTGCAAGCCAGTTCGTGTGCTTTTATTCTGTTCTTCTGTTAGCTTACCTGAATGAAGTTAACTATGTCTTATATGCACCATTGGTAGCCCTGATATACACCATGGTAGCTCGAATTGATTCATGGATAGTTGATTCACAGTAAGCCGTGATCTCACAACTGTTAGTTTTGTTTTTATACAACAAAGCACGAAAGTAATTATTATTTATATAATCCGTTACATTTTATTCATGGAATAACAAATCCGACTCGAGTTGATGAGTTCCATCAGATAAATTAGCTCCTGTTGCACAGTCGCGAATCTATCGATAAACTCGTCAACTCTCGTGGGATTACCTATGATAAAATTATAGCATAGGTTGAAATTACTCATATTCTTATACTGGAGTGGTTAATGACTCATGAGCTAAATAGTCATAGTAATATCCACTAAATGGAAATCGGTATGAGCTGGTCATGGAAAAGACATGCTGCCAGTGCGTCGCGGCAGTGGTCTGTCGTTAATCCATCACGTGTGGCCGACATGCATTAGCACGCGCGTTTTTGGCGCTCACATTACTGATATGTGACGGGATGACGGCACACTTGTCATTAGTGATCTGCTTCTATTCGACGCCGCTGCCATCACATCTAATTGAGAAGTTCGCGGGACAAACAAGGTTTATTCCACGTCCAATTAGCTAATTCCATTACACAACCTCCCTTTCCTTTCTGTGACGTACTCTTTTATTTTCTCTCTCTCTTCTCAACTGACCAGACCAGGTGTTTATTTTAAGACAAGCGCTCCGTGGACAGTAAGCATTATTCTGGGGCAGAAATTAAGTTTGAGAAAGAACATACAGTTTGCAGCAAAACAAAAAAAAACACGATGTTCTGATAAGAAATTAGACACATTGTAATAAAGACATTTTCAGTTTATAGACCGGAGTGTTGACAATGATTTTCTAAACTATTTATCCTAGAAACTTCGAAATTTTGCAAACGTCATGGCGGGTTCGTTCCCATCTGTTTGGGTGAATCTAAAATCTGAAAATTTAAACATTCAGACTAATTACAATCGAACAAAAACAATCGTACACAACTTGCCTAAAATGGTAATTATGATACTAGTAAGAAAATTATTAAACTGTCGTTGCTCGTTTCATAAAGAGACTCGTATCTTAATAAATGTCATTGTTAGCTTGTTGTATAATAAACTGATCACAAGAGACAAAATGGTATTTTAACAATTCCTTTGTTGCCGCCGAAGAAAGTAGCTGACAAGGCTTGCACAGTTAGAGTAGGATTACTCCCACAACGTCTCTGGCCTTGAAGACCAACCCAGCCAGCGAGCTTCTCGTTACCAAGATGCGCGAATTCGCTGCGCGTAAATCAGTAAGCTACCGCTTGGCAGAGAGTAAAGATCATGCTCCACGTTGGCAGGGGTAGAAAATACTGTAATAGTTGAGTGGAGGGATAATGCCGGAGGGACAGAGACAGACAACACGTGGAGTGGGATAGGTGACCTGAGCCAATCAGGGTGCAGCTACCTCCCCTAGCCAGGTACTCTAAGAGCGGTGAGACTCGCTCCTAAGGTATATACGTAAAAACCCAGAGACTTTGTGCAGATAATCCTACTCTAGTATGGGCACTCTGTTCAATATTTAGTCAGACAGGAGACACAACCGTCTGGAACAATGATGTTGATACTTGACTCAATAGATGTAGCGTTACAAGTAGCAGAGTCATGGGTGGGGAAGGTTACATGTAATTACCTTGTGATCACGTACACAGACATATCGCTTCACTGTGTACTTGCACTTCCAACAGACAGTTCAATAATTGTGTTTCACTACAGCGGGATCAATTTCTCATTATTGCTGAATTGGTTAATTCCGAAAATGCTTTCACATAATAAATAAATAAATAAAATAATAATAATAACAACAACAACTAAACCTCGAGTCCGGACCTTCAAGCAAAATGCACTTTTATTCCCAGACTCCTAAAGGCAAGCAGAAATGTTAAATTTCGTAAGACACACCTTATTACGAACTTTAACTTTATTTTTCTTATCCTGAGAAAAAAGTATTTTTCTTGTTTATTTTATGATTTTGGATTAAAATAGAATATTTTACTTAATGCTGTCACATTAAAAGTGCTCCTACAGTATTTTTCAAATGAGAAGCGTTTTCCTTCACCGCCAATCACGTGTACGAGCCATAGGCGTATCGAGGGGGGGGTTTGGGGGTTTGAACCCCCCCCCCCCATTGATTAAAAAAAGGAAAATTGTATGATTTTTTTTAGTCTGCCCATAATTTACTTAATAAAATTATAAAACGTGGGAAGCTTAAAACTCGTTATTTTGCGTCTTACTTTTTAAAATTTTCCGAGGGAGGACCCCCGGAAGCTTAAAATTTGTTATTTTGCGTCTTAATTTTTAAAATTTTCCGGGGGAGGACCCTCGGAAGCTTAAAACTCGTTATTTTGCATCTTAATTTTTAAAATTTTTCGGGGGAGGACCCCCGAACCCCCCTCTCTCTGGGGGGTATTCCATACCCCCCAGACCCCGCGGATGTTATAACCCCCCATATGGTCGGCCTGGTTACGCCTATGGTACGAGCTCACAAAGTACCGCTAGCAGGAAGGGTCTTCCTTCCGTCTCGCCGTCTCTGATTGGACCGCGCATCTAAGCAGAAGAAGAACAAACCGGTTGTCATCTGCAAAACACTGTAGACGTTATTACCAGTTTTCTTTCGTTTGCCCATAATAGCATCACTAAAAAATCCGGGTTATAAAACACTGTCAGATTTGTAAAAATCTTTCTGGTGAAGAAAGAGATAAATATTGAAGACAAATTCATCGAAGAAGAACTGTGTTGGTTTTGGATGTGCTTGGGGTGTCCTGCGACATAGAAAGAAATCTTCACTATGGAAATAGTTCTTCACTGACAGACGCAAGAGCTTCATAGAAGAAAATCTGCGGATGACCTTCTTACACACTATAACAGCCGTGAATGAGTTAAGAGTTCTAAAATACTAATAATTTATTTGATTAATGTGTAATTTGTTTTTGCTTATTTGGTGCTTATTTATGCAATTATTTACTTGCTTTATTGTGCTTACTAATCCGGGCTCTAATAATAACAATCATAAATGTCTCATAGAACTAAAACATTTCGAGAGAAAGAAAGTTTTATAAATATTGTAATAAATACGAGCTTTACATAACCTATAGACGTCCAAAAATAAAAATAAATATTCCAAGGAAAAGCTATAGTAAACATTCGAGACTAAAAGGTCATAAAATGGGAAGGTTAAAATACAGAATATAAAATGGGGTCTGATGGTCCTTCACGACTTACCACATAATATTTATTTTAATGGAAAAAAAAACCCTTCGTAGTCTATCCAGAATTTATGATTTTATATCTTCTATAACATTTATTAATCTTGCACATTTTTAAATAGTTTACTAATATTTTAACGAAAGTACACTTTTTGACTAAGTAGTAAGGAAATAACAAAACTAATCTTTCACTAGTGCTCATAAGCGTTTCTTCCACACAATAATATTTATCTGTTTATTTATTTATATTTATCTCTGGCGTAGTCAAGGCCTTAAGGCGTTCTCATCTACTAACCAGAAGTGGATACATTCAAACATTATCAAATAATCTAAATAAGAATAAATAAACGAAACATGTGATTAGGCCTACTGATTATACATAAATATAGATTAATTATGCTAATGAAAACTAAGCCTATATTGAATAAAACTATATTAAACTACTGTATATTGATTAGAACGTCATTGCTTTAAATTGTATGAACTGACTTTAATACCTATCAGGTAATCATGTTCAACCTACTGCATTTGTGTAGACTTGGCTTACGTTGGATTAAATTTTATTTCTTTTACTATTTTCTTCCTTATACTAATATCCTGTTGTTTTCATTCGTTTTTCGTCCTCCTAAGTAATGTACATAAGTTAACCATCTTATCCTTCCACAGTGATTATGTATTTAATGGCAATGTCTGAACATAGTCCCTGAGCATTAAATTGTGAAGTGCTTTGGTCTGTTCAATTAGTCTATGTAAGCCTGAATGAGGTGATACTGCATTGAAAGGCCCACGGTCAAGTAAGGGTCAGCAACATAAAGTAATTTAAGTGTTTTAGGGTCGGGGGTCGGGATTTTACCAGTAATGGGATTAGTTTTACAGGTCGTATTGGAGTGGTGTTCCAGTTATTTTGAGAGCTGTGTAATAGGGCACTTAGGTTTTCTCAATATCGTCCTCTCACTAACAATCTAACTAACCAAATAACCAGATCTCGAATACAAAAGCATTGCCAGGAGGACGGAGTCTCAATCTGTATGATGGGGAAGTTGAAGATGCAGTCAGTAAGCACGGCCTTTCTATTCTTAAATGTGTGGTTTCGAGCCCGGTTGAAATCTGTGATGATGATGGTAATAATACAAATAATAATAATAATGATAATAATAATAATAACAATAATAAATGCTGGCAATTTCCTAACGGACATTTTATTTTCATTTTTCCAGAGTGTGTGGGTTTTAACTTACCCTTGAGATAAAAATTGCAGGGGGTCAGATCGGGAGACCGAGGAGGCCACAATTCTCTACTAATAATTCTGTCTTGCTCAAACACACTTCAAATATCGTCTGTGTGAGCTGTACTAGAGTCTTGTTGAAAAAACGTAAAGGCACGCTCCCTGTGGGGCAACCTTTCATTCACGTACCTGGTGGCGTCAATTGTTGTCTCGTAAAAAATAAACCGCCCATGGAGCACCTTTTACCAATTCCTTCGTCATGGAGGGATACTTCGTAAACAATATTAGGTTTCTCAGAGCTCCAATAACAATTATTTTGTGTGCCATTTCGAAACTTGAAATACGGCGAGTGATGGATGGTTTCTTAAAGAGGTACCAAAAATGAATGGAAAACGTCGATGGAGATGGCGAGTTTCAGGACCTCTTTTCATAACGTTGGTAAGTAAAGTATTTAAACATAGTTAAGGAACCTCAATTGTTTTAATTTTCCTACTGAGCTATACAATTTGTTTTTAAATTACAATTACCATCTGTGCTCAGTATACAAAACCTTAAAAATTGTTAGCCTATTTTGAAAAACAAAACTTATTTTAACACATTCAACAAATATAAGTAGCGTAAGCTACTAGTCTAGAGGTGTAAAAACTTCTGATACATTAAATTAGTCAAAAGTATTGCTAAAAATTCTTAAAACTGTTAAAAAATGTATTTCAAGTCCATAAAATAGAAGTCTTGTATTAAAATGCAGATACTGTCCTCTTCCTACTACGCGTTTCGATGTTAATACATCATCTTCAGGTGATTTTCTGCATGACTTGTGGAAATTATATTGTGGACTGGATGTGCAGCCTTCTGTCAATAGACGTGTACTTCAAAATAGGCTAAATTTTTAAGGTTTTATATACTGAGCACAGGTGGTAATTGTAATTTAAAAACAAATAGTTAAGGAAATTGTTGTTTGGTCGCATTAGTGCCGCCGCCATCCCGCCATCCCGAGCCGGAAAAATACCGCGCAGCTAGTTCATAGTTAATTTGTTCTCCAGTATTTTGTATTCCACTACTGTTTCATTATTTTAAAAATTATTATTGGAAAGGAAACACAACCAGTAAGCGTTATATTTTCGGAGATCATTAACATTCTTCTATTTATAACACACCTTCACTGAGTTCTGATTACTTTTCCTTAAATGTAACCTATATCACGATATATCGATTGCTCTTTGTATATCTAATTCGAGTAATTAAAGTTCATGTAGCTGTGTTCCCTGAATATCTATATATACCAGTCACTGTAATATAGCATCAAGTAACGAAGTAAAGTAGGTCCTTATAGGCCTGTCTGTTTATAAAATTGTACGAGAGACGTCCACAAAGTAAGTTTCCCTGGGTCCGTTTACAGAAACAAAACAACATTTCAAGTAAATAGTTTTTGCAACAGACACAGCCAGTGTTCAGCTATTTTTCAACATATTCGCCACTGGAATTGAGACATTTGTCACACCGTGGGACAAACTTTTGAATACCTGTGTCGTACAAGTCTGCCTCCTAGGATTTGAACCACTGTGTGACAACCATCTTCGCCTCTATGCAGTGCTTTAGTTGGAAAATATTTTATGGGGGTACTCACCTTACTTCAAAATTTTCCATATCGCCTCATACAAAAGAGTTTTAAAAAACCGAGCATCTTATCAGGATAGCCAACATGTAATCTAAGGAGAAAGTAATTATTGTAGAAATGCGCACGAAGGTGAAGATTAGAACGCATATCTATTGCGAATTTAATAGTGTTTGTCATTATTAACAAATACACTCTCGTGAATTGGACATTTAATAAGTATTTTAGGACAATATCGTTCCTGTACTGCCAGTACGACGTACCGGAGCACATATATTTCCCGGTATGATAGAAGGAAAATAATTTTATACCGGTACGCAGTACCGGTGCGTACCGGCCCAACTAAAGCACTGCCTCTATGTCATTATTGTGCAGCAGTCATGAGGTGTAAGAAAAATGGAAATCATTGGGAGCGAGGTCAGGGCTTTAGGGTGAATGTTTAAACACCTCCCAGCCGAACTTCTGCAGGAGACTATCTAGGAGGTGTTTAAACATCCACCCTGCAGCCCGGATCTCGCTCCCAGTGATTTCCATCTTTTTCAGCACCTCAAGAAATGACAGAGAATGACAGAGAGGAGATGTTTATCACACAGTGGTTCAAATCCCTGGCGGCAGACTTGTACGACACAGGTAATCAAAAGTTGGTCCCACGGTATGACAAATGTTTCAATTTCGGTGGCAAATATGTTGAATAATAGCTGAATACTTGCTGTATCTGTTGGAATACATGTATATATGTCCACGAGATTGTGTTTTGTTTCTGTAAAAGCCCCCATGGAAACTAATTTTGTGGACGTCCCTCGTATATTAAAATCGATGACGCATATAAGGTGTATAATAATGTCATTCGGAAGGAATAACAATGAAAATCCAATTTATTACAATCATAAAAGCTCCTCATGAAACAGTATTCACAGCAAGCAAAATGACCACAGAAAAGTGCATCATGAAAAATTCAAGCATAAATTCAAATGTATGGGATATTTATGGATATTATTTTTGTCATGTCATATTTGAATCCGAATCCAAAGAATGCTTCCACACGTTATTATGATTGGGACAAACAAAGAATTTCTTTCCGTCTTCTTCCTTTTGTGAATCGGCAAAAGGAAAGTAGAATTGCTTCTTAGAAGTCGTATAAAGTCAGGAGGGTGAAAACTTTATGAAAGAGACTGTAAAATATGACTGTATTTCACCCCCGACTACTTTTCACATCTTTTCCATTGGGGGCACCCACACCTCAATCCTGGTTATAAAGAGAAAAAGTAAACTTGATTTTTATAACAACGATCAAAACTGGAGATTGGCAAGATTTTATACCCTGAGAGTTGGAGTCAGCTTTTGTTTTAGCTGTACATTTCTAGGAAACTTGTTGCTATTTTTATTGACTGTCACTTCTTGTCTAGAATGTGAATATGAATGCCACTTTCTTTAACAACTTAAATTTAAGAACGTTCAAAAAGATGCAAGAGAAATAGATATACAAATCAATACTAATTTGAAGAAATGTATAGTTTTGTGCGAAGTATAAATATCCTAATAGGGTTAATTTTAAATTTGATCCAATAACATTCAGAAAACGTCACCACATGCCTGACGTATGCACACATTACGAATTCGTCACTTATACAGTGAGTCCCACGCAAGAGTTGGCCAATGACGCGGGTTTCTGCGTCGCGGCTGGCACAGCTCCAACTCCCGAGCGATCGGGTGAAATATGTACGCTAATAATGCCTCGGTCGGTGTAATGATTCAGGTTCTCACATTTACAGTTACAATTACAATGAAAATAACCACGTACCTCATCGCAAGCGATGTTGGAAATGTTCTCCTCTTGCATCCACACAATACTGGCACCTTTTTAGAAAATTTTCTTTCACGCGCATAAGTTCAGCTTCCGAGACAGTTCATTTCTCTTGTGATAGGCCTATGTGATATTGTCTTTAAGTTCTTCTAACACTATGTAAATATTATTTCTGGGGAAACTTGAAAAATAAAATGTAGGCCTATAGGTAAATTTCCCAAACATAAGAAGAACTTAAAGACAATATCACAAAATAAATTAACTCTATCTCGGAAGCTGAACTTATGCGCGTGAAAGAAAATTTCCTAAAAAGGTGCCAGTAGCCTATTGTGTGGATGCAAGAGGAGAACATCTCTTGTGATGAGGTACATGGATATTTTCATTGTAATTTTAACTGTAAATGTGAAAACCTGAATCATTACACCGACCGCGGCATTAATTGCGTAGATATTTCACCCGATCACTCGGGAGTTGGAGCTGTGCCAGCCGCGACGCAGAAACCCGCGTCATTGGCCAACTCTTGCGTGGGACTCACTGTAGGTGTTCAGCCAGGGAAATTTCCTGCCAACACCATTCCCTATTTAGCTTGAGATGTTTATAAACGCAAAAGTAGTGTTTTATGACATGAAATTAAGATCGGTATGTTTCTATACACATTTTAGCAAAATAATTAGGCTCACTTAATTCATTAGTAGTAATAATGACCTAATAATCAGATTTTTCTTAGTACTACAAAGGCTAAATTAGAGACGAAGCAACAACTTATTGTATCAAGTTTCACTGGTTACGTGATGTCTCAAACATGTGATCTAATTAAGATAATCGTATGGTGCTATTGTAGATAGGCTACTATTCCCTTAATACGACGCGTATTTTTTTTATCGACTAATAGTATTTAGCAATACCTCGGATATTGATCAATCACGGTAGGGATAAAAGGATGCGATTTTATCTGATAAAACGTTAGCTCATTACTGAAAACGTAAGGTATTAATATGCAGTGATTAATACGTCACATACTGCCATTGAATAGAATAAAAACACGTTATTTTATACAACGTAACCCACTTATTTATACAACATATAAAAGCCGGAAAATTATTCAGCATTATATCACCAAACAAATTTCATCTTGATAACCCGTAACAGCTGCCGTGTGGAAAAAAGAAAGGCATGAATCACTTAACAAACCTGGATAGGGACTTTATATATATATATATATATATATATAGATATATATATATATCTATATATATAGATATATATATCAGCTTCATGAACACCACATATAATGTAGGCGTACATATACACATATGCACAATATATATAAATATATAAGCATATATAGCCTATATGTATTGTTATTCGGATATTACATATATAGGCCTACACATACACAATATATAAAACACATGCATGGAAAGTACATAAATTAGCTTTAATTTATTGAGGTATTATAAACTGTATCTTTCATTGGAATCTTGCATGAAGTTCAGCTATGAAGTCGGATTACATTACATATCTAGAATATCGTTGTATGGTCACCTAACATAACATAACATTGACACTGGAAACCCTGTTCATTTCGATATTAGTGACGTCCTTAGAGATGATTTGTTGGATTTGATTACCGTTACCCCTTCCATCGCTGTCACCGATACGTCAATGTCAGTAGTTTAACCTCGATATTAATCATATTATGCTTGAAACATGTAATTACTATATCTAGGAGGACTCTCACTTACAGCAGGGGGATTCAATGGATGTCATTTTTATACTACACGGCATTCTCCTCAAAATGTATTATATTATATATAAAAGAATGTATATTAAGGGTGAACAAAAAGATTTTTAAAAAATGCAGGTTCTAAAATATTAAAATTTTACAAGAAAATGAACTCAGAAGTGGACAAAAATTACACGATCCTATAATAAGGCTTGCTAGAACATAGCTAGCAGATAAAAGTATAAAAAATTTACCAAGTTAATTTTAAATTACACGTTTTATAGGAGCATATAATGCATATAATGAACATATTTTTCTACAAAGCAGACTACTTTTATACAGCTAAAGTTATTATATTTAATGCAATTAATTTGTATATATCGCATATAAAATATCTTGAAATTTGATCAATATTTCATGACACATTTTCTTTAATTTTATACCTATGGGCATCATTGTAGTCTACTTTATGCATATATGCATGTAAAATTAGTGTAAAAAATTTCAGCCTTCTATCTCTAATGGTTGTGGAGCTACCTAACAATATGTGTGTAAAATAAGAGTTACCGGGAACTTCAGTTTTAAGTTAATAGTGAATTTCTCATCTGACTTTTCTAAGGGTGTGACTCAGAGCGTGTAAACATATTTAAATGGCACAAATAATTTCTAAACCTATATAAACTATGTATCAATGGATGCAGAAAATTCAGTACAATATTTTAGTGCTATGAACAAAAAAACATAAATTTCAAAATAATTCACGTACATATACCCTTAAACAATATAATTATAAACAGTAGCAAGTAAAGATGATACAGCTTTTATCATTCACCTTAATCAAGAAATCTGTATCATAGGAGAAAAATTCCTCTGATACTGGGATGTGAACCCAGGACCTTTGTCTATTCGTGCCACTGCTATACCAACTGAGCTAAGCCAGAGTTCACTTCACAGCGCCAGATGGAACCTTTCTCCTATGACTGATTGCCCTAATGGTCTACCTCACTGAGAGACAAGTTATGTCATCCCAGTGTCAGAGGAATTTTTATTCTATAATATTCTCAAGCTAACATCCAACAGAGACAATAATCTGTGGTTCATGAATGCATATATATCTATCAAGCAATCTCATTTTTAGACAGTTGAAGGTAAAAGAAACTCTTTTAGCGGTATATAACAATTAAAATGAAAAAATTATGCCACCAACTGGAATAAAATTATAGCATTCCAGAGTTACCAACTACGGTTTCAGTGACATGGACAATAATCTATTACTTAAAAATAATTAAATGTGGTTATATACTCAGTTTGATAAAAATTGATAATTTTAAAATTCATTGCGCCTTTATAAATGTTAGATTTCTCACGGTAGTCGCAAAAACTAGTCTCTGTTAATTAAAACTTGCAATATCACTAAATATCCTGTCCCTGTAACAAATATAAGTAAATATTAGACAAATATAGCAGCAAGTTGGCACTTCTTTGCACGTGTGTTTTTATTTCGTTGGAAACGTTGCAAACGTTCGTCAGAAATCATCGTTACGAAGTCCATCTATTCTTTATAATCAATATTATTTTTCAAAGTGTGATTAGGCTTAATAAGCAGTTCGTTTTTCAGTACATAGCTTATAGCAGTGGTTCCCAACCGGTGGGTCGCGACCCACTAGTGGTTTGCGTAAGGGTATCAGAAACCATCGAATAAACCAACAGAAAAGATAAGAAAAATAGAAACAAATCAAATTTTGTTTTGATTGTTTTCTTGGTTCATGATTTTTGGCATCTGGGGCAGACAACAGAACCATTACATCCCTCACAGATGGCTCACACAGTCACACAGGTGGTGCACACTCTCAATAGAAACAGTCCCAAAAATCTCATTAATATAGTATTCTTACTTCAAAACAGCAATTTTGCCTGAAAAATTAAAATGGTCTTTGTATACTTTTATAATTGTAATTTTTATCTTCACCTAGGAACACTTGTTAGTATGAAACCACTTGTTGCATATATTGCAAGCATATATCTATTATTAAATAAATAATTGTTTTGCTACAAAGTGCTAATATTTTGTCAACCATTTTCAAATCAGAACACAAATTGTTTATCAATAATCAATCTGTATCTTCAATAAAGCACATATAAGCTTATATATATTTGCAATATTTGATGGTAAATTATATATACGTAAGGGAGGGATACGATTCAAGTAAGGTTTTTTACTCCACCATGGACCGACGGACTGTGGAGGTATTCCGATAAGGAAAGGTGGGTCGCCAACTGAAAAAGGTTGGGAACCACTGGCTTATAGTATTAGACGTACAACGTACAAAACAGAGAACAGACGTACAAAAGGCTGGCTGGTTTATAAATAGAAATCTGAAAAAAGTTAGAACCGTTTTGAGAAAAAAAATTCTTCATGTAAAGTGGCATTAGAAGTAAGAGAAAGTCGTCACCAATCTTCGTGTCACATCTCCAGAAAGATATTTGAAGATATACACACATACATGATTCAGCAAGTAGAATTTTCGGATTCATGGGACCTCGAAATATGAATTTGGGTTGAAAACGCGACACCTAATTTCGGGGTCAAACACAACATTTCTACCTACAGTACATGTAGCAAGGGTAACGATAATACAAATAGAAATATAGAAGACTAGCAGGTGCACCCGGATTCGACTGCGATTATTTAGTCAATGAACTAAACTCCATGGCGCTACATCCCTGAAGGGACAAGGCCTACCACCCGACCGCTGCGTCACCTACCATGGTCAGATGGCAGGAATGGGAGCATGTGGTCAGCATGCCGACCCCCACGGCCGTTAATGGTGGTTTCCATGATCGGAGCCGCTACTTCTCTATCAAGTAGCTCCTCAGTTTGTATCACAAGGCTGAGTGCACCCCGTTCCAAGCCTCCCTACCTCAGATAAATCCGAGGAGGTACCGGGGATCGAACCCGGTTCGACGGATCTGTAGTCATAAACGCTAACCACAAGATCATGCCGGCGGTCATTTAGTCAATGCCTAATTGTTTATTTAAATTATTTATTTAACAGAAAAATTATTAAAACATATTTAATAACACTGATGTTATTTATTTAATATTATGTTTTCATATAAATAGCATGGAATACATGATTTTATTCTTAATTATATTGTTTAACGTTAAAAAGATAATTAATTAAACGAACAAAATGAATCACTTGCTGCCATATGCACATACAAATTCGAAATTAAGCGATTAATACGTACTACAGATCTATGAACCTTACTCGAAAGCAATAATAAAATATTCAAAATTAATACAAATCCATCCATTTAATACAAATTTAAGACAAACTCTATAAAATGCCGGGAATGCTAAGAACGGCCGGCTTCGCAGTGCATTTCAAAATTAAAGTGCACCGCTATTAGAGAAACTAAGATCTGAAGATTCCAGTTCAGTAGTCCAAAAAAAAAAAAAACCTGCATAGTGAGTTTCGTCCAAATCATTCAGTGTTTCCCATTTAGGCATGTATTCATGATCCCCTTCTGCCCACCTATGTAAGAGAATTCAGATCTCTGCAAGTCGTAAACAAATGAATCAAGATAGCAAACCGAGCAAAGCCGCCGTCAATTAAGCTCACAATTAAATACTCTCTTGTTAATAGGTGGCGTTGGATGCGCACGAAAAAAAGAGTTCAAATATTATATCTGTTAGAATAGTAGCTATAGCTGATGAAAATTCAAGAATAGGAAAGGAAGAAAAGGAGAGAAGATACGCCCTAGTGCAGCGGTTCCCTACCGGTGGGTCGCGGAAGGGTTACAGGTGGGTCGCGACTCGTTGGTATTCACTGCTACGTATTTATGTGAACGTACTTTTTCTACTTTGGTTTTCCTAAAAAACAAATACAGAAATCAACTCAATGTTGAAAGTGACTTAACATTAAAAACATCTTCATTCAATACTGACATTGACGTGTTACTTCAATCGAAAAAGTCCCAAAAATCTCATTAATATAGTATTCTTACTTAAAAGCAGCAATTTTGCCTGAAAAATTAAAATGGTCTTTGTATACTTTTAACATTGTAGTTTTTATCATCACCTAGGAACACTTGTTAGTGAGTACGAAACCACTTGTTGCATATATTGCAAACATATATCTATTGTTAAATAAATAACTGTTTTGCTACAAAGTGCTTATATTTTGTCAACCATTTTCAAATCAGAACACAAACTGTTTATCAATAATCAATCTGTATCTTCAAAGAAGCATACATAAGCTTATATATACATTTGCAATATTTGATGGTAAATTATATACACAAGAAAGGGATACGATACAAATTAGGTTTTTTACTCCACCGTAGACCGATGGACCGATGGACCGATGGATGGGAAGGTTGGGAACCACTGCCCTAGTGTATTGCAGGAGAGGTCATAGAGAACCGCCCCTGCACAGCCCCTTGGAAGTACGACCACTTCTCCCGCATCCGAGTAATGCGTGTAGTCTAGTCGCTAGTATTCAGGCGCTAACTTTCGTACGCCCGCTAATAATTCTCTCCATATTTTCCGTTACCATAACAATCATATTTAAATATTGAAAAAAGCATAATAGGGTGAAGTAAAGTAATTTGGTGATAATTCTTGTAAGTTGTGCCATCAGATAAGGTACATGTTTTATGACATGGCTCGCAGTGCACATGTTACCTCCTTCATTCGCATACCTCTCTCAGGGTGTCCACCAAGTAATGCTGAAGAAATTCCCGGCTTATTCCCTGATTTTCATTGATCATTACAGAAATTCCCGACAAATATATGAAGCACTTTCTAATAACTGTGTAAGAAAAATTATAGGATTATACATACTTCAAATAAGAAAAACTTTTAGTAACAAAAGTAATTGCAAACAATAATTACTTAGGCTATAACAGATACAAAAATTAGGAACAATAAAATAAATTAAATATACTTTCATATAGGCCTATTATTGTCTAGAAGTCTTTTTGATCACACTTTGCAATTTTTCGAATTTTCCCGGATATTTTAACAAATTCATTGACTTTTCCCGGATTTTCCCGACCAGTGGACACCCTGAACTAGCCACGTGATGGTTGAAAACCGTTGTCCACTTCATCCCATATGTTGGCATCCATGCACCAGAAGTTCAATATCCTCTGTCTCCGCAGGATGGCTCGAAGAGTCCCAAATTGGCTGCATGGAACATAGCTTGAGAACTAAAGTCCTATTTAAATTAAATTTTAAATTTATGTTAGAGTTCGCCGAGGCATGACACGAAAATTGGCTACGACTATTTTTCTTAATACTAACACTTTACAAGAGGGGCACTTAATTTTTCGTGATTTTATCTAAAATTACTTTAAACTTTGTACACGTTCCTTAATTTCTTGGATGTGTATTCTTGAAAAACATTCTTAACAGTTCTTAAATTATTAAGCAGTTCTTGTTATTATAAAAAGTAGTTATTTATTAAACAAGTGGTAAAAACGATTGGATTGATTTTACTTGCTCGTTTCGCAAACATACCTACTCACAGAATAAAATCACTTTATAATATGTACCATGCAAAGAGAGCTGTTAATATTAATTAAACAATAATTGTATTGCGTGCACGTGATTCCTCGAAGATTTTTGGGTCTCTTATGTAATTGAATGCTTTCACAACTATTCACACGAATTCCATGCTTCTACTTTAAATGTTTATTATACTTCCACATAAATTAATTTAGAGATATTTTATGCTGTAAGAGAACTCTGGTTAATTCACAATTTCGTTAAATTAATATTTAATACGTGACAAGTGAAGTGAAAGTTCAATCTGTCAGGAGTAGCTCCCCTGGCAGGTTCAAAAGTGAGCTCACCCTGCATCATAGCAGGAGGCCCTTGCCCATAAAGGGATGACACGGGCTTATTCTTATTCTTATTCTTATACGTTCTGAATTAAGTATCAACAACCGAGGTCAACCTCATATTTAATTTAAACCGTAACATAAAAGATATTTTTAATTAATGGCGTACTGTTTAATTCATTCTATCGAGCAATTATAACCAAAAGAATTCTTTTCGTATTAATTCTTGTCTTTCAGTGAACTCCCGCTTCGAATCCCGTGAGGCTAGAACGTGAATTATGAATTCAAAAAGAATAAGCCTGGCATTCAAACAAACTAAAATTCCTCATATTTTTCTTTCTTTGCCCAAAGGAAAACGTGTTAAATTTATCTTATAAGAACATACGACAGTTTTATATTCTCAGTAGACAAAGAAAACACGTCTGAAATACAAATATACTTTCTGATAGAAGACAAGTATTACGTGACACTTCCAACCTCTTTCCCAAATGACGTTAAGCTGGGTTCAGGGGCAAGAGACGGTTAGCTACAGCAAGTGTCAACAGACTGTCCCGGTAAGTTAAAGAAATGGTCTGCTCCTTATAAAGACGCATGTGTGTTCATATGGTATTAAGCGTGCATGTCCGATGTTATGCCATATTTGTGAATTACACGATGTTAAACTTGGGTAACTTGGAAGGTTATTACCAGGCTTTAAAACTTAGTGCCCGATCGAATATGTTAACAGCATCCGTACTGTACAGACTTTGCTCGGCGTATGCTCTAGCTACCATATGCTAGTTCACGTGATAGTAAACAAACAGAAATACAGATATAGGAAGACCACAAAATAACTTCTCATTATCTAAACTCACATTACAAGCATGCAAAACGATACTTTCTCCTGTTTGTGTATAATAGTCCCTCCCAAATGTTTCAATATATGTTTGCGTTTTAGAACACTTTACTTTCGGCATGCCGAACACGTATTATAAATTTAAACACGCACAATTCCAAGGTACACTGTTGACCAATTTGAGAGGCACCGTACCACAAGCGCATTCACTTCTCAGTACTACTATCAATGACTGTCTTATCAGCCTGCGCAATCAACCCCCACCCCCTATACTCAGGTTGTTGGTAACCGGAATCAACTCCCTCTGTGGGTTCGGGCACTAAGTTTTAAAGCCTGGTTATTACATGTACATGCTATTTCTATCCAGCCGGTTAAATGCTGTTGGTTCCGTACTCAAGTTATTACGCCATACACTTCGGCATAATTTCATTGCATAGTAAATTTGGCTATCAACCGATCCTACAAACGCCCTTCAGGGCTCTATTTTGAAAAATGTTGGGCCAACAGGTAGAAATAGCCTAGTATAGTTGTCATCCTTTATAATTTTTTTAACTGTTACCGAAATTTAATGGCAGGTTTGGACATGAATGCGTTATTTTTCATTTTAGGAGGAATCCCATAGGCCTATAGACTACATAAAATGAGCTAAATCACTACCCTATCACTTATTTGACTGAGATTGAAACATTTGAGAATGACTATCATGTGTATAACAAAAAATATTACAAACTAATAAAACTAGAACTCCGATTAAACAAAGAAATTCGGAATATAGACATTTAGAAAAATTAATGTAGTAGAGACTGCATTTGTTATAATGAAAAGTAATTTACCAGTTTCTATTTTCTCTTAATTGGAAGCAGCAGTTTGTAATTTAAAGTATTTACATGTCAATTTGATATTCCAGGCTGTCGTTTTTATAGTAACATTCAATTAAAATGCTTCGAATAACACCACACTGTAACATTTCAATATCGCTTTGGTTGCGAAGCGAGAAAAGGAATGCTTTATGCAAAACATTTTTATTTATTTCACGTATGGCTGCATTGCAAAAATATTTCCAACAGGTCTCGCATACAAACGTGATTTCACAGATCAAATAGATCACATTTGATGTTATGAATAGCCATTGATTTTACAATTACAAGAAATTTAAAGAAATAAATATAATAATAATAATTAGGGGGCGGATTTCTATGACCTAAAAAATAGGATATATGCATGCATTTATGACCTAAAAAACATTCAAATATGACCAGTAAAATTTAAAATATGACTTTACCATTTACACATTATATATAATTTTTGTAAGTTTCATTACAATACATTTTATTAAAATAGGATGTTAATTATTTAAAATATTATTTAAAATTCCCAAAAGTATCTTTATAATGCAAAATTTACAAAATATGATATGAAACTTCAAAATGTCTTTATTATGCACGCAAATATGCCCAAAATATGACCTAAATATGCTTATTCATAGTAAATATGCTACAATAGTTAAAAATTTCCTAAATATGCAGTTACATGCACAATAAAAGTCGTTCCATTTTCACCAGGATGCTTGGAATCGGGTTTAAATTAGTCGGAAACCTGAAACAATGCAAAGGGGAAAAATATGACATGTCATAGAAATCCGCCCCCTAGTAATAATAATAAACCTAATAATAATTTTACAAACACCTGTACACCAGGTGTTCCCAAACTTTTCGAATAAACAACGCTTTTTCATAGATAAAAACGTTTTCTTCTTCTTCATCTACAGCTCAAGCACTAATTTAACAAAATCAGGTAAAGTAATGTAAAAAAAGTGCCAGAATGTGTTTGTTTAATAAGTGATAATTGCAATTATGATATGCAGAAAATAAGTTATGTTTTTAATCTATTTCCGAGTTAAGCTCCAGACAGATTCATTAAGCAGAGTTTATGGAAGAACGAAGGTATAGTTTGATAAGCCTATATCAAGGAATATATGGGCAGTGTTATTTGTCAAAGACAACTGTGTTGCAACTTCCAAAGTCGTATATGAACACTATAAAACAATATGTTGTAATGAGAACTGATTTGGATCTGAAAAATTATTTCTAATACATTACCATAAAATAGGCACTACATTGGGTTTTACTCCGGTATCGGTCAACCTATTTGATTCAATAACAATAGGCTTCTCCCCATGGACGCTATAAATGCGTATACCAAGTTTCATGAAAATCCGATAAGTATATTTGAGTTATCGCGCGTACAGACACACTGATAGACAGGCAAACAGACACACATTTTTCCGTCCCGCATACAGTCTCATCAAGTAACATTCTGGCACTTAATAAAACAAATAACAATTTCATTTGGCATTAACAGTAACAATAATTGGCAATAAGCAACTTTTATCCAACATAAGAACTAAATAAAAAGGCTAAATAAACTAGAATACTGTATCACAGACATTTTCCCACCTCCAATATACCAAAATGTTTATATGCGCGCAGTGAGATATGTTAATACTGTATGTTTTAGCCTTTACAAAGGCACCTAACAAACTTTACATCTTATTTTCTGTTAGTAGCTTAAAAGCACCCGGGGTGGCATGGTTTTATTTCTTTACTCTACTTCCAGCAAAGCGATAGTTATACTTCAAGCATGGCTTCCGATTTTCAGTAACTTTCTTCGTTATTTTCGCTACTAAGGCTTTGAAATATTATGAAAAATTCATCAAATAATTCAATTTTTAATGCTCCTTCCCAGAAAGCACATCAGGGAACTCATCGTCAGTGTCATTTTTGTAATACGGAAATTTTACTCAAAATGTTAAAAGTAAAGTGATCTCTCTACCTACCGTGGAGGCCCTTAAGGTCCCAGGTGATTTATGCTCCCAGATTTGCTTAGGTATTCCGCACAAGTAGGTGATAAGGTTGTCAGCGTTACGCAACGGCCACCTTAATATCCACGAATGCTTCTGGTACTCATTCCTGTTAGAGTCTGAGTCGACACAGGACCCTCCCAACGACCTTACGTCATCAGGGATCAAATCCTCCACCTTCCGGTTTGTATCGCACTGAGATTAAAGGACATCGATTTCAGCTTGTTTATATGCAGTTGTTTAGGACGTGAAGCTTGGTGCTAACTTATATCGGGGAGGAGTAGACAAATCAGAATAGTCTATAGAGTATGTATAATGAACAAAAACTCCTCTTAATATAAGCCTAAAAAGTTAACGTAATTAAAAGACATAGAAGTTTCCAACTTTTGGTATCCGATGACAATTTAGGGGTTGCAATAATGGAAACAGTGAAGTAAATAGGGGACACGTGAAGTCAGAATGAAAAATTCAATGCCATAGCCGGGATTTGAACCAGGATCTTTGGCTCTCCGTGCCGATGCTCTAACCAACTGAGCTACCATGGCAACGTGCCGGTACAACATTAAATTCTCCAACTGACTCACAATCCCAGTATACCACCAGGCGTTCTCAATATGAGATACGAACCCAGTGAAGTAAAGAGCTTACTAATCTACTATATAATGTCCGATGTTCGCGCCCCGCAGATTTTGATTGGTTCTCGACAACAGCCAATCCGCATCTGAGCCGCCACAAACGTTAATATTCGTAACTAAAGTAAACAAGGAAAACTCAGATGCATCAGTTTCTGCCAATAGAAATAATAGACGAAATTACTTACCAAAGAGCATACATTCATTTCCAGAAGTTCTATTCAGCTGGCACTTTACACAAACTTTATTATTTGTCCACTTGACAGCAGTAAACGTTAATTAATACTCAATATAATTGCATAACATAATGGTGCTACAATTATATTGCATGGCCCACTTTATACTAAATATAACGTATCAAATTGTCTGCTCTGTTTGATTTACTCCTTTATAATGATGTCAGTGTTAATGCAATAAAGGATATAAAGAAACATCTAGCCGTTAAATAAGTGAACACCGCTGCTGTTGATAAAATATTGTGCATTCTATCGAAATGTACGGCCAGCGATATTTGCATTATATTTTAATATATTTTTCAGTTTGGACGCTCCTGTGCAAGTAACAGGCCTAATGTAATTCATGACAGATGTTTTCAGATATAATTATTTAATTCATTTATAATCTATACGCTGCTTTAAACCTATAACAAACATATCAGCGAATCTTAGGCCTACAGTTACATCATTAATATTATTGCCAGTGCATTTTGTGAAATCTTCACATATTTTTATAATTTATTTTATCTGCGTACACGAGTGTATATGAACTAAGGATAAGAAGAAGCATAGCCTCATTAACAGGTTGGCTGTTCTATACATTGCACTGATATGACTAATTTCAGTCCAAAGGCAGGTTTATGTATATAAAATGATATTACTATCATAGCTGCTATGAATATAATTTTTACACAAGTTGGGTAAATGCAATATAAATAAATAATTAATGTCAACAAATTGCAATGTCATTCGTGTTGTAGTTTTGTGTCTGAGTAGATGCACTGCATTCCACAATGGACATTCATTTAATAAAAAGAATCATACCAACATTAGGAATCTAGCTAAATTTTAGCTAGCACGAATTGCTAGCATTTTATATAATAAGCTTCATGCCATCGAACTTTTCCACTATCCTAAAACTTGTGATTCCCCTTCCTTCTATTTCTATCCTACCAACTTAGGGGGTAAAAATTATGGAACATCTACAATACATCACATCATAAAAAGTGAAGTAGAAATCACATCTTTCCAAGCGAATTTCATCTGTTTTTTTATCTCAAGAAATCTCTTGGTGGAAAACATTTCAACGGCGATGATGTTGTGATCAAGAAGTGCAGACTTGGCGTTCATCACAGGTGGCACCATTCTTTAATGAAAGCATACAAAAACTAGCTACCCGTTAGGAAAAGTGCCTGAATAAGGGCGGTGACTATGTGGAGAAGTAGTGTAAGGTGTAAGGTAATGAATGACAATAAAGTATTTGGAAATTAACGTTATTCTTTTTAAATTATCGGTACTTACTTTAAAAACATGCCTCGTACGTCACTAAATCATTTTAAAAACCATCTATAATGTAAAAGTCGCTCACAGTTCAGCCACCACCCTACGTATTATAGCTCTCTGGGGTAATTTACGCTGTAAACAATTCAATGTAATAAACTTCTATTTTTAATTTTGCTGTTGCCGTTGTCAGTCGAATAAATCCTGTAGAATATTATCAAATAACGCGTTTATTTTTTCTAACACGTACAGTACGGGAGTTTTAAAAAAATGGTGTTACGTATGAACAACGACGCGTTTTCATCCCACCCCCAAATTAGAAAGACAAATACCAATCGCGCGGCGCCCCACATCCGGTCTGTGTGCGATGGTGAATGTAATTGTGAGTGATTAGATTACTCTCTTGCTTCACTTGTTTTGTTCGTTTCCATAACAACCATAGGAAACTATTTTTCACATCATGTAATAAAAAGTTAAATGTGATTTCCACGGTTCGTTTATTTGCGGTCATAAAAATATGAAGGATAGAAAATATAGGTGTGAACGTGTGAGAAGATGTGATGTTGAAAATTTCACACGACAGACAAAGCAATCTCTGGTTTCCAAATAAACACTTGAAACAATGTGTGCTCACTAAGGGTGGATATGTGCAAAAAAGGAATTAACACTTACATAACTTTCTCTACCATGAAGAGCCTATAAGGAATATAACTTTCTCCCTTCACACTCTGAATTTAGAATAACAGGGCTAATTGCAAAGAGTGCGTATTCAGTTGTCTCACACTCACAAAAAGGTGTAGGCTATTGTTTGTCAAGCAAGTCTTAACACCTGAGTTTGTGCGAAAGATGAATAGCTTATAACCAGCCTTCAGATAATTGTTGTAAAAAAAATCACGATAAATGTTTAAGCTCTTAGTAAAAATACCACGTGTACAAAGTTTAAAGAAAGTAATTAGAGTCGTTATCGAGAAATCACAGAAAATTAAGTCTCCTTCTGGTAAAGTGTTGGTAAAAATAAAAAATAGCCGTAGCCAATTTTCGTGTAATTCCCCGACGATATCCAACACAAATTTATAGGCACAAACTCGCATAGGCGAGTGCCGGATTGGATAATATACATATATAAAGGTATGGATACATAAAAGTATGATTAAGGACAGACCAGAATGGCCTAGACGTTGAAGGTCTCTAACCACTAATAACGTACTTCAGTTACCAGTTTACTTGGCTAATGTTCCCAATAATAACAATAACAACAATAACACTGGTCTACAAAATAAAACTACTTTTAATCGCCAAGGATAAAATTATACTTTCCATGTAAATTATGGATATGCCTTTCGTTTTTCATACCACGTACAGAAATTAAATTACACAAAATACATTAACTTGATAGAAATAAATTTACATTTAAGTAAGTTGGAGGCGTTGTCGATTCCCCATGCTAAGCACGATCACCTATTGCTCTGCTGTTACAAATATGCTATGCGGGTTTTCTAGTCGTAAGTTGCAGGCGTTCTCCGTTCTCCATGTCATGCGTTATTTCACCAATTGCTTTACCCCTACAAATATGTAATGCGGGTTTTCTAGTCGTAAGTTTTAGGCGTCATCTTGTCTGGAAGATGCTAAGATTGGAAAAAAGTAATCTGCGGATTGTACAGTTGTGACACAGCATCGCATACTAAAAGCGAGGGATATGCTATATATATATATATATATATATATAACTTTCCCTTTAAATTACAGCTTTAATCTGAAGATAATCCTTTATTTTAGCATAATTTTGTGAATGTGTTTATATTAAATATGTACCAACACGTTAATATAATTAACTCTGCTATTAATCAAGCAATCCTCCAAATATCAATAAAAAATAACGACATAATATGAAGTTGCATGGTAGGGCTATAGCCCTATCGTTTATCTTTTACTTCACTATTATTCATCCCTCAAAGAACAATAATGAAATCCATTAATCTACAACATTACTGAAATTGATATGGTAAATATAAGTATATTTGTTGACATTATCTGTAATTCACTTACTCTCTTTATTCCTTGATGAGTTTAACAAAGTTTTGGGAGTTGTGGTTTCGCATTCCTTTGTCGGCGTGGCAAACATTATTTTAATAACTTCTAACTTACCCTGATGGCCGTGGAGCAATTTGTAGCCTTAATTACCTGATGCTCAAGTTTACCTAAACTTCTTCCCGCTCCGCTCCACTCTCTTTTCAATTAGGGGATGAATCAGAACTTACAAACAACACATTTTATATACAAGCTATACACAGTGTGATTTATAAAGCCAGCGAACTTTCATCTCTTCGTGTCATTAACTTCCCAAACACAATACTCTGTCGTTCCTACCATTTACCTTCCAGTTTGAACAAACAAGTATTATTTCCCTTAGCGTATTAAGCAAGATAGGTCGCAGTCTGTGATCTCTAAGCCAATTAGGCTAACAACTTCACGCAAATAAGAGACAAGGACAGATTATTAAGTAGCGATGTTATTTAAGCCTTACGAAAGATAAAATAATTATATAATGACTTAATCTCAGATTATTTTACTTTTCTAGGCATTTTGTTTACATGGAACCACTTATCAAAGCATCATATGCAAATATGAGGGAATCATGGCAACTATTTTACCTTTTGAAAATGCGGGACCATTTTAGAATTCTGAAATATAAAAGTGAAAGGGCAGGATATGGAATGTATATATAATGTAGATTATGGGTAGGCCTGCTAGATGTCCATAATTTATTATGTTTAAAAGAGTGGAAAATCATTAAAAGATTGTTAGAGTAAGATATTATGTTCCTTGTCACAGTTGTAAAATAGTGAGTGACATTGAAAAAGTTTTAGTTAATCATCTCATTCGTGTCTTGAGTACAGTAAGTTTAACTGCACATTTAACACTGGTAACTGTCAATTATTACCATTCTTATATGAAAATAATTTGTCAGTTTTCTGAATATATATATATATATATATATATATATATATATATATATATGGGGGGCAAGGTTCTAGCACAGCAACTGCACTAAGAGACATCCAGTTTTCCAAGATATTTCTCAAAAAGTGCGAAATCTTTTCATGGCTTACTAGTTTATTCTTCAGTTTATACTGATAGTTACAAGAAATTAAAGAAAAAATTAATGCCGATAAGAAAAGCGTGTCCTTCTATTCATTTTTTGTCGCGATTCAAAAGCAAGAATTTAGTTGTTCATCAGTCAAAGACCTGGGAAATGTAGTTAAAGGAATAAAGGGGAGCAATGTACTTGCTTCAAGAGTAATTGCCCCTGGAACGCGCTCTGAACCAGAGGCTACATCACAACAACCCGCTGACAACAGGAGATGCTTCAAGCTGTGGAATATTGTCACGGTTCGTGTGGCGAAAAAAAAAAAAATTACCGAGTTGCAAAAACCTACACAGACCTGTTTCCCCACCCCTTCCACACAATTCTTTTTTGTTTCTTACACTGTATTGTTATTGTGGGTTTATATATATATTTTTTGTGTGCTTCTTCTATTCCTTTCATCATTCCCTCATCTCGATGAAACTCCTTACGCTCGTTTCTTCCATCTTTTGTGTCTCTTTGTTATTTTTACAGTTTTCTTTGTTCCTTCCAAAGAAGTGAGTTGCTGAAAGAGAATGGGGATGGGGTAGCGATCTGAGACCATGTCGCTGAACTGAATCACAGACAAAACTGACTTTTCCGTATTTCAGTGGTGGACTTCAATATTGGAGGTAGAATCCGTTATATAATAAAAAATCTGACGTTAAACACTCACATGATTTTCTCCATGCTTCATATAGCGATAAAGAGTTTGTGTAGGCTACACAATAGAGAGAATCATCCAATAGTTTAAACCTCTTTTAAGAGTCGCATTACTCGTGAAGGAAAGTTTAAAATATGAGCTTAGGGCTGAGCAGATTGCAACTACGTTTCAACAAAATTACACGAAAAAGTCTCAAATAAAATTTAGAAAACTGAAATAAGACAAAGTACTTTTAAATGTAAAAGTGTAGTGAAGTAAGAGAAAATCGTGACCAGATTTCGTGTAACGCACTCGGTAGATACAAAACTCAGATATAAAATATTTTACAAAGACCTGCAGACACCAAAAAATAAATGATTCCTATTTTTAAACAAACTACAATCTAGTCATTGCTTAAAATTCTACGCAGATTTTTAGAGTTGTGCACATTACTTTTAATGCTATAGTACTTAAGGTATAAATATAGAAAACAAAAATGTTTACAAAAATAAATGAATTCAAAGTACAATGATAGCATAGGCCTAATAGAATATAGATATACGCATTAATGAACCACAGATCGTCTCTGTTGGACATTACATGAGAATATTGTAGGAGAAAAATTACTCTGACACTGAGATTCAAACCCAGGACCTTCGGCTATCCGTGCCGTTGCTCTACCAACTGAGCTAAGCCAGAATTCGCTTTACAGCGCCAGATGGCTCCTCTCTCCTATTACTGATTATCCTTAATGGTCTAACTGGCTGTCAAACAAGTTATGTCATATGCAGTATTGCGTAATACGAAATAATATGCTTCCTCACCACACAAGTGTGGGAAACTGTACTAGTGGAAAGAGTATGGCGTCGGATCACATAATTTGTAAAATGTCTTTCCAGAAAAGGGGACGGGGGATTTATGAAGTAATAGTCATCACATATGTCTCTTACACTGGTATGCGTTTAATTGGGTAGAATATCATGCTCA
The DNA here is from genome assembly GCA_964059195.1 of Ectobius pallidus. NCBI lineage: Eukaryota > Metazoa > Arthropoda > Insecta > Blattodea > Ectobiidae > Ectobius > Ectobius pallidus. Next base: position 99,985,331 of record CAXKWD010000010.1, read on the forward strand.
ATTCAAGGTTAAACAATTTTTATCACCCAGTTTAGTTTTAATTTTATCTCAATTTCTAGAATTTATGTAGCTGTCTCCATTATCTCTGAGGATGGAGGTAGCGTGAGCCTCTGAAACGTCGGAGACAATACATCTTCAAACTTGGCTATCAATCCGAGAAACCTTTATTCAGACCCTTTCATGCTTACATAGCCTGATCAATGCAGAATAATAAAAACATTAATGATATATATATATATGCTAAATTACATTTTTATTTTCTTATCCTTCCTCCTGACTATGAAACGGTTAATCAAGCTGGTTAGCACCAAGGAATGGGTCCATCCCTCGCGAATGCAAAAAGGCATTTCATGAAGTAAGATTGTATAATATTGTGGATAATAGCACAGAAATATTTATAACTAAATATAAGGTCATGGTGATAAGGAGGTTGGAAGCAAACTCCCCAGACAGTAAGCGTTATATGCAGTCTAAGCTACAAGGCGCTGTCTCCATTATCCCAAAAAGTAACTGAATACAGAGGCAAGCTTCTGTTTCTCTAACTGAATAACATTTCTTTCATATCAGCCACCCCTTCTTCTCTTATCGTAGCTACTTTTTCAACTTCCTTATGATAAAATACGGCTCACCCATTCCATTTACACATTGAAGACATCGGACATTCTTGTAGACCCCGGCCCCACTAAGCGAATCATTAATCTAATTATACACTTTTATAATTTTCATAATAATCAATTTTTACTTCCTCCGCCCGTACCGCAGGTACTATAGGTAGAGAATGTATTGGACTCTACCCTAAATTTCGAAGTCGAGATTTTAACATACAGGTTTTGAGATCTCCTGAATCCAAAAGTGTTATTTTCAGAAACATGGTTGTGTTTGTGTCTGTGTGTCTGTGAGCTATATAGCTCGAGAACGAAAAGTCGTACTAAAACAGAATTTTATATTTTAGTTAAGTATCATCTGGGGATGTGATACGAAGATTGACGACTTTTTCTTACTTTTAATTCCATTTTACAAGAAAATTTCGTTGTTTGCGATTTTCTCGAAAACGGCTCTAACGATTTTCTTTACATTTTGTACATGAGATGCTTGTCTTAAGAGCTAAAACTTTTATTTGAAACATTTTTTCGTAAAAATTATCTGATTAAGAGCTAAAACTTTTGTTTTAAACATTTTTTCGTAAAAATTATCTGAAGGATAGTTATAAGTTACTCACTGTTTTTAAATACTCAGTCTTGCTTGGTGAACGATAACGATTTTCATCACGCCGAATCAACTGAATACTCACTTCTGTTTAAATTTCCTATTAATTCCATAATATGCATCGTATTATACAGTATATTATGCATTATAATATATATTACTAAGAGCCAAAACTTTAATTGGGCAGAAGAAGTTATAGGCATCACATCAGATTTTTTTAAATAGGTCATTCACTGTCATGTTCCTCACAGAATATGAACATAATTAGCCAAGTACCTTTTTTCAGAGGAAGACAAAGGAGAAGAAATCGTTAATTTACGAGTAGCAGTTTTGGTATAACTTAGACTGTAACAGATGAACATCTAAATGAATATTTGCTTTAAAAGTTTTCAAATTGACTTAAAAAAATATATAATTAGACCTAATATATGTTTCCAGAAAGAAATACGCCTTTGTAATGCTTAAGAATATTCCAAGCCTTCTGTGATCTTCCCAAATTTACACCACGTTACTTTAAAACTTTACTAGTTTAGGCTATGCAATAGGGAAGCGTATAATAATGTATTATTTGAATTGTACAAAACTTGCTCTTGTTGTGGAGGAAATCTCTTTGCGTCAAGTTGTGGAGTGTGGCTGGATTATTCTTAATAGCACCAGAAGCTGTTTTGTCTAAAATTCTCGTCCTCTTTATCCTAAAAGCCTGCAGATAGACTTCACGTTTTAAATTACAGTTCCACGTCGGAAACATGCTTCACATTTTAATTTTAAACCATAAAATGTTCCATGTTATAATTTTCATACGGCCAGGTTACTGAATGAGGAATAAACAGGTTGACATTTATTTACATTATAAGCTTTCTTTGATAAAAGGTTGCCAAATTGACAAAGCTATTACAGAATTTTCGAGGCATGGCTTGAATAAGCAGATAAAATAAAATAAAACGGGTTTTTAAACAAAACAAAAAAAACTTTGGAAATTAATACTAACTAGGCATCATACTAAGCTATACTGTTTGTCTACTATAAGAATGATGTAGCAAAATTCGAAGGAAATCCTGCGGTATTTTAAAACCGCAAACTGCTGTAATAGTGGAAAAGTTCACTCTTTATCTGGGTTTCTAATACAAAATTCTATCAGTCTTATACAGAAGTATTGTTAACATTTTCGGACTTGGAGTTATAATTAATATAAACATTGTCAAGTGAATATATCAGTATGCTCTGAATTTGAAAACAATGAGGCAAATTTTAGCAAATGTGGTAATTATCCTCACATAATACGATAAAGCATAAAGATGACAAACTTAAATTTAGCTTTTATACAATTATTTGAGGTGACGCAGTAGCAGTAAAAGCTTAATAATTTATAACAATCACACCCCGTGCCCTTGCCGTAAATAGTAAGTTTATAGGTAGCTATGGTATTCGACCCCGAAAGTCGTAATTGAATTTTAATATAAAGTTCTGATGCCTCCTGAAACAAAAAATGCAATTTTAAGAAACATAGTGTGTATATGTGTGTGTGTGTGTCATTGAACAGCCTAGCTCCAGAACGAAAAATCGTATTAAAATAAAATGTTAGAGGCCTTTCTGGGTTAGGTACCTTCTGGGATGTCACATGAAGATTGGCGACGACTTTTTTTTTTACTTTTACTACCACTTTGCACGAAGAAAATTTCGTTTTTCGCGATTTTCTCGATAAAGCCATTTTCTCGAAAATGTCCTCCTGCCTCTTCTGGCCAGCACGGACCTGGGCATGGGTCCAAAATAAGACAGCCCCTGCATTGGAATCTCCTCCTAAAAGTATGCTGTTACATGAAGGCGTCACCTAGTGAGAAGAAATCACATCTGAATAATAGCCCGTTATCAAAACGTTCAAAATCATGAAAACCAAGCCATAAAGGGAGAGTTTATATCCAGAATTGGATTGATAGTGCATTTCATTTCCCAGACTCACTGTAGCAGACGCGTTATGGAGAAATGGGCAATCCACGCGCATTAATGATTGGCAAACACGTTTCTGCAGTGAGTACACAATACCAGTCTCGCAACATGAAGCACAAAATGTTTCATTTGCTCATAGTTCTGTAGGCCTATTCAAATATGTGAAACTACTTTCCAATATAATCAAAGGGACTGAGTAACAAGCAGAAATCTGGACTACAATTCGTGCAGACAAATTACACAGAATTTTACTCTACGGCGCAGAAAGTTGGACGCTGCTATATGTAATAAGAGAAGTCAGATAAGAGCGTGTGGAGATTATATCACATGAAAAGGTAAGCGCATCTTACACAAATGGAAAGTTGGTTGGTTGGTATATGGTTATTTAACTTCGGGGATGTACTGCTACTTAGGCCTGTGACCGTCACCGGTGTGCCGGAATTTTGCCCCACAGGAGTTCTTTTACATGCCAGCAAATCTACTGGAATTGGCCTGTCACATTTATGCACACATAGCCTAAATGCCATCGACTTGTGCCGAGACCCTCAACCAAGGGCACAGAAATCCAGCGCGATACAGGAAAAATCAACGTTAACCATGATATATTGAATATTAAACAAATTGTGATAATTGAATATTTGATATCTTTAGGGCTAGAGTGTCGTGAAAGGCCAGTACTTTTCGACGTCTCCTTTGCCTCTGCAGAAGCATCTTTAGGAATTGGAACGAGTATTTTCACTGGTTCACTATAGCATAGATATATAGTTTTTGAAGATGTCTGCGGCATTGACGATGAAACGTCGAGAAGAATAGCCGACCAACACGATGTCGGCTTGTAATACTTCTTTCAAGAGTTTATGTTCACCCGATCGCAGAGAAGAGATGGTCGAAGAAAGTAATCAACCGGCTTCAGTTATTTAAAAAATAATAATAACAATAATAATAATAATAATAATAATAATAATAATAATAATAATAATAATAATAATAATAATAATAGGACATCCTTTACATACTTCTATAGGAGCCACGAGATCCAGATGACTGTATGAGGGTGATGGGAAGATTTACGGGACTAGTGTTTGGGATTACAAGGCGACACCTAGGAAATAGTCATCTTGAAGGTATAATGTAAATAAGAATGTTCTGTTGATAAAAGAGAACATGTCCCACGCGTAATGATATGCAACGATTTATAGTAATATATGTAGGAGCAATTCTGGGGGTAAATGCGGCCGGTGCTTAAGGCTGCCAACCTTATCACCTTCACGGCCGATTGTCTAAAATCTGGGAACCTCAACTTTCTGGAACCCTCTGGGCCTCCATGGCCTGTATAAGGAACACTTTACTTTTTACTTATACAAATTAACATACACTCTAGCCCTATAAAGATTAAGAAGAACAGTGTTTTATTATAGATTTATGATAGGACTACAAGGGTTAAAAGAAGGATTTTATCACGTGTATCATATACTATTTCTAGACAGATGTTACAATTTGTGAAATAATAATAAGTATTACTGTAATGAATTACGCACCGTGAAGCCAATCACATTGCATCGCGGAGAAAGCTGGCAACTGATACTGATTTTCTCGTACACTGCCGCCAACATAATGATAACAATCTTCTCCCACCAAGTATGACGAATTTACAACCACTGCGAGAAATTTCAAATTAAAAAAAAGAGTGAATTTTAAATTTGTCAATCTTTATCAAACTAAGCCTATTTAATAACCATATGCATCCATTTCAAACCAAAAGAGTATTTTAAATGGACCGATACCAAAGTTGGTTACCCTGGAGTGATATAATTTTATACCACGGAGTGGCATAATTTTCTTCTTTTAATTCGTATTATCTACTGTTAAAAGCGCTTCTTTTATTTTCGCCTGGCTAAAAAAATAGTTATAACAAGGACAAGTTGTCTTACAATATCATTTACGTTTTATTGTGTTCAATAATCGATCAGAAAAAGAAGATAATATTTTATGAGAACACTGCAAATTACTAAATAAATATAACTTCCTTTACATTAAACCTTTCTGTCGCTATCGCCCTGATGTTGTAGTTTAATGCTCAGTTTTTATAACCGAAACGTAAAAAGCTTCTATATAGTCACCAGTATATCGATAGATATCGACGGGTCCAGGTTATTTCTTTCTGGTGATTGTGACATTAGGATATTTATGTTAGCATAAAATTGGGCTATCACAGCATTGTTCTGCGTGGTGCTTCTTGTGACATTATTGTGAAACACTTGTCTGTTACACCAAAACCCACCCCATCCCTCACAGGCGCGACATAAAAACCTGTTTTTGTTGCCGGCCATATGTAATCCTATCCGCGTTACCATTCGTCCATCATTTGCCCATTCTACTCCCTACTTCTCATTCCATACTTTTAGGATGCGGCCCAATACTAGCTAAGCACAACTTCTAAAAAATGAAAATTACATTAGGGAGCTTTTCTTATGATCGATTTAAGTGTCTTACTCTTAATGCAAGCCTTAAGGATGTTAAGATAATCTAATTATGCTGTCCAGACATAAACTTATAAATTTAAATTAATATTCCCACTTCAAATCAAGTCAAACCTCTGTATATTGAAGATCGATATAACGATAAACCCGCATATAGCAATACTTTTGTTGGTCCCGGTGAATTTCCTATCTTAATAATGTTAAATGTTACTCACTGTAATGATGAAGCTATTTTAGAAACACCCTTTTATAACGAGATTTGGGGGATGAATTGTTACTGCAAACCAGTTGCTTAGCCCTATGATCAGTATCTTTCCCAGTCACCAATATTATTTTCTTAGAAATTCCAGAAAATAAACGTTCATGAGGGGTGGAAAATAGGATCATTGAGGCTAAAATTATCTCTTATGTATGCAAAAACATACTGTGAGTTAGATTGTTACTTCAGCATGTACATAATGTACAATTAAAACACCATAAGGAGCAATTGTCTTAGTTTTGCCTTAGCCATGTGGTGAATTTCCTTGTCCTTTTTCTTCTCCCTTCCCACCATCTAGGCCTACGTGTTTTAAATTTCTGAAATATTGCTAGGCCCAAGGCGAGCCATGATCCGTGATGTTAAACCAGTCTGAATAATATTTTTTTAGTGTGCGAGTGTCAAGTAGCTAAGGTTACAATTTAACGGAAGTCAGTAAGTTCAGTAACAAAATTAACTTATTTGTGATTCATTATTTCCTACTTCTTCGCATGTTCGTTCTATGAATTATCCTCCAGATTAGGGTCAACACAGTTTTCTGCATGCGGTCTTCCTAATGTGTGGTAAATCACAACCTCTCAATATAACAATACAATTACCTAGGGCCGACAAATATTGTTATATGGAGGTTTCACTGGACCAGTAGTAACTTCTGTTCAGAAGACTGGCCTTGCAGACGGAAGAGAAATTACGCAAACCCCTAGTCAAGGAATCGAACCTACATGTATACAAAATTTTTAACCACGAAATTTGCTCATTACTCATAATGTTTTTGGGTACCCTTGAGCTCGATCAATTAAATAACATAAAGATCTACCATTAACTCACCTTTAGCGAAAGCATCTTTTTAAAACATAAAACCAAAGCGTTGTAAAAATTAAAAAATCTGATGTTAAACACATATCTCCCTCTATCCAAATAATAGTTTTGCCTTTAGTATTATATTTTGTATGACAATTTCTTCATGTAAAATAGTTTCAAAATCAAAAGAATGTCGTTACCACATCGGAACTCCGAAGGATACACAACCTAAATAAAATCTGATTAATGCACTCACGTAATTTTCTTTACTCTAAGCATAGGAAAACGTCTTTCTCACTTCACATTATGATATAGAGGCCGTATTGCAATAACCTCTTATTCAGCTCTTTCAATCTCATGGAAAGCTTTATTGTTCAAGCAATACTGAGTTTCCACAAACACCTGGCTTGTAACTACCCTTCAGATAATTTATTGTTTACCAAGTAAGACAGAGTTTCTATAAACAGTGGGTGGTATGTAACTAACTTCAGATAATTTTTGCGAAATGTTTTAAATAAACGTTTTAGCTCTTAGTAGCCGATAAGCACCTCATGTATGAAATTTAAACAAAATCGTTAGAGGTGTTTTTAAGAAAATTGCGAAAAACGAAATTTTCTTCATGTAAAGTGGTTCTGAAAGTGAGAAAAAGCCAATCTTCGTGTCACATCCCCAGAAGGTACCCACCCATATAAGAAATTGTGTCCTCGTTCGATTTGTCGTTGATAGCCTATACGTACACACACACACACACACAGGCATGTTTCTGAAAATAGTATTTTTGGATTCAGGGACCCTCAACATGTGTTTATGTCAAAAACTCAACATCGAATTTCGGGGTTGAACACAATACTTCCACTACCTATAGTAGGCTACCGTACCTATGGCAGCGGAATTAAACAGGTTGAGTTAATGGTACACCTTTATTTTGTTTTATTTCATGAGGGATCCATCAACTTCAAGTTTCTTCTTCCATATACTATTAATTTATTATCACAGAGCAACCTGAATATTTGTTCGTCACTTCAATCCCTGGATAGAAACATTTTTATATTTATAAAAAAATACCTTTAATTTCTTGTTTAACTGCAGCGTATAATTCATCTGCTTATAAACTGTTCATATTAAGAATGGAATATAGCTTTCTAAATAGATGTGCCTATCTCCATAACAGCTCTAGCCGTCTGAAACTGCACAGCTTATCATGACGCGCTAATTCTGAGCATCAAGCAAACAGGACTGGATTGGTAGCATTAGGACAATCCCTAAACACTGTGGGAATATGAAACGAAAATAACACCAATAAAAAGTTAGCTTTTTGGATTTTATACTCCGGCGTCCGAATGCGGGGTATATGTTTACCTTATAAAATGATTACGGCTTACCACAGTGAAATGCTTAAACATCATTATATGTGATACATCCACTACAAGTCTCATAACAGACTGCAATATCAGAATCAAGTTTCAGTGCTCTACCCTTTGCTTTAAACATTATATACAAAACTAGCTTAAAAGACCAGGCGTCGCCCGGGTTTTGTATTTTGTAATTGGAAATTAACTTATGAAGGATTTTCAATTTTAAATTCTAGGTCCTTATATAGGCATTTATAATTTGAAATAGGAAGAACGACTTATTACACTCAAACTATTCCCTCAGAAAACACTTGATATAGTTTTTTATGGCTCATAGAGGATCTAGAATTTTGCATCCCATCGCTTGTACAGTGCACAGCAAGCCTGGTAGAGGTTTAAATAAGAAGAAACAGAAATTCCTGTAACATAAAATTGTAATATCGAGGCGGGAAATTTCCCACTCTTATGTTACCATAAAGCCGTTTTGCGGATGAAATTAAACAGAAAGCATTATCACTTTCATACTTTTCTCTCCAAAAACCTGCGATATAATATAATAATATACACATTACCATACCTCGTTTTGTTTTCTCTATGCCCAGGGTAGAGAAAGTTATGTGATTCCATTATTTTAGTGGATTTCATTCTGTAATATTTATTTATAACATGAATTATTTTGATAACTTCTCTTATTTGTCAAAAGTGCATTTCATTTGTTTTTTCCAAGCCCATCATATACCATTTTTGCAACAATATATTCTGTGATTTGGAATTGATAATTCTATGTAAAAAGGGCTTAAGTATTTTTAAAAACATTTAATTTTTGGCATTTAGAATCAGAATTTTTCAAAATCTTTTCTTAGTGAGCACCTACACTATGAAACAAAGGTACTGTCAAAATTCCAAGTCTCTACCTGTTATAGTTTAGGCTGTACGTTGATTCCTGTCATTCAGACAGTCAGTCATTCATTCAGTCAGTCAGGACAAAGCCTTATATATATATAGAGATGACATTCGGCCTGATGAATATACACAATAATTAACAATTCTCCGATTCAGTGTTAATAAATTTCATTTTTTCCCCAGTAAGGTTGTATTAGAGCTTAAAACCCTGAAAAAAGCACAGCCGTATACCCTTAATTTATACCCAAAATGTACCACCTTATACCACAAAGAACTCTCTGCGTTTATGGTTTGTGGTATAAGGTGGTACATTTTGGGTATAAATCAAAGTATTCACCACAAACGGAAATGAAATTCATCAACCGTTATACCCTTAAGTTTATCTTGCATGGGTCCAGTCAAAGTGCGCCGTGGTCCAGTTCAAATATCAGCATTCATACATCAAATGTAACATAAGATATGGATCCTGTTTTATAAGATGAAGATAGGATGTATCCAGAACCACAGGATATTGTCTCTGTAAATATGACATGAAAATATTGTACGAAAAAATCCACTGGCACTGGGATTCGAACCCATGACCTTCGGTAACAGTCTAAACGCTATCGTTTTGCCAAATTTCAATGTTCTTTCTCATTTGGGTGTTGATAAACAATACCAATGAGAAAGTGATAAATATAAAAAAAAAGAAATAAAAGGCCTGCATCGAGTTAAAATTTATTTTTTGGGATAGCAAATTGATTAGGTTTTTAAGATTTAAACTTTTTGTAATTTTCCCATCGGTTACCAACTATGAGCTATTAAAATATATTTTGGGGAGTATAAGTCTTAAAATTTCAACTTTTTAACTTGACCGTCGGTCACGGAATAAAAGCAATTAGCTTGCCAAATTTCTAGATTCTAGCTCTTCTGGAAATGGGCAAACACTAATGTAAAAGAGATTTAAAAAAGTGGACACAGTCTGTAAAGTTTCTTTTCGTTGGTAATTAAAATTTTGGCCTTTTTATTTTTGTCCATGGTTAGAGGTTAAAAAATATAAGTCTGCAAAATTTCAAATTTTTAGCATGGAAATGGCCAAGCATTAATATTAATACGTTATACAGAGTGCTCTGATTTAAAGTTTTTTTCGAGGGAAAAAACTTTTCAGAATTTTTCATCAGTTACAGGCTAAAGGCTTTATAAGCCTGAAAGCGAGTTAACATTAATGTTTATGATTGGGTGAGTCAGCCACATGGCTTTAATTAGTTGTATAACCTGTACTATTAAAGGTGTCACTATATTGTGTAGAAGACTCCCACTGCTATCTACAGGGTGTCCGCCAAGTAATGCTGAAGAAATTCCGGACTTATTCCCTGATTTTCATTGATCATTTCAGAAATTCCCGACCAAAATATGAAGCCCTTTCTAATAACTGTGTAAGAAAAATTATAGGATTATATATACTTTAAATAAGAAAAACTTTTAGTAACAAAAGTAATTGCAAACAATAAATACTTAGGCTACAATCATTACCTCTTCAAATAAATTGATAATAAACCGCATAATAAATTCAATTTATAAACCAATCCCTTTAATCGACACAAAAGTTAGGAACAGTAAAATTAATTAAATATACCTTCATATAGGCCTATTATTGTCTAGAAGTCTTTTTGATCCCACTTTGCAATTTTTCGAATCTTCCCGGATAGTTTAACAAATTCCTTGACTTTTCCCGGATTTTCCCGACCATACGAAATTTCCGGCCTTTTCCCGGATTCCCGGATTTTCCCGACCAGTGGACACCTTGTATCTAGCTTCGATATTTTAAATATATTGTACAAGGGAATACGCATCGTTGAACCTTGCAGACAAAATGTCTTAATTAAGACAATTCTCTTATCATAGGTAATCTCACGAGAGATTACGTATTTAACAATACTATTTCAAATTACAATCTAGTTATGTTGTAAAAAATGTGTTTTATACTGTTCACTGGCAGTAATGTAGGTGCCACTTTTTAAAGACTTTCTTTCCAAGAACTTCCCCTACCTGCTGATAACCAAATCATCTTTGACCAATAAATCAGTGAATAGAAAGGTAATTAGGTATATCTACACTTATCTGCAGTCCAGTACAATGTTGCCAAATACATACCACAGCACTTACATTACTTAAGAAGTAGTGAACGACAGTGACAACACTGGGGAAACCCACGCGACTACAAGAACACCTGTTCTTTGTCGGTATCGGTGTCGGTGCAGATTTTCGGATTAGGGAACAATGCTATTATATTCTTTTGTTGATAGACGATGGTTTGGGACGAGGCCTTCTTAAAATGGCACCAACAGTATGTGACGAATTAATCACTGCATTTGATGCCTTACATGTCCAGTAACGACTTGACGTATTATAGATAAAATTGCACTCTTGCGACCTTAGAAAGCATATTACAAGATAAACGATTGTGATTGGTCGATATCCGAGGCACTGCTAAACGTTATTGGTCAATATCAAAATCGCGGTGTATGATTGTAATAGTCACCGAAAACCCCTATTACATTCCCGCTGAGCTGAATGATGTGCTGAAATTCCTACTTCATGCATTCGTAATACCTAGGCAAATTTAGGTATGTTTAGCATGAAGTTGTAGAACTGCACCATATCGGCTTATGGCCCTTTCATTGGGTTGTTAAAAGCCTTTGCTATTTATGTAATGAACTTCTGTATGCATAGAATGAGACACAAGAAAGAGAAAAGCTAGGGAAGTGATGTTTACAGTGCGTATTAATAGGACAAGAAAAACAGCTTGGAAATCCATCAAACTGTGGTTCCAACTACAAGTCATCCCTTTAGTTAGCAATTTATCGGCCCCCTAACTGAACTCACACCACCCGAGCTTATAAGACTACAGTCTTAGAGAGTATTAGCATGCAAATACTCCCCAACACAAATTACTTCCACTTAATTGAAAGCTAGGGACTAAAGGGCTAAACAATTCCTGCGTAGCCAAGCGATTGTGAACCCACGTTGTCGGTAATGTTCTATTAGAAAGAATACAATAAATTAATTTTTTACTGGTAAATGGCAAAGAATCCTAGTAAATAACAAAGCCTAATATCTCTTTTCTTTTGTTCGACTAATACTATAATATGGTTGCTTCATATGACGTAACAGCATCTTAATGACATCAATTTAAGTACAGATTTCCATTAAATCATTAATGTGGTTTCGATTACTATCGAACACGGAACAATCTTAAAGCCTTGAGAGCAGCAAATGAAACTGCGTAATAAGCCTGTATTTAAAATAAAATCAATAATGTTCGTGTTAGTTTTAATATTATACAAAATTGAGTTCATTTCGTCTTGTAAAAAAATCCGTTCGTTGCAAGAAAACGGTCAAGAACAAGCTTCGAGTTGGCCGTACATCATCAGCTGCCATCTTTCGCAGAAGACAACGACTACGTGAAATTGCTAAGAGCTGATTGTAGCTGTCAGCAAATTTCTTTTTTAATGGATCTAAAATATCAAAATTTAAACATTTAATGGTAGAATAAAATAGACATATGAAACTTGCCTTTAATGGTAATTAACAGGGCGCCGAATTTGTTGGCCTAAAATTGTTTGAAAAATGACCCTAAATTTTAAAGCAAATGACTTAATAATTATAAAGAATGACCTAAAAACTGATCTTTTATTTATAAAAATTATTATTGTACACACATGGCCTACATACATAACAGTAAAAACTATAAATGCAGAAAGGATGTTGTAGGTCTGAAAGCTTTGTTCTTTGTTCTTCATGGGAGCATCTGAGAAAAAAAAAAATAAGAAAATTGATTTTAAAGTAGATCCTACAAAAATGTTGCATTAATTTAACCCAGTAATTTATTTAATTATATAAGAATATACTCGATGTAAATGCTTGAAAATGACAAAATAAGGAAGCAAATGACACGAAAATGACAAAATAATGCCGTAAAATTGAAATAATGCCCAAATAGTATAAAATGGCATATAATCACAAAAATGGCATAATAAAAATGCATTTCTATAATCTAGAGACCATAATTAGGATTTATCAACAAGTTGGCTATGTCTATGCAGCATCAATAAAAAGATGACATGTCATTAGAATCAGGGCCCTGGTAATTAATATAATCGTATGAAAATTATTAAACGAGCAAAGTGAGTTTCATAAACATACTCGTATATTAATAAAAAGCCATTAAAGGATCGTTGCATAATGTACTATTTTCTAACTAGAGGTTTGTTTAACATTTAGACCTACTGTATTAACATAAAAGTGTAAAAGGTTATTTCTGCTAATTTATTTTAGGCCTACTTTCTTGGTTTTATAGCATCAAAAATTGAGGTAATTCAGTGAAGTTTTGACGAAGTTATCACCAGAAAGATGCAATAGTTTTTCAAAACAGTAAGGGAATTCAAAAAACTCAATAGGGAAACTTAACGTTAAACTTCCACCACTGCATTCCTCGCTAATTACTAGTTAGAAAAATTTGCAAACTCCTGAGGAGTCCAAGACACAATGAAAGTGTCAATGAAAGAATCTCTTAGTTTGACGATCCTTATTATGGAACATTTGGGAACCTATGATATACTTTAAAGGGAAACAAGAGGGAGATGAAATTTTCCCAACTGGATCAACTAGTAGTCAGGAACTCGCATTGGACAGGGTGTTGGCACATCATACTGCCGAGTTTGTGTGTGTATGTGTGGAGGATGTATTTTTTATTTGCAAACTAGCTGTTGACTGTAATCACCGCCGACATGGTGGAAACCAATCAGAGAATGTCTTTTTCTAAAATGAACTTTATCAGTCTAACAGAGCGCAGAACGTGATTGCTGGTGTTCTTTTGGTTTGCGCTACGTGGTTCGCTCGGTTAACATCAAGCTCATTATTTATCAAGCTCCCTCCCCTTCCAGCGCCACTTTGAGCGGAAATCTGCTCTCGAGTACTGATTAAACTTTCATGTTTCCAAACATTTATCGTTAGCTCTAGTTTCTGAAATCGGCGGCAGGCTAGTTAACATTTATTTTACTATACATAAGATAGTATCAGTACCCAAGTAGTTGTACCAGGGAATTTTCTTTACCCTTCGGATGTAAATACACTAGGTTGCATTCAAAAAGTTAAAATGGGAGCGAAGCACCAATTCGTACTCTCTCAAATTAATTATTTCTTCAATATCTAACCGGTTTCGTTGAGTAGGCTATAGTAATTTGAAGTTCAATATAATTTTGGCAAGGCTTTCTGGGAGGTTGCCTAAAAGTGATTGGAAGTTTTTCCTACACCAATTTAGTTACAAAACTTTTGCAATATGAACTTATAAAATATGTATTATTGGCGTCGTTCAGCATTAATACTGGACTATAGGCCTAGCTAAAACACTGACGTGATCCAAGAAATATTTGTCAAACCGAGTGTGAATTTTCATTGTTGAACTCTGTAAGGATACTTAGGCCTACTTTTACTATTCCGTTCTGATGTTAGCTAATCTGAAATACATTTACTTTTTAGCATACGCGCTATTGTTTTCATTGGTTACATTCTAGCTACTAATTCGATTCATTTACTTAGAATGCTGTGATCTTACATGTGATAGAATATTGAATTGATTATAAGCAACGCAAGTAAGACAATAATTATTATTTATATAATGCGTTGCATTTTATTCATTGAATAGTTTAACCAGACTATTCAACTCATACGCCGCGTGTTTGATATTGACCAATAACGTTTAGCAATTCCTCGGATATAGACCAATCACGGCCGTTTATCTTACAATATTCCTGTAGGAATCGCGAGGATGGCATTTTATCGGGTAAAATGGTCTGGTCGTTACTGGAGACGCAAGTATCAGTGTGCAGTGATTAATAGTCAGATGGTGCCACTAAGCGGCAGGAAAACAGATTATTCCATACAACATAATTTGTTTGGACATTGAAATAATAGAAATGTACATTGATTAAGAACACAATTTCGATTCTGTGCAAGCCAGTTCGTGTGCGTTTATTCTGTTCTGCTTTTAGCTTAATTGAATGAAGTTAACTATGTCTTATATGCTCTGGTGGTAGCACTGATTACACCAAAACAGCTCGAATCGATTCATGGACGGTTGATTCATAGTATGCCGTGATCTCGCAGCTGTTAGTTTTGTTTTTGTAGAACAAAGCACGAAAGTTATTATTATTTGTATAATCTGGTCGATTTTTATTCATTGAATAGTCTTAATAAATCCAACTCGAGTTGACGAGTTGCATCAGATAAATTCGTCGACTCTCGTGGGATTACCTATGATAAATCTATCGAAATATTCGTATAAAATATCCAGTTCAATCGCTAGAGTCAAATTCAAAAATAAAAGGAGTTTGGGAAGGAGGCATTAATTCCCTGACCGAAAAATATAAGAGAAGAGTGGACAGGCTTAGAAGTGCCGGTATTAGAGATTTGATTCATACAGCAGCAGCTCGGGAAGCCTATGGGAACGTGGTCGCCACCATTTGATAATAGCGGATAGGCAGAAAAAAAAAGAGCTATTCAGTTTTCACTCACCACAATACTGAACGGAGATCTCGGCACATGTAAGAATCAGTCAGTACAAAACACTTACCTGAAAAAAAAGAGAACAGCTATTAATGTTAGAAACATGTAGTATACCGAACAAGAGAGCAGACCGAAAACATGGTCTAATCTTGGTAATGACTTCTGTCAGCTTTTCAATTGACTCTGCTTCTATCCATATGAAATCCACTAACTTTGCCCAACTGATAATCAAATAATTATAGCTTAATAACTTTAGGTCCTTTGTATTCCCCGGATATCATCTGGCCGTCTTCTACATTCCATCCTCCCCTTGTTCAGAGTGAATGTGTAACTTCTGGGTGCCCAAAGAATCAAAATGAGTGTTGATATAGACCACCTCCTGCAGGATCAAAGAAATATGTATTGAGATTGCGATCTGCTGTGTTGGTGTTGTCACGGAGGTGGCCCCGGTAGGTGATAGGCCTATCATATTTACTATCAAGATTAAGTAGGTAGGCTTTGTATACAAAATAACTGCACCTGGTATCGAACAACGTTTACTTACTCTTACCACAACCTTGTACCTAGAAAGTTCTGAATATTGAGATTTTCTGTAAAAGGTTTTATTTAAATTTACTTTGGCGTACTGAATGCACATTCTAAGTAAAAAGTTACGATTGTTGCGATTTTCTCTGAAAGGATTCGTTTAAATTTTACATACTTATTGTATATTCAAATATAGGAAAAAATTAGTTGAAGCCTCATTCCGTTGAAATTCGCTGAAAGGCAGTCACATGCTTCTTATACTTTCTAGATTAAAATATACTTAAGATTTGATGCTTTCTCGGCGATGATTATTAACAAAAGTTTCGCGGATATAAGCTGAGCAAAGGATCTAAAATATCAGAGTATTCGGTCGTTGAACACTTGCTTTAACAGACACGAGTAGAGTAAAATATAAAGTAGTATATATTCCTAATTAATGTAAGTATATTTTTTCATAGCTAGATATTTACTAACTTTTCTTAGCACATTGTTATTTTACCAAGTATGGTATCGAAACCAGAGCCTGATAACTAAAGATAGAACTCAAACTGTTAAAACACAAGTGTATTGCCCTACTGAGTTTTTAATTATTGAGCCATAAAATTCTGTTAGGAGTGAGATTATTTCTCAAAACTTGAATAATACAGTTGATTTTTTTTTCATCGTGAATTCTCTCTCTAATGTAGTTGTATTAATACGTGAACTAACAAAAGGCATGGTGCATTCGATCTAGGTAAGCTAATGTACACTGGAAATCAAACTTGGATGCCCGCTTTGGTGACAGACTTAAGTATAGCCTATAAGAAATCCATTTGTTGCCTATTGAAAAATTAAAGACTGTCACTATTTCAGTACTCCACAATTCATGTCTGGCACAGAACAGGGACAGAATGGATTTGTTGCAATACATTTCACAAATTCTAGAAATTTACCAACTAAGCTTTCCACTCCTTTTTTGGTGAAAGAATTTTATACAAGCAAGAAACAACTAACTGAAATTTTTGATAAGAATTGACCAAGAGTAGTCTGTTTTAATGTAATTATATTTGGAATATATTAAGTTAAAAGCTTAATGTTTTATGGGACGAGAAGATCCTGTCACATAAATTTTAACACCCTGAGGATGGAGTTTCCAATTTTCTCTCTTTGGTCGCTTTGCTTTCAGTTGTGTTATTCACGCAAGTCTGTTATTCGCAAGAAGGAACTCAAGTATGTGAAATAAATAAGTAAAAAGAAAACATTGTTCAAAATAAACATTTAGTAAAAGCTGAAAACTCTGATCTTTTTAAGGTCGACTTCTCCTGTAGTATTTATTATAATTAATGCCATAGTCAAAGTAATTAATACCTAGGAATTGGAGATAGAAATAGGGCTAAAATTAAAGATCGGCTGACACGGGTAAGTATGAACCTGTGATCCTCGCATACAAAATTTCATAAGTTGGCAAATGTTCTAAGCAATATACTCGTATATTTGTTTGTCTACTCTGTGCTCATTTACTCAAGCTTCAGTTCAGAGCCAGCCAATATAGCAAATTATGTAAGTAACATAGGCCTACTTAATCATATTGTTACCTTGTACAGACAAAACATTTTACTGTCATCATTTTTTACTTATTTCCTAGGTTGGTTTGGCGTTTTCTATGATTTTAAATTCAATTTAAAATTTTCACTGAATGTTTCACTTTTAATTTTAGTATATATAATTTTTCTTTTATAAACCCATGTTTTGAGGCACCCTGAATCCAAAAATACCATTTTTGGAAACATATCTGTGTGTCTGTGTGTGAACAGCCTAGATCTAGAACGGAAAATCGTATGAAAACAAATTTTGTATATGGGTCAGGTACCTTCTGAAGATGTGACAAGAAGATTGGCGACAAGTTTCTCCCATTTTTAAGGGGACTTTTCGTTTTTCGCGATTTTTTCGAAAAGGGCTTTAACGATTTTCTTTAAATTTTGCACATGGGTTGCTTGTACTAAGAGCTAAAACTTTGTAGATATAAGCCACCCACTCTGAAAAAAAGATGGCCTCTTGTTCTATATCAGAATGTGGAGTGAGAAAGATGTATTGGCCATGCTTGAAGTAAAGAAAGTTACGAGAGTACATTAATAAGATTTTATTTGGGTTATGTATCCTTTGGGGATGGGATATTCTCATAATGTTTACAACCAATTTACACGAAGAGAATGTCATACACATTAATTATATTATACTAAGATGCTAATTTTATTTGGACAGGGGAAGTTATGTGAATTTCATATCAGATTTTTAAAAACATTTTGCATAATTTTATATTGACAAGGCGAAGTTATCGCAATTTAAACTCAAAAGACAATAAGGCTCTATTTTACCAACATTGTAAGAACATATCTATCTCTATTTGAGAGAGTAAACGACCTCGATAAAATGTGACCAGCCTTAAGAAGAACTTGCAAACAGGGGCCCTACATTCAGGGTTGTCTCCGTTTTTATCTTCCCACAAGAACACTAGCTTCTTCCTTTTTTATCTCCCTTCAAGACCCCTGGCGCAGTAGAAACCCCTATGTAATCCAGTGGTAAGATTTGGAAGTATACAAACGGCCAGCAATTGATGGTTACACACCACACAGTGTTCACATGGTCTATCCAGGTTATATATTTCAGAGGTGTCTTCTACAACCACACCCTTTCCACAGTATTACACTTTAAGGAGGTAGGGCACATAAGAGAGGGATAAAAATACGTTCACTACCAGGCCATAGGGAATATAAAATATTCTCCGTAGAAAGAGAGGGAGAGCTGAAAACTTAGCCCTTTGGTGCGGTAGATAACTTCTCCAGCCCTCTTGTGAAAGCCTTCTTTATTGGTTGTGTTGTTTTTCTACGTATTTACCTATTGTATCTTGTAGTTGTAGTATTTCTCAGGGGAAGCATGATGTATATCGCAAGCCGATGGTGTGAAAAACTTCACCTGAACTGGTACAGATGTTCTCTCATGGATGTTATACCCGCCATGAAAGGTAGTGTCTGACTTTTCATCAGCTGTTTTTATTTTTTTAGGTTAATCTCATTGACACAACTAATAATATCATGTTATTATTATTATTATTATTATTATTATTATTGTATGTATTGCTATACAAGATTTAAAAGGCTTCACTAGACATGTATACCTGCATATACTAACAGTGATAAAATTCCACTCATAGGCCGCATGTTTGATATTGATCAATAATGTATAACAATTCCTCGGATATAGACCAATCACGATCGTTTATCTTATAATATCCTTCCTCAAATCGCAAGGATGCAATTTTATCTGATAAAACGTCAGCTGATTACTGGACACGTAAGGCATCAACGTGCGGTGATTAATATGTCGCATACTGCTATTAAGCAGCACGAAAACACATTATTTTATACAACATAACTTGTTTGGAAATTGAAATAATATAAATGTCCATTGAATAGAAACAGAAATAGTTTCGATTCGGTGCATGCCAGTTCGTGTGCTTTTACAGCGTTTTGGTGTAAAGAACTACCACGACACCCTCCATGTTGTGATGCGCACTATTGGTAGCATTAGGAAATATCCCCACTCCTCCCAAAATAAGCAGCCCCAGTGGCATTAATATACCTAGGCCTACGTTCCCAAACTCAATGGTACTCTTTGATGTCACTGAAGAAGAGGTTTTAGGAACCATAAAAAACACGAAATTCCACCTGCAATTTTAAAGAAAGTAGGACCACACATTGTGAAGCCACTCACTGTTCTTGTAAATAATTCGTTCAACAGTGGAATATTTCCGGATGCTTTTAAAACAGCGTTGATAAAACCTCTACACAAAGGAGGAGAGAAATCATGCCCGAATAATTATCGACCTATAGCTCTTCTTCCAGCGCTCTCTAAAGTTTTGGAAAAAATTATGCACACAAAAATTTCATCATTCTTAAAATATCAGAAATGCCTCTCGGAACACCAGCATGGGTTTGTTTCCAAGAAATCAACCACAACAAGGATATTTACAGCCTTGGAAAAAATCCACCAGCAACTGAATGAAGGCAAACAGACATTAGGCATATTCGTAGACCTGTCGAAAGCCTTTGATAGCATTCAGCATGATATCCTCTTTGGAAAACTTAGCAACTATGGAATTCGTGGAACTGTTCTTAAATGGATAAAATCGTATCTCTCTATGAGAATGCAAACAGTAGAGATAAGCCATAAATGTGGTAAATCTAGGTCTAATCCATCGCCAGTAACAAAAGGAGTACCACAGGGATCAATTCTAGGCCCATTACTTTTCCTTCTGTACATAAATGACCTTCCATCACACCTCCCTGATACCCAAACAATAATGTTCGCAGATGATTGTACATTAATTATTCAAGGAAAATCGCTCGACGATATCAAAATTTCGGCATCTCGTACGATGTCACACTTTCATAACTGGTGTACAAAAAATAGTCTAGCTATTAACACGTCTAAAACTAAATTCATTATATTTAAGTCCAGATTTTTTAAAGATACAGCGATCAATAATACCGTAGTGTTTAATAATATGGAAATTGAAGAAGTGGCGAACACCAAATTTCTAGGGCTAACGATAGATTGTCATTTAAATTGGAAGGGACACATACAAAATTTGTGTAAATATCTATCTAGTTATACCTTTTTATTCGTTAAACTATCATCTTATTGCAATAAGAAAACTCTTCTGCAATGCTATTACAGTTATATTTATTCTAAAATAAAATATAACATTATTGCTTGGGGATCAGCAGATCAATTCCACATAAATAGAATCTTTGTCCTGCAAAAACGCATAATACGTACCATTTACAATGCCAAGCCTCTCGATTCCTGCAAACCTTTATTTAAAACCCACAAGATCCTCCCACTACCATGTATCATTATTTTTGAAGCCGCCCTGTTTGCTTATTCTCATAGACTCCTTTTCAAAGTTAATTCTGACTACCACTCTTACAACACCCGACATAAAAACAGCATAGCACTGTCGAAACACTCTACCCATCTATTCGAATCTTCTCCATACTACTTATGCTCTAAAGTATTTAATTCACTCCCCTCTCATATCACATCACAAAAAACAGAAATTTCATTTAAGAAAATGCTTAAATCCTTTCTTTTATCAAACTGTTTTTATAATATAAGTGATCTCTATTCTTTGTAAGTGTGTATATACTATATTCTTAAATTTATCATTCAATTTGTATAATTCATCTTTCATATACTGTAAAAATAGAGCTGGAAATAATATTAAAATGAATAATGTAAAATGTAGCATGTTTAAATATTGAACATGCATTGAATATTTGTATGTAAATTATTAATTTGTAAATGTGTGTGTTAAACTTTAAGAAATGTAGTTTATAAGTATATGTAAACTATGTAAAACACTGTACTGTGTAAGAAAATAAACAAACAAACAAACAAACTCGGATCGATTTGTCGAATAGATTCGTGGACAGTTCATTCATCTAGAATGCCGTGATCTTACGGCTTATGGCTTGACAACAAAATAATACAATTATTATTCTTTACAAAATCCTTTACAGATGGACACGTGAAGTCAGAATGAAAAATTCAATACCATAGCCGGGATTTGAACCAGGATCTTCGGCTCTCCGTGCCGATGCTCTAACCAACTGAGCTACCATGGCAACGTGCCGGTACAACATTAAATTCTCCAACTGACTCACAATCCCAGAATACCACCAGGCGTTCTCAATATGAGATACGAATCCGTGGCGACTTACAAGCTGTAAGTGCTTAAAGACCCGGGCTTTATAATAAACCACTAGTAGGTCACAGTGGAATGATAATTCTTTCACATTGGCCGTCCGTTGGAGAATTTAATGTTGTACCGGCACGTTGCCATGGTAGCTCAGTTGGTTAGAGCATCGGCACGGAGAGCCGAAGATCCTGGTTCAAATCCCGGCTATGGCATTGAATTTTTCATTCTGACTTCACGTGTCCATCTTAGCCTACACACGGCCAGTGTGAAAGAATTATCATTCCAAAATCTTTTACAGTTTATTCCTGGAATAGCCTTAATAAATCCTAAATCAACAGATAAATTTGCGAGAATGAAGTTCGATAAATTAGTAATATTTCGCGGCATTACCTATGATAAAGACCTACGATTGGTTGGAATTCCGATTGGAATAGTCGATCGGACTGTATGATCTTGAGCTAACCAAATGCTAAAAATTCAATGGATTAGAAGAGTGATAGAGAGTTTCTATGCTACTAAAAATATTAATATCAAGTCATATGTGTACGTCTATAGCAAGATTTCCTAATATCATTTGCCTACATTTTTAAAATTATATTACTAGACTAAGGTACGGTTTTAGGTTGCCTACAAATGTTTGGAAGTACAATAAAGTAATAAATAATAAATAAATAAGCGGAGTCTTAAAACTCGACGAGGCTCTGTTAGGCACTTTTTAATTACACAACACACAGGTCAAGGGACATTATGAGTTTCATTAATTTCAACATGACAATTAGTCGTCGAATTGGAATTGGGAGAAAAAATTTATTGAACTGGAATAACAAGGGAATGAAATGAAAATAATGTATTGTGGAGGATCGGTCAGTTGGAAAAAGAGGAACCGTTTTGTTTATTACAAAGGACATTCTTTTTGTCTGCAAATACAATGTTCGTAATTTTGCTTGGATGAAAGAAAGCATCGTTTAGTTAAGGACAAAGTTATTATTTTCAACAGCGTTATTAAATTCCTTACAAATTATATTTTTATACATTGTTATGAAAATCGTTGCTATCGTTGTTATTCTGTATAAGTTTATATCGTAAGGGACATGAGAATATATTAATTATTATTGTTATTGTTAATATTTAAAAAAATGACAGGCTGACTAAACATAACTGTTTCTGATTAATGGTCATTAAGTCTGAGGTTTAATTGCTAGTCTTGGCAAGGTCTTATCTAGTACTAGCTTAAAAAGCCCGCCGTCGCCCGGGTTTTGTATTTTGTAATTCGAAATTAACTTATGAAGGACTTTCGATTTTCAAAGTCTACGTCCGTGTTTTGAAATGAGGAAGAACGACTTATCACACTCAAGCTATTCCCTCAGAAAATGCTTGATATAGCTTTTTATGGCTCATAGAGGATGTAGAATTTTGCACCATATTTCTTCTACACACCAAGCCTGGTAGGGATTGAATTAAGAAGAAACAGGAATTCCGCTAAAATTATATTGTCTCGGTGGTAACCGTTTTTAGTTTGAAATAAAAAATTCAACATCACTTTCTACTACTGTAGTTTTAGATATTGGACAGGTTCACTTTTGTGTTTTATATACAAATTAAAGAGACATTATTGTAATCGTAACAAAAAATCTAAATTTATTTTCAGACAGTGAAAGGCAAAAAATGCAATCAATTAAAAGGAGAAAATCATGCCACTGCCATAAAATAACAGAGTTATAAACTTTGATTCCCTATTCCACAAATTATCCCTACACAGTCAACTGTTGTAAATCCAAATAGTATAACAAATCACGTGATCAATTACATCCCTACTTCCTCCGCCCAAGGAAATAATTACCATTCCAAATTATAATAATTGTACAATCAACATTTCTGTTCACGGTTGCCTAGGGTTATATACCTAGGTAGAAAATTCTGCAGAAAACAAGAAGAAAGTTGGTGATCGAGGCGCTGCGCTACAAACCGGAAGGTCGCGGGTTCGATTCCCGATGAGGCCGTTGGAGTTTTTCAATTGGCCTAATCCTTCTGGTGGTACTATGGCCCTGAAGTCGACTCAGCCTCCAACATAAATGAGTACCAGGAGCAATCCTGGGTGTAAAGGTGGCCGGAGCGTAAGGCTGACAACCTTACCACTTTCACGTGCCGAATGTCCAAAATCTGGGATCCTCAACCTCCTGGAACCCTCTGAGCTTCCACGGCCTGTATAGGGATCACTATACTTTACTATTACATTGCTAATAGGCCTATAAAGGTTAAAATGATAGAATTAAGTTTACAAGCCCTAAAGTGATGTTTTAAATCTAGCTAATATGAAAGTATAGTTAACTGGACTAGTAATAACCAAGATTTAGGCTATCTCCATGGCTGAGTTGTTAGAATTTCGCTGGTAGATTTTGAAGGAGTAAATTGATTCCTCTCTCCTCCGAGTATGTGATTTTTATAAATTTTAAGTGGGTGTGGCTGAGATCTTCGCTATGTTGTAGCGACTTGATTCAAAGTATGTCTTAGAGAGCTGGAATTGTTATTATTAAGCCTTCAGCCGTATGCTCACTTTGAATATGTTTTCAATATGCATTAGCTTTTACGTCCATTTTTTATTATTATTTTGAGTCACCCATCCTTTTGAGTTTCGCTTTTATTTCCATTTGTGTTTCGTTTTAGTTCTGTTCCGTTTTCTAACAAAATTATGTTGCAATTTTACAACCATGCGTTTGTTAGGGTTCTGTTAATGTAAAGTTTTGTGTTCTTAAAATTTCTTACTGCCTGAGTTTTACCCATTATGATACTATATTCCTCTTTCCGAAAGTTGGCTTTAAGGTATATTTTGAGTGATACATATTTGTAGCACTCCTACAGCGTCATAGGCCTAATGTTTAAAATTTCACACATAAAAATTTCTCTTCTGCCAGTTAGGCTATATGTTATTTTGGTGAAGTTTGATGATACGCAATTTTGTATATTTATCTGAACAATAATTTATTAATATGATTATACATATATATATATATATATATATATATATGCATAGGCCTATCAATTTTTATACTGTGGCGGTTTTCCGCCCTGTTGTTTTTTAAAAGCATTTCTGCAATAAAAAGTTTATTTTAGTTGAGTTTTTTTTGTTTGATTTCATGCACAACTTTGGTAGGCCTACATTTATATTTGTATTTCGCTCCCTTCCACGGCCCTGGGCGTTACACAAAGATATTTTGGGTCAAAACACACAGTACAGTAGTGTGTCACCTTCCACCGCTGGGACCCAAAATCAAATCACGGTGGACCCAAGCGAAATTTCAGATGAACAAAATAGGGTAAGGCAGGTTTTCTCGGGGTGCTACTGTTTCCCCTGCAATATATCATCTCACCGGTGCTCCGTTCATCGTAATATGACCATTTTATTGCAATAAAGGAATTATTATAACCAAGATTTATTACTATGTACTAAGTATTGAATAGTAGTCACCACACCATATAGTTTACCTCTGAATTATTCGTTTGAAAAAACTACAAAGTCACTGTGCTCCTTTTCCACATCAGTGCTTTTTGGGTTTAGATTAGAACTAAGCACTGAAGTGCACTCCAGGAAACTCGACTTCTCACTCGTCGGTGCTTACGTTTAAAATGCGTAACGCGTTACAAACACTTTTCTTCATGATCCCTGGGAATTATCCCCACGCGTATCCACTTTGCACCTCAACAAGCTAAGTTGCTAGAGCAACTTTCAAACAACGTCAACCAAAATTAAGCAAATAATAGGAGTAAAACATCTGTGGATGCATATCCTCCATTCAGAACTGCAGCGTACCATTGCTGGCAATGTGAAATCTGTAATCTTGTTTTATTGCGTCTCAAAGACACAGGGGATCTGAATGAAATTTTCTGTGCAGCTAAGCTGTGTTATGGCCCAAATTATTCCTGATCAAACAGTTCGTGCGGGTGTTTTGAAAATTACACTTTACTCCACGTTTTAAACACTTCACGAATGTAAAACGCAATAACGTTTAGTGCTGCGAATTACATTTTCATTTAAATTAAGATGTTATCTTAATTTTAAATCGCCTAAATTTAAGACACGCATGTTCTCAATTTAGTAAAACCCTGTGTTTTTACGCCCTTCAACTTATTCCCACGACGAAATTTAAATAAGTTTTCAAGTGTTATAATTAGGGCTCGGATTGTTAGGTTATTATAAACCATGTTTACGTTTTTTAAACAAGTTAAACAGGTTTTGTTTCAGATTCTCACTAATTTCAGACATTTTTTAAAGTTTCACTGTAATAAGTACAATAGATACATTAAAAGAATATATTAATTAATTTTATTTTCACTTGAATTTCCACGGCTCTGAACCACAAAACTTTAGGAATACTTTCTGCTTACTTTTAGAATTACCCCTGACATTTCCACAAGCTCAACAATTTTTTTTTTTTCAATTAATCAATCAAGTTTTAGAATACTTCACTTTCGGCGTCTTGCTGGAGCAAACACTGCGAATAAACTGCAAGAGTAAAGCTTCTTAAGAATGCCTTTAATTTGCTTCTAAAGAAATCGGGAATTTAGGTTCACTTAAGATTTCCTATACCGAAACAATGGGGTACAAAATGACAAAATGACAAAACGCAATGGTATATTTTTTCTTACAAAGTATTATACTGGCAACAGTGAACAACGTGCTAAATATAGGCAGATATTTGAAAAGTAATATTTTAGTAGAAGAATAATAGTTACATTAGTTATTGTAATTATTATTGTTATTTTATCGTATTTTACCTGAAACGCAGTTTTAGCTATTTATAATTTCTAATTTCCTTACAAAGTATAAGAGTTAATTTTTTCGTCTTATACCCTCAAAAAATATAATAAGATGCCATAAATATATAGAGTGATTTTGCTATTTTTATTGTGTAATAATTAAGTGGACAGATTGTTGATGTATTCTAATGGTCAGTGAATTTATATGGTCCATGTTACCTCAGTTAATTGGATTAAAACTGTTAGACAAAGTTTTTAAAATGATAAAAAGCAGTTTTTTACATAGACAATTATATAGTCTATACATAAAATCGTTTTATACTGGAAGACAAGGTTTTTTATTTCGCTTTTGGTGGAAAGCATCGTAGAAGCACACATGTGGGTTCAGTGTGTCTGAGTTTGATTTTAATGGTGTGCTGGAACAAAAATTCGCAAACGTAAAATTGATATACAGATTATTTTCGAAAAATAATTATATTTTCGAGCAGTTAGGAACGTTGATTTCTGTTCCTAATTGCGAAGCATTGGTCACAGAGACTCATGTTGAGCTAAATATACCTACAAAGATCACTTAAAAAATTACCCCACCAATTGTCGACTATATTATATGATTTTATAGTGTTGTCCTCTTGTTAGGTGCAATAAATTTGGTAACACATCTAAACCAAATCAATATTTTGTGAGCAGTATATATTAAAATTTTTTACTGTAATACTACAGCTTATACGAAATTTGCTTTAGAGTTTCATAAAACTTTTTGTACAAATATAAATGAAACTCTGCTACAGGTTACAATATATTCACAATCCAGGATTCACATAAGCCTGTGAAAGTTGAATTCCGCATGGTGTGTGGGAAGTTATTTGAAGCACGCAAAGAAGGTGTTAGATGGCGCAAAGCGACATTATTGCGTCATTATTCGCAACAAGAATGTAGAGGTGTAGAGGAAATGTGGAAACCACAAACACATTGCTGTTCAAATACCTCAACCAACTCCAGCCGTCCTCTGCTGCTATCTATCGGTGAAAGCACGATATATTACTAGTCGAGCTACGTGGATCAATTGTGGCTTACAGACTAGCCAGTTCTTCGGAAAGATACTTTATGATAAAACTAGAGCGAGAAGACTGACATAACCCAAGAATTGAAGCAGATAATAGTTAGAATTACAAAATATCATCGTGGCGAACTTAATTTTTTTAAATATATTTTTTCTCGTTTTCAACTTATAACAATTGCTAGGTAAAACGATATAATTTCAAAGTCTAATGCAGAAAAATTAGATAAACAGATCTACTTATCCTTTTTAACAAGTAGGCTATAAAATATTCCTGAAAAAATTGAGTACTGTACTTATTAATACAAGACAAAAGAAAACTTCAATGCTAGTAATTATCTATTATTATTTAAAAATTGTTCTGTATTGTAATTAGTACATAAAAAAGTAAAATGTTTAACATTCTGACGTCAATTGAAATACATATTATTACTAGACTTCGGACTTTTAGGTCGCTAAAAATGCTGTTTTAGGTACCTAAAATAGGCTCTAAAAATTGGAAAACAGGTTCTAAAAATCATAAAATAGTCTCATCTAAAATCATTAAGTTGAGAATTTTCTGAAATATCTCAATTGCAGTGCAGAATATTATATTTATTGAAGTCACCAATAATCAGTAATCATGATAAAACACAGATATAGGCCTATGGCACACAGAATTATATAGACCTATTAGGGCACTAGGGCCTGTATTACTACCACAACAGTGAAAACCTAATCCCTGCGCCCGGAGGCTACGCACGCTATTATATTCAACCCCTTGTATCCCTCAGCGTTTCAGAGAACTACTTTTTTTTTCACTGCATGTGGGAGTCGGAGAAAAACACTGCATTTTCTTGGGAATTCCAAGGAATTTTTCTACTGAAGACGAAACATTCCTTACTAATTAATCACGTCACAAATGTGTCATGTACTGCACATTCCGAGCTAAAAATGTAGTACGAACTAAAAATAAATGCTAAAATTTATAACAAAAAATAACTTATTTTGAACTTTAGAGGAAAAACAAGCAAAATGCAATATTAGGCTCTAAGGTAAAAATAGGCTGTTTTAGGTCCTATAAAAGTATCAGCTCTATTATGAAACATGCATATACAAGTTTTCGTCCATATATCACTTAAGGATTAAAATAGATTTTTACCTAAAATCCAAAGTCTAATTATTACATTTAATAATTCCGCTACTTAACCATTAAGATCCTGATTCAAATCCTGGCTATTGCATTCTTGTGTGGGCTCCTTCTGGCATACTCAGCCAGGATGACACACACGCCTAGTAGTGATGTTTACAAGTATACCTACTAAGGCCAGGTTCAGTAGGGTATCTGTTCGGAGATCGAAACGAAGTCGTTATTTCCGGCGAATTTTTTGGACTAGAGTTACATCGTTCTGCAGCCAAGCTAGGCTATAACGTTACAAGTCCTGAGGCTATACACGCAGCAAGATATAACCATAAATCGGAGAGAGTAATCCTGAAACCGCATCTTGTGCAGTACATTATCCAACAAGCAACCCTTTAAAACGGAAGAAAAGATCTGTTTACTGGAGGAGTGCGAATATTTCAAATTGAAGACATAAATATAGCTTTATATATCTTGTATATGAACATCATCATTCAGCCTCCCTCTCTTTCCTGTGAGAATGAAGTATGTCCCAAGCCATGAAAATGTATTTCCATTTATACAAGCCATAACTTTGACAATATATGCCGTTATATATTATACAGACGTGACTAACCCATCCTCAATAACTCTTGCAAATACATCAGCATGATTATATCGCAGTTGAGCCGATATTTCAGAGAATTAATGCCCTGAAGTCTGTAACGTCTAAAATATATGTTCGTGTTACCCATAGATAACATAACATTCTTCAGGATAAAGTACTTAATGAACACGTTAAAAATAAAATCTGACTTCATAAGAAATATTGAACGATTATATGTGGGAGAGCTTCGAAGACTTTCTCCACTGATTTTGCTTAAAAGACGTATTATTAAAATTTTCCTATCTATACCTCTTGACTATCCGTTCAAATTAATATTTTTCATAATTTAAAGTCTATCAAAATCTGGTGTCTATCAAATTTACATATATATTTTATTACGTTATATTAATAGAAATTCAAGCTTTAGATCGTAACCACACTCCCATACATACGACACAAGACGAAACCAAACAAATTCCTTAATTAAGCACAAACCTTTTACTTCTGCAGGTTTAAAACTCAGCTCTAGTTTTGGTTCCAGATTATTTAATTGCCCCGTTAAAAATTACCCTGAATTAATTAATCTGAAAAATTAAATTTAGGAACATAATAGTATATTATACAAATATTCATTTTTCTTATCCCATTTTCTCAAATTCCAATCCTATTATTATTGTAATTACTGTATGTCAACTGCCCTGACTACGAGCATGTGCTCATTCGGGTGGCGTCTTGATAAAATAATAATCTGCAAGGCTGTAAAAAACTTTTCATAAATTTACCTTTAACATTTATTTAAGACAACACACAAATAAAAGAATGATTTTTTTCTAACACCGCGATCAGAATGAGTAGGCAATCGGGACCTTACGTGACATATAGGTGTGCATTGTTCTGTGTTAGTTCCATCTACACTGTGATATTGGGGAGGAAGTGTAACCTTAATTCTGTAGATACTAGGTTCCCCGAGTTCCATACCTGCTAAGTCCAGAGAATATTGCTCACTGCATTCTTTGAGGAATTTGGTTCTATTGCAGTGAGTTTTACACGAAAGTCAGAAACAGCAACACGACGGATTCAATGCAGTGTTTTTCTGCGGACTGTTCAAATAAATTTTGCATAGGCTAAATGATTAATGAAAAGTTTTATTGTAAGAGGGTAGTCAGTTTTAAAGGAACTAGCGTTAATTGCTTTTTTATTGTCAATTTAATGGGTTTTGTGGTAGTTGCAAGTTTCAGTGGATAGCGCTGACAGAATTCAACTTAATTGGCTATATAGGTGATGAGATAATTGAAACTTCTGTATTCGCGAGCCGGTAAAGTAGTAAAACTGTTCAAAATTATTACGTAGTACTACAGAACAGGTATCAATGTACCGTTTACAATAATTATTTTAATTAGTGCTAAATTAAAAAATAAGATTTAAAGTAACATGTAAAATACCATTAAATATTTTCATTCTGCACATACCTTTGATAATCAGTAATTGAACATTTTATTTGAAGTTTCTCTAGCGAGGAGATACCGGGGATCGAACCCGGGCTGACGGATCTGTAGTTATCAACGCTAACCACAAGACCACGCCGGCGGTCATTTAGTCCATGCCTAATTATTTATTTAAATTATTTATTTAACACAAAAAATATTAAAACATATTTAATAACACTGATGTTATTTATTTAATATTATGTTTTCATATAAATAGAATACATAACTTTTATTCTTAATTATATTGTTTAACGTTAAAAAAGATAAATAATTAAACGAACAAAATGAATCACTTGCTGCCATATGCACATACAAATTCGAAATTAAGCGATTAACACGTACTAGAGATGCATGAACCTTACTAGAAAACAATAATAAAATATTCAAAATTAATACAAATCCATCCATTTAATATAAATTTAAGACAAACCTATTTCTTGTAGGATACATTATGAACTGAACAGTTAACTGAAAAAGAAAAATGTTTTCATACGATTTTTCTCTTTCGAACTACGCTATATACGGTCACAGGTACATTAGACTCAGGGAATCTCAAAACGTGTATTAATGATGGAAACTAGTTAATAAAATTCAAGGTCTAATGTCTACTCTACCTAAGGCAGAGGAAACAAAAATGCTAGGAACGCTAAGGACGGCCGGCTTCGAAGTGCATATCAAAATTAAAGTGCACCGCCATTAGAGAAACTAAGATCTGAAGATTCCAGTTCCCTAGACCAAAAAGACCCTGCATAGTGAGTTTCGTCCAAATCATTCAGTGTTTCCCATTTAGGCATGCGTTCATGATCCCCTTCTGTCCACCTATGTAAAAGAATTCAGATCTCTGTAAGTCGTAAACAAATAAATCAAGATAGCAAACCGAGCAAGGCCAACTTCAATTAAGCTCACAATTAAATACTCTCTTGTTAATAGGTGGCGTTGGATGCGCACGAAAAAAAGAGTCCAAAAATTATATCTGCTAGAATAGTAGCTATAGCTGATGAAAATTCAAGATAGGAATAGGAAGAAAAGGAGAGAAGATACGCCCTAGCGTATTGCAGGAGGGGCTCAGAGAACCACTGCCATCTCTACATCACTGTACAGCCCCTTGCAGGGGCGACCACTTCTCCTGCATCCGAGTAGTGCGTGTAGTCTAGTCGCTAGTATTCAGGCGCTAACTTTCGTACGCCCGCTAATTCTCTCTATATTTTCCGTTTCCATGACAATCATATTTAAATTTTGAAAAAGCATAATAGGGTGAAGTAAGGTAATTTGGTGATAATTCTTGTAAGTCGTGCCATGAGACAAGGTACATATTTTATGACATGGCTCGCAGTGCACATGTTACCTCCTTCATTCGCATACCTCTACCACCAAGTAATTCTGAAGAAATCCCCGGCTTATTCCCTCATTTTCATTGATCATTTCAGAAATTTCCGACCAAAATATGAAGCACTTTCTAATAACTATGTAAGAAAAATTATAGGATACATAGTTTAAATAAGAAAGAACTTTTAGTAACAAAAGTAATTGCAAACAATAATGAATGAAGTGCTTTTATTGTTAACAAGTAAAACTATCTATTTACATTATTCGTTGCATGAGCCCTGTCCATGCTTTAACAGTGCACAAGCAAAAATTGTACCCTATAATTACATAGGCTACAACAGATACAAAAATTAGGAACAATAAAATAAATTAAATATACTTTCATATAGGCCTATTATTGTCTAGAAGTCTTTTTGATCCCACTTTGAAATTTTTAGAATTTTCACGGATATTTTAACAAATTCATGGACTTTTCCCGGATTTTCACGACCATACGAAATTCCCGGATTCCCGAATTTTCCTGACCAGTGGACACCCTGGTTAATAGTATCATATTATTAATTTATTTTAAAGACCATATTTCTGCACATATGTAACACAAAAATGGAATCACTTCTGCTTTCACAATCAATTGTGCAGCCAATTAAATCTATTCACTGCTACCAATGCATAAACTCGTCACTACAGAAAATCGCATGAAGAGTATTATAAAACTAATGGATTAATGATTTATTTTAAAATTTGAGGGTTTTTGTCTAAATGTTATGCTTATATCTTTTTTAAGGAAATTTTTCTCATTGATTCCAAACTTATAATCCACAAGCAATTTCATATGATGATGCTTATATAAATATTTCAATTAAACTCTCAAAGAGTTAGTGAATTTACTTCTGAAATTATATCTGGACCACAATCTTGAAAGGGCCCATTACGAGAGAGGTATTCTTTCCTGAGATCCAGCATCGACTCCAGTGCTCTTGTCGAACTTTGTGCTTATATAATTCCTATATGAACGTGGTAAATTTAAGCCATATTTTGAGCGATTTAACATAAACGTCCCAGATGATTACACATGCTTCTGTGGATTCTCTCAAACAGATCTTACTTAATAAGCTCTCATCATAATGTTCAATCTAATGAAAAGTGTATGTTATTGTTAAATTATAACCCTGATATGCTAATGCACAATTGGGTTATCTAATTTATTATTGTTATTATTATTAACAATAATAATAATAGATTTACTCATTACCATCTTGCAGATTCATTAATAGAAACTCTTTGTTACCTGACAGCACGAACTTAATGGATGCAATGTATGATGCGGGGGAAAAAAATCTAAAATTAATATGTTCTTTATACTTTCAGCTTGAATAACGTTTACGACTAATACTCCTACATTACGTTTTATCCTGTTATGTTTGATCTATGCTTCAGACTGACTCTCGTGGGTGAAAACCCTGACAGCGCCTTGCGGGTTTACGATCTCTTGACAGAGGTCTTCTTTGCGTCAGACTAAGAGGAAATTCCTGTTTAGAAGCAAGTCACTTGGTCTTGTATGCAGTGCAGAGATAAAAGGTCACATATGCTCGTGTAGGGTAATTAAGGCGAAGAGAATGACAGAGCCTTTATGAAGGCGTTACGACTCAAGCTGGACGTTTTATACGTTACAAGCTGTAACTTCCGTTGCTATTACATCGCAGTAAATCCTTTATAGATGCTTGCTCTCTAATATTTGAAGTTTATGACACAAACACAACATTGACTTTATTCTAACTTAATGTGTGTGCAATTACAAAACAGTAGATGGCATGGCAATTTTTCTAAACGTAAAAACACTGCAGTATCTAAGATGATACGGGGACCGTCCATAAAGTAAGTTTCCCTATGGCCGTTTACACAAACAAAACAAGATTTTGTGGAAATATTTATTGCAACAGATGTAGCAAGTGTTTAGTTATTTTTCAACACATTCGCCACAGGAATTGAGACATTTGTCGTACGGGGCACCAACTTTTGAACACTTGTGTCGCAGAAGTCTTCCGCCTCGGATATGCGGCAGTACTGGACAATCATCTCCGCTTCTCTGTCATTTATTGAGGTGTAGGAAAATATGGAAATCACTGGGAGCGAGGAAATTATAGTACGTTTATATGATCAACACTACAAAAACCGAAATTTAGATCCCGAAAAAGACGAAAAGGGACGATTTTTTGCTTCTCACATTAGAGTTACAGTGGTACTGGAATTCAGCGGTATAGAAATAGGGGAGAGAGGGATTTACTGAATAACTTTGTTAAAATGCCACTTGTTTTGCAAATTAAAAGAATAGTCTAGACCAGGGGTGCTCAGGTGGGCAGGAAATCGGGCGTGCCCAGTTGAACTGGGCAGGGACTACGAGTGGTGTGTCACAACTGGAGATGGTAGCGATTGCAGTGGCGACAGAAACAGTGTATTCCAGGGCAGTTTCATATTGTCAATAACAGCACGAAATATGTCTTCGCTAGTACATGTATCTCTCAAGGGGATTAAATCCAGAAGCTCTTCTGTGTTATTCAGATCTATATCTATTTCTCGAATGAAAATAGCCAATTGTGATGTATCAACAACGTCGATACTTTCATAAAGGCACAGAGAATATGCAATGAATTGTTTCCCTCTCAATGTTAGTTGTCGTTCGACATTTGTACTAAGGTCTTCTATACGGCGTGCAATTGTATGACGAGACAGACAAATTGCATTAAATTGCTGTGTACTTAGTGGACATACAGACTCACTGGCGATCTCGAGGCACTCCTTTACAAATGGCCCAGTGGAGAATGGTCGAAGTTCCCGTGCAATTAAGTGAGCAATTCTAAAGCTCGCCCTCACCGCACCGTCGTTTGTAGCTTCAACTTCCTAGAATTAAATTTGGTGAATAAATAAAATGATATAATAAA
Source organism: Ectobius pallidus (assembly GCA_964059195.1). Taxonomy (NCBI): domain Eukaryota; kingdom Metazoa; phylum Arthropoda; class Insecta; order Blattodea; family Ectobiidae; genus Ectobius; species Ectobius pallidus. The sequence goes on from CAXKWD010000010.1 coordinate 100,020,354, forward strand.
CTCGAATAATATTAATGGGTCATTAAAATAAAAGAGCTTACCTCATTGACGTGGGCTTCTTTTAAATTTACAATTAGTTGCAACCGCTCGTCTCCCTGAACACTGTTATACATGTCACCATGTTTTGAATTGTAGTGTCGCTCAACGTTATATTTCTTTGCTATAACGGAATCTCCACATATTAAACATTTAGCACGTACAAAAAGGCACTGCCATTCCCATTACATTATTCCCATTCACATTATTTCCACTACAACTTGGTCTCTTCTACGCCGAATCCATATTCACGGCACCAGCCGTCACTGCAACGAGACAACAGTTTTGTTTACGCTGCGAACGCTGACAACACGCAACTACTCCGCCCGCCCGTTACGTGCACCGAGCGCCCACTGGGCGAAATGCCCGCTGTGAGCGATCCTGGTCTAGACTATAAGTTCTGAATACCAGTGGCACCTGCTTTTGACAGAGAATACACAAATAACATCTAGAACTTCATTCCAGAACGACAGAAATTTTGTTCAGACTTTCAGTCGCCCACAATATTTCCCCCGGTGGTGCTTTACAAAACCGAGACTCTTCTATTGAAGTAAATATAGAACTGCATTCAAAGATTGTGAATGAAAGGAACATGAAGTTATAGCAACGAGGAAACTTCACATGATCAAGTTGATACGATAAAGCAGCAAAATCTTCCATACACCGGGGTACACACACATTATCTACCAGTAGAGACATCAAATTAGTTTTCCTCCAGTGACCTTTATGTACTCCAGTGGGAGGCAGTTCACCTTAAACTTTCCAACTAAAGACTGTCGTTTCTTCCATCAATGACAAAGTTTATAGCATCGCAAAGTTCTTCTGTTCTTAACGGCGAGTTTAATGTAATTACGTTATAGTTTTAACTGCTTCTGCAAACGGTTTTAAAAAAGTGCAGTAAAGAAAGGCATGATTCTGACATAAACTAAGTCAAATTAACTTAAATTAGGTCAATAAAACTTTTTTCTAAATAAAGAATGATAAAAAAATTGTTTTATATTCTTCACCTGAGATGTAAAACGTCGTAAGTGATTTCTTAATTGAACTTTTGTACCATTTGCTTAGCAACTCAGAAACATAGTGACTGAATGAATGAATAGCCATTTATGTCCCTGAAACGCTATGGCCTCCTCTTTCATTAGGATTATCCGGGGAGTTAGTCCGCATAAATGAGAAACATAGTACACTGCAGTAATAATTCCATGAACATTCTCCATTTTAGCATGCTATGAAAAATCAGAAAATATCGCATTGAATCCAGTAAGTCAAAGGAAGTATAGAGACTTAACCTTTTCTTTGTTAATGACATATAAATGCCTCGCCTGAATAATACTGCAAAAGGGTAGATAAAAGATTAATGGAGTAATGCTCTGTGTAAAATGTGAGGATTTTCATTCAGTGTTATGTTTGTCATGCAATGAAACCAGGTATTTCATTGAAATTTTCCTCTTCGATTTCAATCTTAGAGACCACTGATGTTTCCACTTAATGCCTGCTCTATAACCAGTGTATAAGATTCAGCTCTGAAACGGTTAATGACCCTCCAGTAAGTATCTAGACAATTCTACCAGTTCTGCAAGGATTTAAAAATAGATGATAGTGTAGTGAAGACAATTCTTATTAGAGACTTACTATTGAATCTGTTAAATTATCTTTTAATCTTTACATTTTCATCATTCAAAAGCAGATGCAAATACTGCATCTGTATATTATATTATATTACAGCCTATATAAGATATAAAATATTACTATACATTATTATAAAATTATTTATATTATTAAAGAATAGATATCCATGTCTCACACAATACTATACACGGCGGTACATCTTGACAAATTTTTATATTGTTTATACAGTTTTCATTTAGAGGTAAACAATCGTAACTGACAGTTTCTTTAATAACAATATCTATACAGAAATTTTACATATGCCAATTAAAATACAATAAAATAATAATGTATAATAAATATACATAATAAATATATAATTTTCCAGTTCTAATCCTTTTACCTTAGAGAAATATACAAAAAATATTTATATTTCTGGCTCCGGTGTAAAATTATTGCAATGTTACTTACAACGCTTTACCAGGTGAAGATTAAATAATCTGATCGCCTGTAAAGCTCTATATTTTGCGAAACTTAAAGAGAGTAACATGCTGTATAAAACGGATGGTAAAACAGAGATTATTTTCGGAGGTTTCGGCAATCATTTGACTTCTGCGAGAGGCAACATTCTTTTAATGTCTAAGTAGAAAGTTTTATGTTTCGGAAGCACTTCTCCAAAACTGTGGCGTCATTGTTTTCGTTATAAATGACTTGGATGAGATCTTTTTATTTGCAATACCAGGAATTTGATTTTTTTGCTGATTATGGAAAATTTAGGAAGGCTTAAGGGATAACCTAAGTATTGAGAGCGGTTTTCAAATCATTTGCTCTAGAAACTGGAAACTTTTCCCACTTAAATACAATATAAACGAAAGTAAAATTTAAAAATTCAGTTAAAAACAATTAGTTTTTTTAAATCAATTAATTTAAATTATTTTTGTAATCAATATTGAAGCCTTTTTCCTCAGACATATTAAAATATGAACTTGAGTATTATACTAGAGTCTTTGATGTTTCCTTTACAAGTTTCTTGATGGTATGTAACATTGTTTATATTTTTTGTTTAAAAACATTACCCAGAAAAATGAAAAGTTTACGAAAAATTACATATGATTATACTAAATATAATTTTTAAAGAACTAAGGCATATATCTGTGGCTTGGTTCTAAAAGGGCCAATTTCTTGCAAAAATGAGATCTATGCATTATTGAGCTCGGCTAGTCTTTATCTTTCGTATAATAAAAGCGCCAATGTATGTTGCTATTAATAGACATAACACAGAAACCTTAGAGGCCAATGTCGGAAGTTCTCAGCAAATAAATGTTACTTCTACAAAGGCTTCAAAGTCAGTTATCTCAAAAGCAGAAATTAGGTGGTTTCATTTTTTTTTCTCAGCAATGAATTGTTCTATAACCTTGCAATCTGACAAGTTCTATACTGACTAGTTCTACAATTGCAAACTATTTTCAGAATTAATTTAGCTATTACAGTTAATGGGTAATTATCATTACAAAATGGTAGCCAACTGTAGTGCCGTTTCCCTGATAACTCAAACATTTATTAACAAATTGAAGTGAAATTTTGCAAGCAAGTATATTTAATATTATTGAACAAAACTATTTAGAATAACTGATGTTACTTTAATAGTTAATTTTTAAAAATATATTTCTGAGGTAAACATTCCTAAAAAATTAACAAGTGATGAATTACTTTTTAAAAATATTTATATTGCAGATAATCCAAAAATCCTAGACTATGTTGTTCATATGATATTTATAAACAGATAAAAAAAATAATCACTCAGAAATATTGGTATTTATGAAAATTATCAGGGAAACTACAGTGCACAAAATTTCGCTGCCATTTTGTAATGATAACTACCTATTAACTATAATAGTTAAATTAATTCTAAAAATAGTATGAAATTGTAAAACTAGTCAATATAGAGCATGCCAGATTGCAAGGCTACAGCACAATTCACTGCTGAGGAAAAAAAATAATGAAACTTCACTTATTTTTCAGCACAGAAAGCTGTATGTCCCCCCTTAAAGACAGTGGCATAAAGAAAGTGAAGAAATGTCTTCTGTGTTATCCTAAGCAAACACGACATATTTGCATATACATCAACTAATGTATAAGAAAGGTTTATAGACTTAATTGTAACAGAACTGCTATGAGAAGCGATCGATATTATATTACGAACACGCAATGCCAAGGCTGAATCGTTAAAACACGCACAATATGTTATTGTTACCTCTTTCTAAGGTCACACAGAACATAAATACCCTATACTAGCATACTTAATTATTGAAGCATACACGAATTTTCTAGAGTGACGATTTTAAGTTTAAGTAACAAATTCATTAGGAATCACTTAATATTAAACTCACAACATAAATTATTTATATTATTTGGTCCTTTCGTACTAAAACAATTTGCCTAATTATAGATAGAAAAGAACCCGGCTTACACCGATTTGAACTCAGATCATGTAAGATTTTAAAGGTCGAACAGACCTAATTTAATAAACTTCTCTGAAACTACTGTATAAATATCGCTGTATTTTCTAAACATTGTTAATCCCAGATTTGAAGAATCTTGACGTAATTCACTAAAGTTAATAAATTTAGAATCGCAAGTTAAATGAGATATGCAGAACCGTGGGATCGCATCACAAAGTTTGAGCATTGAAATTCTATTTTTATAATAGCTATCATATCAGAAGAGATATTATCAGCTTAAGTTTTACTACAATATATTACATTTCAGCACAATATACAACTGAAACTCTTAATTTTTCTACTTAAAAGTTTTGAACATAGCCGGCTTGTTATTTCACTACTAAGTTATACTAGATAACTAGAGTATGGTAAGAGTGTGACGTATCTGATACCATATTGTAATAGTAACAATAATAATAATAATAATAATAATAATAATAATAATAATATAATGTAATTTAAATTCTACACCAGAAAATGAAAGTATCCTACTTAGTAGTAGTAGTAGTAAGTATTCTGCCTTCCGGCAGGTTTTCAAACTTGGTACGCGAATTTTGTTTTCCAAAACTGTCTATCCTCTGCTTCCTCCTTCAGCATCCAGTATTTCCGCTTTTCCCTTAAATCGTCCAACAGCTGAATTCTTCTTCTTCCAAGTCTAGTTGTACCCTCCAATCTTCCTTCTACGACATCATGTAATAAGCAGTTCCTTCTGAGAATGTTCCCAACCCAGTTTGCTTTCCTCTGACGAATTGTGTGTATGATTGACTTCTTCTCACCCACTCTACTCAGAACCTCTTCGTTTGTCACCATGTCCATCCACTTTATATTTTCTATCTGTCTCCAGCACCACATTTCAAAACTTTCTAAATATTTCTTCTCTAATTTCCTCAAAGTCCATGTCTCTGATCCATACAAAGCAATACTCCAAATATAACACTTCACCAGGTTTTACGTAGCTCTAGGTTCAGACTACTAGTTAGCAGAGTTCTCTTATTCATAAATGCTTTCTTGGCCATGGCAATTCTTGATCTTATCTCCTTGGTGCAATAGGCATCTTTCGTCAGTACACTTCCTAAGTATTTGAACTGGTTCACGTTCTCTAATTCTTGATTTCCCATGATAATTTGAAGCGGCTCTTCTCTCTTCGATATCCTCATCACCTTCGATTTACCTATGTTGATTTCCATTCCATACTTTCTTCCTGTTTCCACCAGCCTGTCAATCATTCCTTGCAATATTTCTTGTTTCTTTCCCAGAATCACCAGGTCGTCCGCATATTTGATGGTGTTAATACTTCTGGTGTACTTACCAGAATACATTCCAAAAAATATATCGTTTAGTGAGAAAACCACTACTTAGTGCTCTACATATAGCATACCTGACCTATGAGGGAAAACAGAAGTCAATAAAGAATATTAAATTATAGGACATTCTAAATTTAAAGTTTAAAGGTGTAGATGGGAGGCCGTTTAATATTCTTTGAAACATGGCATTAAGAACATTTCTAATTTCCGCTCTCTAAAAAATATGATTTACTAAATTCTTAAAAAAGAAAAAAGAAATTGTTTCGCCGCGTTATTAGATTAGTATTTCTTCCAAGTGGAATTTTAATGAATTAATTCCTGCAAGACGTTTAATACCACCTGGGCTTCCTTTCGAAGTATAACTCGATTTTAAGGGGAAGATTTTATTTTCCTTACACAGGAACTGGGTGGAAACGTTTGTCAGATTTCCCCGCAGAGGGACGATTTTAAACGAAGTTAGATCCGAGGCGACAGAGTTAACGAGACCACAAAGTCACGACGCAACATATTAAGGCATGAAAAATATATGTGAATATAAAAAAGAAGTAATAAACTCGCAAATACTTTAACTTAGTAGTCGCAAACAGATATAATTTGTTTTGACGGGTTTTGTAAGGGAGCTATATAAAGCTTGTGCTGGCAGAATATTGAAAAAAACTAGATTCCAGATTATTAATTTCGTAGAAAAATAGAGGTATGAGATGGATACAGGCACCATCGACCTTATGGTTTTTAATAGCTTTCCTTGTAGGTTGGTTGCTCTCAACATGGCTCAGCTTAATGTATACTAATTTGTTACTTCCTACCACTGGTGAAACGCGAGAGAGGGGAAGGCCTTTCACAGGTGGGAATTGAATTCCCGTCCCGTCAATCATGACCAGGGGCGGATCCAGAGAGACATTTGGGGGGGGGGACCAAAGTAGAGAGGGAAGTTTTTACTCATAAAAATTAATTATTCCCAGTACACAATTGAAAACAAAATGAACATTTCAGCATTTTCTTACAACGGTATTTCAAAATAATGAATGTCGTTGCTTTAATTTAAGTATTTGGGTTATGTTCTAATAAATTTTGAATAATTTGTGCTTAATGTTACAAATTTTTTTGGGGGGGGATTTCCCCCATTTCCCCCCCCCCGTGGATCCGCCCCTGATCATGACGCTCATAGTTGTATACCTTAGTGAGCGCGATGCAACTCCCTTGAATATTGGAGTAGGCTACGAATGATACTGATACTGATACTGATATGATAACAATATTTCGATAATAAATTCGTCCAGGATACTGAGCACCGATCTCAGCAGTTTCAAGTAGAAAAATTTACATTAGGTATCTTTAAGTTACCTACAGCTAACTTTTTTAAAAATAAATTATGGTTTTTGAGTTCGTCTCTACGTTACAATGCATAGGGTTACCGATGGTGGTAAGATTTTTTTTTTCTATTTGCTTCACTCATGAAAAAAGTAATCGCTGCTTTTATATTGCTCCTTTTCTTTCTTCTAAGCAAGTGCACGGCTGAATGTGAACTTCAAGAAGTGTATTAATAATTTTCCAATACCGAAAGTACTATACAAAGCGTTAATTGTGCTACATGCTGAAGATTATATAAACTAGGGAAAATACATTTCTTCTGAAAGTAACATGATAGGAGTATCCCCTATGGCAACATTAAAACTGTCTTTTGATGAATAAAAATCAGGTAAACTGATATAACAAAGTGCCAGATGAAATCAATAGGACAAATTTAAGAAACTATTGAGTTTTCTAAAGAAAATAACGGTTTCTCGAGAGAGAGTTTGATAAGCATATGTGAAGGAGTATGTGGGTAGTGTTATTAATTAAGCCGTATAGGAACACTGTAAAACAATACTGTTGTCATGAGAACTGATTTGAATTTGATAAATTCAGTTTAATATATTATTATTATTACAAAATATGCGCTAAACTGGGCATTACTCCGATACCGGTCAACCGATTTGGTTAAAAACCAATAGGTTTCGTCCCATGGACGTTATAAATGCGTATACCAGGTTTCATAAAATGGCGTATTCTGGTTATTGGGCATACAGACACATTTCTCGTCAATCATGGAATCTCATAAAGTTCCATACTGGCCCTTAATAACGAGACTCAAAACATTCATAATAATAATGAATATAATAATAACCAAAATAACATGATACAACCAACTTAATGTTACGCTGCAATAGGCCTATATGTGTACACCCTTTAACGATACAATCAAGCGAGATAGGGAATTCGGATTTGTTAGGTCTCAGGTTCGAATCAAGAGGCCAGCCAATACGACTGCGCCTTTCAGGAATTTTACACAGCCATTGAGCTATATAAAAGACTGTAATTTATTTCCCCTATTGTTATTGTATTTATCCCTCGTCTTAATTATTCGTGTCGTCTTTTGGGGAAGGCCTGGCGTGGAACTATCCATATTGCAGTCCATTTAGTCCTACTCACATGTATGGTTAAGTAACCTAGGAAAACTTCCCAATGTCTCATATAAAACCGAATATTAAGAGCCAGAATGGTACTTTCTGAGAGATATATATTAGAAAGAATTTATCAAATGCAAATCAGTTCTCATGACAACACAATTTTTGTATAGTGTTCATAAACTGCTTTGGAAGTTGCAATACAGGTAGCTTCGACAAATAACACTACCCACATATTCCTTCACATACGCTTATCAAACTAGACATTCGTTCTTACGTAAGCCCTGCTTAATGAATTGATCTGGAGCTTAACTCTGAAATCGATAACAAAAAAAAGCTTTACCTATTTTCTGCATATCACAACTGAAATTATCACTGATTAAACAAAAGCATTCTGGCACTTTTTTACATCAGTTTACCTGATCTTATTATAATTAATAATCATTTATTAGTATCCAGAAATTTAAATGACAATGAAAACAAAATTTGATAGTGAAGGATCAAAGTGACCACAATGCGTGTTTTGTCTGTGAATATCAGGAAAAAATGTCAATTTCTAATCTTTTTGGACGAATTTCGGAATAGGTTTGTCTTAATTAGAATCTGAGGACGTTAGCTTGCTCGGATCAGTATATTCTGCTGTTAAGTAGGAACTGCTCCGTCTGCATGTAAAGTTCACAAATCTACTATTGTGCAAAGAATCCTAAAAATCTATCGTTCAGAATTATATATCTGATTTATCATGTTGAACTGATGAAGCAGCAGCGGGAGAAGAGTTTCATGCTACACGACTGGTAATGGAGCGTGTGATAGGCACGGCAGCAGACTACAGTGCAGGAAGCAATGGACTGTGTGCAATCTCATATAGTGAAATGTAATTGTTCGTCTCATTTACCAAAGTAAAATTGACAATCAGTGCGAAATTCATTCCCCATGTATTTATAGCTTCGATTTTAGTTCTCTAGCGGGGCTGCTCGACGCTCTCGATATACGAGACAAGTTTTAGAAATGCCATTCTCTCTCGCACTCTATTGGAATGGAAAATATACATTAATCCAAGCATAAAATTTTGTTTTCATAGGATTTTCTGTTTTACAGCTAGCTTTTTCACAGACACACATAGACCTATACATAGGCATGTTTCTGAAATAATTTTTTTCCCTGAATTCAGGGGGCCTCAAAACGTGTATTTATGTTAAAAATATATCTTCCTCTACCTGTTAATACCTATGGTGCGGGCAGAAGAAGTAAGAAGGATGTGGAAGATGAACCCTATATCTTCTTGCTAGTCAAAATTATAAGGTATCTCTTTTCATAGGATTTTTGTTCTAGATCTAGCTTGTTCACAGACACACATATACCCACACATAGGCATGTTTCTGGAATATATATATTTTTTATTCAGGGTACCTCAAAACGTGTATTTATGTTAAAAACTGAACTTCCTCTACTTGCTAGTACCCATGGTGCGGGCAGAGGAAGAAATATGTGAAGATGAATCCTATATCTTCTTATTAGTCAAAATTATAAAGTTTTATTATCAGTGATGGAGATTAGGCTGGTTGTGTGGATAGGAATTTTATTGATTAAATAAGGTAAAGTTGGGACGATCCTATCTTCTATGAAGTTGCACATTAAACATATTCTAGGCTGTGGAACTGATATCATCGATCTGATCGTTATAGTTTTCTTCATTATGCAGGATAGACACTAACACGAGACCTCCCTTGTAGCCAGATTGTGACTTCATTATCCCTTGTTAATGACATGTCGACATCCCCTACTTGCCATGAGATACAATCATGAACATGTGCACTTTCGTACAACATGGTACATTAAATCAACGCATAGTCTTTAACACTGGAATAGCATTTTCTGTTTGCATTTTTGGAAGTTAGAAGCAGTATAAACAATGTGCTCTAACGTTGTCAGTCTTGTCGCTAAATAGGCTTCTCTTTATGGGTAATTTTGATGGGTCATAGTCTTTTGTACTGGAATAGCATTTTCAGTTTGCACTATAGAAGCTACAAGCATAAACAACTTAATAAAATATAATATTCGTGTCCACCTTATACCCTCATTTAAAATAATAATATTTGATGGTTTGCCTTTAACTCCAGTTTATTATTTTAGTATAATTTTTTCTATTGTTATAATATGCAGAGTACCCTGGTTTAAAACCATAAAATTATTTATAGTTCAATTAGGCCTAAGTTTCTTTTTTGCGTCTTTGATTTTAAAATTTTCCAATAAAATATATCTGCTAAAATTTTTTGGGGCTATTCCTATTGGATAGTGTTGATGTCAAAACACGTTAACCCATTATAATTATTTATATTATGAAATCAATAAAAAAAGAAATAAATTAGATCACGATATTTAAAACACCTCTCTGTTTAAAAACATTTATCACTAGAATCATGTTACTTAATGTAGAGTGGAACTTTGTCTTTTGATATGCAAAAACACTGCTATTCTGATCTAAGCAGTAGAACAGTAACTGTGTTTTCTTCTCCCATTCGTGGCATTCCTTTGTATTAGTTCTCCTAGGTTATTTAATTGAAATCAGGGATCATAAAGGAAAATGGAGAGTTTCAAAGTGATTTATCAGGTTACTCATATAGAATAAAGCAGGAAAGTCATCCTATGTAATGGTACTAGATACTTCAAAGCGACGGAATCTGAATTAACATTGTAAGGTAATTGTTTCCTCTAGTTCTGATTTTACCGGTTGATGCTTTTGCTATTGTAAAGCTTCTATTGTCCTTTATTTTATGTATCCATTTTCTGACCAGGAAATTTCTGTATGTACTTGAGTAAATAAATATTTTTATTGCAATGCTCTAGGTTTAGGTCAACGACATACATTTCGGTCCAGTGGAGGTAAATGACATTGTGTTACATTCTTATGAAATTAAAGGACGGAAACCTATATTTTTATTAATTTTATCCTTTACTTGCTCAATTCTGTGAGTAGGCTATTTGCTATAACTCGAGGTTCGGATTCTGCCAAGAAAAATTTGGATCTCTCCTATTTATATATATATATATATTTTTTTTTTTTAACTGTTAGTGTGTATGTTTGTAAGTTTTATCACACTATACGATTATAAAATAACAGCAAACAGTGTAGAACATAAAGAAAAGGATATACAGTGCACACCGCTTATTGTGATCACTTCGGTAAGCAGCTAATGTGATAATATTAACCGATTGATTACAGTGGCCGAAGGAAGTAAATGAAGGTTATTTATTCATATATAAAATAACACACTACAAAACAGGATTAAAAGTTATTTATTCATAAAATAATACGTAACTGTGAATCATTAAACCAATCATAGCCTAATACCGTAATAGAGTGCAAGCAACTATTTTTTTAACCAATAATAAAGTTTTCAATAGTTTTTAGTTTACTTGAGGAATCCATTAACCAATACTTCATACTCAGTTACGAGTGTTTTTGGAAGTCTATACTGATCTGTTGTGAACACCGCGTAGCAAAACACCTAAAGCCTGTCTGATCAAGTCTTTTCATTTTACACTAGCCATCACTGCATGTCAACACTGTTATCTTCATAAATCAAAAGCTGCAGCTTAATTGTGGGGTTAAACAAGTTTTATTACTTAAAAGAGAAAGGTAGGTAATGCCATCCTCTCGAACTGGTCATCCTGTGCTATCTCCAGTACAATACAGTTGAGTTAGAAATGATACCCTTAAAAACGAAATTTTGAATTACGTACAGTACTTGGAAATAAAGCCGCAAAATTGAAAATGTGATAACAAAAACAGAATCTTTGCTCACAATAAACAGCAATTTTTCAATGTATCAGTATTAATTCGTACGGGACTTTATAAAAGTGATAACAATACCCGAATGATAACATTATCCGCGAATATACTAAGTGGCGTTCACTGTATGCGAAAGCTGTATTCCTTTCTTTAAAGATAAATACAGAAAGAGTTTTGGTGATCGGCATTTTACTGGCCATGGACTTTTATTTGGAGCAAGAGGTACTGTATATCGTCCAGTTGCCGACGTACTTAGGAAGCTGGGACTGGACTTATCATTCTTAAATCAGATGGCAGAATACAATTTATGTTGACTCAGTGGGCTTATTGCACCACCTTGTATATAAGAATATGTAGTAAGTCAACTATAGCTTAGATTTTTTTGTTCAAGCCACTTGTTTGTTATTGCTTATCTGTTCCCATAACTTTTACCTTCATACTCGTATGAACCACTGTCAGGAATGATATTGGTATGCGGTGTTTATGGCAACTTGCTTAAAGCAAACCGTTCATTTTATTCAATTTTTTTTCTCTTGCTTCTGCAAACAGACGCATATTGTAATTATTTGATTAATTTATGTTTCATAAGAGTAACAAAAATAGTAAATATGTAATTAATGAATAGGGACCGGATTTTTAGGTTTTTAAAAACACTGTTTTAGGTTTTCCATTAGGTGAAATAGTTTTTTTTAGGTTTTTGTCCAAAATATCGTTTTCGGGTAGAATAATTGGTTTAATGAATTTGAATGTGCTACATAGGATTCAATACATAATACTTAAATATCTTTCAAGATTCTCAACTGTGAAGTTCTTCCTGTTATCTCTTAGAATACATTTGAAGGCAGAAAATGTCCTTTCAACCTCACATGACGTCAACAATGGTAGTTCGTACGAATATTTTAAAAGGAATACGCCGGTACTCTTACACTTCCTCTCTTGATACTGTCATCCTAGACGACATTGGGTTGAACGAAACGCTGCTGGTGGTATTAATTTCAACCCGACAAAAATTGTCTCTCCGCAAAATATCGATTTATCAACTGACAAACAAAAAAGACAAAAAAGTAACCTAAATTAGATATTTTAGGTTTTATATCCCGTTTAGGTACATTTAGGTTTTTATACCCCATTTAGGTATTTTTAGGTGCCACAGAATTAATGTGGGTGAATCCTATGGACATGATTCGAAAAGTGTATGATCGCTTTTTGTTTTGGAAGTAAGGAAAAAAATAGGTAAAAACCTAAGAATCCGGTCCCTATTAATGAATAACGGTAGGCCTAGCAGACCTCAAGAAAGTACTTAATTTGTAACTATGAAATTTTATTGATCAAACTCCGTAGTAGAGTTGACAGGACTTTTACATTTTCGTTACAAACAAGGATGTAAAATTTAACTCTCGTGTTTTTTGCTTCCCCTCCATAGGTATTCCTATATCTAGAAAGTGTTGTGCTTCTAGAAGAAAATGACGGCGGCAGTAAAAATGTAGCAGTTTGAAAGTTTTAACACTGCCATAACATGGGAGAGGGCATTTGCAGAATGAACTGTGGAAACTTTGCTCACTTTCCGTTTCGATGGCCACTTTACTTTCGAGTTTCTCCTCAACCTCCTGATATCCTGCTCCCTACCCCTTCCATTGTTCCATACTATACCATTTATTTTCTTCTCTTTTATAACATGTCCTATTTTATACGATGCTATTAACCTGATTTTTTGCACGTGTAACTTTCTATGGGCACTGTAAAAACACTCTTTGTTCTTATAATAACCTTTCTTGACACCGGAATGCAGAAAGAAATACAATTGAATCTTAGTTATCCGAATCAATTGGGACACAGGCGGGCGGATTTTCGATCCGTTCGAACTATCGAATATGTTCGGCATAACAAATTAAAACGTGGAAAAAATTATAATAGTAGAAGAGAAATACCGGTAACAATACGTACCTAAAGCTCTATGCGGGCACATTTAAGAAAATTTTCCTCCGATCTTGGCCAGAGCAAGAATGTAAAAGTGATCTAGCTTTGTATATATATATTAGGGATGGGTCGATACCAGATTTTCTCGATACTCGATACTCGATACCGATACATGATTTTTTCCTCGATACTCGATACCTTCAACATTTCCAGTTTCAATAAATAGGTTCATTAAAAATTAAAATTTGAGAGAACTGTGTAATTCCAACTAAATTAATTAAGTCTGCATATTTAATTAGACAAAATTTAATATCATCAGTAGCCTATAATTATTTTTAAACTCTACATTAAAACTAAAATTAGTTTTTTAAACAGTCCACTTAGCCTACAAGTTTTTGTTAAAAAATACTTTAATTATTTTTAAACTCTACATTAAAACTAAAATTAGTTTTTTAAACAGTCCACTTACAAGTTTTTGTTAAAAAATACTAGTATTCTCACTTAATTGCAGAATTACAAAAGTATCGAAAAAGTATCGAGCGAGTTTTCTGAAGTATCGTTCGATGCCGATACCATGCAAGTATCGAGAGTATCGAAGTATCGAAAGTATCGTGGACCCATCCCTAATATATATTATATATATATTTTATACCTCTAATGGGCGATTCCAGTCTTAGTGTGCAAGTGTTCGCACAACCTCACCAGCTACCCTCCGTAAAGAAAGTACAGCAGATTGTTCCTTGTAATATAATATTATGTACGTGGAGGCAGGCCATACAATGAAAGTGTGGTTCTCTGGATAACATTTGCTGGTCAGTTCATACCCATCCTATATTTTCGTCGGTTAATTCATTTTCGATTACCTGCGCCATTTTCACTATATACCTTAACGGTTCCACGGTTATTGATCATCATTCAGGTTACTGGAGATTCTGAAACGGTGTTCACCGCTAAAAGGAATAACATACGTAAATTACAACTAAGAGAGAACTCAGAAATGCACATATATTCAGATGTCGATGTTCTTGAACACCTGAAAATAGCTCGATACTTTCACGAGTGCTAATAATTATATTCTCTGGCCCTCCAGATCTGAGTAAGACATGCAAGCAACCTCTGCTACAAAGGAAGATATCTGGATATCGATTGTCGTTTTAAGGGAGCTAGGTAGCACAGAACTTGAAGACAATGTTGTGTATTCTGCCAACTAGCGCTGAGGAGCTTTCAACAGCCTTAATAACACAACCATTAAGCTAGGCAAGTGCTCCTCACAAACTTGGGTCTCAACTCCACAAGCAAAATTCCAACTTATAATTAGAATGCGATATTACAGAGACATCAAGTGCTCTCAATCAAACTCGGGATAGGATGAAGGTGTATAAGGTGTTCAGAAATATCGTATTAATTTGAACTAGCGCTTTGATTATAAAAAGACAGTATTAATCATAAAAAGACAAGGCCTGTAAACGTAAAGGGTTTAAGACATAATGCACACAATAATATGAAGGCTCCCAGGAAACAATAGTCTCAATGTATACTCAGCACTGCGATATGAACTGAATACAATTTCTACATTTATGGGGTGTGTAGCAATTCCTTTGGTAATGAGCGAAACTACAATACATTGGTTAATATCACAGCGTTAATATTGTCATAAGAAATCAGTATTATATGGTACTCGCTACTCAATATTCCCAAATTCTTCTCTCAGGGGAACGATAGCAAACTCTGAATATTACAACAGTACAGTCACTCGCTTCCATAAGACAGTAATTTCAATGCACAGGAACTGAAGTAATAAGTTTATCGTCCTGAGAGACAGTGTTGATACCTTGTTAATAACACAAATGGGAAGTAAATTTAAATTAGATCTTGTATCCTGGGGGAGAAGCAGGAGCCTGGTCAACTACTGTCCCTGGTGACCCTTGCATCCCTGAACAGAGGAGACAACGGCGGCAATTCCACGAGAAAGTGATTACTCAAGCCTTGATCAATACTAATTGTGTTGTCTCCTAAGCATCAAACTACCCTCAGTTACTGGCCGTGACCTGAACTCCTTTTTACCTCAGACTCTAAATACAGCAGGTCCAAAGTTTTAAACAAAATTATCTTCTTTCTGGAACAAGGTGGTATTTTCACAGTTTTATTAGGTACAACTGTTCATAGTATTTCTGTAGAAAATATTTTCTACATAAATACTATTTATGATTATCGATTACTTTTTTCGTAGGACAAATTAAAACTAGGCCTATTCCGCACAATCAAACAAGTGCTACGTTAATAAGATAGTACCTCCACCAAAATATTTCTTTCAGGCTCCCCCAAAATAATTTAAAGGTATAAAAAGACTAAAGGATAATTTTTAATGCTAGAAAAGTCTAACAATATTCACTATTGACGTAATATAAAAACTAGTCCTGTTTAATAAGCTGCGCTGTACTATCATCTAACGAACGAGATTATACTTTGACTTCAATACAACCGCTATAACTTTTACTCTAACAATGCTTCAATCATTTCCTCTGATTAAACGAATTCAATTACTATGGACCCAAGCAAAAAATACACATTATAAGCATGTATGGTTGCGCTGCCACCTGTAGATCTATTGCAGAGCAGGCTTATTATTATCATAGGAAACACCACGAGCGATCAGGATTTTTTTTTCAATTTATCGATTTTAACTTGAGAAAATCCGGACCTTCAGGTATATTTGTTATGACTATTTAACGATAGTCACAGAGTTAACCATGTAATGAATAATAAAAAATAATATAAAAAAAATTAATAAAATCACGCTATTTCTGCAATTCTGTTGTCACTGTAAGCGAGATATCCTTTGGCGAAACAATCGATGCATTGAAACATATAAACCGTCGCCCCATCGTCGACTGTCGCACTTCTCGCGACTCTCAACAGCTTTGAGCTATTGTACTTTTCGGATTAACCTCAATGCTAAAATAACGTTGTGTAATTAATATCGGATGCATTGTTATTAAATTGTAAATAATTATATATATTATTTTTGTATCTCCTTTTTTAGCTTATATAGCCAACCGTTATGTTCAATTATTTATTATTCTTGATCAAAGATAAAGATGATTCAGTGTTCAGTCATCTGATTTTATTTAAAAGAAGTAGAGGTAAGTGCGATAAAATGAAAGTGATTAAAGTAAAAAGATAAAATTATGATAAAAGAGACTTCCGATTGGTTGAATTTCCACATATTCTTATAATGGTTTGGTCAATGATTCATGACCTAAATAGTCAATAGAAAAGAGCATTAAGGGCAAGCATTAGGCCTATATTGTCGGCATGCTGACCACATGCCCCCAATCCTGCCATCAGCCTGTGGTAGATGACGCAGTGGTCGGGTGGTAGGCCAAATCCCTCCAGGGATATAGTGCCACGGAGTTTAGTTAAGTAGGCCTATATTCGTTAATGTTTATCATACACTTTAAAATTTACGCCAGGTATGCCCCCCCCCCAGCATTGCGGGGCATGTGGAGCCTTTTCGCCGCTACAGGAATCAACCAATTAATTGCAACCGAGCGAGATGGCCGAGATGGTAACGTCTTGGACTCACATTCGGGATGTCCCAGGTTCAAATCTCCTGGCCAGCCAATTTGACATGGATTTGTTCATGGTTTCCCCAGTCGTAAAGGCAAGTGACCAATTGGATATTCACATACCATTTCATCCTGTATCATATCCCTTTATATTAATATCAGTTGAAATTTACTCCATTAATTACACCGACAATAGAGACAATTGACAAGCAATAGTTCCATGACCTACCCTACTGTACAGACACAGATCCCGAACTCCTGATATAGCCTCGAAGTTAAAAGGAGTATAAACACTGTTTAAATTTTAAAAAAATAATTGCAGCACTATGAAGACATAGTTTCCAGGTATACATAATTAATATTTCTGATTACAGTTGAATAGATGAAAATAGCAATAACGGGCAGAACAAGCGTTGATAATTTGATACAATTACAGCCCACCTTCTATGCCTCGATGAGTTATGGTAGTGAAATCAGATTCCATCTTCAGTATGCATAGCCACGTACGCTATAAACATAACCCAGAATAACCATAAACAAACACGTAGCGTATTATTGTCAATGTGGCAACAAATATGTTTTGACGTTTCGTAATTTGTTTACACATCTGATTAATTCCGAAGCACACATTCGCGTGTATTTACTGTGCAAACCTAATCATAACTATCTCGGTCCTGAATAAATATATAAACATTGCGTTTGCCAGTTTGTGGAATCCGCTACTAACATTTATACTGCAATAAATTCATCCTTACCAAAATATGAGAGAGAATATTTATGAGAAGTTACAAATCACACAAACTATGAAATAGTAGTCATGAATATAACAAAGAGGGATATACGAAGGTAAGTCAAAAGTGTCCTCATTCTCTGTTTTAAAATTACCTCATTTTTCAAAATAGTCCCCTTTCTTCTTAATGCACTTGATCCATCGTTGCACAAGCTTCCTGATGTCCTCCAAAAGAAAAAAAAGTTTTTCGGCTGAATAGCTAGCCACGTAGGCTATGCACCGCTTCCTTCAGTTCTTGGTCTGTGGTGAATCTTTAAGTGGGCCAAAAAGTCTTTAAATGAACAAGTAAAGAAGGTATTATCCTGGGTCCAACTGTTAGTTTCGAGTCCAACATTGGCCAACCAGAGGAAGTGGACATCATAAAAAGTCAATCTACCAATTTATCTATTACAAATGAAAATAGATTACACAATACAGAAATTAGGGACAAATGAAAAATTCAGGACATAACTAAATTTACCAATGACAGAAGAATTTTGGAAAGAACACATTGATAGAATGGAAAACAATCGCCTAGCAAAAAAGGCCCAAGAAAGCAGACCAGACGGAAAAAGATTAAGAGGAAGACCTGCTACGAGATGGAAAGACAGTACACATGACTCATCTGAGGAATAAAGGGGAAATAAACAGGATGCCATCCTACATCACAAGAAGAAGAAGAAGAAATGAAAATAGGCCTACTACTATTTTGAAAACATCTCCGTTCACGAAATGATGATTGGTGCGAGAGGTACCATAACAAAACATCTGTAAAACTGGTGCAATCCCACTAAACAAATCCAGCTCTAAAATATTGTCACTAGTGCAACACGAGACTTACTAGCCATTCTGATGAAGCATTTATATCGCCGCTACCTTTCACATGACATTTGTAACTTTCTAGCATATTAAGGCCTCATCCAGATAATTCCAATCATCAACGTAATCATCATCGAATTCGTTTACAACAGCTATTCGTCACTGGAATTCACTGCCTAGCCATCTCAGGAGCTGCCAAACGACTTCACAGTTCAAGCGTCATTTAATAAATTTAGTATACAATAACATTTAGGAATTGATGCTAATTAGTAATATATATTTTAATTTTCATTATATTTTGTAATAACTAAGAATGTATTTGTTTAGACTTTCATCTTTTTTTTTATTTCTTTATTTTTAGTCATTTGTATTATATATTCATATTATTCAAGTACTTATGTTCGAATTTTTTTCTTTGTATTTAATGTACGTTTCTTGTATTCATGTATATCATTTCTTTTTTAATTTATTATTAATTATTATTATTATTATTATTATTATTATCATGATGTATTTCATGTTTTTGCCCTGGCTGAGTGGTAGAGAAGGCCTTATGGCCTTAACTCCGCCAGGTTAAATAAATAAATAAAATAAAAAAATAAATAAAATAAAGAAATCCGATAGGATTTTTGTAACATCCGACATTCTGTTTTAAGAAGAAATGGCACAGCTTATCTTCACAATGTTGAAAACAACGTATTTTTTCTCGAAAACTACTAAAGCTAGGCATCTAATCTTGCTATAGCTATTAGGCACCTACCCAATGATATTTTTTATAAATATACTTATTTACTGAAATATGATTAGCTTCTACATAAAAACTTTATTCATGTTTTTTTTAAGTACAATGTGACCTGTAAATAGTTTACATATTAACCGATTCAAAAAAATTTCAGTGTATTTAAGGCAAACTGAGCATTTATTTGATAGAGAAGTAGGGGTCACGGAAACCATTAACGGCCGTGGGTGTAGGCATGCTGACCACATGCCTCCAATCCTGCCAACTGCCTAAGGTAGATGACGCAGAGGTCGGGTGGTTGGCCTGGTCCCTTCAGAAACGTAAAGCCACAGAAGTTTAACATAAAAATAGTTTCTTAGTTTTAGGTTAAATAGGAGCTGATAAAAGGTGTCTTTTATATAGAAAAGTAAACTTACGGAAAACGAGCTTCAAAGTTAAAATTTCCTTGTTTCTAGACCTCAGAAAAATAGAAAATATAACACGGATAGAAGTATAGTATAATTATGTATGATAAATAATTTAAAGAGGAAAGTTCATAGAATAAAATATAAGAATCATTTTAACAATCTCAATTTTTATCCAAACATCAAGTGAACTTCAAAGTTAAAACTTCCCTGCTTCATAGTCTGGATCTTTTCAGAAAAATAAAAAATAACAGAATATAATTTTAGTACAATTAAGAATTGATACACTATTTCAAAAATGAAAATCTAAAGAATAAATCAACTATAAAAAGAAAATTACAATTTTCATTTAAAAAAATCAAATTTCCCCATAAATATTTCTGCATTTGTTCCCTTTCATTTTAGTGTAAAAATAAAATGAACAACAAAACACATTTATAACCAGTGGATCAACTTAAACTGCAGGTATCCTTTATTCATTTATTTTGCATGACTTTAAGCATAAAAATAAAAATTTATATTTATGAATATCTGTGTCGCGTGTACAGCAATGTCACAAATTCTCACGTTCTACAAAACGTGTCCTTTGCCAATCGCAACCTGTTTCATATCATAATGGAAAGCTGTAAAAATTTACATTACAGGGAATTCCTGTTTCAAACATTAACAGTAAATCATACATTCTTTCACATTTGACAATACTTGTTGGAATTTTATCATCATTCTCGGACAGTAATCATAAGTGGCAATTATCATTAATGCGTCTTGCGAGTGACATATTGATTTGTTCGTAAGTTATAGTTACGGACCTGCTATTTTAGTTGCATAGTTAAAAAAAGATTATTTTAAAGAATTATCGTGTTATTTTGCAATAATATCGCAATATTTTCAACCGATCCAAGTATTTTAATATAAATGTAAGTGTAATTTTTACATTTAATTTACTGTTAAATAATTATCAGTGAATTTAATCCGCTTGTTGGCGCTTACATCATCAACGAGTAATAGTCTCAATCTCTGCTACTAAATTCAATTATGGCGGAAAACCGAAAACTTTTGCACAACTTGTCGCATCATACTTAGTTGCTCGGAATTAAATCGTTAATATCAAGAAATATAAATGAAGACTAAAAAAAATGAAATAATAAACTTCAACTAAGTTATGATATACGATTTTCCGATGCCTGCAATAATGAATAGGCCTATATAAAAATTGAGCCTTTGATAGAAATGACGCCCATATGTACTACAAAATCAAAGAAACCGAGACGCGCAGACAGGTTAGGTTACCGGTAGGAAATAAGAGTTAACATCATGATAGCATGAACAGGAAATGGATAAAAAACTATCGTAAAAAATTATAGTAACGCATTCTTGCAATGATTACAACAGCGAGGAAAGTCTTATGGAGAGTACGATTTCGAGTGCAATGGGTTACGAAACATGTCTCTGGGAATTTGCATATCAAAGCAATTATTTTTCCAGTCATATTAAAAAGTATAACGCAATGTTTAGATTAGAATGTTAACATTTCTACTGACACCGTTGACAGGCGTAGTTATGATAAATGAAATCTGAAAATGGCACTTATAATAATCATGTCAAGCAATTTTGATACCCTTAAACAGCATACCGATAATTGCTCTACAAGCCCACAATCGAAGAGAAACTTAAAGGAAAAACAAACGCTTATCACCATAATTATATAAAATTACCATGCGATAGTAAATAACTTGGGAAACTAATGGGTAATCACTTCGTAATACGTAATATAATTATACTAGTGATATTTTCAAAATTTCTGGAATCAAGCCACTTTCTGTCCCTACAAATGCAGCAACAGTCAGTCACTTACATTCTATCAAATATAAACTCATTAATTCCAACACCACCTTAATTACACCCGAAGATGTTCATCTCCATAACACAAGACAAATCACTCATCTTTTTGTAACTTATAGCGAATCCACTACGTATGGCCTAAATGGAATATTACCTCATGCTGTAAAATTGTATAAGATGTTACCTGAAAGTGTATTCAGTTCCATTAGAAATTTTAAACCAAAAGCATTATCATATTTTTAGATGTGTACTTTAGTCAGTAGGATAGTTATAATATATTAGTGAAGTCGTACAAAAAATGTATATTTCAAAATTGATTTGTATGTTTCAAGTTTTTTTGTGGTTTGTAGTATGTTTTTGTCACTAGTGAATTTGTTATAGTCTTAAGATAATTGTAGTGTTTATTATAATTTTTTCCTTTGAACCAATGTATTCAAGTCACCCCTCGCATGAGCTTTGCCCTTTGGGGTTGTATTATGTTGTTTAATATATATATATACATATATATATATATATATATATATATATTAAACATTTTTAAAAAATCGTGTATAAAAAATAAATGTGGTAAGCTTTTGTACCTCGCCCCTTCTGAGAGCTTCCCATGCAAACTATACATTTATCGTAGGTAATTTTATGAGTGGTATGGATTTTATCGATAAATCCAGTGCGAGATAGAGTAGACTAGAGAACCGTATATTTCCGCAGATAAGATTCATAAAATAGGCCCCGAAAATTCGAGGTCGTCTTATAGGACAGATACAAAAAAAATTAGACTAAAATTTATACTAAATAAAGCCAATATAAAATTATGTATTCTGATGTAAAGATTATATTATTTTAATATATTAAAATGTTACGTACCATTTTCGGGAAAATGTAAGCCTCGAAATAACGCGAATTTCGTAAATAAAACCACATAATCCGCAAATAAAACCTATTTTTCGTGTTTTTTTTTTATTTTTCATTTTTCCTTATAGCCTATATCGGTACGTGTATCACATGGCACATATTGTACAGTATTGTGCCACTGTGCTCAGTGACGCCATTTAGAAAAAAAGAAGATCGAGGAAGCTTTGTTCCGGTAAGGAAAGCAACAATCTTTTTGACTAACTGTAGTTCTTTCGTCCCAACTTCTACAACCCACCCTAAGGATTATAATACTGCGATGGTTAACAACATTTTTGCGATCAACCAGAAAACTGAAACAAAAACGAAACGTTTTGAAGTTGTTTTGTAAAAATAAATTCACAGGCCGTTGATAGTTTGGGAGTCGTCTTAAGGATAAATATATGCTAAGCATAGTACATATGCTATATCCGAATTTTTACTTGATGAAAATTTCAATGATAGATCTTCTATATCATATTACTTTTTTCTCTTCACCTACTTTATGACGAGTCACCAGTCATAAAGTATCAAGTATAAGTATAAGTATAGCCCTTATTCGCAAATAAGACGAGATATAAATTTTTGTCATAGTTGTGCAGTTTTAGCATGTATTTAGATTTTCTTAGCAATAATTTTTTTACTTTTGCTTTGAATTGCTTGTTATTCATTTATAAATTTTTGTCATAATTGTGCAGTTATAGCATGTATTTAGATTTTCTTAGCAATAATTTTTTTTACTTTTGCTTTGAATTGCTTGTTATCCATTTTTTTCTTGTGATAATTTGTTATCCCAACAAATATTGTAATTTATATAGTCCTATGTGTGTTATGTAAATGTCATGTTAATAATAATCAAAACTGTTTTGATGCCCATGTACTGTGGACATCGTTCATAAAGGACTAACTTATGAGAAAAATTTAGCAATCGTTTGTGTCTGGTATTATGACTATGCGACTGTTAAGAACTTTAGTGATTAAAATTATGATGTACAAGTGATAATAGATCTAAAAGGTACAATAATGTTAATATGTTATATATTTTTGACTCTTTAAAATGTGATCTGCAAGACTGCCTATTTCAACTTTTTAAACTAAAGAGCCATTTTCTTTTTTTTTGTAAAAGACTAGCGAGACTCATTGTTTTATTTAGAAAATCTTCTCGGGTTTGCAGCCAGGTGAGAAGTTTGTTGTGGTCCAACGTTTCCGAGGCTGACGCTGCCTCCATCCTCAGGGAATCTGAAGTGTCGAGTTTTGACATGTAGGGGAAATATATACCAACCCGAGTTGGGCGGAGTCGACCAATCAGGGAGCAGCTGTTCTGTTTTCGGTCCTTTTCCGGGCCAAAACGTTCCTTTTTTCCTTTCAGGTCCTGAATGCATTTGTTCCAGGCCTGGTTGATGGTGAAACCTTCATCCCTGTTGAAGTTTGTGTCTTAGACTGGAAGACACAAACTTCAACAGGGATGAAGGTTTCACCATCAACCAGGCCTGGAACAAATGCATTCAGGACCTGAAAGGAAAAAGGAACGTTTTGGCCCGGAAAAGGACCGAAAACAGAACAGCTGCTCCCTGATTGGTCGACTCCGCCCAACTCGGGTTGGTATATATTTCCCCTACATGTCAAAACTCGACACTTCAGATTCCCTGAGGATGGAGGCAGCGTCAGCCTCGGAAACGTTGGACCACAACAAACTTCTCACCTGGCTGCAAACCCGAGAAGATTTTCTACATAAGATTCGCCAGGAAAGCCTCAAATCCTACATCATTGTTTTATTGATTGTTATAACATGATATTTACGTAACACACATAGGCCTATATCAATTACAATATCTGTAGGGATTACTTAACATTATACATGTTTGTTTTATATTTTGTCTTCCACTTTGCAATGTTAATGAATAACACAAAGCACAGTAACTTTCTTGAACTGAATGTGAGACATGGCACTGTTTCTTTGTGACGATACTGTCAATATTAGCATTGCCGTTAAAAATAGCATTTGTTTGCGAGCGGCCAAATATTAAGCCACGGTCCGCATGCGACCCCAGGGCCACGGGTTGAAGATCACCAGCCTAGAGGATAAATGGGTCATAATTAGAATTTTTTTTCTTTTTGTATTTTTAAATTGCTTCCCATCCTCCTCATTCTTCAATTTTTCCATATTATTATACCGTAAGATATTATAGACTGAAAGTAACTGCAGTAAACTGTTTTCATGATTTTTATTTGTTCAAGTTATATTACTACCCATGTTTCACCATCAGGTGTGTCACGAAATATTTAAAGAACTATAAATATTTACAATGACACATAGAACAGTATTTAAGAAATGGAGCGAAAAATGTTGTTTTCGTGATTTGCGGGCTTGTTATTTGCACTAGACATGTCACGTTATAGCATGCTTTGTGAGATAAAATGGAAGCAAAAAATAAAACGATAAGAATATGGCAGTTGACACCTTCTTCACAAGAACACGGTAACGAAAAGCTGAACAATGCATTGAAATTCCATAGAATGCACTGGCAATTAATTGTTTGTATATGAATCGATTAATTTTTTTAACGATATTCTTTATTTTTCCAGTAAGTTTAGGGCATCTGCCCACCATCAGCGGCTGACCAGTAGGATCCAGAACATAAAGTTGGTTACACAAACTTTTTTTTTTTATAAACCACACCATTGTATATACTTAAATACTATTAAAAATTTCAAATCCTAAATAAATTAGCCTATACTTTATACTTGAATTATTTCACTCTTCATTTCTGTCATAATTTATACTCCATAATAACAAAAAACTAAAATTAACATGTAAATAATTATATTTTTTTACTTGATGGTTGAAATATTACAAAATCATTTAGTCTCAGTTGATCAAAGTCGCTAACAACTCTCATATGTTTCCTTGTAATGAATCGGACTGTATTACTCTATGGGGGATTTGTTCATCAAGGTATCGAAATGACCTTAATATATAAAATTTTAATTAAACCATTCAACCAAAGTATGTATTAAAACACAAATTTAATAAATAATTCAAACCGAAGAGAAATAATATTCCTGTAGTACTCTTTATGTATTGATACAGTTTCTCTTACAAAATAGAATCACAACGGAAATAATAAATATATTTAAATATAGGCTATGTGACGATAAGAAATACAGTATATATGATTATCAGGGCCCAGATTTTGATGACCTAAAAATGCTTTTAAAAATTACCTATAAAATGACGGCAAAGATACAAAAAATGATCAAAAAACTGAAAAAAGATCCAAAAACTGAAAAGAAAGTTCCAAAAATGTGTATGAAAGTAGTAGTTTATTCATCAAATATGTGTCTGTTCTACATTTATGTTGTTGACTCAATTTATATAGGCTTGTAATTAGTTAATTGGTTCATACGGTTAAATGCAAACAGCATACACCGTTTGTCTGGATCCAAATTAAAATTATAACAAGTTATATTTATTTATTCTTATTTAGAGTACCGATAATATTCAATGTAAGTAAATGCACAAAAACTCTATATAATACACAAAATAAGAAAATAATGACTTTATATTTTAAAAATCGCCTAAAAATATGAAAAGTGGAAAAAAGACCATAACCGAAGAATTTACAAAATAATGACATTACATTCTAAAAATAACCTAAAAATAAAAGACGGGAAAAATGACAAAAAAGACCCGAAAATTACAATTTTTATAATCTAAGAGTCATGGTCAGAATATCTGCACTAGTTGGCAACGTGTATGATATTATAGTTAAAAGATGACATGTCAACAAAATCCGGGCCCTGATGATCATAATGATAAGTGTTTTGCCCGAAAGCAGGTCCAGATCCGGACAACTCCATGGGTTGATGAATTGATTACTACAACTCGTCCAAGACTCTTTCAGGCATGGGTGATACCTTGGAGATTTACCATATTATGTTGCTTCTTGCGGACATAATTATATGTATAGTAGAGTCAAGCTCCTCCGGACATCTGGAAAATTTGGACGGGATTTTAAAAAATATTTTGAATTGTAATGAAAAATATGTTTTGATTTGTTAATCCTACTTTCCTACATCAGATTGCAGATTAAAAACTTAGGTCTACGTAGGGGAAGGTTGCCTATGTTGGACCGATTTTACATTTTGTTACCCCCGCCTTTATTGTGTATTTAATTGATACAAAATATATTGTACAATAATCTACATTTTATACACTTTCATCTGGTATTATTATATTTTGAATAGATATATACCTCCAAGGCCTACGATTTAAAATTTAGAAGTCTGTAAATGGTCCGAAT
Organism: Ectobius pallidus; assembly: GCA_964059195.1. NCBI lineage: Eukaryota > Metazoa > Arthropoda > Insecta > Blattodea > Ectobiidae > Ectobius > Ectobius pallidus. Next base: position 100,047,294 of record CAXKWD010000010.1, read on the forward strand.
TAGGAAACCGGTTGCTTAAGTTGGACCTATGGTAAAACTGTGAGTAAAAAAAATAATAATTGTAATATTTTAAAGAACCTGTATTTTAACAAATTTATTATTCACACATGGCATTTAGAGTAAGTTAGTTAGGGCCTGTTATACAAAACCATTAATTATAATTTGTAAATTAGAATAAATATGTTTTGTACTGATAAAGTGCTTCAAATAAGAAACAAAGTATAACTTAGGAAACAAATTGCATAAAAAATGTAAAATATACCAAATACACCAAATCTGCCTGTACGCTGAGATCAAGAATGGAAGTTATGGTGGTCAAAATTAGGAAACACGCAGTGGTCCAACTTCGGCAACTGGACGCCATGTAAAGAAATAGGCCTATGATGCTACAAGGACTCACAAAATGTAAAACTAGTTTTACGATATCTAGTTATTAACTAATGAAAGGCAGTTGTAGAATATAATGTAGGTAATTGTTTTGCTTACTCTTACTCTGCACAATAGCTTATAATTTGTAGCGCGACTCTTGTTACACAAACGAGGAGATCACAATAATTGCAATATTTTTTTCTTCAAAGGCTGTAGCCAACTGACCGTTGGATCACGCTTTCTTGACAACATTTCTCACCCGTAGAGCCAACTTGAAGTTTTAAGTTACTAACACATAGCGAAATATGGAGGGGGTCCAACTTAGGCAACGGTCCAACTTCGGCAACTCTCCCCTATACAGTGGTATTAAACCTACAGTGCTAGCAATAGTTATATTTATGAGAAAAATATATATTTTTATATTTTTACCTATCCATAATTGTATTATAGTACAGTACGTCCATTTGAAGGCAAAACGCGTTTAGTCCGGACAGGGTACGGTCCCATCAACTCCGAATTAGCGGAACTCTACTATATACAGAGTGAATCAAAACTCTATCGAAAACTTTCACAAGTTGTTCAGGGATGTTTTCTAAATGTTCTGATGTAAGGAACCCATTGTCTCCGGTGGTTCATTACCGAGTAATTTCACTTCGTTCGTTTCTAACCTACCTACCTTTGTACAACCAAAATTACAAGCTGTTTAAATTAATTGTTCCAAATGTCGATCCCCAAGATTACGACAAATTTGACAGTACCGCATCATGGATTGTCGCACACGCTCTAGCATCCCACATATCTCTGGCACATATCGTCAGTGGCTGTTAAAATCCTATCAAACAGGTCCTATTACTTTCGATAGGAATCACATGTCAAGATCGCCTGTTATATTGCGAATTAAGAGTAGCGTCACACCACCTTTTCACGTCACAGGGGAAACCCTCCCTGTAGTCAAGACGCAAAGTATATTGTTGGCGGGAATACCTTGTCAGAATGAGTAAGTTACATCTTAACTTGTTACAAGCTAATTTTTAAGGTTCCATTATGAACTTTTACAGAATGTATATATAAACTAGTACTAATCCTTTAAAATTTTCAAACTAATTAAAAGGTTCGCTTTGTTATTATCATCATCAATTTTAACATATTTAACACATTTTACTTAACATTTTTTTCATTTCAACTTTCATTAAAATTTTAAAACATCATTTTCCTCTTTACATTCATATCTTCGAAAACAAAATTTCAACTATGGCGGTCAGGAAAGAAAAAGAGGGTTAATGCAAATAGGCAAATACTTCGAACCCCATGTCATCAAAACTATTACTTTTAAGGATACAAATGTGTTTATATTATAGAGACCCTATTGAAATTAAAATTTTAAAAAATTGTGAACATGGGGATTTTTTTACTACTGTATTGCGAGGAATGACCCAGCTGTGAGTACGTAATTTCCATTTAATCTCTTAGAATAGAGAAAAGTTTGCGATACATATTAAAAGTAAACAAGACCATATGCAGAAAATGAAATACAAGTATATGAAACACAATTACTCGTATAAAATAACAAATTATAACATTATAACAGTTATTTTTCCTAAGAGGATAACAGGTATTGTTCGTGTCACTCCTTTAACCGTAATTATTTTGGTCATAAAAGAGGTCAATGGCAATGAAACGCCAAATATATATTTCCATATTTATAATTGCGTAGACACCATGAATGACACATACCACAAATAAGACGGATGTACACAGTAAAACAACAAAGAAAAAGATTGGTGGCACTCAAGAGTTGTATTTCTTTTAAGGTGTGAAAATTGGAAACTTCCATCAGTTTAGTACATTTTGTGTACTTCATATGAGAAAGTAAATGAAGATAAAAGGCATTTCAACTCACCATCTATATTCCAAGCACCTTCAATCTGATATCTCGCCGTAGCTGCCCCAAAATGAAACCCATTAGGAAAAGTCAAATTCAGATCATCCAAACAGAAGGCAAAACTAAATATTGTTATTAATTGTACCAAGTTAAGTAATCCTTGGAGCTCCATGCTTGCCAGCGACATGACCATCGCATGGTACCGATGTGCCGTCGCATTTATACCGAGAATTCTGGCAAATAAATGTAACAACTGATATTTATTTGTTGTTCATAACTGGACGTCATTTGAAGTTAATGACGTAAAGATAACATCACAACTTCAATACTGGAATGTGGTTGTAGGTAGATGAACAACCCACATTTCTCCTCGGTGAGTTTCACGGGACTTCATATTTTACGAAACGCACTAGTTAGCCTAAACGTTAAATGAGGTGTCTAGTTGCAAAGGTGGCCAAGTCCATCAACACATTTTTTTTTCAGGAGAGCTGAAAAACTAATACATACATTTCAGCCCCAATTCTGACTCTTGATGACTTCCAAAACTTTAGTTTACTTCTTCTGGAGCCTTCATAACACATTTTACAGAAAACCAGTGCTTTAATTTGGGAGATATGAGTAAAAACAGAATGGCCTCGTCCACTTTTGAAACTCATATATAGGGACTTGGCGCTTCCTAGAACGACTTTTTCCACTTTCCTCCATAATAATATGTTAATAAAAACCCAAGTACACACAGAATATACTATGTTTTCACTAAAAACAGAATAAATTTGCCAATAAATAGCTTCACCTACAACACAATGTCAGCCATATTGCTAACACACACTGATCAGCGGTCACGTGATTGATATCTGCTTTCTCATTGGCTAAATACGGTTTCTCTATGACTTGGCCGAATTTGAAACTAATCTCTAAGGACTTGGCCGTTCTTTGAAAGTAACTGCTATTTTCGACAGATTTTTAAAGCGGTTTTTGGCTGGTTTTGAAGCTTGATATCACCATGGCATATTCCTTGTTCATAGGAGATTCCATATTGCCATAAATCTCCAAAGTTTTAAAAAATGGACTTGGCCATGCTTGAAACTAGACACCTCAAATAGGCGATTCCAACTTTGTGGATGTTTATAGAGTCTTGCATATTTGCCATGCGGTTGACGGGATTTAATTTTCCAAGGGTAAAAACTGTAGGGACAAAATGAAGCGGCTCTTAATATGTAGAGCTAAACACTTAGTTTCCTGTGCTAAGTTCTTATCCTCTTAAAGCTACATTAACAATGTTTTACGAGTGTATTTTTTAAATAGATTGAGCACTTATGATGATATGGCATTTATGTATTTATTTATTGGTTTGAAATACAGCACATCCATACGGATAGACGTGATATCGTGGCATCTTCTTACCATGAAATTACACACCTACCAAATTCTTTGGACATATCTTTAGATATTTGACTCTCGAATCCTCACAGAAAAATGCTCATACGTAGTGGTCATCGCTGAATAATAAGAAAGCAAGGACATACTATATTTTGTAGGGACATTTTTAAGTTTTGAGGGATTCTGAAATACTGTTAACAATCCTTGATATATCATTGCTAGGGGCCGTATTTTTTGGTAACAACGATAAGCGCGAAATTTTATAAAACAACCTCCCTTAGCTAAATTTAGCTTTTATATGCTTAAAATTCCAATATGAACCAAATTGAATCCACGAAATAACGCGAAATTTACTCGATTCCGCGAAATGTATCTATAAGCGCGAAATATGCCCCTTCTGTCCGTAAAGTGAGAAATGAGCACGAAAATGTGCCTTAAAATCACAATATTGTGTTTTAGAGTACTGTATTTTTTATTTCTTAGCAGCACGCTTTTTTTCTGCTGTTTCTGTGGCTGTCGAAGATTTACCGATTTATCGATATTTGTGATCGATTACAAAGATTGCAGAATTTACGCAAAGATTGTCTGTGACCTGGTTTGTACTGTTGAGTACACTCCTTTCCTGCTATCTCTTTGTCAAGTTTGCGATGCCTATGATCGATTACAGCAGAAGAGTGTAGAATGTTTGTTACTTGTATTCAACAGATTTCGTCTTTTATCCACAGTTGGCACTTCTGTTTGCAAATGGCTATCTGATGGTGTTTAGTAGAAATTACGATAATATTTCTCGTCATTATATTTGAACATTAACTCTAATGATGCCTAAATCGAAAGTTACTTCAGTTCTTACAAGGGCAGAAGAATATAGAAATGGGAGGGGGGGTGTTAGTTCATGTAAATAAAGAAGCAAAGTTTATCATTGCGTAGTGTTCCCAAAGTAGTATAAGTAATTTATTTCACGAAATACCCACCAAAATAGAAGGAAGTTAACACCGAAATCAGCCATTTTATTTCACCAATAAATCAGGGCCCTAATCATTGCGAATGAAAATTTAAAATATTTTTTCCCCAAAAAATCCAGAATCAAATGTGAGTAATACCAAAAGTCAACACTGTATTTACCGCAAAGAAGAAACTTGCAGTCATCAAAGTTTTGTTCCCGGAAAAAGAGCATTGTTGCTAACGCCAGGTTGTGACGAGAAAAGTTTTATTTTGGTAGAAGTCATTAGTAATAATATACATGTAATTTGTGGTACAGTTCAATGGAATTCTTGAACTCATCCTAAATTATGGAAACTACATTAACTTAAACCGCCTCAACCGACATCTTTAAGTAAATCCAAATGAAATATCAATAGATATAAAATATATTTGGAATTATAAGCAATATTCGTATTTCCAATCCGCTATAATAGCTAAGGGTTTGTAAGAGGGACAGGCCTTTCGGTTCGCGAGAACTCGGCAAATAGTTCTGCCGTCATTTCAAGGAAGGAAATGGGATAATACGAAGAAGTTTTGAGTGGTTTAAGCGTACAAAGTACAACGTTTTAAACGTGTCAGTGCTTATTACACTATGAGTCAATACTAGTTTTGACGTGAACTATTAGGTCAGTGTAAAAGCCTTTTGAATCTACAGTTTAATTCTTCAGGTCTGCGAGCCTATATCCGGGAAAGGATAATACTGTGTAATTTTTGAGATTTATTGGTATAGACCGATGAAGAAGAAGGAAAGACTGAATGGAATGGAGAGCTCTCGTTGCTTCTTTGTTGGATACTCCAAAAAATCTACTTTAAGACCAGGATGAATTTCATTGCTGGCTTACAGACCTATCTCAGCTGGAGTTTTGTATCCCTATTCTTAAAGCTACTGCTTTGAAGTTTCTAGATCATAGGCTATTACTTGGCTCCAATCGTTTCTATGATTGTCAAGAATTTTTGTTTATACTAAAGTCACTGTCATATGGTGCTGCATGCTTTATACGAAGGGCACCATAACCTAGAATGGAGCAACCAAGCACTTACTCATAACATCGTTAATCTAGAATTAAAAGACTTCGAACTCAGCGCAGGAAATCTAAGTATTTGGTTCTTCATTCTAAATTTGGCTCTTCATTTTTTATTTATATCTACAATTTTTACTCTCCAAATTGAAACACCGTGAACTTCATCGTAAACATGCAAGACTCTAGAAACATCCTTGAAGTTGGAAACGGGTAATTTAACGTTTTAACGACTGGCTTTCGTAAAACATTAAGTCCCTTGAAACTCGCCGAGGGGAAATGTGGATTGTCAATCTATCTACAACCACATTCCAGTATTGAAGTTGTGGTATTATCTCAACGTCATAACTTTAGCAAACAACGTCCAATCCAGAAGAGCCAATGAATATCAGTTGTGACATAATTTTTAACCTTTTTTTGGGGGGGCAGAATTCTCGGTATATATAAGACCCCACGTCACTACCACGTTTGAGTCGAGTCAATGGCAAACATGAAGGTCCAAGGGTTACTTCACTTGGTACAATTAATAACAATTTTCAGTTTTGCCGTCTGTTTGGATGATCTAAATTTGACTTTTCCTGATGCATTTCATTTTGGGGCTGCTACGGCGAGCTATCAGATTGAAGGCGCTTGGAATGTAGACGGTGAGTCTAAATACATTATATCTTCATTTAATTTTTTCATTCGAAGCACACAACATGTACTGAACTAATGAAAGTTTCAAATTATCATTCGTTAACAGAAATAACTTACATGTCTTGGGTGCCACCAATCATTAAAAAATGTTTTGCTTTACTGTGTACATCCACCATATATGTGGTAGTATGACTTTCATAGTGCAAACGCAATTAAAAGTATACAAAACCGCATATATTTAAGGTTATATTGCTTATGACCAGATTTATAAAGATTACTTTATATCTATACTCCACGAAGGGTATGCTGAGGGAAATTGCGTAGGCACTATGAAAGTCAAATTACCACAAATACGGTGGATGTACACAGTAAAATAAAACATTTTTTAATGATTGGTGGCACCCAATATTACTATGTTACATTCAGTACGGTCCTTATTTTTTTTTTAAGTTTTTATCTTCTCACCTGGTTGAATATCTGAGAAAAATGTATTAAGCCCTTTAAAGTTCTGAACATATAAAACAAAAATATTTCAGTATCAATTGATGGCTCGAACGTTTGAAAATTTCCATCATATGCTGTTTCAGGGAAAGGTGAAAGTATATGGGACTTCTATACCCATACTTATCCTGAACGCGTCGTAGATCACACCACAGGTGATGATGCGGCCAAATCATATTATGAATATAAAAAAGATGTCCAAGCTGTGAAATTTATGGGAGTAAGTATTTATCTACAAATGAAACATGACCCCGAAGTCTTGTATCTGTTATTCCTAAAATATTTATTAATAATGGGCTTCGACATTTTCATGAACCACTCATGCTCTTATCCGGATTACTGATTATTTTGGTAACTATTTTTACTTACCTCTTATCTCGTTTTATATCCACCTGGAAGCCTAATACTTAACACTATTTATCACAAGCACTCTTGCCTAAAGATCTTATGTCGAGCTTACGGAGAGATAACATATTTCAGTACTACCAGTAGCAGAGACCTTTTGGACGATTTGTTTGTGACCGAAAGATAGGAAAGGTAATCTATTTATGATAGTATTGTACGTGTTACTAGTGGTATCGTTCTCTATGGTCAGTTCGTCTGCCTTGCATGCAAGCGATCCTGAGTTCGAATTCCAGGGCATCCAGCAGGCGTATTATTCGTGGTGCACGCAGCCCTTCTCATTTCACTACCACTTTCCACTATGAAGTTTTTGGCCTATAAAGTTTTTTCTTTATCATTGTCCTGTCTCATATATATGATATACACCGATACATCCACTGCAATCTTCTTTAAACCATGTAATGTTCCTAGTTCTTTCTTACAAATTAACGTTTTTTTATTGTAGACTATAGAAGGTTTCTAACTTATCTTCATTTCTGAAGTAGATGTCATCTAAAGCTTTGCTATCTTAATCAGTTGCGTCGCAATATCAGAAACTGGTTCACTAGCATCGTGATAACTGATAACACTAAAGGGATAGACTACGAGTTATCGAGTTTCTGCAATTAAAAAAAAAGATATATATATATTATTATTATTATTGTATCGATGTGCATCACAGAATTCGCTTTCATTCTGAATTCTTTTAGTAAAGCCCAAAGATAATGCTAGGCCCATTCAACAAATCGTGATATCCAGTGTTCTAATTTCAACTATTTCCATCAGTCCCTTTACTATGCTTTCTACCGATTAAATTAACATTCACATTTACAGCTTTTTAGTATAGCCTACAACTTCCAATAACCAATTTTGGTACCATTCAAATTTGTTTTGTCCAGTCAGGTATGTTTAATTGTTATAGTTGTTGTCAGGAAGAAAATGAACTGGCAATAGCGCTTAGAGATCGTTCTGATCCCGCTTCTTTATATGAGAATGGCGATATAAAAATATAATAATAAAAGGGAAAGCTCATGAATCATAAAATTAACAGTAAGTGTACAGAATTTCTATATTGGATATTCTGAAATTTATTACATTTTCTTTCTATAGATGGACGTCTACAGATTCTCTGTCGCCTGGACTCGCATAATGCCCACAGGATTACCTAACTACGTTAACCCTAAAGGAATTGAGTATTACAACAATCTCATTGATGAGTTGCTTAAAAATGGAATATCCCCTATGGTAAGTTGTTCCAACATTGCACACTAACGGTCTTGTCTCAGTTTGTATCACGAGGCTGAGCATAGGCGTAACCAGGCCGACCATATGGGGGGGGGGTTATAACATCCGCGGGGTCTGGGGGGTATGGAATACCCCCAGGGAGAGGGGGGTCCGGGGGTCCTCCCCCGGAAAATTTTAAAAATAAAGGTGCAAAATAACGAGTTTTAAGCTTCCGGGGGCCCTTCCCCGGAAAATTTTAAAAATTAAGATGCAAAATAACGAGGGTTTCCCCCGGAAAATTTTAAAAATTAAGACGCAAAATAACGAGTTTTAAGCTTCCCACGCTTTATACTTGTATTAAGTAATTTATGGGCAGACTTTAAAAAATTATATAATTTTCCTTTTTTTAATCAATGGGGGGGGTTCAAACCCCCAAAACCCCCCCTCGGTACGCCTATGAGGCTGAGTGCACCCCGTTCCAGACCTCCCTATCTCAGAAAAATCCGTGGAGGTACCGGGGATTGAACCTAAAAATGCGGATCAGTAGTCAGCAAAGCAAACCACTAAACCATGGGGGTTGTCATCTTTTTATTTAATAATTAGAATGGCTTGTCTAATATGTACAGGTCGAGTGCAAGGAAACTTTCAGATGCTTCTGGTTTCTTCTAGTGTTTTTATTTATTTAAATTTGGCACCAAATGTCCTTATCATTTGTGTCCCACACCAACCATGGGTGAGCCATATCTTTTTGATCTGAGTTCTAGTCCGACCAAATGCATCATAACCTATGAAGAACTCTCAGGCCTAGGTGAGCGGTGAAAGAGGCTCATAGGAATGTTCACAGCGAATGTCTAAACCGGCCCCTGGAAGAGCCCAACTTGTATTAGTTTGGTATTAAAAGTCTGGCGCTCAAACATTAACCTATGAACACAGGTCAGTTCCAGATTCAAGAGCGATGGATTGGGGGAACAAGACACATATCAAGTGGAGGACTGATGAAATTGCCTTCTCCATTATATACACAGCCTTTTGATGTCAACAAAAGGCACGGGCAACAAACAGAATGTTATTTATGTCTATATACTTCATATTTTGAATTGTATTAAAATTTCAGACCGACCATCAAAGAATCAATATCATTTAAGCGACTAAATTATCGCCAATTAAACTTTTTTCTATAAATCCGAGATGATATTCTAATGGATTGGCCTTACATATATATTTATATATCACATATTAGATACGATCAATTTTTATTTGATGTTAAATGCAAACAAAATTATTGTATTAGGCCTATAATTTAGTAGGTTATTTTCTAAGATACGTTTATCTTCAAGCAGGCAGTTTTAAATTAAACCATCTAAATATAACAAAAGCACAACTATGAAGAATTTTAATGGAATGGTATTTTTAAAATTTGCGTTTCGTATTGAAAAGCTTAACGCGTCTAAAATTAATTGGGTCATGCAAGGATTAGGCCTACTTACAACCTCCACCTTCCAGAAAACATACCCAATAAGCGTAATCGGAAATTTTACTTGGAAATTTAGGATTGCTTACAGAAAAGAATATATTATCATAAGAGAAGATTATTATATAAAAATATTTTTGACAAATTTTCTATTGAAATGAAAGGCGCTTTTAACGACGTCGCCAAATATGGTCTCTGATCCCAAGAGTTGAGAGTTAAAATCAGGCTAAGGGCAAGAAAAATCTACAGTAAATGTAAGGCCCATGTGACAGATTCTAGATTCGTGTATTCTATTTCTATTACTACTATTCATTACTAGGAACTGGAAACGTACTGTTACTAACCTAAACCTTCGTTTTCTTTCCCATGATTGTAATATAAATATAAATATATATATATATATATATATATACACACACATATATATACATATATATACATATATATGTATATCGTATATACATGTTATTAAAACTAAGTTTACTTCAAAAGCAAATAATACAAATTTGTTTAAAGAAGCCTATTTACTACCCTACAAAACTTTTATACTCTGAATTCGAGGTTATGGAAATTGAAGGTTGTAAGTTTTCATTACTATCTTATTACCTTAACAACCGATCAAAATTTATTTCCTTCAAAATACAAGTAAAAGAAGGAATGTCATGTTTCAAATTGCGGAAACAAAATGCAGGATAGTTACTGTGAAACTTTTTAACACTTTTATTTCAAAGAATCCTGAAGTCATACAATGTAGTGCCAACCAATTTAAGTTGAAAATTTAAAAAAAAAAAAAAAAAATTGCCTTTCATTATTTTTCTTTCAACTATTTCTATTACCAAATATGAACATATTCATAAAATTTGTAAATTTCTCTGTTCTTTTTCTTTCTTTCTTTCTTTTCTCAATCTTTTTAATAGCATTACTATATTATAAGTTTTCGTATTATATTGTTTTGTATTATTAGAGTTACTTTTTTTTTCTTTGTCCAAAAATGTGCATAGTTAAAGCACGAACGGCCGTCTAGGCCCGTGCGTTGGATTTATTCTATGGATAATGTATTTAATATGTATGTAAGAATAAAGATGTAGCTTTCCATACCATATTTAATAGATGTGATATGTGCAGTCCTCAAACAGAAGTTTTTTATTCTGAGGGCTTTCAAAAAACATATACAAGTAAGGTTTTCTAATACACGATAATGTTGTCAATTTTATAAATAAAGTAAAATAAACATAAAATAATACCCATACTACTGTCGTATTCTATTTCATATCTAGCCGCTTCGGTTAATGAGTATCTAGGGACATATAACTTAGTTTTGCAGAGCCTGGCCGTTATCACGTCCAAATATTTTCAAGAAGTAAGGATTTTTTTATATTCACTTTTTTTTATACACCTTCGAGTCATACCAGGAATTCAGGTACTGAGTGTATTCCTATAGGACATGCAACAATTGATATACTACTGTTTTTATTGTTGGTGTGTTTATGGCGTCTTGTAAATTTGAATTTATACTTCATTATAATCAATATGATACAGGAAAAAATAGGGGCAATGAGTCATGGTAAGTAAATATTCGATTCGGTATTTAACTTATGCCTGGGGAACCATGAAAAAATCCATATAAAATTGGCCACTCAAGGGGTTCGAACCTGGGACCTCCCGAATGCGAGACCAAGATACTACCAACTCGGCCACCTCACTTGTTACGATTTTTAATATTAATTAATAACACAGGCAGCAAAGGCATATGTAGTTTTCTTCGTTATTGCCGCATTGCAGTGAAGTAGAACATAACTGTCATTAGTCATTACAATTGTTATAGGCTACTAATTAATATCTTCTTAGATATTTAAATTAAAGGTCATGGAAATCACAGTGAACTACATAACTGTTCGTATCTGTTTTACAGATTACCATATACCACTGGGACCTGCCACAAAATTTACAGAATCTTGGAGGCTGGTCGAACGAATTTGTCGTATCATGTTACGAGGAGTATGCGAAGGTCCTCTTTCAGAACTTTGGAGACAGGGTAAGTGTTAGCTTAATTTTTGTTTATAGATTTTAATTTAAAATGTCTAGTAAATGCTATAAATTTTAGTCTTTCTTGGGACAAGCAGGACATCATTAGGAAATACTAATGCAGTAGAGCCAGAGTCAAGCTAATCCGGAACCCCCTAGTCAGGACATCCGGTTAATCCGGAAAGGAATTAAAATATAAATTTTGAATTTCAATCACAAAGATGTTTTCTTTCTTTAAATATTACATCAGTTAGTAGATTAAAAATTTAGGTCTAGGTGCACAGTAGTATTAAAAAACTAAAATTAAATTGTAGGAAAAGTTAAATTTAAAATATATATTTTATAGTTTTACCCATCTACTCTTATACAATTCAACGGCCCTAAATAGCGTGCTTGCTCGCCCGCTTCGTGAGACATCGGGTATACTCGGCGATGTTCGTCTCTCGCAGTCTAAACTTTCATGACGACTACAAAATTAGGAAGGAAAACCGTTTCTTTATTATATAAGGCCTAAGTGAAATGAACACAATTTTATTTTTACTTACAATTTTCATAGCTCTGAACCACAAACATTTTTAATAATCTACCAGTGTAATTTTCTTAAAAATCCTGGAGTCAATGAATAATGGCAGGCGAAGCCGGGGGCAACAGCTGTAAAATATTGATGGTTTTATCTCTTGAAATATCGCTGATAATAATAATCCAAACAAACCATTCCTTCCCTTGAAACATTATATAATTTCTGAAAATTACACTGAATTGATAAAATAAAATTCACATCATATTCATGTCAATAAACAGCTGAGAAACAATACGTATTATGTGTTCACAGGTTCTTTGGAACTGCATAATCGATTCTGATATAGTTTTCCCAGGGGGCGCTTTCATGTCGTGGAATGTACTCTAAAGCAGGAATTTTAGCTGTTTCATTAATTATTAATGGCTTAGTTTATGAATGATTCGCGTGCGTTAATAAATATAATGCTTTAATAATTATTATACTCTTAATTTTTAATTTTTAAAAGAATTATCGTGGCGAAGCCACGGGCACCTCCTAGTCTAAAACAAGTATTACAGTACAATATATGAATTTTAAGGCAAACTCCTTTTTATCTTGACCTTTGGTGATAGGGCCAGGGTCCGGTCCCATCTAGTCCGGATTACCGGGATTCTACTGCATATATTTAATAATTGCTTTGCATATCTTGATTTTCTATGACACATATTATATTGCGGTATCAGAGAGTGTGAATGGTATTTTTTTTTTTTTTAGGTAAAATGGTGGATTACGTTTAATGAACCCTTTTGGACTGCACTGGCTTACGAGTTTAGTTCTTTCGCTCCTGGAGTAAACACATTTGGAGTTGGGCCGTATCTCGTCACACACAACATTCTCAAAGCGCACGCCCGGGCGTACCACTTGTACGACAAGGAATTCCGACAAGAGCAAAATGGTGAGAAATGGTGGAAATATCTCTAATACAAAAAAATCCCTAAGCACGGGCAATACAACACTCTCACATAAGAATTTGGGTATATTTATATTGATATGTAGTACAATTGATTCTTGAGGGATTACTTACACCTTATTGAATTTCTCATCTATTTTCATTTCTGTTTTGTTTGTCAATGGGACGTATTTCTTGAGATTGTTTAATTACAATGGCAACGATTATTTTCCTATATTTACAGCCGAAAAGGATTTAATTTAGTTTAATTGCAAGCACAAGAGAAAAGATTTTAAATATATATATTATATATTTATAATATATATTATATATATGTTTATATATACAGAGTGCTTCAGAAAAATGTATACACATATTGAAGTGTCATAGAAAATCTATTTTCCGTTCTACGAGGTTAAATTTCTGGAAATGGAAAGCTTAAAGTCCAATTTGAAAAATAAATTGCTTTCTAATGAAAATGTGATTGTTCAAATGTTCAAAATGGTGGCCTTCAGCATCAATACATTTCTGAGTACGAGTCACCACTGATTCCGTACATCGTACCAAAGTGTCCAATGAGATTTCTGCGCACAATTCCAAAGTATGTCTAAGTTACGCTGTTTACGTTTGTACACATCTTTTACTGGGCCCCATAAGAAGAAATCCAGCGGCGTTAGGTCTGGAGAGCATACAGGAAACTCGATTGACTCCCTGCGTCCTATCCACTGGCTTGGCAAATTTTGGTCCAGGTATGCTCGTACGTCCTTTGACAGTGCGGCGGAGCGCCATCTTGTTGGTAATAAAACCGTATAATGCACGAATGGCAGGGAATATGGAATGAGCAAGCATTGTTTGGTACTTTTCATTGTTGGATGATTATGGCACGTTTATTGGACGAATGTTGAATCTATTCTGCTGCCATCTGTTGAAGAAATATAACATTACTTTCTCCCAAAAATTTAACCTTGTAGAACGGGAAATAAATTTTCTATAACAGTTCAAAGTGTGTATACATTTTTCGGAAACACTCTGTATATAGGCCTATATGAACTTGCCTCTTGCAAACATTAATCTTTCTGTTGAATATTTCATAATACTGATTATTATTAATACACATGAAAGATGTGAATAAAAAAAGAAAGTATGAATCAAACCCGGAACCTTGCCGAATATGCCATTGAGTCACAATTATACCGGTCACGCTATGTAGGAGAAGTAATGATTTCTCCTTTTTAAGAAGTACTTGTTATGTAGTTATCATAAAGCGATGACAGAGGAGCGTTGAAAACATTCGCAACAGAACAGATTCGCCTCCGTGTGTATCATGCTCTGACGAGTTTGACTAGTTTTCCGGTTTGGATTATGAATTTGGAGCTTTGTCTTCTTTCTTGCTCTGCTCGTACCGTAGGTACCATCGGCAGAGGAAGTATTGTTTCGACCCCCAAATTCGAACTGAGTTTTTAACATAAAACACGTTTTCAGGTCCCTGAATCCAAAATAGTATTTTTGGAAACATGTCTGTGTGTGTCTGTGAACAGTGTAGCTCCAGAACGGAATATCGTATGAAAGTAAAATTTTGTATGTGGGTTAGGTGTTTTCTGAGGATGTGACACGAAGATTGGCGACAACTTTGTTACCTTTAAGGGGACTTTACATAAAGAAAATTTCGTTTTGTTATAGCCAAGCTTCAAATCATAGCCCATACACCAACATTGTGCTAGTTGTTGCTTGTATGTTACCAAATTTTTTCACAGTGCCTTATTCGACTATTTTCACAGGCAAAATAACATTGTCTGCTCAAATCCAATGGCCCGTACCATTGAACTCAACATCAGAAGATGACATTGAGGCTGCTGATTGGTTTATTCAGTTTCAAGTGAGTCTGCATAAATACAGCCATACTAACTTAATAACTTCTTAATATAACCGTCAGTGTACGGATAGGGGGAAAAAAAAGCGGACCAACTCTTGTAGCTGATTTCAGAGCCTTGGTCTCACCAGTGACCATGCGTATTCCTTAGACCTGTGTAGTTGGACATACGTGATACGTAAATAAATGTAAGAGATGTAGCGGAAACGTTATTTTCACAAGCAATGCAAATTACGTGAAATTATTTCTCAATTCAAGCAATTTATCGGCTGTAGTCGCCTTGTCAATAACTTGTTTCTAACAGACTCTCAAGAAACATTGATTGTTAAGCGATTCCGTAGCACAATTACAGCGCGTTCGACTGGTAAATAACACGTTCTCGGTTCGATTCCTGCCAAGGAAGGTAATTTTTTGTCTCCTTAATGAACATTGTTTTCCCACTACTTTTCGATTGCCGTAATATTTAACTACTTAATTAACGGATTATTCCCAGAAAATGAGTTTCACTAGCTTATTTTCTAATGGGTTTCGAAATGGGCTAAGACAACAGTCGACACTGGAACAAATTTGAATACATTCCCTGCTGTCCTGTGAATACCGCTAGGCATGCGCAGTGGCTCATATCGGCAACTTAGATATTTTAGTCAGTCCGCTTTTTTTTCTTCCCTACCTGTACAATATACAAAGGTAAACTAATATAAAATATTTGAGGCATAGCCAAGATATTTAATGAACTCAATAGTATAGACAATGCATGAGTAGATAATTTCTCGCAATGTACGCAAGACTGTAGAAATATTCTAGCAACAGCTAAACTAAAAGTATGTACCTAAAAATAATCAATAGAATCAATAATGCAGTTAATGTCTTTAGGATATTATTTTACTTATCAGACACTAACGAAAAATGATTTACAAATTTACTGTGAACAAGGCATTATTGAGAAACTAGTTCTTAACAATCAGCGTGTTCCGTTTCTCAACGCTTTTACACCGGACCGGTGGCAAACGATGACGTCACGCTGCAGCGGAATTGGAACAAAACTGCTGGATTTATGCTGCCATCAATGGCGACTAAATTACTAGTGATTCTAATATTTTCTTACAGGAAGCATTGGTGTATTATGGTTTCAAACAAATAGAATTTACATTATTATTGACATAGCTAAAAGTCTTCCCATTTAGTAGTAACTGAAAATATCCCCCCTTTGCCGTACTAGTCACGTCTAACCTAAAACTTTCGGAAGAATGTCTCCATATAAAACCCAAACACAACTGACAAGTGTCACAATTTTTAATATAACACGTTTTTGCAGCTAGGGTTTCTTAAATAGCGAATACCATATCAAATTAAATCAGGTAGGATAATATAATTGCTGGTCAGTAATTTTAAACATACCATCCAGTTATAGACAGCGAGTTCTTATAATCTGAAGAGAATATACATAAGTTAACCTACTTCTTCTAATATTGTTTTTATGCCTATACTCGTTACCTTTCTTCCTAAACATTTTGGAGTTTTATTGTTCCTATGCATCTATCATTAAGCTATACATACAATAATAATAATAATAATTTTATTATATATATATATATATATATATATATATATATATATATATATATATATATATATATATATGTCAAGTCAAGTGACAGCATGGACACCGGGCAGGATTGAGTGAAGCCCATCGTCTGCTAATTCCCCCGCAGTTTTACGTGAGCCAATCAGATTCATTGGTGGATTCTCGCACCATATCCACGGGCCGGTGGAACCGATGCCAAAGCGTTGTGGAAACTGGTGGCACCGATGACGTCATTACTTAGCTTTGGAACAAAAATGCTGCCAGCGCTTTCACAGCGTTGAGAAACGGAACACGCTGAATGGGAATGCAAATAATTCGGCCCCTAAAATATAATTTCTTGCCTTTGCTTTTCACTGTCTAATCTCAGTTTCATTGATCATATAAATATAAATTTATATACCGGTATATATATATAATTATAATAGGATACTATTATTATTATTATTATTATTATTATTATTATTATTATTATTCATAAGAAAAATATTTAAAAATCACTTCCAGATGGGCTGGTTTTGCAATCCAATATTCAGCGAGGAAGGAGATTATCCTCAAGTAATGATAGATATCATTGGAAATAGAAGCTTGGCTGAAGGATACAGTGTCTCTAGACTGCCTAAATTCACCCCGGAAGAAGTTAATTACATCCGTGGTAAGTATGATATAGGACTACTTAAGAATTAGCCATACTGTTTTAAATAAGACTGTAAATGAAAGTCTACTAATTTGATATGTATATGAGATTATCATATATACACAGTTGATCATGAAAAATAGAACAATTGCATGCAAATCTACCTGTACTTCTTCAGGTTACCTTTTGTTTTTCTCAAAACGGACTGGTCTATGATATATTCCTAGTGCTGTCTTCGGATTCTAGACCTTGAACTTTCTCACTGACCTAGAAGTTTGAAGATCGGAGCTCTTGTGCTGTCATGGATCGAATGTGGTGACGACGGATGTTATAGAACTTTTAAGTGCTTTGGAAGTTTTAGTTACATATTTAGGTCTATATTAATTTACTTTATGACAAAGTTACAATTTTCGTTATGCGAGAATCAACTTTATAAATTTATAAATTGAAATTACACTAAAGTGTGACAGTTTTTGCAACCCGTCCTATCTTCTGGTTGGATTCAAATATCAATATCGTATTTCCATCCTGAACAGTGGTAACCTTCTAAGCAGGCAATGTCTTTGCAAATCTATTTTGTTTCAGGAACGGCAGACTACCTAGGAATAAATATATACACGGCTCTTCTACTCACAAAGATGACGGAAAATGAAAACAACGTCACTTCATATATGGGCGATTCGAGTTCACTGATATACACTGACAAAAGCTGGGCATCATCAAAGCAGTCGGACTGGATTGCTGTAAGGATAAACATCTTGCATATTTAAATAAGATTTAAAAACTAATTTCAACGAACATGAATCTATTTTTAATAATCCGTGCGTTTTCTTGACAATGATTATCCTATTGCTTTATTAATATGTCAACTATTTGTTCATCGCATTCTTCATTACTACTACGGTCATATCGGCGACAATACCTAGGTGTCATTTCAGTGACTATTCCACTTATACTCCACGTGCTTGATATTGATCAATGATTTTATGCAATTGTTCGGATATAGACCAATGACGATCGTTTATCTTATAATGTGATTGCTAGGAATACAAGAATGCGATTTTATCTGATAAAACATCAGCTCGTTACTAGAAATGTAGGTACGTATCAACAATAATTTGCAGTGATTCGTACATCACATGCTGCTTTGAGCGGAATAAAAACACGTTATTTTATACAATATAGCTTGTTTGGAAATTAAAATAATATAAATTTACAATGATTAAACTCAATTTAGATTCATATCCTCCATTGGTATTCGTAAAGGCATTGGTATACATAGTTACAATCTTGAAACCCCAATCGATTCATCGATTGATTCATAGTATGCCGTGTTCTCGAAGCTGACATTTATTTTTATATAACGAAATAACGAATTAATTATTATTTATATAAGCCGTTACATTTTATTCCTGGAACAGTCTTAAATATATCCAACTCGAGGTTGAGAATGTCATCAGATAAAATTCGTAATCTCTCGCGGGATTACCTGTGATAAAAATAAAAATATTTTTGAACAGTTTAGTTATTCTCGTGTTATAATTAGAGACCTGATTTTAAAGGGAATTCCTTTTTTTATATGTCATCACAAAACGTGATATAATTGAACAGGACATTACTGAGTAAGTTTCAACTGCAAATGACCTGGTTTTAACGTCCCTTTTTTCCCCCTTTTTTAGGCTCATTTCCCTTTTTTTTAGGAACTTTCCCTTCCCAGTACCTTTTTGCTTATTTATTTTGAAAAATTCGTAAATTACCCAGTATTTGGCAACATGAAAACATTAAAAATTGTTTTCACTGATTCACCATTGAAAAAATAATTCCTCCCAGCAGAATAGAGCGTTACACAGGCTTGCCATTGCCTAAGTTTCCTATTATAAGAAGGTGGGGAACATGGATTTCGTGTGCTATTTTCCTCTGTGAGAATTTCAACAAAATCAAAAAAATGTCTTCAGTCATTAGATGTTACAGAATCAGCAGCTGTAGAGCAAGCAAAGGCTTTACATAAAACAAACATGTATTTCTCTGTTGAATTTTTACACTCTCTTACTTTTATATCCCTTTTTTTCCCACCTTTTCTTGGCAATAATTTTCCCTTTTTTCGTCCATTTTTGTGTGAAAATTTTCCCTTTAAAATCCGGTCTCTAGTTATAATTTCAGTACCAGTACCGATATCTTAATCTCATAGGTGTAAATCTTTATTATTTCTAGTCAAAAGCAAAAGCAAAAATGGTTTGCAATTGAAAAGGAAATTCTAAGGTAATTAAATAATACTTGAGTTAAAAACGATCCGAAAGGTTTTCTGATCCTCCAGACGCTTGCCTACGGTATGAACATTGCATTGTGGTACCAGTACTCCGCACTCATCTTTCAAAACG
The DNA here is from genome assembly GCA_964059195.1 of Ectobius pallidus. Lineage (NCBI taxonomy): Eukaryota > Metazoa > Arthropoda > Insecta > Blattodea > Ectobiidae > Ectobius > Ectobius pallidus. The sequence continues at coordinate 100,067,078 of CAXKWD010000010.1, forward strand.
ATTTAAACATTACATCGGATTTTCTTTTTACATATTTATCTCTGTTGTTAATTTTAACTGGCGTGGATATTAGAGTGAACAAGTGAGTGGATGGCAGTGGGTGAGTGAATGAGTGAATAAGTTATATAAAATTGCATATTTATCCGTTTAAGGTCTACTTCATACCCTTGTTTCAGATCGCGCCATTCTCTTTGAGGAAGACATTGAACTGGATAAAAGATCATTATGGTGATCATTGGGAAATTTACATTACCGAAAATGGTTTCGCCGACGGTGCTGACCACAATGACACCATGCGGGTTACTTACCTAGCGGTAAGCTGACCAAAAGAAAATTGTCTAAAACGGATTTTCTTTATTTAAGTACAAAATATTCTTGAGATTAATACTGCTCCTATTCTAAAAAACAGTATAATTATATTGCAAGTTATACTTGATCAAAAGTTAGAACACAGCACATTGATAAATGTATTTCTAAAAATTATCTGTAGGCTGGCAAAGATGAAATATTTTCTTAAGCTATAATTTGCAGAACAACTCTGGTAATCTCAGACTTAATTATTATTGTGATTTGTAAGGGTGAGATGTGGTATGAGTCCTTATCAAAATGTAGTCCACCAAATTCCAATACTAGTATGAATAGTATAATTGTAAATATTGACAAATTTAACATTTCAGAATATGAGCTTTCGGGAAAATTCCCGGATCGTCGCGCAGCTCTAATTTGCTTCAAAGGGCTGCTGACTAGCGATTATTATTATTTTTCTTTTTAAGCTGAAAAATATAAGGATGAAAGCTGTGTGTACGGATTGAGATGCAATTTGGGCCTACAGAAATTTGAACTTTGTACGCTGATGTCTATTGAAAAGGATATTTCAAAAACCTGTAATGTGATATTAACGACGAACCGTAAAATAGAGCACTATTGAAATCTCTTCGGGTTGTTTAATGTAAAAATACACTTTAATGTCCACTACTAACTTGTAGATTTAATTTGATTATATTTCTAAACGAATAAACCTGGTATTTTAAATATTACAGTATAGTTTGACTGCAGATGTGTTGGTATAGGAACGCCTAAGATCAATTAGCAATTTTGCTCAGCAAGGACCAAAAAATTAGGTCACAGGTAGGCCCTACTTCAGAAATTGTATTTTGTACAGTAGGCTTAATGAAATATGTACAAGTATAACGGTTTTCTTGCAGGTATCCATTAATATAGTTGAAAACATAAATTAATAAGACTTTATTATTTTGTGACGCGTCAAAAGAAGTTGGAACAGTTGGAGGTTCATTAGTAGGGGATAGAGCCGTCGGCGTTCTCTAGAAGGCAGAACCTAATTTTATTCCCTATCCTATTCTGTTTCAGACGTATCTCATTGATTTATGGAAGGCGATTTACATAGATGGATGTAACGTGGTTGGGTATACGGTTTGGTCGCTCATCGACAACTTTGAGTGGGCATTTGGATACGGGTAAGTGCTAAGTTCACTACAACTCAATATTTGAAAGAATGTTCAATATGAAATATCCCAATACAATTTTACAAGCAAAACTTCTTGTGTCACGAGCAGATTTAAGAAGTTGGAATGCAAATAAATGCAAATTTTCCACATATATATATTTTTTACTATTCTTATTGGTATGTTGATGAAATAATTTGTAAAATTCACGAGTTTTCAAGTAGCTGAGAGAGAATTTTACTGTATATAACTTATGCAAGCATAATTATGCCTTTTAAAATTATGGCACCAAAGTTTAGAAAATGTATGCTTATTTGGCTTTTTTTAACATTCAAATAAAAATAAATAAATGCATATATCTCTTATACGTCAATTTAACATCGGTGACATCAGTATTACACGAGATAAGGAATCGTCGTTATCATACGAAAAGTGGATGAATGCCTTCTATCCAGGCATTTGAGAGTTAATCTCTGCAGGGTGTTAATTAATAATACCAAAATATTTTATCAGTGTATAGAGGTGACATAGACGAGCAACTTTTATTAAGAGACTTTTGCTCTACGGATATCCGTTGTATATATATGAGAATAGAGCCAAAAATTTTGAAATCTTTTATCAGGAAATGATAACATTTGTGTTGAAATACGAAATTTCAATAGATAACAACCCAATTTAAACATCAGTTCTGGGGGACTTTTATTAAATTTAAACAAAAATTATTCCACTACAAATAATGTAAATTAAATTATATTTAAAAATATCCAGAAGCTTCTATTCCAGTACTTTACAGTATCAGTATCCAGTATCTTTTAAACCAAGTCTATTTTACTATGGACGAGTAAAGAGTATTATTTTGTAACGTATGATTTCTCTTTTGCAGTCCAAAGTGGGGACTATTCCATGTGGATTTTAAAGATCCAAACAGAAAGCGCACTCCCAAACAGTCTGCTTTCTTAATGAAGAACGTGACAGCAACAAGGACAATTCCTCACGACTACATTGCCATAGAGGAGAAATTGAATAACAAGATTTTGAATGCTAAACATAGAGGAAAACTTCAGCGTGAATTTCATCCAGAAAAAGGTCGCCCCCTTTAAACCTGCAATTGTAATACTTGTGGTACACTGCGAACCACTGATGAAGCCACCGGACTACTATCATGCATATCCAGCATATAATGAAAATAATGCACAATCGGTTACGGAAACTAGTAACGGATCATACCAAACCACTTCATATAATGTAAAAGTAGGAGTGAAGTGATTGAATAATGCTCGTCCAATTAACTTATAGTCCTAAAATTTCGCTATGGTGTAATAAATATACAGGTATAATAATAGATAAAGAACGTTATGAAAGTGAAATACTGGCCTGAAATACTGACAAATCTCCCAATAAAAATAAAAACAATAAGCTAACATATATTACAAATAAATAACAAATACATCAACGGCTGGTTATTTCAACAATTACAACAGATATAATGAAGTCATATTGATGTAAGACAATCGTGCTATAATTGCTTAGTATGAAATCTTTCTCATTACTTTGATATCTATTTATTATCCGTATATTTATATTATAGTAAACAGACGTACATGTGATGCTCACAGTAATAAAAAACAATCCTATAGTATGGACAGTTTGAGGCATATATTATATAATTTATCGCACACACAGTGATCGCATTCCATTTACAAAAATGTCTGATGTTAATCTAACTAAGAATATTTGTGTATGATTTTTTCTTGTGTGTTTTAATGTGTTTAACAATTTTAAAAATTGCACTATCTAACTTTCATCATTTACTGAAAATATACATATACTGATTTGTTAATTGTACATGACATAAAATAAATCCATAAATATCAATTAGGGTTCATTGATGTTCAACGTTCTTGCAGCTGTCCTTGGTTTTTCTATTTTTGTGAGGGTATGAGACGAAACACTTTCTATTTTTGTGAGGGTATGAGGCGAAAAAGTTTATATTCTAATACCATATTTATTGATATAAATTCTCAGAAACAACAGAACACACCCATCCTACTGCCCTAAAACATTTCCGCGTCGATTCTTTTTTTTTTAATTTTAATTTTCTGCGAGCTAAGACGTAGTGGCGAGAGCAAAAAAATTGTCACGACGGTCGACATACCCTGGTAACGGTCGCACGCTATGTACGGTAGAAGTCCCGTGGATTTGTCATTTATTCACACTTTACCTCTTATATATAATTATCAGTGTACTGTGTCCAGAGGCAAGAATCCTTTACCACTGAAATCGCTTAATGTTAGACTTAGTACTTTAGAATGTAAAAATGTATTTATTATAATATAAATACACGTAAAATAAAATATAATTTTCATTTATTTTTAAAGGAGTCGCTCTACTTGCGATCCAGTTTCGAAAATGTGCCGTGGAAACTGGAAATCTTCATCTTAAATGAGTTCACTATTAGGTATTGTACACCGAAAAGCTGATCAGTTAAAGAGACCCTCATGACTGTAGTTGTCGTTAGATAAGGATCTTTATTGCATGTGTGAATAATTGAGGGCCTTTTTCATAAAACGTAACATCTACGAAAAGAAAATTTAAGGTAATGGCTTTTTTAAATTCGATATGAATGAGATATTTGCAGCAATATGCTAATATTAACAGAATAGAGTGCCTTGAAAGTTATATCAAAGTAAACGTTGCACTTAAAACGATTTTTAAAATTGATAATATTCACGTAAATGAACAACATAATATACAACAAAATTCTCGCTTCGAAATTGCTTTTATGAATATTGCCATACTAAAATAATAATTTTCTCTCAAACTGAAATCGCCTTATGCATCATTATTGAACACACGGTAATCTTAGTAATGAGATAGATCGTCCTTCCACTCGCAAACTGTGGGCACAACCTTTAAAGACGAAGTAAAGTATTTTAGTTACTTATTTACAATATCACTAATGTTATCTGGAAATATAAGTTCCTTCTCTCATTTATTATTCACATCTTAAGATTTTAAAATTGATTGCTGGAATACTGGAATATATTGCTTTAACAAATTTTGCTTTTTATAATGCTGCACCCAAATATCATTCTAAACGGAAGCTTCTTCAAAACGTCCTATGACTCTATTCCGTATAAAATACGTTCTAGTTAGGGCCATGCACTTGGATATTATAGTTCGTTCACTGGTATTAGGAATTTTCTGGTTTGATGGAACTTTGTCCTCAAACAAAAGCTTGCAGTGAAAACCCAGTTGTCAGGTGGCAGAGCAACACTATCCATTCAGTCCGCCGAGTGGCAGATACCTCAAACCTTGTTTTTCTATGCCGGAACATGGCAGTAGGAGTAGAAATAGATGCTCTGCCAACGAGAACTAGTTTTTCAGTGGGCACTAATATGTGAGGAAAACGGTTCACAAAACTACAAGGTTCAAATACCACGAATGGAATATATAAAATACTAGTGTTTTTAATTCTGTTCCAGAAGTGGCTGCACATTCAATGCCGATTCCCTAACTCCATTATTGTCTCATACACTTTAGATACACAGCGTTTGCCTTTCAGTTCCTTTTACTACACTGTCCTCCTTGCAGGTTTCTCTGCTAACACATAATGTTTAACCAAAAATGTGCATTGTTTTACTTTGTATCATTCAGAATATCTGCATAAAATTAATCAAGTAATTTAATTATGAGTCTGAAGCGAAAAAATTCCACGTTTGTTTTTAAATTTAGAATGCAATAATCTAAATCATGTGAACAATATCAGTAACTTTAACATTTTCTATGCAGGAAAATATATCCTTGTTCTTTCATGATATACGATTTTTCAGACAGGAGGCTCAGAGTCACACATCCTATTTTTAATAATCAATCTTTATTAAAAATATACACAGAACACTAGAATGCAGTTAAAACTCAGCTTTTCCCCTCTTGCCAGCATAGACTAACAGTCTTACTAATAATCCAGTTGTAACATTTATACCAGGAATATACACAGCTGAGGAGAAAAAGTGCACTAATAATATCCTTGCATAAGGCTGAATGTGTGCAACGCTTTACACAGCCTGGCCCCCTTGTATAAACTTGACGTAAATAATCAAGATGGCCGATATCCGTAACAGCCGGTCGTTTCGTAGATGTCTGAGATTGAATTTTGAGGCTACGCATATTCTGAGCTGCTTTTGCGGAATTATAAACATTGTTCCTTGTTTGCGGGACATATTTCCATACTTGTACCCATGATTACAGCTTTCTGAAAACAATATAATGAAATACTGAAACTAGAATTGCTGTCTGCAGACGATGCATCGTTGTTTGCCCGCTGCTCCGATAGATGGCGTTCAGCAGTCCCTTCATAGCCAGGGGCTAGTAACGTCACGACTAGAGTGACGTGTTTGATGACGTTGAACGTACAAACCCGGTGTAAACCTCGGCAGTTACACTGCGTTTATTGGTAATACGACTTATGTAGAACTTGCACGGTGAACAACCAAACAACCGTTCAACGCAGATATAAGCAGCTTTTATTAGTAAGGCTGTAAATATATTCCGTATATGACAACATAACCATGAATTTGATGCATTTTGAAAGATATGTTGTACGAAAAAATGAACTTTACTGCCGTCTTCCTTAAAAAAATATTTAATAAATAAAGAAACTTCAAGATTGACTACTATAAAATTTGAGTGCATGTAGAGGTTAAGATTTATTAAAACTCATTAGGTGTAGATGTTGAGTTTTGTGAAAGCTCTTGTAATTTAACCACTTATTACAGCAGCAGATGTCAAGTTTAGATAAATTCAGACGTTTATAATGAATTCAGCACGTGCTAAACAATCATCGAAACATACCTAAACATCGAAAATTTTGTAGGTAGTCTGTTAAGTTTTTAAACACACTATTTAATTTCGCATATCAAAACGACGCTTGGATTATATCCGTTATTGTTACAGCGGGTTTTTTATACAACTGATGGGAGAGAATGAAGATTTTATTTAAAATTTTCACGTGCAAATTAGGACAGCATAGGGTACATCAATCACAGTTATTGCATCTTGCAATAATAGATAAAATTTGCTTACATAATAACAGCTGCACTAAGCTTTCATGGCTCCCAGATGACTTACCTTGCGGTTGCTATGACATCGATTACACTAAGTGATGTGCTAATCACTTGTTTAATAATTAAGTGTTTAATCAGCCAAGTCGTGTGATTAACGTGATTAGCTGGTCTCTGGCTTAATATCTGTGGGTACCATAGGCTTAGATAATACTGGATCAGGAAGTAGCCTATAATGTGGGTGTAATCTAACTGAATGCTTCGAACTCCTGCTTATACATTCTGGCTTCTGGGTTGTTGTAATGAGAAATATTAAACTTGGTTGATTCACCCCATTTCCATATAGGTTTATGCAATTTCAAAGCTACAATGAACCCCAGTGCTATTATTTTACTAACGAGTACTAGGAACTAAGGCATTTATGAACTTAACCAAAATGGTTGTCGCCAAAAGCGCAGAGGGTCGATCTCTTGAAAGTTTTAATGTGTCTCAAAAGCACAGAACAGAAAAGGCCTGCATGTCCACATTCTAGAAACTTATGCTGCCGATGCATCTTTCCTACCCTCTGTATTGTGTTTTTTTTAATTCATATTTTCTATAAATTAAATACTTCGGTTTGTAATATCATATGTCTGACAAATTGGAACACCATTGATACCGAACATGGTAATATATTAGACGGACTGGAGTTGTTTGAGGAAAACGACTTTGAAAATCAAAATATGACGAGAAATTAAAATTAAATTCTTGAAAATTCTTGGGTGATTAACGGACTCTTGCAGCAGTAATTTTAGTATATTTTTGAGTAGTTGGGCGTGCAAGAACAACAGCTCGAAGTTCTACAATTTACTATCTTGATAAGAATAGCGGAATGGAAAGTTCTACAGGAAGAAAACATTGGTATCAGCAATTGTATCACCAATCTACAATACTATACCCACATTCTGATAACAACAAGCTGCACCTTCTTATCAATAGATGGTAACTGTGATAACGGATGATCAACTTGCCTTTTTTGGTAAAGTTAATTTTTAATGATCTCTTTTAGAAATATTATATAAGATAGCTTGTAATACATTAAAATTTATGTAAAATAATCATACAAAGTTAAAAATAAATAAAATCAGGGAAAATGAAAAAACAAAGTGCCAAATGGAGTTAATAGGTCATATTTAAGAAACTATTGAGTTTTGGACCACGGTTTTTGAGAAAGTTTGATAAGCGTATGTGAAGGAATAAGTGGGGTAACTAGAATAATAACAAAACGAATTTACAACAAATCCCTCGTGTCAATAGTAAGCCTATTCCTTTATTTTATCAAAACATCTCAAGACGTATAAATACGCAGCCCAAAAAATTCAAAGTTAATTTTGGAGGAAAAAATTTAAAAAATTCAACATTTTGGAATTTTATCTTCTGTTATAGCCTAGGCTAAAAGCTGTGATTCTTCAAAATATTAAGTTTTTAGCTCATCTGGAAGTGAGTAAACATAAATGTTATTATGTGGATGATTAGACTGTCGTACATGTGAATGACGTCCAACCAGTTATCCATAGTTTTGGGGCAGCTAGAAATCATAAATTTTTTCACGCCTTTTGGCTGTCGTACATGACAGTATTCCCGCCCAATTTTACAATTCTATCTGTCCTATAAGATTGACAAAAATACAAAATGCAAAAAATATACATTTAGTTAAAAAAACCTCAACTTAACATATAACCCATGGAGATACGACAAAAAAAGTCCTGGGATCAAACTTTTAGAACTCTCAAAATCGGTAACTGCTGGTGCAATGGTTTCTTGATACGACTTAATTAAGCTATTATAAGCCTCCTGAAAGTTGCGTCAGCCGTTTTGTGTGTTTTTTGTAAATCTGATTATTTTGGAAAATTTCTGTCGGTACAAGCTATAGGCTATAAATATGTAAAGTTTCAAGTTTCTGATTCATCTGGAAGTTATCGTATAATATTTTATTATGTCCGTAGTATAGTGGTGATTTGTTATTAAGTGCCAGTATGGTACTTTATGAGATTGTGTGGGGGACGAAAAAATGTCTGTCCGTCTGTCTGTCCGTCCGTCTGTCCGTGCGTCTGTACGCACCATAACTCAAGTACGCTTTTTCGGATTTTCATGAAACTTGGTATAAACATTCATAATGTCGATGGGAAGAACCCTATTGATATTGAACTAAATCGGTTCACCGGTACCGAAGTAATGCCCAATTTAGTGCCTATTTTAATAGATTATGGCGCCTTTCTCATAGAAATACGCTGTAACGGATTTTCATGAAACTTGGTATACCCATTTATGACGTCCATGAGAAGTGCCCTATTGAATTTGAACCTAATCTGTTGACCGGTACCGGAGTAAAACCCAATTTAGTGTATATTTTAAAGACGCGGTAATTCAAATACGCTTTACCGGATTTTTATGAAACTTGGTTTACACGTTTACAATGTCCATGGGAAGACATCTATTCATAATGGATAAAATCGGTTGATCTGTTTCGGAGTAATGCTCAATTTAGTGCCTATTTTATGGCAATATACGTATTCGAAAGAATTTATAAAAAAAATGAAAATCAGTTATCTTGACAACATAGCCTATTGTTTTACTGTGATCTTATAAGGCCTTGGAAATTAAAATACAGGTAGCTATGACAAAAAACACTATTTTTTACATGCGCTTATCCAACTAGACCGTTAAAATGACCCAGGTGGCCGAGATGGTAGACCTTTCTTCTTCCGTAAGCCCTGCTTAATGAATAAATCTGGAGCTTAACTTGGAAATCAATTTAAAAAAAAACATATTCTGCATATCATAATTGCAGTCATAACTGATTAAACAAAAACAAACTGGCACGTTTTTACATCAGTTTACCTGATTTTATTTTTATAATGTTAATTGGTCGTTACTCCGGTACCGGTCAACCGATTTGGTCCAAAATCAATAGCGTTCGTCTTATGAATGTTTTAAGTGCTTATACTAAGTTACATGAAAATCCGATACAGCATACTAGAGTTATCGCGCGTACAGACACATGGACAGGCGGATATTTTCCCCGACCACAATTATAATCGTAGAGAGTGACATTGTGGCACTTAAAAATTAAGCTAAAAAATTGCACTTCCAAATAACTATAAAAATATAGTTAGTTTTAACGTCCTAAGCATTAAGTCATTATTAGTCAAAGCCCCCTACTGCCCGTTGCATGGCGAACCCATACGCATAACAATCTTTAGTACCCTTGTGGGATGGCAGCTTCTCCTACAAATGTGTTGTGCGTGTAGCCTGAACAGCACTTTGGAGGCGGAACTTGCTGACCAACATGACTAGCCGGGGATCGTTAACACTTACGCTGATGGCCTCCCGCTGTTAACAAGCGGAACATTTAAATGCTCTTTCTGCTTACTCTAATGCCCGTGGTGTGGAGTGTAGCGAAGCAGCTGGACGCAGATGTTACACGTCTTAACATACTGTTAATATAAGCACATTGTCATGAGAATTGCAATAAAATGATCGTATTTGGGATTGTTTCCTTTGACTATGACCAATCAATGACCAATCAATCAATATTGCACACTCTAATTCCTGATTTACACGGATAATGAAAATAGTGCGCTTGAAGTTTTTCTAAAGAAATTCAAAAGCTGAATATTAATGAATTTCATTTTTTCCAATGATGGAAATCACAAAGACAGTGAAGTTTAATAGTGTTAATAGGCCTAATGTGAAGATTTACCCTGCCTTTATACTCTATTTCCTCGGTCACTTCACTTGGTCGGATTACTTTGTGTTATTTTGAATCGTAAAGTATGTAACGTTTCATTTTATGGGCTGATCCCGCTAAGTGCTATCGCGTTGTAGTGATTATAGATGTTATCTCACTACTAAATACATTACAAGTTTGTCTTAAATTGTACATACATTAACGCGAATTAAGTGAATATCATATCAAAGCAAATAATGCCAACAGAAGAGACTCAGAAACTCAACAAATTCTAGAAATAAGCGTAGACGCACTAAATGTAAACAACAAAGTTCAATCACACTAACAGATAAACTCACAGCTCAAGAAATTTCAAGAAACAAAACGTATGATGCAATAAGTGTAAACAGAAAAGTTGTGAGTATATATCTTAAATTTTCAGTCGATAATAAAGGCACTTACCGAAAATCAAGTTCTTATCTCCGTTAATTTAGTAATTTCTCTTTCGTGAATTTGTGATTTCATAGCGAAAAATACGTAAATTGTAAATAAATCCTTCAGTTATGTACGAAGTATTTCTGTAATTCAGATGAGAATTTGCGTCTTCGATGATTATTATTAAGAGTCTGATGCAGCACTGCAGATGTCGTTTTGTGGTTGAAGAAAGTAAGGGGTGTGGGTGAAAAACTTGATAACCCACATTATTCTCTTTCTGAGATATGTGGGGTTAAAGTTTGAAAAATGTCCCTTAAATCTGTTATGAATTCTTTTTAGGAAAACATGCATTATAAACCTCTATACATGCAGACAGCATATTGTATTAAATTCTGATGTATTTTTCTTAGATTTTGTAATTTTCATGTGGGATATCAACTTTTTCCATGAATATCATAAATCTGTTATGAAATGGAAAACGTTGATAAACCATAACTAGGATTTCCTATTATATTCTTTTTAAAAATACCATCATAATTTTTCAAAATATTTATTATAATAATGATTAATATTGATAATTAATTATCATTGTTCATTACTAAAATGCAAGTTACATAAGTTACTTCACTATGCCAAACATATTTACACTATTTAAAACATATCTTAATCGGTCATCTCCCCATGATTCTTCTTCATCAAGATAAGGTAGCAAAGAAGAGCACTTTCTGCTCGTCTGTTTAGTTAAGTCTTCATTCTTAAAGATTCTATTGTAATAACTAGTGATGTGATGCTGTGGTGTATATGAATCTTCACTGACAAAGGTTTAAGTTAACTTTATGATCTGATAATGGAAAAACTTGACATACCACATTAATAAGAAATTTAGTCTTAGAACAATATCCTTAGTTAATAAAAACATTATAGTATGGGGTTTCACATATATAGTAATATTAATACATTATAATTTTACAAGTATTACTGAATAATAGCAATATTTAAGAAAATCATATTACACAAATGGAAAAACTTGATAACCCAACAGTCCTAACCTGATCATCAACTGCAAATAAAAACACTCACTTCATCATTTGAAGACCCCATGTCCTCATCAAAAACATAGTGAGGCTAACGAATACTATCATCAGAATCTGCAAACACTAGCAGAGACATCTCACGCACTCTTTTCTTTTGTAAAATTGCCTTTTTCTCTTCCTGTTCAACAACACTAGACTCCATGGCAGCCATCTTGAAAATGTGGGTTGTCAATGTTTTCCATTAACACAAAGCGCAATGTGGCATATCAACATAGGTGATAACTCTGCCATTAAGTGGCTTTCAGAGAAAATTCTTTGATATAGGTATTGACAACAACCCGATGAAGTCGGTAATGCAGGTAACTCATTTTTCCAAAAATTGTGGGTTATCAAGTTTTTCGACCACACCCCTCAGTTCACCTGTTAGCCTAGAACAGCTGAGCTTTAACGGCGTTGACATATATTATTAAAATACAGTACTATGTCTGACTGAGTTCTTCGTAGTCTTGTTCTCCAACCATAAGTTCTTTAAACAACTTTTCAGGATTGTTTAATCATGTAATTTCCTTTAAGGGACCTAGAACTCACACCTATATCTCCTACCGATACCACATATTCTTTTTTGTACTTTATGTTCATTACTTAAATTATTTACAACGAACCTGGTGTGCTTCAGTATACCCTAAGGTCCAATCTCATTATAAAAATGTGGCATTATAATTGATTGTATGTTATACAGTTATGATAATATATATCGAGGTAATTTATTTCTACCTACATTTGACTATCTTGGAGCCCTAATTATATCATATCATTGGTATGTAAAAAGTCCACCTCTTTCAATGCAACGACCTCTATGGATTTGAAGTTTGAACTAAGAATGGCATACCTCAAAATCAGAGGATAGGGATGATTATACAGTGGAAGATTAGAGAAATTTTAACTTTTAATTCCCTACCTCTTTAGCCATTATGTCAAATGCAAGAGAATAAGCTGGTGTATCTGAGACCTACATGTACATTACGACAAAATAATTTATGGGCATGGTCATATGAGACAAATATGAGGATCCTACTGCAATTAAAACAATTACCTTAGTGGAAAACCTCCAACACGTGAACCGCTCTCCATATCCACCCCAATGGTTATACAGAGAATTACTAAGCTATGCCATTATCTCCACATTTCAAGTATTAATAGAAATCTACACATTCTTTTAAACACAAGAATCGCAAACACGCTTGCAAACAAATAATCCGTTATGCTCTCGGTTCTGAACTAAACGCAGCAGAATATGAATCTGAAATAAGTCCAGGACGGAATGAACTAGCTCTCGAGGAGCTATTTGAATGCAGAAGAAGCGGATCTGGGTAATAAGTTAGTCATTAAGAGCCCCGATATTCGGACCCGGAACTCATTTCTGGTCCAATACTTCATATTACAAGTGAAATGACGCAAACACAAACAGGGTAGGCTGTTCCCCTTCACGGGAAGTATTCATATGTAGAGAGAAGGTTATAAGCACCTGTTCGAAGAAATTGCCGAGTATGTTACCTAGCTTTTATCCTAAACCGTTACGATTAATTTTGGGGAGTTCGAACTGGATTCACATCGACATAATCTTATTCCAGTTGAGTCCTCTGATTTATTTGTTGTTTTATTTATGCTATCCTCTCCATCAAGGTTCTTATTTTAGTCTTAGGTAAGAAAAAAAAAAAATAGTCCCACAAACCATTTACTTCGAAAGGAAGTCCTTCAGCTTTCCCCAAAGGAATAGACAAATCATAATGTATAATATAATATAATATGTTAGAGTTTGAACACAAAACAAGACAAACCAGAATTAAACAATAGTGACAATAAGTAACACAACACATGCATGTATCCTAATTTTACTTACACATCCTATATATTGCTCATATAATTAAATATATAACAAATGACTGAAAAAAGAAAAGAACAATGGTGCTCACATTTAGAGAATCGCTGGAAAACCATTCTTTAAATAACAATACAAAATTATGAATATAGCTAAATTTTAGCTAGTACAAATTGCTCGTTCATTTATAAAGTGGCTGATAAATGTAGGCCTAATGGAATTGGAGACCAAGGTGAACAGAAAAATATCATAGAAATCCCCAAATAAAAGGTTAATAGTCCGACGATCTATGACGTAATTCTTAAGTAAAATTATCAACAGCCTATTTAGATATAGTATAATGGCTAGTGGCGTGTACGTTGGTTTAGTGGAAAATCTTGTATCTTTTACCATAAATGTAATCGGAATAAAAGAGTTTCATTTGTTTCCAGAGGTGATATCCCTGATCGCCAGGCATGCTATGTATGAATTATTGCGTGTCTGATAGAGGTCTGCCGGTCGTCCGAGACCTTCCATATCATTCCAGCCAATCGCAATTTCATTTGCACTGCCAGTAGTTAGCAGTTCTCACCCGAAGATGGATTCCTGTTATACGAGTAGGTAAACGTGGAGCAGAATTCTGTTCGAATAGCAATGGACCTATAGTTTACGAAAATTTTTTCAAACATCCGTAATATATCAGTTAGCCTAATCTTATACTACGTTTTCAGAGTTAACATTTTCGAGTGTTTAAGGAGTTAAAATGGAGACAAAACATATCAGGCGCAGAAGTGAATATCACATGCAGTAGCTCAGAATATTAAGTTTATTCTTGTCTTTATTTTTCTTTAACTTTTAAGGGCAATAACTGGGAAATTTATCTTGGTAATTAAACCTCGGAATCATCTTTACAAATCGTATTTATTTGAACGAGGGAAAGTGAAACTATCGCTGTATCCTTTTCTGGTTCAGTGTTGTAGTGGTTAATCTCACATGGTGGCTGCATTTCTGAGGGTAATGCACTCTAAAATAAAAAGTGAAGAGGAGATTAATTTAATGTATTATTTTTTCAGAGAAGAAAGAGAAAAATAATTAAGTTTGGTTGGTTATGTTACTGACATCACCAATACTAAATGTAAGAAACCAAGTTCATTCATCTTAAAGTTAGTAGTAAATTGCGACGGATCTGTTACTTTCAGAATTCTTACAAATAAATAAGAGAACTGTTTAGTGTGCTTTAAGTACTGTTTAATGTGCCTTAAGTACTGATTATAGATTCATATCTATACTTTTATGTTATTTTTAACAGTAAACATTGTTTAATAGAACTCTCTCGACCTATGCAAAGTTCCATTTTATGGGCTGAGCCCGTTAAGAGTAAAGAAGAAGGTGCTAGAATGTTATACAGATTGTAGAAAATATCACCAGATGTCACTGACGTTCTCTTTCCTTTCGTACAAGTTAACAGTTATATTATTTCCTTAATTTTAACCACTACAAATACTATTATTCCTATTACTAGTGCCGTGTACCTACGATCATTTACAAATCAAAATAACATAAATATAACTATTTCTACAAAGAAATTTTGTCCATATATTAGATTCAGGCAGTTTAACGTATTTGACAAAACACGTACGTAAGCCAACACAATATTTAGTTTCTCTCAAAACATGACATACGAAATTTATTTCTCCCCATTCATTCGAAGGACTTTTTCAGTATTAGTTCCTATTGCCTTTTCTATAACTTCAAGAGAGACATTCATTTCTTTATAAATAGGTAATTCTTTTACGCCAATATTTCTGCGATGTTCAAGTGTTTCAATCAGTGATTGTTTTAAAACAAATTGTTACCAACCAAAAGAGTATGATTTCCGCTACATACGAAATTACTAAAAAGTTGTTTGATTAATATTCTAAACACAAGCGATCTGAAAGTATTTTCCTTTTAAAAATTATCCATTTAAAATAACATAAAACGTCGTACGGTGTTCGCAAGTTATATAGAATTTAACGAAGTTAACAAAAGTTAATTCGTCTCAAAATATATTTCCCTATTAAGATTAGTATTGGCATGATCTACTAATTACCTTACAATTACAAGTACATGACATAATCAGAATGGGTGATGGGAAGCCCATAGTGCTTGTTGCAAGGACAACAATTCCCAACTGTTTTGCTATTAAAGTCACCGAGGGTTAATATTATAATTTTATTAATTTTATGTAAAATCCTCCACCGCAAAAAAACGCATTTCCATACCGTATGCCCGCTAGTATCTCTCCACCCATTGCTGTATTCAAACAGTTTGGCTAACTGCACTAACATTCTACGAAAAATTCTACGAACAGAAAATGACTACTCCTAGACAAATTGAGCTAATTTAAGTGAACTATTTAATTCAAGCACTAAAATACGTATAAGGAAAATTTCAAATTGTATTATTTACAAAAACAAATGAAACGAAATGGCCAACGTTAAGACATCAACGGTAGATTTTTTAATCACGAAGATATTGTAAAAATATTTAAACAAAAAATACACAAATGTTCACATTAGTTCAAATAACTTATACGAAATTTCTTTGCTCACAAATAATAAGATTGGCATATGTTCTTAATTTGAATGCTGAAATTAATCGAGGTGACTTTATTCCGTCATAGAAAAAGTGAGATATTGGGATAACATGACAAAGAAAACTCTTGAAAGCTATTAGAAATAAGATACAGACAGCAAAGAAGAATTTAATTTCCGCTCGAGCACTTAAAACTTTAGCAAAATGAAAGATTCTACTCCATGAAAAAGAGCTTCTAGAACAAGTTGGACGTCTTCCTGCAAAGTGATTTCCAAGTTGAGCATTCAGAAACTATAAAATGGAACTCAATTAACAAAAGTAGAGCTGTTAATCACTGTTTGGATGCTAATTCAAAAAGATCTTATCAACGACAAAGAACTGTGAACACAAGACTACAAATGTTTTCCTCAAGTCTGCGCACTGCATAATGCTGACATGTCTTCGAACTATAATAGTGTAAGTATTTTAATATTCTTAACAGAAGTAAACATAACATAAGTAAAGAAATAAATTCCTTTCAAGATAATCAATAGTAGTGTAAGGTTGGAAATTAATTGAATCTAACAGTAACAACTACAAAAGAAGTGATATATTCATGTTTTTCTTCTTCTTAGGAATAAGAAATATCAGTTAATTTAATTATAATGGTATCTTTCTAATACCAGAAGCAGGAATAAGCGTTCTTAGAATTTTCAGACGAAATTGACAGTAAGCTTCAACATCGAATTAAAATTCAGTACCGTATTAGTTTATTTAATACCATGTGTCACTTCAGTGATAGGTGTTGCACTAGTAAAAGTAATTTTGCTTAAATGTTTTTAAGTACTCTAACCCAAAATATTTTTGTGACATTTATTAAAGTTCTTGACACATTCATAACTCTACAAAATGGAATTAGGCCTAAATAATTAACGTTAAAATAAATAACTTAAGAGATAAAATAACATGAATCTGCAAATTTTATTATTTTATCATAATAAATAATGCAAATACTGTTTTTTTTTAAATGGAAAACGAATCTGCTATAACCTACCACGGAATAAAGTTAAGACGATCGCGGTTATTAGTCCATTTCAGCAACTTGCTACATATCAACCTTTCGGTCTTGTAAATAATAAAAGTCTGTTCCAAAACAGATAGTTAAAGACTTCACCTTTGGGACACGGCCATATTTCTGTATAGCTGCACTTGTTTAATATCATTCCTAAGAAAATAATTCTTTATTACTATTTAAATTATATTTATATTGAATTGCAGCCAAAGTTATTCTTTTATTTCTTGCAAACGCGCGTATAGGAAACTATTATTGTCTTTCTTTATAAATAATAAATCAATGAGCTATTAGCGTTCAACATTGATTTAACAACTTCGAAGGAAGAACAATTTTTTTTTAATTCTTTACCTTTAAGTTAAAGGGAGCTCAAAACTTCCAGAAACGATTATTTTATTTTTATATAAATCTGAAATCGTGATTTGAACATTTGTAAGTTCTAAGTCTTCTTGGAGTTCTATCTTCTCAAGACTCTATAGTCTTTTCCCTTGCTCTGAAACCTCTTAGAAGATATTAGTAGGGAATAGGGAAGTGTGTATACACACATGCGGTAAACCGTGTAAATGATATGTTGACAGTGTTGTCTCTTCAAGTCTAATTTGATTTGCAGGGAAGATACACATTACGAGATAATTAATGTTAATTATTACGGTGCTTCTCCAGGTTCTTCTTCGTTACAAGAAGCTCCGTCAGAGGCGCTCAGTACCTGCAATACAACCTGTCAACTAATTACAACAAGCTCGACTCTCCAGGAGAACTTGAAGGTAAACATCCACAGAAAATTGCCTTGATACTTTATCGCCTCGGCAAATTCGCTTGGTCGAATTCTTACTTTATGTTATTTTGAATCGTAAACGTATCTGCTTCTATGTAAGTTCCATTTTACGAGATGAACCCACTAAGGGTAAAGAAAAGATGCTAGCACGATTATAAAGGATAATCACCAAAGTCACTATGATTCACGTCCCTTTCGTGCAAATAAAATATAACTGATCTTCTACAAATCATATTTTTCTTATTACTATTACTATCGTGTACCTATTAATGCTTTACAATTAAATCTTCTTCTTCTATATTAATAAAAGGAAGTGTCTGTCTTCCTTCTGTCTGTCTGTCCGCGATGCCCAGCGAAATCTACTCAACGCAGAGATCTGAAATTTTAAACATAGGTGGACTGAAGGGTCGGAAAATGCACCTCGAAGCCGGAATTTTAATTTTCGCTTTCGTTTGTGAGTTATGAGTGAAAAACAAGCAGAACACATGCATTTTTTGCGTTTTCGAAGCATCAGTTTTCAGTATATTTCAATGTCAAATCAATTACAGTAGGCTTTGGCTATTTCTGTCATACCTTGGACATAAAGCCATCGCGATCGCTTGAATGTTGTAGCTCACGCTGGTCGATTCATTTGTTTATAACGTCAAGGCACGCAGACATATGAAATTTTCAACCTACACCGAAGAGGATTATTATTATTATTATTATTATTATTATTATTATTATTATTATTATTATTAATATTATTATTATTATTATTATAAGAGGGATAATCAATATAGGCCTAAATATGGTCAAACATTGTTCGATTTGGATGAAACTCATTATACAGGGGTTTCCTCGGCCAATGACCTCGAATCTGAGGTCGCTTTTACCAGGCGACGCTATCTAATCGTGGTATGTAATTCACGTGATTTAGGTGTTAATAAATATAATGATTTAACTATTATGCTCTTAATTTTTAATTTTTCAAATAATTATCGCGGGCGAAGCCGCGGGCACATGCTAGTTTAACATAAATATAACTATTTCGGTAAGAAATATTTGGTCCATAAACTAGATACCAGCAATTTAAAGTTTTGGACAAAACACAAACTTAAGCCAACACAACATTTAGTTTCGCTCAAAACATTACTTACGACCTTCGTTTCTTCCCATTGATTCAAAATATGCAATTCCTTGTTTCAGCGAAGGATTTTTTAAATATTAATTCTTTATTGTTTTTCGTATAACTTCAAGAGGAACATACATTTATTTACAAATAGGTTCAATCTTCTACACAGATGTTTCTGCGATGTTCAACTGTTTCAAAAAGTGCTTTATTTGAAACAAACTGTTCCCAACCAAAAGAGCCTGAATTTCGCTACACATGAAATTACTAAAAAAAGTACTTTGATTACTATTCTAAGCATAAGCGAACTGAATTGTTTTCCTTTTAAAATATACGATTCGAAATAACATAAGACGTTTAAATTACTCGAAATTTTGTTTTATTGCAGTAAGAAGAGATAAGCCGTTCGTTGTAAAGCTGAAATTAAGAATTCAAGATATCATATCAGTCAAGGAGTTTGAGGACGTGAGTATATTTCAATTCTACTTGTTCAGGTTGTAATAAGCACATGTTTTTATCTGCCTAGAATTGTAGCATGTTGTCAGTCTCTAGAGAAGTACCGGTACATCTCATGCAATTCAGTACTTTTCAGATATAATCAGCAGGCAACATACTACAAAGAGAATGGAACATACAACAATGCTACAAAACCCAGAGCTTCGTAAGGGAACTTAATGTTTAACGAATTGTTGTTACTAATTCAGCACCTTTATTAGTCTTCTTTGAACTTTATTGCATAATTGCAGTTTAGCATAGGCCTATATTAATGTCCAGTTCTGATGTACATTCTCTTGTGGCTAGATTTTATAAAGCAAATTGCTTAACATGTTTTACATACGATACGCAATGCTTAAATGTGTGTTTTTTTTATTTGCTTACAGTCTTACTAATAATCCATGCGTGCAATCAGCTGAGGATAAAAATTTACTAATAGACCCTACACAAAAGACAATGTGTGCAAGGCTTTACACAGCGTAACACCCTTGTATAATCTTAACGTAAGTAATAACAGCCGGTCGTTTGGTGGATATTTGAGATTGAATTCTGAGGTTATACATTCATTCTGCAGGTAATATGTCATGAAGCTTTCTCAACTGATTCTACGGAATTATGAACATTGTTCCCTGTTTGCTGGAAAAATATCTTAATTTTACCCATGCTTACAGCTTTCTGGAATTTATTTAATGAAATACTGAAACTTCATATTTTTCCTGACGCACTGTTGTTTATTCATTGGTCGGAGAGATGTCGACACTGGGGAATGCTTTCTTTGCTTTCTTTACTTTCTTTACTTTTCTTCTGGCGAGAAAGATACCAACTTGAACTACCAGTACGTAGAATAAAATGCAATTGTTTGATCCCACTTAAGATGGCACTGTCTAACAAAATTTCTTATTCAATATTTCAATTCGTTCATAAAATTGCATTTACGAAAAGTTTTAATTTAATTCTATTTTCATATTACTCTCTGCAATTTCAAAATCAGTGAAACAATAATATTCTTTGTCACTTGTCTTCCTAATCTCTAGTTAGATGTATTTGTACAATGTTTTCCTTAGCTGTAGTTATTTTCAATTATTTTTAATTCTCTACAAAATTTGCATTCTGTTTAGAAAATGTGATGAACACCGAATCTACTATATGGTTTCAACGCTTATCAAATGATTTTTCGTTTATTTTATTTTATTTTATAGGTTTCAAAAATGCAGATCATATAACACACAGTAACATATACTAGTGCCTGGCGTTATGTAGGGTGAAAATTGTTTTTTTCGTTTCAGGTGGTCCAAATAGATATTCTGATCACAATGATGTGGAAAGAGCCGCGTCTGATCATCCCACAGGATCAGCCTCTAGAGAAAGGAAGACTGTACCGTGTCCAGCCTGAACATGCGAATACGTTTTGGGTGCCAGACTTCTACGTTTTACAGATGAGATCCTTCAGTACGAACCAGGGAGCTATGGAACTTAAATATCTGCTTCTCTCTCCCGATAAAACAGTTCAGCAAGTGCAAAGGTATACTGGTGTTATATCAAGTTATTTAACTCTGTTCCTATCTTCCTGTCACAGAATCAAGTAACTGATTACCAATACCCAATTTAGTTGTAATACCGTAACGCAGTTTTAAAATTTTAACTTACTTAATAACAGTAGGAATTCCATTTATTGTCGTAACACTAATCTTTTTACGGACTTCTTTAGGTCCTATACTATTGTTGAACTTTTTATCTTCATTTTCCTGTTTCCTAAATCTCTTTCTCCCTTATCTTTCTTTTATAACTAATTTATTTTAATTAGTACTTTCGTATGATTCTCTCGTCACACGTTACATTTATCACTAAATCCATTCTCCACAATTGGCTATGCCAGTCTCTTTCTGTCAGCGTCTAAATGCAAAAGCATCCATGTCCAACCTAATTTTTAAAAACTGTCTCAGTTTTTTATTTTATCGGAGTGACTGTAACAGTTTTTTTAATAAACAATTCATTACCTGGCTTTTAGAGAGTTTATCTTACAAATATTACCAGCATACTATTAGGTTAGTACTGTATTTGCTCAATATTTATTGTATTTATCTATATTGAACTTGTAGTTTGTGTTTGTATTGGAGGCGTTTATTCTTTAGTCTATAGCATCTTTCAAGATGCTTATGATATGAATCTAAATACATTTAAAAGAAGGACTTATACCAAAAACAAAAAAACTACTGTAAAAATTGAAATGTGACGTATTTTCCCCCTGGAAACTTCATACACGTGTTATCCAATAACTATTAGTCATTTATTAGAAATTCTAGACTGATTTCAATTTTCAGGGAATAATAGACTACTCATATTATATAGCCTAACCATAATATATTATAGACTTATAAAATTAATATTAGTCTTATGGTACATAATTTATATTATTTTGTAATCGTAACATGTTATTAAAATTAAATCTATTTTTCAGAGTCAACTTAGTTTTGAAATGCAAATTTGCTTTCGAGCTCTATCCCCTGGACATTCAGCAATGTGAGATGGACTTCATGAATCGTAAGTGTAATTGATGACAGAACTTTTAAAACAGCCACTGAAAATCATGAAATGTGTTAATACTTTTTATGACGATAACCAAATTTATCTATGTTCTCTTCAGTGTCTTAGTTTATTATGTATTTGGTCAATACAAAACTGCTAAGTAAGATACTGTAATAGAATATTCTACGGCGTTATAAAGGGAAATTCAGACTTGATTACGTATTAAAAAATTGGTATCCATTGATGTACAAGTACTGTAAAGTATAGAAAACTCGTCCCGTGCAAACACCAATTCGTAAATGAATATGAAACAACGAGACTTCTGTATAAGAGTGGAAGGAGTGAAATTTTATGGAGATGTAAAGAGAAGAATATAAAGAACAGGGTTGGGGGAATGAGCTGCCTCGAGACTGCAGTGAAGGTTATGATCAGGGCTATAATCAAAACACACATTGTGCCCATCTCGACATTATACCAGTGACGTTCAGTCCCTTGGTTTTTGGATGTATCATATAGCAAAGTTATTTACTGTAGCATAATCGACTTTCATGAACAAAGCTCGTGGATAGATTTCGGCTGTTTTGCAAGGGTGTTGCATTATTTAAAAAGAGTTTTCCGAAATATGAGTATGATTTCTATAGTTTTTAATAATATGCCGTAATTTATTGCACTAATTTCACTAACTACACGTTTAATTACCTTTTCTTAGCATGTGCGCTAAGCTTGATCCAATAATGTCATATGACAGGTGTGACATACCTATTTCACATACGTATTTCGTATTTCAAACTTTCAACATTTCTCAATCTAGAGGTAGACTATTTTTAAGATTGAGATATTAATTAATTCATTAATGCACAGAAATCAATTTAGGTAATGCAGCTATGTTTCTAAGTAAAATGTCACAAATAAATTGAAAAGAAAGAAATAGTCTTCCAATTTTTTTTTTTTTTTTTAGTACGGTATCAATAAATTTTAAAACATTTATTTAAAATGTTATACTTTTTAAATAGATACATCTAGAGTAATAATTGCTCTATAATATCTACATGCATTTTATACAGTTTATGTAAAAAGAATCAGTGCTCTAGGCCAAATAAAAACATAGTTATGCTTGTCTATAGGGTTATGGTTTTATTTTATTCCTGTGTTTGCCCCAACTTTTCGTTTGCTAACTGTGGGACTCTTATCTTAGCTCAAAATATCGTGACTGTAATTGAATTAGGTTGCATCATATCCTAAGTTTAGATTTTCATATGCATGGCGCTGAATACTTTATACATATATGGAATTTCCTTACAATAATTCAGAAAACTTTAATACGTGTACTTTATAATAAAAATTGGCTACGAATCTGCAGGTCCGTGTTCGGTCCCCGGTAACCCCTCGAATTTTTCTGACGCAGGGAGGTCTTGAAAGGGGTGCACTCAGCCTCGTGATTCAAAATGAGAAGCTACTTGATTAAATAATCATTAACGGCTGTGGGTGTCGGCATGCAAACCACACTTTCCCAATCCTGCAATCTGCCTATGGTAGATGACGCAGCGATCAGATAGTAGGCCTAGTCCCTTCAAGGATGCAGCACCATCGGACTTTAGTTAGTTGTAAATACGAGACCCGTTAAATCCATTTTAATAATTACCCCTTAAAAACTCCCCTTAATACGAGACCAACCACACCATTTTACAAAATTTATACAATAACCAGAAGTAGGCTATTGTTTAGGCTAATGCTATAACTGTTTGTCTGCCGAAGGACGGACAGATAGATGGACAGATAATCAGATGGACAATTGCGTAAAACAGAAAGTTTCCTTAGCAAAATATCTGTGGAACACTAAAATGGAGACTTTATTGCAGCAATAATATAGGCCTGTATCATGCGAGTATCAAGTATGGAGGTTCAGAATATGAGATCTGTGTACTCCACTGTTACATGTGAAACCGATACCTGCAACAATAGAAGAGCTGTGATATGGGATATTCCCTCTATTACATTCCAAGCACCTGAGAAAACAAAGTTTCATAGCAGAATAGCTATCCTAGAATTTCACTTTTGCATGTTCGTTACACGTTATAGTATCCAAGTACACCTGCTCTCAAACGACGAGTTAATTCAAGTGATCAAGATAAAGTATACTTTTTAGGCAGTTTAAGTTAAGAAGAGACTTCTAACACAGACACACGAAGTGAAAGTTGGACATTATCGTACTAGTGCTTAGGGTTGCAAAAATCGTACTTGGATGCTGAAAAACGTTGTCATTCCATTCCATATGTTGGCAGCCGTGCACCAGAAAATAAATAACCTCAGTCTGCCCATGAGCATCCATTCTAAATCTAAATTTTTTTATTATTATTACACAAATATGAATGGTGTCTAGAAAATAGTATTTGATACACATGGTAAAATAATTTTCTTTTGCTCGCAACATTGCTACACTTGCCATTACGGGCTCGTTCTGCAAACATAACTAATCACAAAATAAAATGTATGTGTCAAATTTTAGCGCCTTGGAGGCCCAAGGTTCAAATCCTGTGGCCGGCCAATTTGATTTTTGAATGGTTCCCCCAGCCGTAAAGGCAAATCCGAATTGGATATTTCCTTACCATGATTCATCCCCGCTATTTCATCCAGTAACATATTCATTAAAATTAATATCAGTTAAAAATTAACATACGACATAAGCGTATCAACAATAGAAAAATAGTTAACACATCAATAGTTGCATGGCCTACTGGTTACACTCAGAAACTGAACTCTTAATATGGTCTCGATGCTCCAAGAAGTATATATAAAACTTAAATTAAAGAATTAAAAGACTAAAAATCTGTCTTTTGCCACTTGTGACTTCAATAACTATTATAATAACAGCTAAGAAATTCATGTTTTATAAAAAGGCGAAGGTCGACAGTTATTACAGTACCAAAAATGGGAAGGCACTACGATAAAATTTCAGTCTCAAGTAAAGATTTTGCTTTTCAAAAGGCAGATCATGAAGACTAAGAGAGTGCAAAAGAGGCTAGCTTATAAACAACTTTAATGTCGACGAAATTGTATATCAAATAAAGGTGTTAGGCCTAAGTCTTACTTACTTAACGGCAATAGATAATCCCGCAGCAAGCTAAAGGAATATTATCTATTTTGTGAAACCCGTAGGTTCATTGCCGCGCTTACCTGAGCCCGCCATTCAACCCTATTCTGTGCTAAATATCCAATCATCCCTCGGAAATCCTAATTCCCTTAAATCTATCCTAATATTGTCCTCCCACCTACGTCTAGCTCTTCCAATAGGTATTTTCCCTTCCGGTCTCCCAGTCAATATTTTTGAGATATGTCTTTCCTCCCCCATGCGCGCAACATGTCCAGTCCATTTCATCCCCCGTGATTTAATTACCCTTACTATATCCGGTGAAGAGTACAGGTCATGAACCTCATCGTTATGCAGTTTAAGTCTTAAGTAAGTCTTAGTCTTAGTATAGTAATTTAATGTAATACAATTTACACAAACTCGTTAGAGCTGTTTTCGAAAAGCATATATTTTTTTCTCCCTTAATATAACATTATAGTAAGGGTTTAAAATACAATTCACCAAAGATTATGTGTGGAGTGAAACAACGTACGGTGTAGAGCTTGGATCCTCCGAAAAAAAATAATAAACTAGAGACCATGGATTTTGGAAACCTGGATTTCGAGGAAACTTGCAAGGAGAACGTGTTCATAAGTTCCTGAAGAAGTGAATGAAAACAAGCCACTATTAAAAGCAACTGGAAAAAGAAGGGGAAATGATAGGCCTTGTAATTCGGCAAAATGTATTTATAACAAATGTGTTCGAAGGAAAATAGTAGGCAAGAAATCGAAGGGTCGCCTTAGAAAAGCATTCTTCAAGAACAAGGAAAAGAAGATGGGGTTCACAACATACAATAGCCTGAAGAAAACGGCAATCGAGAGACGGACGTGATATTATCATCGCTTTTAGATAGAGGTGGGTAAGAAGAGGCTGTCGGTACGTCATATAATAGAAAATGCCCCATTCGAACACAAAATTTTGTTTTGGTAGTATTTTTCCTTTTCTAGTTATGATCTAACTGAGGTATTTTTTTAGATTTTTTCTTATGGCTCCTCAAAAGCATCTTACTGCTGAAATTGAACTCGACATTGAATTTCATATTTAAATACAATACTTCCTATATCTTATAGTAGCTTATCATGGCACTGATAGAGAATGTATCGTGACTTTTGAAGTAAAATTAGGAATGTTCTTCCTTTTCAGCACTGGACCCAGCTAAGGAACTGGTATTACATTGGTGGTGGGAGCGGCCACCAGTGGCGCAGTTCAAGAAAATGGGAGAGGGTAGTATGTTAGTGCTTCCTAAATACGTAGCTCATCTGGATATCTGTAAGAACAACTTCGTTACAGAGCATGTATCAGGTAAGCAAATTCATGATAATTCTAATAAATTTAAATAACAATATTTTTGTCCGAAGAAAAGAGGTGACAATATTATAAATTAAAAACTAAATTACGTCCCAACCACATTCTTTGAGGGACTAGTCCTAGACTACCATCCGATCGCTGAGTCATCTACCATAGGCTGATGAAGGCTTGGGGACTGCAACCGCAACTTCTTAATGAAGTAGCTCCACAGTTTCTACAACGAGGCTGAGTGCACTATATACATAGTATACACCAAAACAAGTGTGATAAGTGCATCATTGGCGATGAAGAATGTGAAAAGACAAACTGAGTGTTCAATCCCTTCCTCAGTCTCTCGCAAAGCCGTATTTTTCGCGTATGTTTGAGGAAGAGATTGTCAACTACCCATCAAAAATGTGCATGAAAACATTTTTCAAATAAATTTCTTTGTACTGTATTAGTTAGTGTATTAACTTTAAAACAAAACAATGGAAGTCGATTTCGAAGGAATTTCTAAATCCTTCAAAATCCAATTAAAGTGTAGCAAGAGTAAAAATAAAGTCAACGACATGGTTCATGTGGATCACGGAAGATAACTAATCAAAATATTAAAGTTCGTTTTGATATGTTTCGGTTTCGACAAGCAGTTCACTGAAAGAAATGCACCCAATAATTTTTATTTTTCTTCAAAATATAATTTAGTTAATTGGATACAACTGTATTCTGCTGGAAGTTGGATTTTTATAAAGGTAAAATGAATATTTTTTCTGGCAAAAAAAAAAAAAACTTTTTAAAACCTCAAGCATGTACAATACTAATGCTGGAAACATGACATTGAAATTCATTACCTGTATCTAATACATTTCATCCTCTACCAATTGTTTTAAACAGCAAACTTATGAGCTGGAAAAGGAATATATTGCAGCAAAATACACAGTATAATTGGAAGTGCAAAGAAGGATGTTGTAAATACCAGATGTAATTATTAAGAAACTTCTGGCAATTCCTCTGAGACATATATAAACGTGCAGGAAAATGTGGTTTTAATAAACAACAAATCAGTCCTCGACCAGCTTGTTTATCTTTAGTGGACATGATGCTGAAGTTCCTGTAAAAGCCCTGCTACTGGAAAGATTCATCACGACATGTAGAGTACATGGAATAACAACACAACATGCAGCTTGTGATACGTTAGCGGGGTTTTACCCATGTTATTCATGCATTCTACACATACTGTACATAGTAGGCTAATTGTTTCTCCCTCCAACAACATTTTTACCTGTTTTTCTATGTAAAAATATATTTTTAGACAGCTTAAACAAAATATCTACGAAGTAAACGCTGTACATTACCGCACTAGCTCTATAAAATCTCCATGGCACTCTATTTTACTTAAGAATAATTACATATGATTATTAAATAGACTCAGTTACACGTTATTTTTCTCTAGGCTTATATATTCTTATTGAATTATTATTTCAATTTCACGCCAGCGGGAAAGAGACATAGAATAAGATTTGAAAACGAAATTAAAACAATTTTATGAACTAAGTAGGTTGTCCATTTTAAGTTCATTTTGGTGCAACAATAATTACTTGATTTCATTTTTATTTGCAATTATTTTCGTGGCTCTGAATCATAACACATAGGAATACTTTCTGCTTAATTTTCAACAGCTAATATACAATTATTTTAGAATCATCCCAGTCTTTCCCAACTCTACCACATAAACTCAACAAGCAAGCTTATCAATCAATCAATCAACCAACCAACCAACCTTTAGAATACTTCGCTTTCAGCGTCTTGCTGGAGGAAACAATGTGAATAAACCGCAATTGTAACCTTCGTAAGATCGATTTTACTTTACTTCTAACGAAACCAATGATTTTTTCATTATCGACTCCGTTTAACGGGACTATGGGGTACTAAACGAGAAAATTCAATATTTTCTCTTACAAAGGTATAGGCAACAGTGAACATGATGTGAAATGTAGGCAGTTAAAAAGTAACCTCCAATACAACAATAAACACATTAATTACATCAGGCTATTATGTATTTATCTTATCTTAATAATATGCATTATTAGTTTTTAAGTTCTTATTTAGCCATTTTACGTTTTATAAGATTGGTCTATGTGACTGCCATAATAATGAAACGGATAATTACGCTGAAATGTCACAGTTAGTCAGCAGGGAACCAAATAGTTTAAAATGTAAGAATAAACTATTAATAAGGTAATACAGATGTTTTTAATAATATTTTATATTTCATATGTTTATTGTAATTTCTTGTAACGATTTTTAACCTGTCATACATGTTAAGCGTCTTCGTGGGTACAGTTATTACCACTAAATAATCAATAAAAAGGATTAGGATTCCTTGATATATAATATTCACAAATCCAATTTTCAGGTGGTTCAGGTGATGTCTTAGTTTTTGGGCGTATAAGGCTAAAGTACGGTATCTACCATACTGTGAATACTATTCGTACCCTGTATAAGTTATGATCCTAACCTTTGTGCATGTGCTTCCAGGGAACGTGTCCACTGTGCGGTTGTGGCTGGTGCTGAAAAGACAACTAATGGCTCATGTGTTGGAAACTTACGTGCCCACAGCGCTTTTCGTGGCCATGTCCTGGGGCAGCTTTTTGGTCAAGCCGGATATCGTACCGGGTCGGATGGTGCTCCTAGTAACCAATCTCCTGTCTCTCGTCACTCTCTTCGAGTCATCCAGGTACCAGTATACATTTAGCGACATTCTGCTTTCTTAGACCGCGTACACTCGACTGCCCTGAATATTTCCGATCCGATACGGAGTGGTTTATGTTGGTAAGGGAACTCTAAACCGGCTCCACCATGCCCATTCCCCACTTCTGTTCCTCCCCTTTTATTCGCGATGACGAATACGGTTGCGAGCCTCTAAATTCGATGAAAAAAATAATTATTTCAGAATAATTAATCCTAACTTTCTCTTTGGCGTCGACATCCTTTGTTTACTTCAAATGACTGTATGTATAATATAGAAGTATTATTTAGAAGGCAATTTCATCCAACCCTCTACTTAAGTGTGTCTTACTCTTCCCAATCCTTCGCTCCTGAACCTGAAATCGACATGTTTACATTGGTTAATGCCTGAGAGCCAGAATGTTGACATCAAACCAATAAAAGTCAGGCTCATCCAGAGGCTGGTCCAGGCATTTATTCTGATCCACACCTTACAGCCACTCAAATGAAACTCTACCCCGTTTTACCGCTCATCTGGGTCTGTTCATAGGTTAATTCAATTCAGTATCTGAAAATGTAGTAATTAATTTGACTTATATTTCATAGTAAACGAGTGTGAGTATTTATTTGAAGGAACGTGTTATTTATAACTTATATATAGTGCAAGCCGCTTATTGTGATCACTTTGGGATGCAGCTAATCTGATAATATTAACCGATTGATAACAGTAGGTGAAAGAACTAATCGAAGGTTATTTATTCACACATAAGATTAGTGATTACACTACAAAGACAGAATTAAAAGCCATTTCTTCATACATACAAGATAATACATAACTGAATCATTGAACCACTCATAAAACAATATTAGAAGGCAAATAACAATTTTTGCAATCAGTATAAAAGTTTTTAATTGTTTTTTTTTTCGTTTGATGTTCATAAACCAATATTTCTTACTCATATTATTTTTGGAAGTTTACTGACCTGTCGTGAACACCGTTCAGCAAAACATCAAACACCTGCCTGCTCAAGTATTTTTATTTTACACTAACCTTTACTGTATTTTAACACAGTACTCATCACAAACCAAAAGCAGCAGCTAAACTGAAGGGTAAAACATGTTTTATTGCTTGAAAGAGAAAGTTAGGAAACACCAAACGGCCCCTTCGAACAGGTTATCCTGTAAGCGGGGAACAGTTGAATTAAAAACAAAACCCTTAAAAACAAATTTTTGAAATACGTAGAATACTTGGAAATAAATCCATAAAAAGGAAAATGTGATAACAAACCGAATCTTTGATCACAATAAACAGCATTTTTTCAATTTATGATTATTAATCCGTACGGGACTTCATAAAAGTGATAACATTACTCGATTGATAACATTATCCGCGATTACATTAAGCGGCTTCACTGCGTGTGTGTGTACATGTATATATATATATATATATATATATATATATGTACACATATATATGTATATATATGTACACATATATACACACACACTCAAATGCAAATGCAATATTATAGGACCAACATTCGAGATTGAAATTATAAAGCTATCAAGAGGACATCCTGTCATTTTTTACAAACTTCAAATTTCTAAATCTACGTTAATACAAATCAATTTACTCTTGAAATTCATTGTTAACTGTAAGGCATCCCAAATACAAATTTCTTTAGTTTACGAAATTCCTGCTAGGATGATACATTACATTTATATCACCGTTTAACACCTTTAAAAACAGATCAATAATATTAATATAATATCACAGAAAATATTTTAATGAAAAATTTATAGGCTTATGCGAGGTTTGTTTCATATAAAAAAAATTAATGTTCTAAACAGTAGTAATTTCTATTAACCCCATGGTTAAGTAAATAAATTATAGCTAACTTTATGCTTTCTCAATATGACAATAACGTTTCTTCAGTTTGAGAACGAAATAGTTTTAAAATTCATTCCTATTCCTATTGTTTGTGTAAATTAAACTCAATATGTTATGAATTGGGGTTAGGGATCAATACACTCTTGGAATTTTAAAATATTTCTGGGTATTTTTCTATATTAATTTTTAGTATCTGTGTACGTCTTGTTCGATGTACACACGTTATTCTAAATTCTGATCTCAATCTACGGTATCAAGTGATTTTAACGTGTTATATTTTGTTGTTAAGTAATTAAGAATTTACTCAGCAGAAGGAAAGTTTTCGTTATTATTATACATGGGCAGAATTAGTACTGCCCACACCTGATATCTGTCATGCTAATTGAGTTGTGTTATTACAGTTGTGCGGTCAGAGGAGATGGCCTGTTATTGCGAAAACTATGAGATGTATCACGTTGTGGTCTGTAGCCCCATCCCCCGTGTAATCAATACTCGATCATAATGCATCCTCAACACCTGAAACATTACCCTATCTCCCTAATGTTATTAATAGGCATTGTTAATTAACAACAGACTATATATTGTACGCCGTAACATAATCACATTTCTGTTTGTGTCTTAGTGAATGTAAGATCTTGTAAGGGAACTTACGCGATTAAGTCTGAATCTGATAAGTTATTTCAATAAACAGTGAACATTTATTTTTAAAAAGTAGCGATATCTACTCGTTAACGGGCCAAGTTCTGAATCATGTTTATAATAAGATTTGTATAGGTACGTTTATACATCATTATAGTATTAATGGCACAAAATGAGATATATATCAATACGAAATAAATTCAGGAAAAAAATTCTGAGAGAAATTAAGTTTTTAAGCAATAGTCGCTTTATTGTCAACAAGAATTCAAATAAAAACAATAAATTTGTAAACACCTTGCCATATCAATTATTCAATAGTTTATTAATAATAATGATTATTTATGAAGTTTCCAAATGGTATTTTTTTATGAATGTGTAATTGCATTATAAGATAAATTAAATAGAGGGTATAAGGCTGTACTAAAAAACAAAAAACTATTAATGTTTAAATCTTCAAACTGAAATAGATTCTCTTGGACAGAATCTTGCCATTTTACTGGTCTCAGCAAAATTATAATTCGATATTAAATTATTTACCTGATCTCAGTATCAGCTCTTGGCTGTGGCTAGTCTATGAAATATCTATATTATACCGGTAATATCATGGCTGATTAGATTGGAAGGTTCCATAGCCTAGAGAAGCCCAAATGCTTCAATCGTTCTAAATCGTGGATAGAGAGGAAACATAATCTTTTCACATAAGGGAAAAAATAATAAGAAGAAACTCTGGCATTCTAGTCTAGGCCTACATTTCTGTACTAGATTGTTTTAGGGTAGTTGGATTTTTAAGAAATCGTTTCTTATTTATACATTGCACTTTTTATTTTATTTTACGCATCTGGGTAGCCTACTTGAGGTTTCCATCGTTAGACATAGGTCTATGCCTAGTTATATATTTCTATAGTTTATTGGTAAGAAAATAAAATAATTATCGTTCATCTGTATTTAAATAAATAGTTAAGTAGACTATGTGCATAGATATTGTGTGAACTTCTTGTACCGAAGAATGTTCTTGAAGCAGAAGGTACAAACAGGCAAAAAAGAAATAAAGAAAGAAAGAAAAAAAATCGTGATGGTTTGGGCTATTTACGTAAAACTCGTAGCCTATGTGTAAAGCACTCCTGATATTTGAGTTACTCTATTATTCGCTTTTACGTCTCCAATGTAGTTTAGTAAGTTAAATATATTGCAGATTGAGAGGTTCGGTGGCATCACAGCCCGGGCGTGTGAGTTGAATAAGCCAAACTCCAAGAGAAATGACACGAAGGCGGCCAGGAGTGCTTAAATAATCGACCAGTCGAACTCGAGATACTTAGGCCTACGTCACGTTTCAGTGGTTTCAAATCGGTTTTCAGTATTCGTAGGCACTAGAACAGTGCTGTTATTTATCATGAAATATATTTCACAAAGATCTGTAATAAATGTTCAAAGGTTTTAGACTGAAACTGTTGATTTACTAGAACAGAAGTAACTAAACTTCACCAAATTGATTTAGCACAGAGAACTTGATCTCTTAAGAAGAAAGAAATTGTGTAATAATTCATAATTCACAATTTGCAGATGATCACTTTTCTGACTGTGAAAACTTACTTTACCATGTTGTGATGCTGAGCAAAACAAGTCCTCTAAATGAAAAACATTTATTTATTTATTTATAATAATATTGTCATTTAGCAATCTACAATAATTGCAATAGACATAGTCACATAAATAAAGTTAAAGTCAAGTTATATTAAATGTGCATTACAAGTTCGTCAAATACACATTATACATTTATAAAAGGAGTCTGGAGATATTCATTAATGTTATAGAAGGCATTAGCAGTCAACCACTTGCGAATCACACTTTTATAAGCATTCATACTAAGCTGGGTTACATTTATCGGTACTTTATTGTATAACTTGAAAGCCATTATATGATGGTTGTTGGCTTTTACTGAGAGCCTGCATTTAGGTAAGTACACATTTATATTATTCCTAGTACTATGGTCATGGATCTCATTTACCATAGTCATTGAATTTATATTGCGTTTTGCATACATTAGCAACTCTAAAATGTAAAGACCTGTGACAGTCATAATCCTATGTCTGATAAATAGAGGCTTACAGTGGGCACTCCAGTTGGCATTTGCTAATATTCTGATAGCTCTTTTTTGCAAAATGAACACTTTATCAACAGGATTGCAATTTCCCCAGAGCAACAATCCATATGAAACAATGCTTTGGAAGAAAGAAAAGTATGCTGCTTTAACATAAGTGTATGGTAAGAAAGTTTTCAGATTCCGTAGAAGATATAAAACTCTGGACAGTCTTGTACATACATAATCAATGTTATTAACCTAAGTTAGGGTTCCCTAACTATTGTTAGGGAACTGATTATTAGGCTAAGCCTGCTACATTCTTTCCATTTTATCTATGTATAAAACGAAAAGAACAATAGTTACTGTAATTTCCTGTAAAAATCCATTAATTAATCAGTCTATTTAAATTACTATAGTGGAGAAATAGAAAAGTAGGCACTTTTTCAGATAAAGTTACACTGATCTAAGGTGATCCCAAACACATAAAACACCCCCGCCCTAGATTAACCCAACGCCCGAACTGCATACGCAGAAGCAACTTCACCGACGTTAGCGTAATGCAGGTAGTCTAATTAATAGCCTGCAGGGGCAGATGCAGTTTTCAGCGCCCGAACTCCATAAGCAAAAGCAACTTCACCGACAGTAACGTAATGCACGTAGTCTATTTAATAGCTCGCAGGGGCAGATGCAGTTTTCATTCCTGAAATGCGGTACAAGTTGAATCGCTAATGCCCGCAAACGCATTTTCCTGTAATAGCTTAACACATTACCAGATAAAAATACGGCCTTATCGGTGACAGAACCCAACTACCTATGCCAAGGTTACTGCTGTCAACTAATAAGAGGAAAAATTTTATGAGTGAATCTCACAAACGGGAAATATGTTAGTAGTTAAATGAGGGAATTAAAAGGTTCCTGACCGCTAAAACATAATTTTATGATTACGAATAAAACACGAAATCTGGGTTATGTATAGACTATATGTTAATGGTCTTTGTATTTTTATCACGAAATATTTGGTTTATTCACGAATTATGGGAAATTTCGGTGATCACGGTGCATACGGATCGAGGAAAGACTTTTTTTCAATTTCCGAGATCCGTTATGCGCTTACGGCACGAGTATTGCATGCTATTTTTTGCATGATGATTATTTATATTAATTGAGACATTAGCTGAAAATATTATGTTTATACACTATTGAAGATGGATGTTATATTTCAGAAAGTGATTCGCATATGTTGGTTGTTATGGGGACCGAATATTTGTCCTGTTAAAGTCGCCACAAACTGGGGCCTTGGTTCCGGTCTTCCATAAAGGCTTGTATTATGATGGGTTTCTTTACGGCACTTGTGCTTTTTGTAATTTCTATCGCACGGAGATTTGTTTTGTTTTCATAGCAACCAGATTGGGTGCGGGAATGTCAAGTTACGATCCACGGGAACAATAATTCGTAAGTACCACTAATTAATTACGTCGTGAAAAAAATAATTTAAATAATGTAAATAAACGATTTATAACAACTAGCCGTTGAATATTGAATATTCAATATTGAATATTGATATTATATTTGTATTCTATGGTTATGTAGACTACCGATATTTACATTAGGCTATGCTTTAATGAGAGTATTTTTTATATTCGTTCCTGTTCAGTAATATACCTAATGTAATTCCGGACAGACTTCATATTGACTTTTTATTCATTCATAACCTTTAAGGCTGCTTTAAACTTGAAACAGACATATCAGTGAATCGTAGGCCTATTGCATTATTATTATTATTATTATTATTATTATTATTATTATTATTATTATTATTATTATTATTATTATTATTATTGCCAGCACATTTTGTTTTTGGGGTTTAACTCGGAGATCTATTACAAAAATAACTTTTCTGCATAGGCCTATCATAATTGCGTTTATCACTGATTTACAAAAATCATACTGGCACTTGGTTATATCAGTTTACCTGATTTTATTTTACTAGATTAAGGATTTCATTATTTGAGTTTAATCACGACTTTTCCGGTACAGGCTACATGTTACTGACATGTTTTTAGTTTTGCCTCACTGGAAAAAAATTCTGGGCAGGAATTTCTACATTCTGAAGTGAATTAACAGATGTCAACAGATTATTTAAAACGAAACTGTGATTACACTTTGATTAGTTTTTCATGTGCAGCTTCTGCTGCATATGCCAAAATTAATCTAACTGTTGTGTTATATACAGTACTCTTACTTTACTTTCTGCTGTCAAAAATATATTACGCCAAATAATATCCTTCATGCCTCCTGATATCTGTGCTGCCTTATAAGCATTCTTCATTGTTTCTTGTATATATATTAGTTATTATTTGTTATAATTATAAAATGATCCTTTCGAAATAGTCAAGCCTTGCTTTCTTTCGATTATAAAGCCTCGAAATGAATCCCCGAATTATTGTTCAAGAATTCTAAACCTGTTCTCTTGCAATTTTGATTTTTTAGAATGCTAAACCACTCATTTGAAAACTAAATCCCATGACGCAAGTTAGGCCGCTGCCGCTCTAATCTCTATATATATAACAGGCTTTGTCCTGACTGACTGACAGGAATCAACGTAGAGCCTAAACTATAAGAGGTAGACTTGGAATTTTGACAGTACCTTCGTTTCATAATGTAGGTGCTAACTAAGATAGGATTTTGAAAAATTCTGTTTTTAAATGCCAAAAATCAAATGTTTTTGAGAATACTTAACCCCTTTTTACACAGAATTATCGAATCCGTATCACATTTGACATTAAAACATATTGTTGCCAGTGGGTTTCAGATGGGTTTGGAATTAAATTAAATGGAAGTTTGACAATTACAGTTGGCTTTGTCTATTTTTGTCATACCTTGAAAATAAAACTTTCGCGATCGCTTGAATGTTGTAAGCCCTAATAGTCTATGGTCAAACATTGTTTTATTTGGACGAAACTCACTATACAGGGGTTTTCTGGACCAAGGAACTCGAATCTGAGGTCGCTTTTACCAGGCGACGCTATCTAATCGTGGTATGAAGTCCACGTGATTTAGGTGTTAATAAATATAATGATTTAACTATTATGCTCATAATTTTTAATTTTTGAAATAATTATCGCGGGCGAAGCCGCGGGCACATGCTAGTTCGGCAATAAATATACGTCCGGAGTAGTGTAAGAGTAGCCTAACTTCTTTTTGTTTTACTGCTTGCTAAGGTAACATTTCACTTTACTCTGTTTCATAAAATGTATACCAAAGGGACGAGAGTAAAATCTATGATGTACCATTTGTTACAGAACTTCAGCGCCCCCTGCTGTAGGAATTAAAGTGGTGGACATCTGGTTATTATCCTGCATTGGATTCGTCTTCCTTGCTTTGCTGGAGTATGCCATTATATTGTGCACTATTCGCAAATCCTACTCATCTCCGAACAAATCGAGTGCTGGAGACAGAGTAAAGAATCTCAAGTTGTTCAACGTCATCAGTCCTGATAATCTGTTCAGACAAAACGCTGCACAGGTTAGTTAATACATTAAGTTTCAGATGGATGCATTTAAATTAAGAAAAAGTATTGTAAGACAATGAATAATAATATAAATATTACGAGGGATGGGGCATAAGTGATGGAAACTAACTTATATTTACTTTTGAAAATGTGGGCTCATTTTAAAAGTTTGAAATAAACACATGAAAGGGTAGGGCATGAAATGTATGTATAATGCAGATTATATGTCCTAGATGTAGGATAGTGAAGGGAGCAACTATGCATTGCGATAGTTATATTTTTAGTTTTAAATTGTAATTTAAATGAGCAAGTTGTAGTAGTTATCATAGGAGCACTTACGAAAATACCTGGTTGTTTGTAAACAGCTAATCGAATATTTATTCAGATTATGGACATGATGTTTTATTCGATAGGCTACTTAAAAATGGAAAATACTGCTTAAGGTGAAGAGATAGTAGGCCTAGTTCCAAAACAAGTGGTAGAGTAGGTGCAGAAATTGAGTTTCCACTTCGGTCTCTGTAATTCTAGCTTGGCATGTTGTAGCTTGACATATTTATGAATTATGACACTTTCAAGGTTGCTTTTTTTAAACAAGTAGCACCTAAGTGGGCCTCACGATTCACTTCAACATTTTTGAAGATGAAGCAGCGTGGGACTTTGAAAAGTCGGAAATAATTGACCTTCAGACCTGGCTGCCTACCAAAGAGGCATTCATTGGTTTATAATGTTTCACTGTTATGAACTATTCATTGAACGAATTGCCTATGAGACTTTGGTTCTTGATATCGAAACGAATCGTTCTTTTAGACTTAAAAATTAACATTTGATTCCAATAGGCCTATTTCAGCAAAAACATATTTTTTTAACTTAACGGTATGCAAAATTAGTCAAATCGAAGCGAAAAATCTTACAATTGATATCTTACACGTACGTAATGACTAGGGCCCGGATTTTTAGGCTTTTATAAGAGGTATTTTAGCCTTTTTCGTGAAATAGCCCTTTTTCGGCTTTAAACAAACTATTTTAGCCGTCTTAATAAAACATATTATAATGAACACTAATATTAACACCGAAAATTGAATTATAATTTTGGCACAATTATTCTAGATTTTTTTTAATACAAAATAAACAAGTAACTATTCCTTATAAATCTGATGTATTTTAAAACAGTTAATGAATATGCATATTTTTTACAGGTGACTAGAAGAAGCAGCGTCTATTCGAGAAGAAGATTTTCGATTAAGTATATTCTGAAACGAATAGCCAGCCCTTTCATTCGGATGAAAGACTTATCAAAAGGCGGATCATATGTGTCTGACTGGAACATTCTTGACAAGGGGTCTCTAGCGTTCTTCCCGCTTATGTTTCTCATATTCAACATAGTGTATTGGAGAAGTGTGCTCGACAACAGAGAAATTTTACTCTCTGATGAAGAGTGCCCTATGAAAACCGTCTAACAGTTCATAAAATGATTGTTTTGATTGAACTCTTCCGAAACTATCATATACAAGAAGCAAAAATTGTCTAAGAGAACTCTCTCCGCCTATGTAAAGATCCATTTTACGGTCTGAGATGTAAAGTAAAGGTGTGAGACTGTTAATTGTAAAGAAAAATGTGCTAGCCCCTTTTAATAATTAATCATTAATATCAACAGATGTTTCTTGTTCCTTTGCATTTTTGTCGTACAAATAAATAACCATTTCCTTCAATTTTAACCACCACAGCTATCATTACTCCTACTACTACACTACTATTTTGTGTTTATTAATTATTTACAATTTAAAACAATATAAATAACTATTCCAGCATTGAAAATTTGATAGTTTAAATCCTTTTGACAAAACACAAACTTAAGCCAACAGTTTCATTTATAACATTATCCTCCTCTTTTCTCTCCACCTCTGAAAAATTGTATCATAGCGAAGGATTTTTATTATTAGTTCGTCAATAACTTCAAGAAGGATATCCATTTCTTTATAAATAAATCACGATTCATTCTTTTCCACAAATGTTTCTGGTATTTTCATCTGTTAGGCTACATAGTAATTTGTTTCCAACAAATTGTTGCCAACCAAAAGAGCCTGAAATCCGCTACAATACGAAATTACCAAAACAGATTTCCAATTACTATTCCAAGCCCAAGCAAATTCAATTATTTTCGTTTTAGAATTTAAGATTCAAATAACATGAAACGTCGTACAACGTTCGACCGTTATAAAGAATTTAACATGCTCACACGAATAACAAAACTAGCCAGCGCTCGTTTTTTTAACTTCATGATCGCATATTAAATTCTATATATAACGGTCTTACATTGTAAACAATTATTATTGGAAAACTTGAATATGTAAATGAAGCATGGCACGAAAATATACCTGTTTGAAAGTAGTATAGCTGATGTTTGGTATATTAGCAGAAAGAAAATAAACCTTACTTTAAAATTTGTGATAATTCTAATTTATGACTGCGAATCCTTACATCGTCTCCCCTTTTAAAAAATCCGCTAGAACTGAATTTAGGCTTCAAACTCCGGCAAGTCATTCGCTGAAAGCTACAGCCTATGCATAGGCTAGTAAGGGGAGAAACCTGATCTTAATGAAGGAAGGGCAGAACTAATGAAAGTTTCCAATTACTGGGGGGTGTGGGAATATCCCCCAAACTAGGAGGGTCCGGGGGTCCTACCTCGGAAAAAAGTGCAAAATTATGAGTTTTGGGTTCTCTGGGAGATTCTTCCAGAGTTCTCAGAGTTGCCCAGAGTTTTTTGTTCTGTTGAGAAATTTGTCGGTTTTACACTATATAAAAATTAAAATCAATAATGAAAAATCAAATTCTTTACCTTTAACTTAAAGTAAGGGCTAGAATGGGGTAGTTACAGGAAATCAAATAATCGTTTATAATGGTAATTAAAGATAAGGAACTCAAATAAATAGAGTCTTATGGGTTGTCACGGTAGTCTATGCATTTGGCACAAGGGGTCTGGAATATAAGTACTATTCAGCTTGCTTCTTTTTTACAATCTTCGGGTTGAAACAGAGCGAGTACATAAATAGTTTTAATTTGTACTTAACTAAAAGTGATTGTTATTAAGTGCCAGTATGGTACTTTATGAGATTGTGTGGGGGACGAAAAAATGTCTGTCCGTCTGTCTGTCTGTCCGTCCGTCTGTCCGTCCGTCTGTCCGTGCGTCTGTACGCACCATAACTCAAGTACGCTTTTTCGGATTTTCATGAAACTTGGTATAAATATTCATAATGTCGATGGGAAGAACCCTATTGATATTGAACCAAATCGGTTCACCGGTACCGGAGTAATGCCCAATTTAGTGCCTATTTTAATAGATTATGGCGCCTTTCTCATAGAACATACGCTGTAACGGATTTCCATGAAACTTGGTATACCCATTTATGACGTCCATGAGAAGTGCCCTATTGAATTTGAACCTAATCTGTTGACCGATACCGGAGTAAAACCCAATTTAGTGTATATTTTAAAGACGCGGTAACTCAAATACGCTTTACCGGATTTTTATGAAACTTGGTATACACATTTACAATGTCCATGGGAAGACGTCTATTCATAATGGATAAAATCGGTTGATCTGTTTCGGAGTAATGCTCAATTTAGTGCCTATTTTATGGCAATATACGTATTCGAAAGAATTTATAAAAAAAATGAAAATCAGTTATCTTGACAACATAACCTATTGTTTTATTGTGATCTTATAAGGCCTTGGAAATTAAAATACAGGTAGCTATGACAAAAAACACTATTGTTTTACATGCGCTTATCCAACTAGACCGTTAAAATGACCCAGGTGGCCGAGATGGTAGACCTTTCTTCTTCCGTAAGCCCTGCTTAATGAATAAATCTGGAGCTTAACTTGGAAATCAATTTAAAAAAAAAACATATTCTGCATATCATAATTGCAGTCATAACTGATTAAACAAAAACATACTGGCACTTTTTTACATCAGTTTACCTGATTTTATTTTATTAGGTAATTATTTTCGACGAACAAACAAACAAAAACAAAAAATTAAAATCCAAATGTTGGCCGCCACTGAGCCTAGAACACGTACTGATATGAACTGGTCTATTTAACAATTTTCATCATCTTCCAACAGCAGCAGTGGTGATAGTGCGATTGCTGAATAGTTAAAATAATAATACTGGTAGTGTTCTTTTGTTCGGGAAATATGTTAATTGTTTCCATTGGATATAAAAAGTAACACCGGGTCAACTTGCGGCAAAGGAGGAGATAAAATGGGTATTTTTTTAAAACAAATTATTAACATTTGTAAAGTGAAAGTGCAATTTGGCACTGCTCCGGGGAATTACATTTTTTTGACACCTCATTTGTTAAGGTTGGTTCGGTTTGAGAGCC
Organism: Ectobius pallidus; assembly: GCA_964059195.1. NCBI lineage: Eukaryota > Metazoa > Arthropoda > Insecta > Blattodea > Ectobiidae > Ectobius > Ectobius pallidus. The sequence continues at coordinate 100,108,818 of CAXKWD010000010.1, forward strand.
GAAAAAGGAAACATAAATAAATAAAAATTTATTTTACTGACAAAACAGCTTTAGAAAATCAATATAACAGGTTTCCCTTACCATAACATTAAAGGCAAAATAATGTTAACACTTTATCGTCTTTGTATCTGCCTCCCTTCAGAATAACGAAACTATAATTTCTTGGGCACTCCAAAGATCAAACGAAGCAGCAATTGAACACCAAAGAGAGAATATTTGTAACATATATTAATATACTAGTACACATCAGAGCGCGGATTAAATGTTGTCAAACGTCAGTGCTTATGGCACACACAGAGCAAAAGTTTATAAGTTTATATTAAGATCCTACATCATGATAACACTATTTTTAATAACACACTTTTTATATGTCATGTTAATTTGAATGGTAAACTTTGCTTAACGAAACGCAGAGAGTTGTAAAGTTCATTTTTCGCGTAAAAAAAGGTGCAATCTTATTATAGGTAAAGAAAAAGGCGCTAGCACGTTACATTGATTATTCATAATAACACCAAATGCTTCTGTCGTTCCCTTTCCTTTCGTACAAATAAATAGTTATTCATTCATTTCCTTCAATTTAACCACTAAAAATTCTATTATTCCTACTACTAGGCCTACTATTTTCGTGTATCTATTAACCACTTAAATTTAAAATAGCATAAATAAATATTTCAGCTTTAAGAATTTCGTTCATAAGCTATGATTTTTGGCAAAGCACAAACGAAAGTCAACATAATATTTAGTTTCGCTCAAGACATTACTTATGAACTTCTTGTTGCCAACCAAAAGAGCCTACATTCCGCTAAGAAAATATCAAAACTTTTTTTTATTGCTGTTCTAAGTACAAGCGAACCAACATTGTTTTTCTTTTAAAATTCACGATTCAAAATAACATTAAACGTCGTACGATCTTCGGCCATTATAAGAACTTAACAGGCTCACAAGATTAAAAAAATAGCGCTCGACTTGTTAACTTTGTGCTTGCCTGTTAAGTTCTATGTAATGGTCTTACATAGTAAATGACTATTACTCATGTCCCCTGCTTACTGTTCATCTGAAAAGTGTGCATCTGGACTATAATGACGTCATTTTGTTTCCTTTGTGTATTGCTTTTGAAGCAGTATTGAAGTATTGGCCAGCAGAAACATAACACAGGTCCAGCCAGACACATTCACTGAACATTCATAACAATGAATGATGGTGGCGGGCCTTGGGAATAACTAGTTGCCCACAGAGATCCACAACTGCCCTGATATTTGCTCGCTAAACGTAAACATTTTGACAGCTTGTCATGCTAATTGACAATGACAGTAACACTATTCCCTACCCTAGTTACAATTCCACACATGTTTCCGCAATTAGATGTCAGATTTAGGTTTCCAATCCCAAGAAGACAGTGTAACCCCCATGATTTCGTGAAAGTGGATTAGCATTTATCATGGAAATTTTCTTATACAAATGGGAAAAAAGTATTGTACCGAAAAAAGACAGTTTTAAAACTTTCATCCCATCAGTAGTTCTGTTGTTTTCTCTTATTCTTGGATTTTTTCATTCACCTGGGTTTATACTCCTTTTAGCTAAGAGGCCATATCAGGAGTTCGGGATCTGTGTCTAAACAGTAAGGTAGACCATGGCACAATTGATTGTCAATTGCTTCTATTCTTGCACAAAGGAAATCTCTGTGATTTCACGTAGCTTTCTGCAAGATGAAAGAAAGAATGAAAACTGAGTCAGTGAATCTGTGATCAGGATAATATTCGACACCTGGTGTTAACGGTCAAGAGAAAATACGTTGGTATATAACGTAGACCAAACAATTAAGTCCGCACGGAATTAAAAGTAACCACTAGTTTGAGATCGGAATTCAGACCCACCATCCCTTGAGATCAGAATTCAGACCCACCATCCCTTGACCCACGGTATGATATTTTGGCTAGCAACACCAGTAAAAGGATTGCTAGATTGGGAAGGGGGCGAAATGTTGCAAGTTTGAAATCGTTTATAATTGCTTTATCTTCAAATTTGTTTAACTTAAAATTTTATAATATGTTATTAACTCGTACATTTCCAATGCTGCACATATAGCATGTTCTGCCCTTAATGTAAATAATATTAACTCACACTTTTCTGTGTTTGTAATTTTTTTGCATTGCTGTAAATAATTACAGCACAAGCTCTGCTTTTTCGGGTGGCGTTTAAATTCACATTTGTAAATATTTTATATTGTAACTAGCATGTGCCCGCGGCTTCGCCCGCGATAATTATTTCAAAAATTAAAAATTAAGAGCATAATAGTTAAATCATTATATTTATTAACACCTAAATCACGTGGACTACATACCACGATTAGATAGCGTCGCCTGGTAAAAGCTACCTCAGATTCGATTTCCTTGGCCCAGAATACCCCTGTACAGTGAGTTTCGTCCAAATCGAACAATGTTTGACCATATTTAGGCCTATCCCTCTTCCGTGTAGGTTGAAAATTTCATATGTCTACGGGCCTTGACATTCTAAACAAATGAATCGACCAGCGTGGGCTTACAACAATCTAGCGATCGCGATGCATTTATTACCACTTTATGACAAAAATAGCCAAAGCCAACTGCAATTGATTTGACATTGAAATGTATTACTGAAATCTGATGCTTCGACAGCGCTAAAATCACGTTTTCTGTCAGTTTTTCACTCACAACTCGCGAACGAAAGCTAAAATTAAAAATCCGGCTTCGATGCGCATCCGCCCACCTTTCAGCCCAACTATGTTTAAAATTTCAGATTTCTGCGTTCAGTAAATTTCGCTGGGCATCGTGGACAGACAGACAAACACGTCCTTTTATTATTTTAAGATAGCATGTGCCCGCGGCTTCGCCCGCGATAATTATTTCAAAAATTAAAAATTAAGTGCATAATAGTTAAATCATTATATTAACACCTAAATCATGTGGACTATATATCACGATTAGATAGCGTCACCTGGTAAAAGCGACCTCAGATTCGAGTTCCTTGGCCCAGAAAACCCCTGTATAGTGAGTTTCGTCCAAATCGAACAACGTTTGACCATATTTAGGCTAATATTGATTATCCCTATTATAATAATAATAATAATAATAATAATCCTCTTCGGTGTAGGTTGAAAATTTCATATTATGTTTGCGTGCCTGGACATTAAAAACAAATGAATCGACCAGCGTGAGCTACAACATTCAAGAGATCGCGATGCTTTTATGTCGAAGGAATGACAAAAATAGCCAAAGCCCAGTGTAATTGATTTGTATTACTGAAAACTCATGCTTCGAAAACTCAATAAATACACGTTTTCTGCCCGTTTTTCACTCATAACTCTCGAAGGAAAGCGAAAATTAAAATTCCGGCTTCGAGGTGCACATTCCGACCCTTTAGTCCGCCTATGTATAAAATTTCAGATCTCTGCGTTGAGTAGATTTCGCTGGGCATCGCGGACAGACAGACAGACAGACAGACAGACGGAGGACAGACACTTCCTTTTATTAATATAGATTTGTAGCAATAAATGTATTATTATTTAAACAAAAGAATATCTTCATAATAGGAATGTTCATGTTAGGTATGCCTAAAACGTTCCGTCAAAATGGAAAATTCCACTAAGATATATGTTTTTCGTTATGATAATATCCCAAGAAATTTAACACTATCAAGTTGTTAGAAGCTTGAAGTTATAAGCAGACGTAGTATGCAGTTTTCTCCTAAACAATACTGTTTGTAATTATGTACGACAAGTCACGAAATAAAGATCCCGTATTATAGATATCCATATGAAATCGATGGAAACTTCCTCCATTACATCAACCTAATACTTAATGTATTACTTGCTTACAATGAAAACAAAACGTCCACCTAACCAACTACAAATATTATAGTGAAAGGTTTCTAGTGGATGGTCTGTGAGTTTTTGTATCATGACAATAAGTCGAATTTTATTACGTAATTCCTGGGACTAGTAGGATATCTATTTACTAAGAAAATTCCCAGGTGTCCTGTCACTTATAAGAATTACATCTTATTTTGGTGCCTTTGTTCGACAAACCTTCTATACGCTAGCCACAAATTCATCATATGAGTCGGGGATGGTACACATTACTTCTCATCTTCAGACATTGGTAAGTTCATGAACAGTGAATAACCGTACTTTTCTTTTTTCATCGTAACCCTAAGAATTTTAATATTAATTGTTGATGTGCAACATTATCAATATTTTTGACACTTTTGTTGCTAGTTTTTCTGTTAATCTCATAATCATTTTGTTTATACACCTAATCTAAATACCTTGCTAACCCCACTAAAAGTATACTCGAGTGCACGGATTCTTTCCGATATGAAGCGCAGTGTGTTCAGTTGGTAAGAGGATTCTAAACCGGCTCCGCCATGCCCTTACCACCCCTGCTCCTCTTTTTTTACGCGATGGCGGATAAGGCTAAGAGATTCGTTGAGAGAACAAAATTATTTCAGAATTAATCTCAATCTTCTTCCATAAGAAAATAACTTTCTTTTTGTTGTCCGTGTCCTTTGTTCACTTCAAATGACTGTACGTATAATATAGAAGACACTGTTTACACGGCAATTTTATCAACCCTCCACTTAATGTATCTTATTCCTCCAAGTACTTCGCTTCTGAACCTGAAACCAACCTGTTTCATGGGTTAATGGTTGAGTGCCAGACTTATGACATGAAATCAATAAGAGTTGGGCTCATTCAGGGGCTGGTCTAGACATTCGTTATGATCACGCCTTCCAGCCCCTTTCACCGTTCATTTAGGCTGAGAGTTGTTCATACGATTTAGGCCTAATGCATGCGATCGGACTTGAATTCAAACCAATAAGAGATTGGCTCACCGAGGGCTGGTGTATAAGAAGATTCAATGCCAATTTTATATAAAGAAAATCGCTAGAAGGAACCAGAAGAATCGAAAAGTTTCCGTCCACTCGACTGTAGAGTATTCCACCCGAAATTCGATGACGAGTTTACATAAAAAAGAAATGTTTTGAGTCTCCTACTACCAAAAATATATTTATTTTTTAGAAAAAGAAATAAAATAAAAGAATATGTCTATCTAGGAATTGCATAATTCAGACTACAAGATCGTAAAAGATAAAAATCACCCCTTGGGATTCCAGCAAGATATTAAAGCTCTTGAATTCTTAGTCATTCAGCAAATGAGGAAGATTTGAGGCCGTTTCTGTACTCCTGCCGCTTTTTAACCCAGAAAGGTCCATGGCCGGCCAATTTGACCTGCAATTTTTCATGGCTTTTCCAATCGCAAAGGCCATTGTCGAATTGTCGAATTACTACGATTTACAACCGCTATTTCAAAAAATACCAAAATCAAATTTAATGTCAGTCAAGATGAACTAGACATAACACGACAGATGAACATCAATAGTTTAATGGTCTACTGGTATAGCCACAGATCCTAACACGTTATACGTTTTCTGAAGGTATAAATAAAGCTTAAAAAGAATGTAACAGGCATATTCCTAGTTCATATTTTGACACGAAGAACTCAGTGGATTCATTTAGTTTCCTTGACTAAACTTACTTACTTACTTACTTACTTACTCAATGGCAATAGACAGTTCCTAAGTAAGCTAACAAGTTCATTGCCACGCTTACCTGAGTCCGACATTCAACCCTAATCTGTGCTAACTCCATCCAACCATCCCTCGCAAATTCTACTTCCCTTAAATTTATCCTAATATTGTCCTTCTATCTGTCTACTTGTCTACCAAGTGGTATTTTAGCTTCCGGACTCCAAGTCAATATTTTTTAGATATGTCTTTCCTCTCCCATGTGTGCAACATGTCCAGCAAATTTCTTCCTCCATAATTTAATTATCCTTACTATATCCGGTGACGAGTACAGGTTAAGAAGACGCTCGTCGTTATGCAGTTTTCTCCAGTCCCCATTTTCATCTCTCTTAGGCTTAAAATTTTCCTAAGCATCCGATTTTCGAACACTCACAGGTATCATTGACTAAAACAATTTAAAAAATGATTTTCATTTAAAAGTGACAAATATCTTCATAGGTATTTTATTAATTAAAACTCAACTTTAATACATTATAACCTATTGATAAAATCGGCCCAGTAAGTAAATAGTATAATATAAATAAACCGGCATGGAACTTCAAGCGGCCACAAGAAAGGCATGGATATATATGGGAAGGCTGCATAGTGACACCAAACCAGAAAAAGTAATTGGGTTTCTCCAAGCGAACGGGATACAAGGGGATATCGAATGCGAGACACTTCCCACAAAGGGAACAAACAGGAGTTTTAAAGTGGGCATTGATTTTAAGTACATAGAAACCATACAGGATCCCAACTTTTGGCCGGCAGGGGTAATTGTACGGCCATTTCGCCTCCGCAGGCAAACAGCAGGCATCTTGCTCTAGAACTTACAAGAGAGACTTCGTAAGGACCCACATGATTTCAACAGATTTCTTCCAAGAATTTGACATAGGTATACTCACGGAGACTTTCATCACAGACGAAGCGACTGTAAATATCAATGGGTTCTATAACTTCAGTGTAAAAGCAAGGAAGGGAGAAGGAAGGCCAGCAGGAGGGGTATTGTGCTTGATAAAACCACACTTGGCACCGCTCAAGTTAATATACAAGGACGAAGACACAATAGCAATAGAAACGAAAGTGGCAACCGTAATAGCAGCATACTATAATCCAGATAATACCGCGGTGAATATCATAGAGACACTAGGAAGAATTATCAACAACATCCCGAGAACAAGTAATATCATTTTAGCGGGAGACTTGAACTGCCCAATCGACAAAAAAGTCAGGAAGTCAAAAGAGGTAATAAACTACCTCAGAGAGGAAGGCATGACACTAATGAACAAGAGTCAGGATTGGACTTATGTTTGCCACAATGGGGGGAGCACAATTGATCTCATATTGGTTAAAGGGTGCAAGACCACTGAAGAAGCCCGCCCACTGATGACGGAAGGAGCATTGGTAAGAAAGCATATACCAGTGACAGCAAAATTGATATTCACAAACACAACAGCAATAATCGCACAGAGGAAAGAAGATAACAAAATATGCAAATGGCTGGATAAGGAAAAAGTGGACGCTTTATCATCAAAAACCGAGGATTTCAAACCCATAATAGCAGAGGGGAAAATTGATGAAGCAACAGAACTAATTACTAAAAGCATAAGAGAAGCAGCAGTTCCCCAACCTGCACAGAGGAAATCAAAAGAATGGTTCGACAGGGAATGTTATCTGAAAAGGAAGCACGTTCTAGAGAAGCTACACATGGCGAAAGCTACAAAAACACAAAACCACTTAGAAATATACCACGCAGCTAAATCAGAATATAAAAAACTACTGGTACAAAAACAAAATAAATATTTAGAAGAATCACATCAGAAGCTGATTAAAGAAATAGAGAAGGACCCCTTCCGTGCGCAAAGACCTAAGAACAAAAAATTTCAAACGAACATCTCCATGAAAATATGGGAAGATCATATGAGAAAGGTGGTATGTGACAGGGAAACCAGGCCAACCCACAAATCCTCAACTGAAGGAGAAGAGGGCATACAACTGTCTGAAGAAGACATTAAAAAAGCCATTCAGCGAGGGAAAAACAACAGAGCAGCGGGGCCAGATGGCATAAAGAATGAACATTTAAAACAAACGGCCAACCAGCTGTGTGCAGTGTGGACACAACTGTTCCGAAAATGCCTGGAGATTGGAAACATCCCGCAAAACTGGAGACGCTCTACTATAAAAACCTTATACAAAGGAAAGGGGGATCTGGATGATCCCAATGCATACAGAGGCGTGGCATTAGAATCAAATGGACTAAAGCTATTCTCAAGGATGCTAGTGGAAAAACTGAAGCCACTCCTGGACCCAAAACTGCCAGAAGAACAATTCGGATTCAGAGAGGGAAGATCGACAATAATGGCAGTACAGAATCTACTTCAAGACATTAAGCAAGCTCAGAGCAAAGAAAAGGGGAAACTCTATGTCATCTTTGTGGACTATACAAAGGCCTTTGATTTGGTCAACAGAGAAATCCTGGTACAGAAGCTGGAAAATTTAATAGGTAAATCAGCAATGACATCAATCATATCTAACATACTAATGGAAAATGAAATTCAAATAGATGATGGAGTGGGGAAATCCATGTGGATATCACAGAAGAATGGGGTGCTTCAAGGGGACCCATTAAGTCCGATTCTATTCAACGCCTTGACAGCAGATGCGGGAGAAAGAATAAAGAAAGAAACGACAGCTAGAATCTACATTTACGCTGACGACATGGCCATTGCAGCAGATAGTAGAGAGGACGTCCAGAGAGCTATGGACCTTCTGTCAGAGTGGGCTGAACAGAATGAAATACAAATAAATGAGAGAAAAACGGAACTAGTGGTATTCAGGAGAGGAGGAAAACTATCAAGGACAGACAGAATATTGTACAAGGGAAACGAACTAAAAATAGGCAACTACTTTAAGTACCTAGGAATCACCATTCAAACTAAAGGAACCAGCTTCAGCATTCACCTCAAAGACAGAATGACAGCGGCAGTAAAAAGCATGGGAGATATCAGAAATATTAGAGAGATGTCATTACAAACAGCAATGACTCTATTTAGGTTAAAGGTAATTCCGGTATTGACATATGGACTGGAATTAATATGGGCGAACATCTCATCCAGTCAGCTAGAGGAATTGGAAAAGATAAAAAGTGTATTTCTAAAAAGGGCGTTAAGTGTGTCAAAATACAGCAAATCAAGACTGGTGTATGTCATGGCCAGAGAAACTTTTCTCATAGAGGACATCAGACTCGAACTCCTTCTGCCAATGACAGAAAACTACAAGAAAGTACTGGAAAAACTTCAACAGAAAAGAGAAGAGATTTGGGCAGATTTTTACAACACAGAGGTTATGGTTAGCAGAGAATGGATGAGCACAAACTATGAGCTGAGACATTTAGTGACAAGAATGGCAGTTCATGGTTTTCACCATAAAATGTGCAAAAGGAAGCGAAATCACGAACCAGATGAAACGTGTGTATGTGAAGTGTGTGACGAAAGCTGTGACCGATATCATATCCTCAGTTGTAAGAAGAGAACAAGGTCCCTCAAAGACTACAGTCTGGAGGGCTAAACACCAAACTTTGCACAAATGTGCGCAATTCATACTTTATTAAATAGTATAATCTCATACGACATAAGGACATTAAATACGATAAATTTGACCGAAATTACTTGATACCGGTGCTAATTACATCAAGTATTCTCTACCAGAGGCAGAATGTAACATTAGCAGGGAATGATTCAAATTATTTTCTTACAAAAAATGACACACACATTTGTATACATTGCATGAACCATCGTTCACAGGAGTCATTGCTTAGGTAGGGGAAAAAAAGTGGACCGACTCTTGTAGCTGATTTCAGAGCCTTGAGATACGTAAATACATGTAAGAGATGTAAAGGAAACGTTTGTTTTCACAAGAAATGAAAATTACGTGAAATTGTTTCTCAATTAATTGTCTATATTGTCTAGCAAATTTCAGTTCATTCCCTGTTATCCTGTGAATGCCGCTAGGCATGTGCAGTGGCTCATATCGGCAAATTAGATATAATAATAATAATAATAATAATAATAATAATAATAATAATAATAATAATAATAATAATAATAATAATAATAATCTTTAATGTCGAAGACATAAGAAATGTATGGACAGTGTCAAATTTTCCTCTAATACTAATATAAAATTAAAAAAATAAAATTAGTTTTAGGCCTATTGCTTACAAGTTATGTGATTTAAAAGGCCTACGCGTGCATCCTCCAAATTGTAGGGGCATATTTGTATTAAGATAGATTTGACATGCTTTCTAAATAGTAATAAATTTAGAGTCTTGATATTAACAGTTAAACTATTATATAATTGTAAACCAAAAACCATATGAGTTTTACTAATTGCAGATAAATTATATTAGTAGGTCCGCTTTTTTCCCCCTACCTGTACATAGCTTTAACATTTTCGGTATTACATAGTGAGAGATTACCCATCAAAATCAATTAAAATAAATCTTATAATCTGCTATTTCACGATGATCAAAATAATATGCAAAAGTTGTAAATTATAGAAGTAATACAATTACAAATTGCAAATTATAAAAGAGGATATCAGGAATCTGAGAACCGTAACTGATGGGAAACTAATTTATTTAGCAGCACCAAGGGAAGAAAGACGTGTGACAGTATAATGAAATATGTATTAGTATAATTACTGGTCTGAAGAATAGTCTAGTATCCACACGTGATCGGTCGATAGAACAGGTGTGAGATTATTTTACGCCAGCCAGTAGAATAGCGACTGGCATGCCGATGTGTATCAGCCCATGTCAGCGGTCCAAGACAATACAATCAACAGGATATGGATCATTCTTACACTTCACATTACGTAAGCAATTTCAACTCTGAATTACATACGTAATTACTATTCATAGTCAGGAAGAGTTCATGTCAAATTGTCCTCTTTCTCTTATTATTTTTTCGATGTATAACCTTAAAAGTATAATAAGTATTCCAGGAAAAAATACACGATATACGTTTTGCCGTAAAAGTTATTTCGTTACCTCATTAATTTGTACTCGTATAAAAATGTAGAAAAATGAATTATATGTAGACTAAACAGGATAGAATGAGTGAAGTTCTGTGTTTGTTTCATTAATATCCAAACACATAATATGAAAACACGTTTTAAGAAAAAGCGTAAAAAATATATACACTTGTTCCAAAATTAATAAGCCTCTATATTTTGAGCCTACAGATTTAAATAATTTAGATTATTAAAAGAAAATTATTAGTTTTCTCAGTTCTCTATTTACAATGTGAAAATAATAAACACTTTATTTTTTATAATGTTGATAAAGTATATCTGTAAGTTTGTTCTACTTACAACAATACATTTTTAAGTACTTCCTGCCGAGTAAGTTTTAATTCTTCTAAAATAAAATTACATTTGTAATTAATACTGTCAGATCTGTAACATTGTTTTATGCGCCTAGGCCTTTCGACACTCTTGTATTAAATTATTCATTTTAATAATGAGTTCAGATTGTGTATTACCAACAATATTGTGTACTAACCAAGCCGCCCGGGCCTCACAGAGCCGTGACCTGTCGGGAGAGGGATTATCTATGGATCACATATATACTTTTTTAATCCGACAAGGACATGGAGGGCCTCCCGGATGAGTGATTAGCCCAATGCCGGGGCCACCTCCGAGAAAACAAGAACATATAGGATGAGACACACCATTCACACACACATTCACTTCAAACAAGGCGAGGATGGGATGAAGATGATAATGACGGCCAGATGATATCCGAGGACCACAAGGGCCTAAAGTTACCCGACATATGCCTCACAGGTGAGGAAAAACCCCACCTAGGTAACTTGTCCCAACCAGGATTCGAACCCGGGCCCGCTGCGTGAGAGGAGCGAATGCATCCCCTGCGCCACAGCGGTGTTACATTGTATGGAAATTTCACCTCGTTAAAAATAGTTTACACAGTGGTTTTAGTGTAACAGAGACCCTAAATTTCTATTTTTGCTATTACATAATTAACTACATTATAAATGTCGCATGAAATGTATACATATTTCAGTAATATAACGAGCATTAGGCCAATCGAGGAATAATAATTTTGACCTCGAGAATAAGACCAGTTGTTATCACGCGAGTTTGTTGTGGCACGATACACGTTTTCTCTAAACGATTTCTATTGAAGATAAATTAAAATAATTGATATTGATTTGCTACTTAGGAATTATGATTATTTCTTTCTGTGTTTGTACAATGTGTTGTGAACGTTCATTTAAAAAAATAGATGGAATAAGAAAGTCAATCTATATTACGTTTACGTTAATGTATACATTACGTCAAAGTATATTACGAGAACATTATAAATAATACATGTATGAATATAAATTTATAATTGAGAGAACAAGGTGGCCTAGATATATGTTCTTACTTGTAAATATCCCATCACTGGACGAATGAAATACATAGATATTATATGCTAAATACATATAATTATATGGAATATATTATGACGGATGGGGAAGACATGGTAGATGGCCGATGTAAGAACTGACGAAGGAATCCAAAGTACATAACGAAACATGTACCAGTAGTTAATATAACATGTGTTAAACCACAGGAATATGTACATAAAAAAGAATAGTTCAATGAAAATTTGGTGAGAATGTTTTTAAGGGTAAATGCAAGTATGCTTATCAATAATTTCAATTACGGTGAAAATTTTATTATTTATATAATTCACATAAATATATATATGAATAAATAAATATAAATAAATATATATATATTATATATATGTATATATTTCCCTTATAACCACTTATTTTTGTAACAACCTGCAACGCCCTATTATCAAATAGGCCTACACATCAACTGCAGGATCGTTTCTAACAGAATCAAAATATTTCTAAAGGCCTAAGCAAATACTAGAAAAACCATAGAGGATAAAAATTAACTGAAAATTATACCAAATTATACCAACACATAATCTATGATTGTGATAGTTGTCAACAAATAGTACGTTTTTAAAATAATGACACTATATAATAAAATGCATTCAATAAAAACAGCTGCCAAAAAATGCTGAAGGCAATGAGTATTGCAATTAAACCTGCAAAAAAATAACGACTCAAAGAAAAGTAGTGGGAAAATACCAAATAAAACACCGATTTCCTGTTATTAATACTGAACAAATGTATGCTACCGATAATTTCACAAAATGAGACAATTTTCATAGCAATGATTATTACCTTCATTTATGCACATAAAATAAATTATTGTGAATATTAAAATAACTTATTGGGTAATAACATTAACAAGAAGTACGAGTACAAGTAGAAAAATGAAAACGTAATTTGCAGCTAAATAAATCATTCTGACTGCCCTACACATTCCTCAAACAATACGACTCACGAATATAATTCTGAAAAAGACAAATTGGTTTCTACAATATGTAGTCCATGGTTCAAATAGGACATAATTAGTAGGCTTACGTCTGCATTAAAACAGCAGTCACCACTAAATACCGACTAGTGATTAATATCAGCAGTTAATGAACATGTCTTATTTCATATTTTAACAGTACAGCTGTCAATCTATGTCTGTACAAATTTAATGGTCCTATAGACAGAGAAACTAAAATATACAACACTGCTCGTACAACTAAAATGTACCGTGAACATATTGACTAGTTTGTATTGTTGTCGAAAGTTATATTATTTTCTTACTTCATGAGCGGCCAATATTATACCTATGTAATGTAGCTTTTACAGCAACGTATATTTAATTAATACTGGCACAATTTCATACTAAAATTTGGGTACATTTGACAACCTAATAATGTACATTATACAGGGTACGTAGTGACTTACCAAAGGAAAAAGTTGCACGATCGTTTTAGTGCAGTGCTGGAAGGATGGATTGATGCGATGCTATGCTATACTATGCTATGCTATGCGAGGCTATGCTATGCCACGGGATTCACTGAATCTACGTGGCGTAGTAAGAAACTGAAATTCTTTTCCTGAAGTTTAAAACTGCCCAACAAAAAACCAGGCCGGTCTATGAGAAATGAAATAAAGACATTACTGAATTTATTTTATTTTAAATTCTAGCATAATTTAGTGGTTTTTATTGCTCTTTTGTTTTCATGTTTGGTTGGATCGCAACCTAATATCTGGTGATTTGAATAACCATCTTTTTGCATCGGCTGTATTTCCCAGTCTGTTTTTATTGGAGATTCCCTTACGTGGTACAGTAACCAATGTCTCGCCTGAAAAATGTTGTTTCATTGACCTCCAAAAAAAATGAATAACGTAAACAAACCGTCCAAATAGAATGAACAGGCAAGGAAACAGTTGCGAAATTTGTTGTTTAATTTTGTATCAAGTTCTTCTGTCTATTCGAAATTCCCCTTAATTTGTGGGACCACTATAAGCATTATTCGAAGAACTTCGATGGATTATTAGAAATGTTTGTGTGCCCTCCTATGGAATTTATTGTCTGTACAGCTATGGAATTTATTTTGTCGAATCCTACTGCAAGTAATGAGTTTCCAAAGCGAAAGTTCAATAGGGCCTATACATTACAAACGTTTACTTCAGTTTCCCCGGTTCAGAAATTCTTAAACCTAAGATTCATTATAAATAAGCGTTTAATCCATTTTCGTAATGGAAAATAGATTAAATAATAATGTTCATGGGTTCTGGGTCCCGGCACAAGCAAATTTTCCCCTTAACATTATAAATGTTATCAATAGAGCAGGGATAAAGCTTAAGAACTTGTATCATTTAAATTCATGTATTTCAGAAATAGGGATAGGCCTAATAGGGATAAGCTCAGATATATACTCAAACTTCGAGTATCATTTAAATTCATGTATTTCAGAAATAGCGATAGGCCTAGTAGGGATAAGCTCAGATATATACTCAAACTTCGAGTATCATTTAAATTCATGTATTTCAGAAATAGCGATAGGCCTAATACGGATAAGCTCAGATATATACTCCAACTTCAACAGATCTGTGAAAAAAGACAGAGAAATGACAGTTGTATATTGAGCCAACAGATTATACAGTTTTATTAAACGTACTTAAGTGAAAACTTTAAAATGAATCCTCTGTGAATATTAAATCCTTCCTACTAGAAAATGTAGACTATTCATTAAGATATCCTCTATGCCGAGGAAACATCATACAAACTGATTACTGAATGGAATTAGTCGTACATTAGAAAAACATCCATCGAGTTACACATACTCAAACTTGAATTAAAACTTTTCTCATTAAAATGTAGTTAGTGGAAGTATATCACATACGGTGAACAAAGTGATTGCGTGATACGCAGTGGTTGTAAACCACAATTACAAAATTAATTTATAATAACTGCTTTCAGCTGCCTTGCAGTGTAATTAAGACTTCTTTATACGACCTGATATCGAACTTTGAAATTGCAATTTTAGCTGAATAAGCTCAGGCCAAGGACAAACAGAACATAGGCCTATTCCAAGGACTAAGAACGTATTTAAACTTAATTCTGTACTTTTTGTATCTTATATTTGAATGGGCCTATATTTGAATAAAAGTTGAGAAACGTAATTGTGTAAGGCTGATTGAAATTGAACTTCCTGCATTTTAGTGATGTTATTTCTGAACTGTTCAGATACTGGGATTAGATTAATTTATGAATTTATCACTAAGAAATGACATACATATCTTTTTCCGCCTAGTTGTAAAGACAATGTTACATAATTAACAACTATAGGCTCTACATTTAAATGTTAGTTCTTCAACTCTCTAACAAACTTATGCTAATTTTTGACAGTTTGTGATAAAGAAGAACGAACATTGTCATTCTAAATGGTAATATCACCTTTTTTTCTTTCCACCCTCTTCTTCTCCAGCTCCTATCAGTGTGGCCCGTTCCTTGTGGCCGTTTGCCGATCCTTGTTCATAAACATAAATAAGTTGGTGTACCGGTATATGTAAATTTTTAATTCGTGGGTTCGCTATAACTATAGCTAGGTAAAGGTTAAGTGATCCCTATACAGGCCATGGAGGCCCAGAGGGTTCCAGGAGGTTGAGGCTCTCAGATTTTGGACATTCGGCACGTGAAGGTGGTAAGGTTGTCAGCCTTACGCACCGGCCGCCTTTACCCCCAGGAGTGCTCCTGGTACTCATTTCTGTTAGAGGCTGAGTCAACCCCAGGGCCATAGTGCCACCAGAAGGATTAGGCCAATTGAAAAACTCCAACGACCTCATCGGGAATCGAACCCGCGACCTATAACTATAGCTACTTGCGCAGAATTTCAGAAAATCATGGATGTTTTAGTAATCCCCTACACCTGCAATACCGCGGCCGACAATCTTCTAACACATAGGCCTACGAGTATTTTATTGACATTTATATTAAGGCAATTTTAGGGAGAAATTGATGCACACCTATGAAAATATTCAATAATGAAAATATTCAATTTTTAAAATAATTAATCTAATAGCCAACAATTCTAAATTTCCTATAAAATAAAGTATAAATAAATATATGGAATGTCTAAAGTAATTTTACTTTGGAAATTTAGGAACAGTTACTGTAAAGAACAAACTTTGTTTTTATGACGTTATATTTATTTGGGTGATCATAAAAATAATATAGTTATGTTGGAGTAGGACTGCCACTGCCGTTATAGGCTTACATCTATCCTGCCTGTGGAGATCCCTCTCTCTATTTCATTACCTTGATATCTTGAAGAAACCTCTCCCATTCTTCCTTACTAAAATGCCCACAATTTTATGAAAATCTGTGCAAGTGGCTATAGATGTAGTGTAGCCAAGAATTTAAAAAAAAAATGTTATATTTTGTATTAGTTCTTCATAGCTGTGTTATTATATGGCTACGGTTAGCCTAACAATGATTTATTTCATGAAAAATAAGAAATGGAATATGAATAAAAGTAAAAAGAGTATATAAATAAGTATTTATGAAACTGTAGAGTATTGAATCTGTTAAATATCGAATATTTTAGGAGAAAAATTTCTCTGAAACGGGGATTCGAACTCGTCAGATAGGTTCTCCGTGCCGATGCACTTCCAACTGAGGTAGCCAGAATTCGATTCACAGTGCCAGATGGAATATGATTGTGCATTACGTAAATTTCGTTCGGTGAAGTCGATAATTAAGGCTAGTCATAAGGGAGATTCCATTTGCGACGTGAATCGAACACTCTGACTAAATCGGTGGGAGTACATCGGTACAGAGACCTGAATGTCAAGGGCATGATTGGAGGATATTTTAATGGCAATAGTAATACAATTTCAGATTAATATTTACAAAGAATATCAGTTCTCCAAAGAAGTGTCACCTTTTATTTTGATTAAACTCCGTAATATTCCGCTTGGTAAAATTTAATTATAGTGTTTAATACTAAAGCCTTAGTCCAAAATTAATTACGTATTTTAAGCCTGCACGTCTGACACTTGGATTCTGTTATAGGTAAATATTTCTTTTAGTTCTATAATCATATCATATAAAGAATACTTACTATAAAGTTCGTGATAGAAGTACTTGATACTTTCAAAACAGTCTATGCACGAAGAATTCCGAACAGAGAAAATTAGTTATTTAGGTCTGAGTAATCATTATATCTTAGCATACAAAAAGTAAGGAGAGCTGGTTTGTTGCATATACGATGAAAAAATAAAAAGCTGTTATTTATAATTTAGTGGGAATCAGATACAGCCATTTACGTACAATTTTACTATATGCCTGATAAATTAAAGTCTCCTTGTACTTGAAGATTTCCCTGGTGCTGATAATATAGAATATTAATATCCTGGTGGCCCGGGGAAACATTCTCCATTAAAGTATCCTTATTAGGTATCGTTTCAATTGTTTACTTACTGCAGAATGAATATTAAGCATTTAACGTATAACATGTAAATAAAAGAAAAATTCTCACGAGAAAACGTGACTTCGCTATATACCGCAATAACACATTATTTCAGCCCTGAACCAACACGAAAACACTAACCATTTACAGTGGCTATTGATCATCAGACATGCTTATCTTGGACGCCATTACACGTGAACTATGATGATTTACTATTATCCTCAAACGGAATGTCTGATACGTACTAAAAAGTACATGGTACATAAATGGAAAACCTTTTATCCGTATTCATTGTCCTCCAACATAACTAACGTTTAATGTATAGACAACTTTAGCGTAATTTATAGTTATAAAGTATTTTTTTTAGAATTGCATGTAGCATAATCATCCAATATGGCATTAAAGGAAGCATAAATAACTGGAATGTATATAATAAAATTGTTACAATCAGCACAAGTCCATGAGTGAGGTTATTTCCTTGGCTATTAAAATAATATTCTGAATGTTTCTTGATAATTCGTAGAAACTGTAAAAGAGGCCATTCACGGTAGCAAAAATATAAATATGGTTGTATTAAGCATCTGGCTCTTAATATGAAGCTTCGTCGATAATGATAATGAATAATTTTATGGCCTGCAAGTCGTTCTGCTATTACTCCATGCAAAGCGTGGAGTAAATCTTTTTAATATCGTGAAATTGAGAAGGGCGAACAAATTATATAATAATGAAGAAAATAAAGAATGCATGTCTGTGTAGACGAAAATTCGGTCCTGCACTCTGTACTTAAAAAGCATACATAGATGATGACTGGAAAATCGTTTACATGTTGGAAACTCCTCCAGTGGAATTAATTATGGAAATTCGTATTCTTTCCTCTATATTCGTAGTCATCAACGGTAAAGTAGAAAAAAGTTATTCAAAATGCTCTTAAAATACAAATAATGCTTTTGGGATATTTAATGAAAACTGGCTTGAATTAAACCATTTCTTTCACATGTTTTTAGCCTAGAAAAGAGTTATTCAAATGCACTTAAAATACAAATAATGCTTTTGGGATATTTAATAAAAAAAACTGGCTTGTATTAAGCCATTTCTTTCACATCATGTCTTTAGCTTGAATGGCGTTTTCATAAGTTTAATTCCATTTTTTACCATTTAAAGTACCGTACGTATACCTTGTTATCTGCATAAGAAAACAAGCTGCATTTGAAGTTTCACAAGCATAAACGTTAGTAAATTTAACCGTCAATGTAACCTGGATTAAAATAAAAATGGCCCAAGGTCAGTGCCTTGTAATATTCTGAAAGTAAATGTATTTCCCTGGTCTTCCTATGACGATCTTTCAGTTTAAAGATTTGAATTCTATAGCTTAAGTAAGACCGAGCATTAAATGCAATACACTTCCTCTTTTGCCGTAACCTTTTGACTGCTACCGATGTATAAATTCAACTAAAAAAAAAGAGTAATGAAAGCAGATATATTAAATTAGTATAGTAAAATACAGTTTTATGTTAAAATGTGAGGAATTTATCCGCAAGTTAGGACTGTCTTTTTATAGAAGTCAACTAATTAACTGGAATATTCCTCAGTTATTTCAAGCTTATTTCCCACTAATGATTTCACTTCATGATTTCTTATTAATATATAAATTAAGGGTAATCAAGGCTAATTAAGGTATGCAAATTTATCACATAGTTAATACCGTCAAATGCCTTTTTAAATTGAAAAAATGTTTCTAAATATTTTTTCCAGTATGTAGATTACCAATAACATTCCTAGTTTGGGAAGTCACCGTGAAAATGGCATCTTCTGAGCTCAAGCTGATGAAACGAAAACACAACTGATTTGGAAATATTACTTTTCTTCAACCATGTTATTAATACTTTTAAATGCATGTTTCAAGTAATTTAAAAATTCTTGGGAATAATGATATTGGAATTATTCAATATATGATTATAATCCGACTTAAGAATAGGAATTACTACAGAGTACTTTAGTAGCCTTGGAAAAACACCTTGACTTAAATATACATTAAACATATCTGTATGACATTTCAAGATAGATTCTATAAAAATGTATTAGTAAATTATTATTTGTTATAGTCTATCATGGCCAGGTTATTAATTATTTTTAGATGATTTGTAGTTGAAATTATTTCTTTTTTAGATTACTGGATACAGGTAAAAGAATGATGACAATGTTACTTAGCCTAGGCTATATGAAAGTTGTACTCCCTGAATCCTTCACCACGGAAATGAACAAATTGTATACTTAAAAATTGCAATCATCAAGTGAAATTATCAATGGACTCGATGTTTCAATAGATTAGGGAATATTCAGTACAATAGCTTATTTCAAATAATGATAATCCTAAACGTGGAAAAAAAACCTGACATTATTCATGAAGCATTAATAAATTAACCTTGAATATAAATTTTTATGACTAATTTATTTGATTATTTATTTTGTGATCAACTTAACATCGTTAACACAAAATACAAAAATGCAAAGTTCAATACAAAAAAACGCAATATAAATTATAATAATATTTACAAGTACACAACAGTGATTTACAAGCGAAAGAGTGCAATACTCGGGCTCGGCTGCAGTTCAGTTCCAAAAAATGTCAAATTTTATACTTTATATAAAGACGTACAATGCAAAATATAAAAGAGAATTAAAAACATACACACACTAAATCACAAAAAAAGAAATACAAGAATAAATATGTACACATGACTGATGGTGTTTAATTATAAAAGATAGATCACGAAAAAGATATAAACTATTTTACTTTTTTCCCTAATACCATCCTACCAGCATATCGAGTGGCATTGCTCTTATTATTGTCTTTATTAACTACTAAGTTACAATTCAATATTAATACAAAAAATGTTTCAAAAAAGAAAACAAAAACCCAAAAAACTTACAATTTCCAGTAGTCTACAAGATAATAGGTCTAAGTATAAAATTGAGAAATGCACCCAAATGAGCAAATAATGTTCGTATACAATTGTTTAAAGTTGCGCATTTATACGTTGGTAGCAGTGAAAAAAATAATTCTCCGAAAAAATATACAAAAAATTACTAATTTAAAATAAAGAATGTTTTATCTTCTCTATTTCCATCAAATATTCGTCGATGCGTGCTTCTAGAAGTCACGAAATATAATACAAATAGCTTACATTTACTTCATAATGCATGATCTACATTTCCCATTTAGATTAAGATCGCCTACAAAAGAGAAGAAAAAGCTAAAAACAAAACTTTTTAGCAACCGTTAAACTGTCACAGTTAATAGTAATCTTTGCTGCTTGCAAAATCAAAGTCGTACAGATTCATCGCACAGTTTTCCGACATCAAAGTAGTAATTTTGAATCATGTTTGTTTCTTCTAACTTGACTACTACTTTGATCTAGTTCTTCAAGCAATCGTCTAATAAAAATAAGTCTGAAGGGTGGTCAATTTTAAAATTCCACATGCAAAGCATTATCATCTGCTCGCCTTGGCAATGAAAGGATATAATTCATTTCGACTGATTGCGTAAGTAACACGGACATTTTAACATAAGGTACACACCATTAAAAAAAGTAGTCTTTGGTTGTTTAGCTGTTAGAAAAGAGGTTATTGTCTTATCAGAAAATGAGACGTGTGGCTGAAGGTTAAGTAGATATCTAGCACAATTTCCATGGAAAAAGTTTAGATGAACGAGTCTTATTCTCATTGGCTACAATGTACGGTTTGTGTGTGTCTACTTTTTATTGATTATTTTAAGGCTCATAAACACCTCAGTTAATTTCCTTAAGGCGGCCGGGCAGATGGCCTGAATCGATGAATTACGGATGAGAAAATGACCTGATGCGTGTATTATAACTGGGCCTCAAGACCTTCGTGAGGATAGCTAATTGAATCTCTGCCAAGTTCAATTTTGTCACATGATGCATGCCGTGAACACTGTATTGTTAACAAAAATTACAGCAATAGGACAGCAGTGTATTGTTATACATATGTAGCCTATATATATATATATATATATATATATATATATATATATATATATACGTTATTAACTTAGTATCAATTTAGATTTTATAAAATATGTCATGAAAAATATGAGCAGAACCTTAATTTTTATGTGGATTTATTTCAGCGTATCTTAGTTTTCATTGCCTCTGGAGGGTAGAGAGGCATGATGACAGGTATAAAATTAAAAAGGTCACTTATAAAGCCCTGGTTGATTTATGTAAATCAAAAGATCCAGAAATTAATGTTTAACTTGCTCATAACAAATAAGTCAAGAATTGATTTTCGAAAAGAATTAAAGTTAGCTAAAAGTCACAATATCCTCGGGGGAATTTTTCCCAGTGCTTGCGATAAAAATAACAGTAGAAAATTTAAGATCTTGAAGACAGTGACCAATAGCTGAACCTGAGAGTAGTAACCAATTTATTAAAAGAAGTTTAGATCCGTTTTGTGTTCGCTTTATAATTACGAGTGATCAATATAGTTCCAACGTTCATTAATCTTCTGAGAAAAGTTACAAGAAATAACTGTTTTTTTTTTAACTTTTTTTACCATACACTTCTCTTTTTGGCTTTATAAGAAGCTTTTCTTCGAGTAATAATAGCCCATGACCAAGTTATCTTCTTTTGATAAAACATTTTAAAACGCAAATCCAATAATCACTACATGAACTTTTCACGGACACATGGTAGAAGTACAACTAAAATTGAGAGAAGTGTAAGATGTCCATCCGATCCCTTTGAGGCGATGGCCATATGCCTATGTTTGCATGCAGAATCTGTTTGGATCATGCCCCCTTAAGGAAACAAATGACGTGCATTTGTAGCTTGTAGATTCACTTCGAAGACAATGTTGCGCTTCCGGTTACTATCCGCTACAAGAACAAAATATCATAGTGGGCAAGTCAGTTGCGATGCGCTATTCAATCCCGCTTGTTTTATCGGTTCAGGGGAATGCTAAGTTAAAATCACGTTAAACGCCGTCTTTTGGAATAAGAAGTAAATATGTAGGTACGGATATTATATATATAGAAGTATAGAAGAGTTTGAATCTTGTAAGGATGATATTGTATTTTAATGTTAGTAGATGTATCAGGTGCATGATTTTTACAGCATAGTATGGAGTGATTATTCGTAATGACTTTTTAATTTGTTGTTTGTTAAATTGAGTAATTGTTTTATGCTATGAATATTGTCACAGTGTAAACTGTCACTTTATTATGAATACTTAATATTTGTTGTTTGGGTAGTAATACACATCACCATTTTATAGTGACTATTATCTAGTACATTATAATGATTATTATTTTAGAGTTTTAATTAACATATTGAATAGGTATAAATGTAATTAGGATTAGTAAAGACGATGTCAATACATTCTTTGTAATCACCAATGACAATAAATATGAATATGAATATGAATAGTCTATCCATGTGTATATATACCGTATAATGAAAATATTCCTTGCATTGAATAAACTATCTCGTCGAAGCACTCAATAACCGATTCGGCAAACGATGGATTGGAAGGGCTGGGCCTATTTCTTGGCCTCCTGTAAGTTCGAAACTTACCCCCTTAGACTTATTCTTTTGGGGACATGTAAAGAATCTTGTTTATTCGGAGAAGTTTCAAGACGTAAACCATCTACGGCAGAAGTTCATCGCTTCAGTGGCAACCCTCACTCCAGACATGCTGGTCAGGATGTAGCAAGAGGGCGATTGATTACCTCTTGGATTTATGCCTTGCCACAAATGGGGAACATATTGAAATGCACTACATTTCTGAAAAAAAATTACAATATTACTTTTCTTCCCATGTATAAAACATTATTCTTAATATTTACTTCAGCAAAATATTTAACTTCAAAACCTCAAAGTTATTTTATGGATACCCTATTTTTCAAATAAATAGCCTATATCTAGCATCAGTGGTAAAACATGTGGTTACTTAACTAATAGCTTACGTATTTCCTCGGGTTCCTTTTGGTGTGTAGGAAAACAGAGATAGAATGTAGTCATATTTGTTAACGCCAAGCATATGTTCACAGGTTCATAGTGTCTATCACTCCGGAAGAAGCACATGGGAGGTTCACAGGTTTCAATCTGTCAGCTGACTATGAGAAGCGCGACAGACCATCTGGTGAAAATAAAAGTAAGTTTCTACTATTTTTCTTCCTGTTGTTCCTAAAATACTTTATTTCAAGCTAACTAGTTGAACGGCTGCAGACAAGAGCGAAAAATAGGGCAATAGAACACAAGCGCCAAAAAGTGGCATGGCGTATGGTCGAGGGCTCCGAGGGCAGTGGAGGGTAAATATATATACTGTATATAGGTACATAGGGCAAATCTCAAAGAACGATTTCTTATAGTCTGGTGGCATGTTACATGATTTTGTAAACAGTTTTCACAGTGATTATAGCAGACGGTTAGAGGGGAAGTGCTCACTTGTTGATGCAAGTTAGAACAATGTTAACATCCTCTGCCCTTCCTCCTCCCTTGCGCTGTAGTCCCATAGGAAAGCTTGCTTGTTGCAACAGATGGATATATACGCAGCTTATAATAATAATAATAATAAATTGTTCATAGGCTAATTAGTGCACTTAAGAACAGAGTAACAAGTTCAGATGATAAATAAAACTACTTCGTAATGTTAAGTAACCTAGTAATCCCATTAGTTAAAGTGTTCTGGCTGAATAATATTAATATTTGGGAGTACGCTAGTGAAATATATTGACTAATCTAGTTCGTTAAAAAAAAATTTTTATGTTCTTTTTCATCACTTATTTGTGAATTCTTCTGTTGCATCGGCGTATTATTATTATTTTTTATTTTCTTATTTATTTATTTATTTATTTTATTTTATTTTTTATTTTTTGTTTTGCGCATGAGCCCATGTAGGACTACGCAAAGTACTTACAGGCGTATCTGTGTTTTCCTTTGACTCCATATTGCTTTCATCCTTTGGCTGTGACCTTCTTTCCTCTCGTTTGTCCATGTTGTTCCAGTTTTTTTCTTCGGTCTGTCCTCTTGGTCAACTTCCCACTTATGCACCTTGATTCTAAAGCTATCACCTTTGAAAATATCTTCTGGAGTAATTTCTGCCAATTTTAAGTCTTTTTTACTTCACCAATCCATTTCATAGTATCTACTTTTGCTTTACTTCTACTTTCACAGAATTCCAATATTAGTTTTGTGAGCCTATTTGAATTCATTCGTTTAAAATGTCCATAAATTTTTAACCTTCGTTTTCTGATATCACTATGAATGTCTGTATATGTTTTTCTTTTCTTTTTACTCCTAAGTCTGTATTCTTCACCTACGCTTCGTGGACCTAAAATTTTTCTTATAATTTTGCACTCTTTTTTTATTAAATTTTCTACATCTGTTTTCGTGTTCAAAATTATAGTTTCGGCTCCATAAAGGCATTCGGGTTATTTTTATTATTATTGTTATTATTATTAATTGAATGGTGTTATGGAGAATGCGACTAACATCGAAAATCTAAATATTGGGTTATGGTGTTTGGATATCTGAATGAATGAATCAATCAATCAATGAAGTACTTTTATTGTTAACAAGAATATTTATGCGCAATTCTACGATAACCCAATCAGAAAGCATCCAACATGTATCCATATCTACATGCAAGAAAGCTCAATGACAAAGTGCCGCAGTTATTTTCTCAGAAAGCCAAAAATCAGATAAATTTAATTGAAGTATGAAAAATTGATTAAAACTGAGATCAAATGCACTTTACAATCTGTATTTTGCTTCCTTCTTGTTCTATTGTCGCTCCAAAATTAATAAAATTTAAAATTTTCAGACATTTTAACTTTTACGGCTTGGATGTTTACTGCATAGTACCACTCAAATACAATTTTTGTAGTAAATATGTAGGCCTACTGAGGATCATAACACCTAATTATAAACGTCTAAACAGTAATTAATAGTATTATCAACAATATATTTTTGCCCCTCTTTATCCCGGGAGTAAAATCACACCCAGTTGACCATCATACAGTTAATCGGGTCGGATTACTAAATTCCTAGCAACAATAGCTAAAAGTAGTGTCGAAGTGGTTGGAGAAATGTTCTGTGGCAATAGCTATAGTACAACCACAAGCCTCCAGTTTTCACAATATAGGGTTTAAAAAGTCGACTAATATATTTCTAAAATTGGATTAAATCTGCGGTGGTGGTGATAGTATTTCCATTATAAAACTTCCCTCTCGTATCTGGAATTAAAAAGTTTGTTCCAGTTGTATATTTTGCACTGCACACAACTTAGATATTGCCGTGATCCATTATCAGACCTGCCAACTTATTAATACGTCATAAGCAGAATAACGAAGAAGAAGGATGGCGAAACTTTCTAACCACTCTCTCAATCATTCACTTTCTGACACAATTCAAATACATTTTAGGAATGTAACTTTTCTGTGCTTAATTTCATTACACTTTAGTTACTGAAAACTGTGATATGAAGAATACCTAGGTAATATCAAGTAAAAAATGTAACAAATAACATGGCAATACAAATAAATAGA
Source organism: Ectobius pallidus (assembly GCA_964059195.1). Classification (NCBI taxonomy): domain Eukaryota; kingdom Metazoa; phylum Arthropoda; class Insecta; order Blattodea; family Ectobiidae; genus Ectobius; species Ectobius pallidus. Next base: position 100,134,893 of record CAXKWD010000010.1, read on the forward strand.
TAGATGATACGTATACATTTCTCAAGCGGTACATATTATTTTCTACATTGCAATCTTCTCCCTTAACATTCCAGCTTTGAGTAACTAGTATTCTAATAGGGATATGTATTCTACAGTGAGTCCATTTTATGAGGAAACCTCGCATCACTGCCGCATTGCCGCGCTAGCATCGCATTACATCGCAGTTGTACAAAGCATACAAGCGGTTAGTTGCTTCGGTGTGTTGTAGTGAGACGCTTGTCTATTGTTGTCGTGTGTTACATAAGACAATAATCGAAAATGTATACGGTTGAACAGCGAATTTATTTGGTGGAATGTTACTTATTGAGAAATAACCATAGAAGGCGCATTCGGAGATTTTCTCGTAAATATCCTGACTGTACCATCCCTACAAAATCGTGTCTTTCGACAGTATCTCAAATAAATGGTGAGTACTAAGCCTCTACATGTAGGCCTATTTTGATAATAAATTTGTTGAGTTATTCTATTTTGTATTGTTTCTAAAGTCTTGATTTGCCGATAGTAACGGCAAGTGTTAGCAGGGGCAACGCTGTTAAAAAGTTTCCGCATAAAATGGCCTCCCTGTATAATATATCCACTTATGTAACAATGAGATATGCGTTTAACGCTGTGATCAAGGCCTTGGATAAGCCCTTAACTACTTTTACAAAATTTATACGAAGAAATTACTAAACTAAGAGTTGTGGGTCTTATTACAAGCTGATAATGTACGAAGTTAATACAGTATCATAAGATCCGTTTTCAAAAAATCAATAATTTATTTTTATAAACACCGCAATATCGAAAGCGTCGACCATGTTTCACTCTATATCCTCCAATGTAAATACACTCAAATAAAAGTTAAAATTTCACTTTCGCATAATATACTGTATTTTTTTTTGGGGGGGGGGTGATTAAACTCCATTGCCATTTAAGCCGGGACTACTTATTGCAAGCCTAAATGTGGAGGTAGAAATTATTCAGGGTAGGAGAAAAAGTCAGTTCACATAAGAAATTGAATTTGTCATTGTTAATATTAGAGGAAATAAGGAGAAAAAAAAAACATTTAATAAAATAAATTTCCCTCTTCGGATACAATGAAATGTATTAATTCTCACGTGAGAATGTTTCTCTTTATTTATAAAACAAGGATGTCAAACTGAGACGAAGGGTTCAAATCATGCTAAAAAAAAGTAGTATCTCCTTCGATTTTGGCTAACACTTCACTAACAAGGAAACCTCTTCACTACACCCCCTAACATTAATTAACTTATAAATTATTCAAAGGGCTCAATAACAAATTTTAGTCAGATCGTACTTAAATAGGCCAAAAACTAGCCATGGCGGTTTGTAGGTAGAGTAGCAAACTTCAGTCCTGGATGACAAATATGAATGTTTTTAAACTTCTAAAACATAAAAGGAAAAGGCCAATAACGATAATTAGGATGTTTATAAAAACAGAGTCTTGTTATTACTAGGGACCGGATTATTAGGTTTTTAAAAACACTGTTTTAGGTTTTCCATTAGGTGAAATAGATTTTTTTAGGTTTTTTGTCCAAAATATCGTTTTCGGGTAGAATAATTGGTTTAATGAATTTGAATGTGCTACATAGGATTCAATACATAATTAACACGTCTTCTTAAAACACAGTGTTTCCACTCAGTGTGAATAACAAGACAGTACTAAAGGTTAAGGCAAACAAACGCTTTAAAACACAGAAATCTATATCCTTGTTCACACACGGCAACAATGGTTGTTCGCACTGTCACGTAGCGAATGGCTGCGTGCATAATAGACGATAAGAAACCATTTCTAAACAAAGGAAGGGTTGGGGAGACTTCGATTAATCGATATTGAACCCTGTTATGACTATCGATACTGCCCTGAATTTATTTTGAATTACAGAAAAAAGAGAAGTGCGCATGCGCCGACGGTGAGTCGACGGGAGAAGAGCTGATCCGAAAAAGACAGTAAGGAGTACTTGCCTGACTACGAGTGAGAGAAGTTGAAAAGGCAGAAGGGAGAAGACGAGATTGGGATGTGTGACAGCGGTAGCGACGTTCTGGCATGATGATGTGTCAGACTTCCATCTAAGGGAATTCTGGTTGTGAACTTCCTTGACCCGACTATATGGAGATAGTCATTAATCAGAAGAATACACCAAGTCGGCCAGTACGAGACACCGCTACAGCGAACATCAGCTGTGAGAGTGAGTCGTGACTGCTCGCTCTGAATAAGAGCAGATATGGACATCAGGAAGTAATGGGAGACAACTCAGGATCGGAGGATAAGTTGGACATCACTGGTTGAGTATAATAGTCTAGACTTTTTCTTATTGTTTGAGGAGTGAGAAAACTGAGATATTCCTTTTTTAAGGATGGTTTCTAAGTCATGTATGGCAATCAGACGCCGTAGGGTATGATAGAAGAATAGAATAGAAATATAGAAGTGAGAATTCTAGAAGTAAAGTGATGAAATCCAGTAATCCAACTACTTTCTATTTCTGGTCTAAGTTAATTATAAAAGAGCAGTCAAGAGCCTAACCGCTGAAGGATACAGATAGATCTCTTCACTTTAGGTTTTTTTGGGTGATTGTTCCACGAATGAATACATAGCTAGGGGCAATTGGTGATGCTCATAGAAACTTTGTTATTTTTGAGACAGGACGCGAGGGGAGTAAGGAAGAAAAGTAATTAAGGGGCATGCTTAGTACTTCTTACGAGGGCCCCTCCCACTTGGGTTTCTTTCAGGTGACGGGTGACTATCTATAAATAGATTTCATGCTGGCCTGTAATGTTAAGTTATGTTTTTTTTATAGAGATTTATCTACAAGCGAAGGTATATGGAACATGGTAGAGGGGGATAAGAAGTGGAAAGATTGAAGGGCAAAAGAAGGCCTACGAGTGGTAGTGCATTAGGTGTGTACCATTGGAAAATTTACATGTTAGGGTAGAAGTAGAAGTCACTAAAGGGGTTATAGAGAAGCTTACTAATCTGGGCGTGAATTAGTTTCAGTTAGAATTCTAGGGAATTTAGAGACAAAAGAAGATTGGGTGCCCATGCTAAAGAGTAGTAACGTAAGAAGTAGGAAAACTAGAATAACCACCGAGTGAATTAAATCAATGGTATAAGCTGAAGGGAACTCTACTTAAAGAAAGAAAGGGGTTAAAAGATAATAGCTGATGACTGGTCAGGTTAGAAAGAGGAGAGTGAGTTGAAAGATAACAACACATGATTGGTTAGGTTAGAAAGAGGAGAATAGGTAATTGCGAGTAGTGTACTGATGATAAGTAGTTTATTAGCAAGTACTAGAGATTGTAAGGGTGAGGTGAGGGAACGCCGGAAGTATCCCGAATCAAACAAATAAAATCTGGTAGTAGACAAGGCCTATACCAGTAACATATAAAGAAAAGAAATTTATGAGAGATTGTGAAAGCCATCGATGTTGGAGGCGAACAACGGCCCCACGTGCCTCTAGGAGAGAGTGTCAGGGACCTCTGACGTCGATTTACAAAATTTTATTTTTGTTTGCGGCCCATTAATATTTTCCCGGTTGCAGGAGAGGAGTCAGATTGTTTGTAACTCAAGATCTAGACGTCGCTCCTGTATCGGTGGTCTATCGCCACAGTCACTCTGTGGGTATAGGCCTAAACTTCTATTTCTTTCTTCGTGAGACTGTCTTTTCTATCTATCTTTAAATACAATTCTTCATGGACTAAGCTGACACATAGACTAATATAGGAGACATAGGTGGGATTATTGAGTGTAATCTGTAGAGTAAGGACTGGATTATGAATTGAAAACCTTTATTTATTCAAGAAAAAAAAAAAACCCAGTATAATATATATATTGAACTATCCTGAAGTTGCAAATGTAAATGACTACACAAGTCAGTAGTAAATTAGAAGAATAATACAAGACGTTCTAGTAGATACCTGAAAAACAAAGAAAGAAAATTAAAGTAATTAATTAAGGATTTGTTATTGTTGAACAGAGAACGTACTTATATAGTTAAAATTGGGTATACTAACCTTGAATGATCAAATATTATCCTACCAATAAAAGTGTTGAATGGTTAATGTAGTGTAAATGTAATTTATTGTATATAAGATTGTTATTGTTGAAAAAAGAAAAAAAATAATATATTAAATAAATTATGGTTATTGTTATGCAAAGTAAATTAACGTGAAGTCCCCTTCTAAAGTTTGGCGCCCAACGTGGGGCTGAGTAGTGTTAAAACAAAACAGTATTGCTAATTGTTGCAACTTAATTTAGTTAAAATTGTTAAAAAAAAAAAGAAACCTTTATTCAGTTGAAGTTCCATATTATGATAGCCCATAGCGTGAGGCAGTGATAGTTTGATATCCTAACGTGAGGCGAGATAGGGTTAAAAGAATTTTGGGAGTTAGGTTAGTATAACTGAAATTTATTCTCAAAAACAAATAATAATAATAATAATAATAACATATTTTTGGGAAAAGAATAATGACTATTGACAAGTAAGGACTTCTATAGATGACTAAGACAGACGACTGAACTATTGTGTGTTCTAATCTTTTTTTCCAGTGGTATTGTTAATATATAAATATGGCTACTTATGTTGATCCGTATGCACAAATAAGAGCAGCTGAGCTAACCCAAGCTATTAGGAAGTTGAGGAAGGCGGATTTAGAGGCAGAATGTGATAGAGTAAAGTTACCGACCACAGGTACAAGGGATGAGTTAAGACAACGCTTGTTAGATTATGCCCGCAAGAACCCTCAGTCATTTCAAGTGTTAATTACGGCTTTTGCTCTGAGTCAGGAAGTTTTGGAAGAAGATTTAGTTGAACATAATATAACGGTACCACAAGATTCATATGGAGATGTAGTGTATACATGGGTTAAGTTAATGCGTAGGAAGGCCATGGCGGTAGCTGATTCAGAAGAAGCTGTACCAGTAATACCATCGTTTACAATTCAGTTAGAGCCACATAAACCAAATACTTTGGATCTGGTTCGTAAATGGAACATTAAATTCAAACCTGGGGATAGTATTTACTTATTTTTGGAGAGATTGGAAGATTTAAAACAAAGTTCTAAGTTACAGGGTGTAGAGTTATTGTCAGTATTACCCGAAATTTTACAAGATTCAGCTTTACTTTGGTACAGGAACAGATTAACAGATTGGCCCACATGGGAAGCTTTTTTGAAAGAATTTAGAGAATATTATTTGCCTATTGATGAGGAAGACTCGCTTTTGGATGAGATTAGACAGAGAACGCAAGGTCCCAAAGAATCGATTTTTGATTATGTTAATGCTATTCAAACGTTAATGAGGAGGCTGAGTACTCCAATGAGTCCTCAACAAATGATGAAGACTGTTATCAAAAATTTGCGTCCTGATGTAAAATTGTACCTTAGACCTGCAGAGATTCAAACTATAACAGATTTAATACGTGTAGGTAGACAGTATGAACAAATATTGTTAGATTCTGAGAGATATATTCCTCCTCCAACGCAGGTTAGAGCTACAATTAAAGAAACGGCTTATAAACCTCAGAGACAAGTTGTTATACCTTCAGTTCATACAGCGCTAGGAATTCAGGGAAAACAGGAACTTCCATCGTCCGAGTTACAAAAGAAACCCAATGTTAGTTTTTCTGCAAAGACGTGGGATAAGGAACGGAATTCAAGTCCTGTAAATGATTCTAGAATGGTTAAAGTAATAGAAAATAAAGAGAGACAGGATGAGTCGAGGGATAATGGTAAAAACACCACTTTGCGTTTTTCAAATAATCAGCGATGTTGGAATTGTGATAAAACAGGACATAGGCAGTTCGAGTGTAAGGCACCTCGTAGAGTTACTCCACGCACTACGATTAAATGTTATAATTGTAATAAGCTTGGACATAGGTCTATTGATTGTAGGATGCCCCAAGAAAGAAAAGTTAGGCCTACAAATTCTTTAAGACAATTAACTAAAAATCAGGCTTGTGTGATGTTAAATATAAATCCTACAGATTTAGTTAATGGAGATAGATGTTTTGTTGAAATTTTGCTGGAGGATATTACATTTATTGCTTTAATAGATTCCGGTTCAGATAAAACTTATGTGGGAGAGAAGGGTGATTTTTTGTGTAAAATGTTAGATTTAGCAGTAGAAGAATCTGAAGTTAGGGTGGTGCAATTAGCAGATAAAACTTATAGTTCTATAACAGGAGAGAGAACTTTTGAGATGAAATTGCAGGACAGGATTTTTCCGATAAAATGTAAAATTATGCCAAATTTAGCAGTAGATATGATTCTGGGCATGGACGTTTTGAAACAAATTGGGTTAGTAGTAGATTTGCAAGATGGGACTTGGTATTTCAAAGATGAACCAGCAAAAATTTTTCAATTTGTTAAGGCTATAGATTTAAAAGAAGAAGATCAACTACATAATATTCTTACTTTACCTACACCTCAGGAAAGGGACAGATTGAATGTGTTTTTGGAAAATCAGTTACAGAAATTTGATCAGTGTACTGGACTTACCGATCTGATTTCTCATGTTATTGATACAGGCGATGCAAAACCTATAAAACAAAGATATTATCCAGTATCACCCATTTTGGAAAAAGTTATACACGCGGAAATAGATAAAATGTTATTGGAAAAAGTTATAGAGCCTTCAAATTCACCTTGGTCGTCTCCGGTAGTTATGGTAAAGAAACCAGATAGAACATGGAGGTTCTGCGTAGATTTCAGAAAAGTAAACAATTGTACTAAAAGAGATAGTTATCCTTTGCCATACATTGAACATGTTTTGAGTAAATTACGACATGCTAGGTATATCAGTACAATAGATTTGAAAAATGGGTATTGGCAAGTTCCATTAGATGAAGCAAGTAAAGAAAAAACAGCATTTACCGTACCTGGTAGAGGATTGTATCAGTTTCGAGTTATGCCTTTTGGAATCCATAACGCACCAGCCTCGTTTCAAAGATTAGTTGATACTATATTAAGAGAAGAGATAGGAGAGAAATGCTTTTGTTATTTGGATGATATAGTACTTATTAGCGAGACATTTGAAGAACATTTGTCCTTGTTAGAAAAAGTCTTAGAGAAATTAAGAAAAGCTAACCTGAAAATTAATAGGGAAAAATCAAAATTTTGTAGAAGTGAATTAAAATATTTGGGTCATATCATTACTCCATTAGGAATTGCTGTAGATTCAGATAAAATCTCGTGTATCCTTGAGTATCCAGCCCCTACAAAAGTCAAGGAAGTACGAGCATTTTTAGGATTGGCTTCTTGGTACCGACGATTCATTCCATTTTTTTCTGAAGTTGTAAAGCCCCTCACTGCACTTCTGAAAAAGAATCAGAAATGGCGTTGGACTAAGGAATGTCAGGAATCTTTTGATGAATTGAAATCGAAATTATCTAGTAGTCCTATATTAACTTGTCCGGATTATACTAAACCCCTAGTGCTACAGACCGACGCTAGTTTTTCAGGACTAGGAGCAGCATTAATTCAGACAGGAGAGGAAGGAGAGGAAAAAGTAATAGCTTATGCTAGTAGAACTTTAACGGTAGGTGAGCAAAAGTGGGCAATAGTTGAGAAGGAATTGTTAGCTATATTGTGGGCAGTTCAAAAGTTTCGTCCTTATTTGGAAGGTTATCATTTTAAAGTATATACTGATCATTTTGCTCTGAAATGGTTAAATACATTACAGAATCCGACTGGACGATTAGCTAGGTGGAGTTTATTGCTCCAGGAGTATGATTTTGAAGTAATACATAGGCCTGGTAGATTACAAAAAGTTCCGGATGCTTTATCTAGAATACACGAAGGGAAAGTTCAAGAGAAAACGGTAGAGGAAGAATTTTGCCTCTTGTTGACTGATAACTCTGAAGTAGTGGAATGGGAAAATATACAAGATGCTTGGTATATTAAGCGGAAAGAGCAAGTACAGAGTAAACCTAAATTTTGGCCAGATTGGAAGGTCGTAGATGAGAAGTTGTACCATTTAAGATTAGATCAGTTAGAACAAACTTTAGAGGGAACAGTGAATAGGTGGAAATTAGTTATTCCGCAAGATTTTAGGATTAAAGTATTGCAGGAATGTCATGATGCACCTACTGCAGGACATATGGGGATAGCTAAAACTTTCTTTAGAATAGCCAACAAGTATTATTGGCCGGGAATGTTTAGAGATGTTGCTAAGTATGTTACTGCTTGTGAAATATGTCAGAGACAGAAAGTGTTACAGACGGCTCAAGCAGGACCAATGCATTTTTACCAGAAAGAGAAACCTTGGATGACTGTAGCTACTGATTTGTTGGGACCTTACCCACGTTCCAAAAAAGGGAACCGATACATTGTAGTATTTCAGGACACCTTTACCAAGTATGTAGAATGTAAAGCGTTAAGGAAAGCAACCAGTAGAGCAGTTACGGAAGCATTTTATGAATTGATTATCCTTAAATGGGGAATTCCGGGATATTTGCTGATGGATAATGGACCGCAATATACTAGTAAATTAATGCGAGAGATAGCTAAAGCTTTTAATATAACTCCTTGTTATTTACCTGTATATTCGCCACAAGGAAATCCAGTAGAAAGAGTCAATAGAGTATTGAAGACAATGATTTCTAGTTATATTCAAAAGGATCAGACAGTTTGGGATGTGTATTTGAGAGAATTTAATTTTGCTATAAATACGGCTAAGCATAGTTCCACTGGATGCACTCCTTATATGCTAAATTATGGGAAGGAGCCTGAAATTATCAGTAGGATTGAAAGGGTGGAAAACCAACCGATTCATAAAGAAATCCCAAAACTTTGGGTGGAAAAACTCAATAAATTGAAAACGGTACGTTTGATGGTTAGACATAACTTAGAAACCGCCTATAAGAATTCGAGTCATTATTATAATCTTCGGAGGAGAGAGGTGAAATTTCGTCCAGGAGATCTAGTGTTAAGAAGAAACTTTAAATTAAGTGATGCCTCACAAGCTTATACAGCAGGTTTAAGTGCAAAGTTTGTCGGGCCCTATATTATAAAGAAAAAGTTCAGTGAAAATAGCTACGAACTGACAAACCGTTTTGGTAAAAAGTTGGGGAAGTGGCACGTCAAAGACTTGAAACCCTTTGTTCCTGGATAAACATTCTTTAAGGCTGGTAAACTAAACAAAAAAAAAAAAAAAAAAAAAAAAAAAAAATGTGAACAGTGTTAACATTATTTTTTTTATGGTGAGTGGGGGAAGAATGTCACGTAGCGAATGGCTGCGTGCATAATAGACGATAAGAAACCATTTCTAAACAAAGGAAGGGTTGGGGAGACTTCGATTAATCGATATTGAACCCTGTTATGACTATCGATACTGCCCTGAATTTATTTTGAATTACAGAAAAAAGAGAAGTGCGCATGCGCCGACGGTGAGTCGACGGGAGAAGAGCTGATCCGAAAAAGACAGTAAGGAGTACTTGCCTGACTACGAGTGAGAGAAGTTGAAAAGGCAGAAGGGAGAAGACGAGATTGGGATGTGTGACAGCGGTAGCGACGTTCTGGCATGATGATGTGTCAGACTTCCATCTAAGGGAATTCTGGTTGTGAACTTCCTTGACCCGACTATATGGAGATAGTCATTAATCAGAAGAATACACCAAGTCGGCCAGTACGAGACACCGCTACAGCGAACATCAGCTGTGAGAGTGAGTCGTGACTGCTCGCTCTGAATAAGAGCAGATATGGACATCAGGAAGTAATGGGAGACAACTCAGGATCGGAGGATAAGTTGGACATCACTGGTTGAGTATAATAGTCTAGACTTTTTCTTATTGTTTGAGGAGTGAGAAAACTGAGATATTCCTTTTTTAAGGATGGTTTCTAAGTCATGTATGGCAATCAGACGCCGTAGGGTATGATAGAAGAATAGAATAGAAATATAGAAGTGAGAATTCTAGAAGTAAAGTGATGAAATCCAGTAATCCAACTACTTTCTATTTCTGGTCTAAGTTAATTATAAAAGAGCAGTCAAGAGCCTAACCGCTGAAGGATACAGATAGATCTCTTCACTTTAGGTTTTTTTGGGTGATTGTTCCACGAATGAATACATAGCTAGGGGCAATTGGTGATGCTCATAGAAACTTTGTTATTTTTGAGACAGGACGCGAGGGGAGTAAGGAAGAAAAGTAATTAAGGGGCATGCTTAGTACTTCTTACGAGGGCCCCTCCCACTTGGGTTTCTTTCAGGTGACGGGTGACTATCTATAAATAGATTTCATGCTGGCCTGTAATGTTAAGTTATGTTTTTTTTATAGAGATTTATCTACAAGCGAAGGTATATGGAACATGGTAGAGGGGGATAAGAAGTGGAAAGATTGAAGGGCAAAAGAAGGCCTACGAGTGGTAGTGCATTAGGTGTGTACCATTGGAAAATTTACATGTTAGGGTAGAAGTAGAAGTCACTAAAGGGGTTATAGAGAAGCTTACTAATCTGGGCGTGAATTAGTTTCAGTTAGAATTCTAGGGAATTTAGAGACAAAAGAAGATTGGGTGCCCATGCTAAAGAGTAGTAACGTAAGAAGTAGGAAAACTAGAATAACCACCGAGTGAATTAAATCAATGGTATAAGCTGAAGGGAACTCTACTTAAAGAAAGAAAGGGGTTAAAAGATAATAGCTGATGACTGGTCAGGTTAGAAAGAGGAGAGTGAGTTGAAAGATAACAACACATGATTGGTTAGGTTAGAAAGAGGAGAATAGGTAATTGCGAGTAGTGTACTGATGATAAGTAGTTTATTAGCAAGTACTAGAGATTGTAAGGGTGAGGTGAGGGAACGCCGGAAGTATCCCGAATCAAACAAATAAAATCTGGTAGTAGACAAGGCCTATACCAGTAACATATAAAGAAAAGAAATTTATGAGAGATTGTGAAAGCCATCGATGTTGGAGGCGAACAACGGCCCCACGTGCCTCTAGGAGAGAGTGTCAGGGACCTCTGACGTCGATTTACAAAATTTTATTTTTGTTTGCGGCCCATTAATATTTTCCCGGTTGCAGGAGAGGAGTCAGATTGTTTGTAACTCAAGATCTAGACGTCGCTCCTGTATCGGTGGTCTATCGCCACAGTCACTCTGTGGGTATAGGCCTAAACTTCTATTTCTTTCTTCGTGAGACTGTCTTTTCTATCTATCTTTAAATACAATTCTTCATGGACTAAGCTGACACATAGACTAATATAGGAGACATAGGTGGGATTATTGAGTGTAATCTGTAGAGTAAGGACTGGATTATGAATTGAAAACCTTTATTTATTCAAGAAAAAAAAAAAACCCAGTATAATATATATATTGAACTATCCTGAAGTTGCAAATGTAAATGACTACACAAGTCAGTAGTAAATTAGAAGAATAATACAAGACGTTCTAGTAGATACCTGAAAAACAAAGAAAGAAAATTAAAGTAATTAATTAAGGATTTGTTATTGTTGAACAGAGAACGTACTTATATAGTTAAAATTGGGTATACTAACCTTGAATGATCAAATATTATCCTACCAATAAAAGTGTTGAATGGTTAATGTAGTGTAAATGTAATTTATTGTATATAAGATTGTTATTGTTGAAAAAAGAAAAAAAATAATATATTAAATAAATTATGGTTATTGTTATGCAAAGTAAATTAACGTGAAGTTCAGATTTTTGACCCTTATCCTTGTAATGGTTTGAGAGTCGCTGGTTTTTGGGCTAAGTTACATACTTTGGTAGTGAGTATTGAAAAAGGAGAAAAAGAAGAAGCAGAATAAAAAAAAGAAAGGTAAATCCGAACCCAACTCCCGTCTCCACTGTTAATTTAAAAGCTAGTCGAGGGGCATGTAGGTACATAGCCTGTGTATCTATAATTTAATTTGTGTCTGGGCTGATACATAACAAAAAGAAAAGAGGAAGCGTATTGATGATGGCGCCCGTTAATATAAATTTTCATCAATATTATCAAGACTGGGTAAATTGTTAAAAGAGAGAGAAAGTAGACTGAGAGTAGGAAGTTTGCAATCACCCGGTGTCAAAGGTAGTTGTACTGAACGTTGGAATGTGGACTATGCAGGCAGTGTTGTGATGACACGACAGGTGTATGAGTGACCTTGTTTTGTAGGAGTTCAGTAAACTTATATACTACGATTGAGAATAATCACATATTAGTCGTCACAGATTTTGGCGAAGAATTTTGGCGAAGATTTAATCCAAGAAGTTAAGGAACTTTATAGCATAAAGTAAGAAAAGCCCGTCACAGCACGAATATTTTTAAAGGAATACGCCGGTACTCTACACTTCCTCTCTTGATACAGTCCATCCTAGACGACAATGGGTTGAACGAAACGCTGGTGGTATTAATTTCAACTCGACAAAAATTGTCTCTCCGCAAAATATCGATTCCTCAACTGACAAACAAAAAAGACAAAAAAGTAGCCTAAATTAAATATTTTAGGTTTTATATCCCGTTTAGGTATATTTAGGTTTTTATACCCCATTTAGGTATTTTTAGGTGCCACAGAATTAATGTGGATGAATCCTATGGACATGATTCGAAAAAGCGTATGAGCGCTTTTTGTTTTGGAAGCAAGGAAAAAAATAGGTAAAAACCTAAGAATCCGGTCCCTAGTTATTACACAGTTTGTTTATGGTGATAAGAGATAGACTAATCAGGAAGTATAATAACAGCCAGAGGCTTATTTGTGTTGAGTATACATTGCAAACCTTTCGGTTTGTGATGTAGATTTGTTTGCCTTAAGGTTATTTAACGATGGTTAAACTTAGGGATGTGTCCGTTGCCGGTGTGTCCAGTAGAAATTTTGTTATAGAGCCTATGCGTATAAAACTTCAGGTATGGGACTATTTCATTTATGTACACAGAAATTTCTCAACTTGGCCCTATTAAGGCCGACGTTAGCATATGAAGGGCGTGCCTTTTTTATGTGTGAAGACAGATTAATAATTTCTAAAAATCACCATAACTCTATAAAATCAAGAAAGACTAGAAACACATCAGCTAGGTCTAATTAGCCTCTTATATTCTTGATAATAAGTAGCACTTATCGTAACCCGTAAAATACGCGTGAAACAAACTGTTAGTAAAAATAATAATAATAATCTGTATCGCGCCAATAATTCATTTTAATACGTTTTAAGTACCATATTATTAACTCTGACTTTATGATATCCTATCAATTTTCAGCTTACACAGGGATCCCAATAATGGAGAGCTTTAAAATCAGTTATCGCGGTGTAACACGGTATTTAAAGCAAGATATTTCTGTAACATTGATACGTATAACATGACAGTATTATAAGCTTTGCAATACGTATATTTCATCATTAAGTAATTAAGCATAGCAATTAAATTAGTCGTATTTTGCATTTGGTCAAGGAACACTGTACTCTAGATTACATTGGTAATGCAAATCTATTGGTATGAAGCTAATATAGGCTATACAGAGTGTTAATGAAAACACCGAAATATTTTACGTGTGTATAGAGGGGACTTTTTTTTTTTTATTTATTTATTTGACCATAGTTGACCCAGAGTCCCACAGCCGGAGGCTACACTACTGGGGAGAATACAGATAATGCATATAGACTAATATTTACATACAGTTTGCTATCTTGGTTTCGAGACTTCGGTATAAATGTAGATGATGATGATGTGGGTGATGAATTAGCGAAGGGTGAATATTGCAACATGGTACAATGGCAATAAATCAGAAACAATCAGTACATATGTAGAAGATGACGATGAGGTGAATGATGAGTTGATGCAGGGCGAATATTTACAACACACTATAGACAAGCAACTTTTATTTGGAGGTTTTTGCTCTATGGATTCAATTTTTCCTGTTACTGCATAAAATCTCCCGAGGCATGACCGCCACTGACTTCTAACATTTGAAAAAAATGCAAAATAAAGGATTTTCGTTGTTAACACTTGAGTTATGAATATAAAAAACTAAGTCAGTGGCCGCCAGTCATGTCTGTAAAGTTTGCAGATTATGGAAACACTAAATTGTGATATAGCTGTTGATGAATGATTAGGAATCAGGTTTTTATCGATCACTAAGAAGGCATGAAGTCGATTTAATGAAAATTTTAGCCCCTGAAAATTTTAACCCCATTTCGCTTCATTATTGACTTATGAGCACCAATGTTCTATACTATACATATTTTATGTAGGTCTCATAGAACCTGCCGGAAGGCAGAATACTTACTACTACTACTAATAGAACAAAAATCTCCTAATAAAAGTTACTTGTCTATGTGTCCTCTACACAGAGGTAAAATATTTCGGTGTTATTCATTAACACCCTGTATAATAAAGTCAAACGAAATACGTTTATAATACGTTCTTAATTCAATAGTTTCTAGACAGTTAAGCCGGCTTTACATTTAAGAGTATCTCGTATACAGTACGAGCAAACGAGAGGGTTACTCGTTTATATTATAGGTATGGCTTCCTAAAAGACTTTAAGAAGTATAATGCGACTAGTTAATGATAGTGTTCTGTTAGTCATTAAAAACAATCACAAAAGGCAAAATTGTACTGCACATCTCTTACTACTTAAGAATCAGCAATTTTTAGAACAATGGAATCTAAATGAAACTGATGAAAACCGGAAGTCATTCTACTTAAATTGCGGATCAATCTTATTTCATAGTTCAAAAGTTACTTCACTCTGTACTTAGTAGACAATTAAGGAACGATTTTATTTGTAATAACTCAGGGTTTCAATTTTTGTTCTTACTACTTTTCCTTTTTTCTTTTTACTTTTCTGTTCTTTCTTTATTATTATTATTTTTTAGGTTTTGATTTAATTATATTTTCTTTATGTATTTTGTAATTTGTATTTTGTAATGTAAATGGCTGAACTGTGCCCGGGCACGAGCGCTTGCTCATTCGGGTGGTCTTGTTTTGTTTTGTATAAATATTTTGTATAAATATAAATAAATATAAATAAATAAATCGTACTATCTATGTGTGTGTACGAGTTATAGATTACATTATTGTGCTTAGTTCCACTGATTTACACTATAGTCTATTTCCTCTTCCAAACGTCCGCAATTGCCCTATGATTAATTATAATAGATTTAAAAAGAAATGGAACAAATTATCTATGTATATCACTAGGAATATTCTAATTTAGTCGTGTTTTCTCTTTTCAGACGAACCTCTAGAAGTAAATATGAAGGTCATAATTGTTGACATAACCCAGGTGAAAGAGGATAGAAACGTGAGTAATTCTTAATCGATCACTTTTATTATTAGTAGTATTTTCCCACCTTCAATCAATGTTACCTTGATGTTCGTTTTGCCTTTCCCCTTACAATTTAATTCCGGTAATATAAAACATGTACAACCACCCTTCACGCGTTCACAAATACAACAATAATTGTCCTATGTATCTTTGAATTTAGGTTGTTTGAATTTTTAAAATTGGGTTTGTATAACATTGAAATATTAAGTACAAAATATGTACAGTAATTCATATAAGATTTAAATGTATTTTTCATAGTATTCGGCAATTCTGAATATTATACCAGGAATAGCCAGACTTAAATGTATTTACAAGCTAACAATTAATTTAATTCAGTTCAAATATAATTTTAGTATGACTGAACTGACCCCGAACACGAGCTATGCTCATGCGGGGCAAATAATACTCTTTTGTAATTGTAATAATTGTGTTTGTATTATTTATATTTGTATTTGTAATAATTTTGTAATAATTTGTATTTTATAATTTGTAATAATAATTAATAATAAAAATTGTAATTGTAATAATAAAATATTATGCCCACAGAAAAAAAATCTAATCGGATATCCCTACTATAACCTTGCATTAATTCAACATGTTACATCTAATTCAATGTCGGAAAAGATCAACCAAGAATTAATGAGTCATGTAAAAGTTAATTATAATTGTTTAAACCTTATCAGCTAATTAACTTTCGTCAGAATGATATTAGCTATCAAATTAAATTGGAATCACGTTACATTTTTGTTCAAGGCAATGTTTATAGACGAATAATAAAATTATACTAAAAGAAACTAGAAAATGGCGTTTACATATCACACAGACGTAAGTAGTATGATTTTAAGGATGAAATATATTAAATCGAACTGAAAAGCTCATAGATCTGATCCGAAATTGAACCTTCAATAAGCTATACCGTGAGCATTATTTATAATGTCAAAATTTCTTTCAATAGCAGCGTACAGCATAGCTCCACGACAATCTAGACATAGTATACCATACAGTTAAGATATAGTTCTCAAGAAAATTGTGAAATTGGAATATTTAAAATAAAACTCTAATTTTGGTATATACAATGAGATTAGAACTAACTTCTAAAAGCGATTTTTTCTGTTTATCTTTGATTATTATATTTCGTCTTCGGATGTGAATAACTATTACATGTTAGGTCTTTAGGAGGTCTAGATGGCACAACGGAAGTTTAAAAATAAATATTTAAATTAACTGTTCATAACAGTTACCTAACGACCAAAAGATTCTAAATCACGGTTTTTGTAAGACAACTTTGCAGGAATCGGGACAGCCCTTTAGTTCTGATGCAACCTGTATACATTATGCTGTCATTTTATTAATGCCACCATTGAGAAATTAAATTATAAATAAATTATTTCTATAAGTGAAAAAGTAATTTTAACTGTTCTTGAAAACAAACTTGAAATAATTAAGCAATCAAATTATGAGAAAGAAAAGAGTTCTCTATGGAGTTGCTATCAAATACGAAATCGTTTTCTCGAGACTTGGCAAATGCACGTCAATGATATGCCGGAATTAAAATACTTTATTTTCAGGTATAGCAAAATAATTAAAATACTATGCTTTAATCCATATAGTTACCACAAAACTGTTTTTAACTACAGGACTGTTTCAAATTCATTAGAGGAGTTAACTTCACCTCCTCACAAAAGCAATGAAGATTTCAACACAAATGCGACACACTACGGCATGCATTGGAACTTGCACCATAGCAACCACACGGAATATTATGAATTACAAGCTTTATAATATTACAATCTTATATGAAAATGAAGTCAGAACTGAACAAAAATTAGGATAACATGACAAAGCTTCCTAGAACCTAAGAAGCTTACGAAGTTATGAAAACAGTAAGAGCTAAGTCTTTAGATCAGCATGAATAACAATTCTTTCAAATATAATTTTTAACACAACATTGTCAGGATTTGTTGGTCTCATAGATCTTCTAACTATATTATGTATTAAAGACTTTTTTCTACAAAGTATACTATTTTGTACATCTACTGGTATGATACTAATTTTAAAACAATTAATTTGTACATTTAATATATTAAAATTATATATCTCCCTTATTTTCAAAGTAATCGGTATCACTGCATTTTATTGTTTGCGAAATGTATGCAAATACAGTGTGCAAAATTTCTATTTTATCTCCAAAGTTGCGAATTTATGGAATAATATATTATGATAAAAATAACAACTAAGATAGCTGAAAAATGCGTTTAAAGCAGCTACTGAATTTTTAAGCTGACGCCTGTATGTTAAAAGGTAACAAATGCCTTTTTGACAGAAACACTCAAATGTTTATAACAATTTTTATAGGAAAGTTTTATGTATGTAAACACTTGCTGCAACATATAAATACCACTATATACAGGTATATATCAAATTCAGTTGGAGCGTGTGGTAAGAGGTGTTAATAGGCCTACATTAAAATATCCAATTTATTGACAGAATGATATAATCTATAATAAACCATAATACATTAATATTGACGCAAAAAAACATATTTTAAGGCAAAAACAAAAATACACTTTTTCAAAAATGTTCATAAATTCCTAGGCGTTCAGTGGTGAGGAAAATTAAAAATGTACACAAGAAGCCAACGATACTTCAAAGTTTAACTCGTGAACGAAACCAATTAGTTAAAAGTAGATCCCATGGGAAAAGTACAGATATTCCAGATTTCTTCGATATAGACTAGCTTAATGGTTCAAGGGGAAAAAACGCGATAAAATTTGTAAAACCACGACATCTTTTGTCCTAGCATGTATCATCCACTACATTTTGAAGGGTTTGTAGCTATACTATTATGGAATTTTATGACTCTCGCTTGGTTGATTGTCTGTTTAAAAATCAATTTGTAACCGAACTTCACTGCTAAACGTTTATATATTATTTAATACCGCAGGAGATAAATATAGACTTGATAATCAGAAGCACCTGGATCGAGGACAGATTGAAATATACCACAACGGTTGAACCAGGCCAAAAATTCGCAGTGGATCAAGAAGACGCCTCCAAATTCTGGACACCAGCAGTGTACATCGCTGGGATGACGAATTTGAGTACTATGTTCGGTTCCATGGATCTCACATTCTTTATGGTCTCTCATGGAAAAAGAGTCATCAATGCTTTCAGGTAATGTATCTAACCTGGTTTATATATTCTAAATACTGTATAAATATTTCTGTCTGACTACCGGCCTGTCATGGTCTCAATGCCAACGAGCTCATGTAAATCGCTTTGAAATAAATCAATAGTATGGGTTTGTAAGGTGTATGAATAGAAAACCCTAGAAATTTACCTATCTAAACTTTATAGAAGTTTAAAATATAGCCTATTATTAATAGAAATGGATCAAAATAATAAGCCTACGGGTGACTAATTTTATTCTTCACAAAATTTTCAGACATACTAATTTGTTTTCTTGTTTTTTACGCCATCTAAATATTAAACTTTCCGTTTGTAAACACCGAAAATGATATTTAACTTGGGGAATGGCAAAATACCTAAGACAGCCTTTCTAATTAGTTATAACACGCGACAGCTTTTATTAACTATACATTTGGTTCGGCGAGGGAAGAGGAGTAAAAAAATTGGGTTAATTGAACATCTCAATAGCTAGGAAAACACTTGCATGGCATGGCAAAAATTTAAAGGTGCTGAAAATTAAAAGGCTCTTAAGGCGGCTATGTATCAATGTATTCTAATAATAACGTAGGGGGACCCATAAGAAAACTTTTCAATTGAGGGGGGATCCATGTAGGCTAATAATAATTCTGAATAATAACAGTTATTATTAAAATCAGTTATGAGAAGTTATCTCGTTTTTCTACGACTGCCCTGTAAGATACCACTAGCACTTATGAGAAGAATGGACTCATTTTCAAGATAATACTGCAATGCTAAGAAACGCTGTGAAAAATTTGTTTTCGTGTTCACTTGCATCAAATATAAAAGCACAAGTGAGACAGAGAGATATAATATACGTAGTCAAAAAGATAATAGAATGCACAAAACAAATTCTAAAATAAAGAATAATTTAATCTAACTGCTATGTATATTCTTATTTATTATTTTCAGGGCCAAGCTAGTGATGAAATGTGACTTCTTCTTCGATCTGTATCCACTAGATATTCAAGACTGCAAAATAGACATTATGTGTCGTGAGTATCTACGAGAGTGTGAATTTAGTGGTAAATTATATAATGAAATAGAGTGGTAAAATTATATAAAGAGTGGTAAGATAGTGTAAAATTATATAAAATTACAATGAATTACAGGAAGTGTGAACCGGTTTAGTCAGATGTTGGTTGGATATCCAGGATTCTACGAGCAAATTAAAGACCAATATCACTATGAATGTTTTCCCACTAACTAGTAGAAAATGAGTTGGCCCCATCAGCGACCTTTAAATAATTACTTTTAGAAGTTGCAGCAGAGATATAACAACTCCATCGGCTGGGAGACTAGATTTAACCCATTATATTTAATCAGACAATAGGAATCAATGTGTACCAAAATAACTATCTGTGAAATATATTTAAACGATCCAACCCTTACTGTTCCTAGAACGGACTGTATTAAGGTGAACTATTGAGTTGATTTAACCCTGTAGTAGTTTTGATTGGCCAATGAGATTTATTGTGTACCAATTCCTTATCAAAATTAACTCCATTTATTAAATGTATTTCATCTACCCATTCCCTTCCATAGTCATAAGGAACTGGATTAGAGTGAACTACTGAGTTGATTTAACTCTGTATAAAGTTTTCAAGTTTCCAATAAGAATAATTGTATACCAATTTTAAGCAAAATTACTCCATTTGTTGAATGTATTTCAAGAAAACAAACCCTGCTGTTCCCAGAACGGAATGGATTAGTGTAAACTACTGAAGTGCCTTAACCCTGTATAATTTTTAATTGGGCAATAAGCGTTATTGTGTACGAATTTTGATCAAAATTGCTCCACTTGTTAAATGTATTTCAACGACCCACTCTTACCATACTCAGGACGGGTGGATTAGAGTAGAGATAACTCTGTAGAGTTAAATTGGTGAATGAGAATTGTTAACGACCACCCGCTACCATGCAATGAAGGGATGGGTTCAGTTTCACTTAACCATTTCATGTTTTTAATTGGTCAATAAGAATTTTATTCTGTGCCATTTTTTACCAAAATTACTCAATTTGTTAAATGTAGTTTAACGAACCGTCCCGTGCCATACCTAGATTAGTGCATTAGATTTGATTTAACTCTGGAGTATTTTTAATTGGCCAACTTAGTATTACTGTTTACCAATTTTCACCAAAATTACTCCATTTATAAACGTATTTCAACGCCCTTCCCTCTATCAAACGTTGAAGGAGGTGGGTTAGGGGTGGGTTACGGTCGATTTAACTAAATATTATTTTAGTTGGCCATTGAGAAAAAAAGAGTACCAAGTTTCACCAAAATTATTCCAGTTGTTAAATGTATTTCAACAACCCACCTCTACCCTATCCAGACGGGGTATATTTATGGTTAATTTAACCCTGTATAGTAAAGTGATCCCTATACAGACCGCGAAGACCCTAAGGGTCGCAGGAGGTTGAGGATCCCAGATTTTTAAGACATTGGGGACATTAAGACGGTAAGGTTGTCAGGCTTACGCACTGGCCGCCGCCTTTACCTCCCTGATTACTCCTGGTACTCATTTCTGTTAGAGGCTGAGTAGACACTAGGGCCATAGTGCTATCAGAAGGAATAGACAACTGAAAAATCCTAATGATCGAACCAACGACCCTCCGGTTTGTGCCTCAACCAACTGCACCAAGGTGTACCTCTGATTCAACTCTGTAGTATTTTAATTGGTTGAGAATGTGAATCAGGTTTATTCATAATTTATGTTTCATTTCATAAATTTATTTCAATTACCTACTACCCTACCACAAGGGTTAGAAGGGAATGAGTTAAAGGGAGTGAGGAATTGATTTAACCATGTCGTATTTTTAGTTGGCCAATGGGAAACTTGTATACCAAGTTTTGTAGTCTTTTTTAAATTTTTATTTATTTATTTAATTTATGAAATGTATTTCAACAACTCGCCCCCAATCTATGCAGATGATTCTATGCATTTTACATTCTTTATAAACTCTTAGGGGTTGAATTTTGGGAAATGCTGAAAAACATTTTTGTTATTTGTGTTGTAGAGTTTCAAGAAAATCCAACCAAAAAACATTTTTCCATACATATTTTATACCTCTTTATTGCTCCTTAGGGGTTGATCTCCACAATCAACAATAACAATAATAGTAATAAGTACATGTATGTTTATGTTTTGAAGTACTTATACCAAGTTTTAATACAATAAATTTATTAAGTAACTTTTCTCCATAGCCTATAAAGTTTGAACTCCTTTATGACCTCTTTAGGGGGTGAATTTTGAAAAATCCCTTCCTAATGAGTCTCAACATTTTAAAATAAAACTGCTCACCAAATTTCATAATTATAGTTTCAGACTTTTCGGTTTGGTGATGATGAATCAATCATTCAGTCAGGACACGTTACTTTATAGATAAGAGGTTTCCGTGGGAACTTTGCTTGCGGCCTCGAAGTTAGATTTGAAAATTAATTTAGTCTAATGTTCTCTTCAGTAAAATATAGTATATCAATAAGTATTCTGGATGAAAATATTAGTTACTTGACTACTTTGACCGGTAAACAAGTAAACGGAGTGCCTAGCATTCGAAATTCAAGCAATATATTTCCGTATTCAATTTTTTTTTTTTTTTCAGCCTTCGGGACTTCCTCGGAAATGAAACTGAACTGGTGGAAGGAAACAGAAGATGATTTTGAGGTTCAATTCAGAGGAGATCCTCTGTACAGAGAACTTCCAAGACATCATGCGAAATTAGCAATTTGTCAAAATAACTTCAACATACCTTTCGTGTGGGGTATGTAACATTATTATCTGGCTATAAAGACAATAGCTTGAATTATAACCGATATGCTACCAATATTGGTAATAAAGTTAAAACACTGGTCTATTAACTTTCTCTATTCCTGTCATTCATCAGTCATTGTGTCATCAACAGAATCCTGCCATGCTCAAAAGAGCTCGGTGACTGTTGCTGTGATTGAAACCTAATTCACCTTTACTGATCATAGTCTTAGTTAAGATTATTCCGTTTTGAGTACGGGTATCAACGGGTACGGTTTATGAAAATTATAAACAGAAATTTAAGACCATTATTACTTGAAGTGTCAAAAAACGAAGAACCTTGTTTTCTTGCTGTGGTAGTTATTGTAAACTTCAGTCTGTATCTCATTAATTCCTTATGAATTTTTCTGTAAAAAATAAGGTATTTTTGCTTCCATTGCCCATACCATAGGTACTATATTTACAGGAAGTATTGTATTCGACTCCCAAATTTAAAGTTGAGATTTTAACATAAATACACTTAGGTCTCAGGAATCCAAAAATATTATTTTCATAAATTTATTTGTGTATGTGTCTGTGTTTAAACAGCCTAGCTCCAGAACGGAAAATCTTACGAAAATAAAATTTTGTATTTGGTTTAAGTACCTTCTGGGGATGTGACACGAATATAACGACGACTTTCTCTTATTTTTAACAACATTTTATATTAAGAAAAGTATGTTTTTCTCGATTTTCTCGAAAACGGCTAGCTACGATTTTGTATAAATTTGGTACACGATGTGCTTATACTAAGACTTAAACCATTTATTTGAAACGTTCTTTCGAAAAAAATTCTGAAGAAACTAACTGATTGTAGAAACTCGGTCTTGCCTGGTGAACAATAATTCTTTTGCACCGGGTTGGAAAAAACTGAATACTCGCTCTTTGCAATACGGCTTCATATTTTAATATCACAGTGTGACATCAGAAAGGTAATGCCCATGCTTAGAGTAACGAAAATTATGAGAGTACATTATTAAGATTTTGTGTTATGTGTCCTTCGGGGATGCGATGTGGTAACGACATTCTCTTCCTTTTACAATCAATTTACATGAAGACAATGTCGTACTCAATAGTCTATATCACACTAAGAGGCAAACGTTTATTTGGGCAGAGGTAGTTAAGTGTTTCACACCAGATTTTTTTTCTTTTGAAGATTACAAACATGATGCCTGCTGGGCACACTCAGTAGACTATACAGTATTTTCAATTTTAAAGAACCCGTAAACCATTCAGAATCATAAGAGGTTTAACATTACAAATTTTACTTTTCAGGGAACGTTTCCAGTCTGCGTTTCAGATTAGTCCTGGAAAGGAATCTACAGTCTTACATGCTTGACACCTACCTGCCCACAGTCTTGTTCGTCGTCATGTCGTGGGGCAGTTTCCTGGTGAAGCCGGATATGGTGCCAGGAAGAATGGTTCTATTAGTTACTAATTTGCTATCACTCGTTACATTGTTTGAAGCCAGCAGGTAAGTTATTTTAGAGGACACTAGTAAAATCATGAATACTTTGATTTAAATGAGAAGACTGTTTGAGAAACAGCTTCCTGATTTCCATTTTTCTTCCAGTAATCTCAGTATTATCTAACATCCTGAGGAATATATTTCTACAGGCGGGAATCAGTTGACTAGAATGACAAGTTTCTATAAAACGAATAGGATGTCTTGAGAATTATATATAACACTAAACTAGAACAGTTAGTTGTATACAGACAATTCCTTACTCTTCTTCAAACACCCAGAAATGTCTGTACCTCAGTCCAATCCATCCATACAATTTCTCGGTTTGACAGTCGCTTCATTGAGTTCGCCTTTTCTAAACATTCTCATAAATCATTTTTGTGCTATAGTAAACCATTTCGGTCAAGCTACTAATAAGTTCTTATTAGTCAACACCTAAATTTAGTATTTCTATGGCAATAATTTTAACCGTATAAGACGCTAACTGTAAGCATTATTCTAAAACCGACTTCTTCGTAATTTCATTGCTCAAGGACTTTTATAAAACTAAACTCCTCGACACTATATATCTTGCAGGAAAATATCCTAACCATTGTGTCATGACCTAACAGTATTCGTTCTCAACAAAATTTAAATTTCATAACACTTATTTGTGTAGAATGCGGTACGTATTGTTTTCCTCAGCGTGAAACTTTACCGTTTTCTTTGTTGCGTAACATGAATACTGACTCGCCTTGACAAATGTTGCACTAAGAGTGTACATCATACAGCCTGCTTATAACTTCCTTGTTTAACTAAGACGATGAGAAAAATGTGCATAGGGCAAAAAATGCGTATTCAAAGAATGTATTTATTCATTAACGTTGACAAAATTTGGTATTTAATTACCGGGTATCTGATGCACACAAATGACCTACAGAAATGTTCTACTAATATCAGCAAATAAATTGAAGTATCCTGAGAAGAATAACACTGTACATACAAAAGAAAGAAAGAAAGAAAGAAAGACATGTTATGTTCATGTCACTTGGTCTAATGATGTCTGCTTTAAGTTATGTTCCTTGGCATCTGTCAGACTGGACAGGCTATTGTATTGAAAATAATCATCTTTACATTCTCAACTTTCTTGTGATATTATAAATTGTTGTCAGTACTTAAAGGTTAAAAGTACATTTAACTTAGACACAATAATAACGGATCTTATACTGAATATAGAACAAACACAATCTTCCTTTCTTACCTCAAAAATATTACTAATCTGTCTATTGGTAATATAGGCTAAATTCCCTCCAGTTTGTACATGTTTTTCTTAATGTCATTCTCAATCAAAGAGAGAAGATCACGAAACTGTTCTTGATTTATACGAAAGTAAAATTCTTCATTGTTTCCGACTAGTTCATCACTTAAATTATGAAACTCACTGCGCATTTGCTTTTTTTTATGTCATCCAATTTTACGTATCAAAAGAATTTGCTCCTATTTTTTTTATATATTTTATTTTCTAAGACAGCAACTAATAAAAGTGTCTCCTCTTCCAATATGGCAGCCAACTTTAAACAGCTATCTAACTCGGCTTAGCTTGCATCAATTTCGTGTCATTGGCATTGGTTAAAATGGCGTAGCATACAAAGCATTGCAAAGAATAGTTTTCCGTGAGCGATTACATTTATTTTTTATCTAAATCAGTCGTATCATTTCTTCCAGTCCATTCCACTTGGGTTAAAGGTCACTCTGGAGTGGAAGGAAATGAGAAATTAGACGAACTTTCGAAGACTGCAGCTATAACAGAATTGAACTACAGTTACACTGCCTGTCCTACATCTTATTTGAGGAAAGCTATTAACAGAGAAATCCTTAATGAGTGAAACTTCTTGTGGGTCAACAGTGGAAAAGGAGCCATGACAAGAAATCTGTTCTTTCCAACAATAGATGATAGGAAACAATCTAAATTTTACTTACACAATTTGTACCAGGACATAGGAAATTCACTAATTGTTTGTTTCCAGGAGCAGTTCTCCTCCTTCATTAAGCATAAAGGCCGTGGAGGTGTGGATGATCTCCTGTATAGTATTTGTGTTCCTTGCTTTGTTGGAGTATGCAGTGGTACTGTATGGGATGTTGGGAGGAGCAGCCAGCAGAACAAATAAACTTAAGCTCTTTGTGTCTGTACCACCATCGTATTTAATAAACGAGGTAATAAAGATGCATCTATGCATTTCTGCTGTGATAGATAAATTGTGTGTAAAAATAGTAACTCACTGTATGCAAGTAATAATAAACGTGTATTCGATTACATTCGATTCAAGACACATACATATTGAAAAAAAATAGGTTTTAAAACTTTGATTGTAAATGTCTAAAATTAGCTTTGTAATTTGGCTTTGAAAAATTAAAATTTCTTATAAAAGTATAATAATGGTTATATTACGCACTTACCATTATTCTACTAACTTTAAAGTATTACTTTTATTGATGTGAAAAAGAAACTTAAAAATCAGGTCAAATTATTAAAAAAGAGTGCCAGATAGAAACGATATTAATCACTTATAATAAAACAGCATAACTTTTCAGTATGGTTTAATTTTTCCTATGATTGCATATTTTAATTGGGAACAAGTGCGCATGGACCAAAGCTAAAAGCTAAAATTCATGTTTCAAACTTATCCGGAAACGGGTAAACATTAATTTCAGCGAGTGAGGAAAACATTAATGTCAGTCAGGGGATGATCTGATCTATTCTCAAGTCTAGACCAGTGGTTCCCAAACTATGGGTCGCGACCCACCAGTGGGTCGCGAAAAGGGCAGGAATTTTTTTTTTCAATATAAGGAATATAAGGCATTTGAACACAATAAAACTATTGAAAGGCATATGAAAAATATGTGCTGTATTTTATATAGCCTATATTGGTTATCGTTGTGTAGTAGTGGGTCGCGAAAAAATTTTCTAGGTGAAGGTGGGTCCCAGGATAAAAAAAGTTTGGGAACCGCTGGTCTAGACTATCGTAGATAATGATGTTAAACATATCCAATCAGTTTTTCCATACTTTTAGGGCAGTTGGAAATACCAAATTTTTGCACGGTTGTGGCAGTAGGGTGTGTCAATATTCCGGCCAGATTTTACGATTCTAGAAATCCTGTAAGTGTGTAAAAAATTTAACAATGTAAAATACACGAAAATTACTTAAAATTTAAAGAATCTAACTCTATCTAAGGTATAACCGATGCTTATACGACAAAATGTCCTAGGACCAAACTTGTAGGTCTCTTGAAATCCGTTACGCAGGTGCAATGAGCATTTTCATATGATTTGTATTTAGCTATTATAAGCCACGAAATATGTTCTGACCAGACCTTAAAGTTGCGTCAAAATTTCAAAATTGAATGTTACTGAAATAGGCCTACTTCCGTCGGTTGTAGGGTAGAAGCTATAATATGCTAAATTTCAAGTTCCTGGCTCACCTGGAAGTGGGCAAACGATCAATTATGTCAATGAGCGAATTAGTCAAGCGGCTATATAGTAAGCGTATACTGACGTTTTTTCTTTTTAATAAGCATGTGACCGTTAAATGGTCCTTACTTCGAAATCGATCACCCGGTTTGCTAAAAAGTCAATAGGGTTCTTCCCATGGATGTTATAGGCCTAAGTGTGTAGGCCTATACTAAGCTTCAAGAAAATCTGATAAAGTGAGTTATCGCGCGTAAAGACACACAGACGGCTAGATATTTTTCCCGTCCAGCAAGTGTAAAATGCCATTCTGGCACTTAATAAGCCATGGAAATTTAACCACAATTCCACTCTTAATTTTTATTTGTTTTCATGTTTATGTATAGGTGTCACATGAATCCCGAAGGCATTCTTTGAACAATCAACATCTTATCATGCTTACAGTTAACGAAGTCTAAAATAGGCAGGAACTGACCCAAAATTGATTATATTAGGTTAAACCTGGTTGCAGACGACGGAAACCCTTTAATAGAAGTATAATTCGAGGAAAATGTTGGAAAGTATCGGAAGGAAAAACAGTTCGGTGGTATTAACGATATTGCTTATACAAAACCATCACTTCATTACTAGGGAATAAATAAGATAGGTAAGCAAAAAAATTAATATATTGTAATTCATCAATTTTTATGACATTTCAATATAATCTTACCATATGTGGTGATAATCGATCACATAAAATTATCAATGCAATATCAATCAAATGTAATCTTTGACATGACATTTCAAAGTTCTTCTACTGTACAGGGGAGCTTCATTATCATTTTCACATAAACAAGAATTGAGCTGAAATGGAAACCGGCAACTGTCATATGAAAGACAATTTTTCTTTCCAAGCTGCAACTAATTTCCCGTAAATTAATATCTTTGTTGAACTTCACAGGTAGCTTTAAAAAATTCAGGAGACCGTTTTTTAATAGCAAAAATCTTTGAAATTAACTAGGGACAGGATTCCAGACTTGCCATTTTTCCTTTCTCCCTTGTAACGGAGAGTACTTAACTAATTCCACACAGGATTCACCTGTGGATCCTTTCCCCTGTTATTTCTCCACTGCTGCCAATGTTACTTCATTCAGGGTAGAGTAACAATCCGGTTTCTCGAAAGTCTCGGGGGGTCTCAAAATTCATCACTAAGATTGTCTCATAAATGCACAGTTGCACACCTGCAAATTGCAGTGAATAACAAATTCACAGGAGGCTTGTAGAAATCTCCTTTGAAGGTGTGTCTGTTACCCCTTTTAAGTAATAATGTTATTTGGTATTATAACATACATTTACAATGCAAGTATAATTTGCTGTACACGTGAAAGTAGTATAACTGCAGATGTTAACAGTTTGTTCCTTCGGTAGAATGAACGAAAAATTCTAAAACAATTTTTGTCTCAAGTACGTACTTTTTTCATTACAAATATTCATCCCTAGACTTTAAAAATACTTTACTTGGGATTATCCGTAGTGCTCTAATCTTTTTTATCATCAGCAAAGGAATAAATGCTCCCTTGCGCTCTTCCAATAAACTTGATTAATAATTCAATTAGCCTCTCTCTTTAACCACAGACTTATTCATAAAAGGGAAAATGAGTATTTTTTTATGTTAATGTTATTTGTTGCATTATCTGTGTAATAGATGAAAAGTAAAATAAAGGTTGCAAAAATAAGCAGGAAGTAGAGTCCTTCTTCTTTGAAATACGCAACTTACGTATGAGTTTTATAGCCTAACTTACTCGTCTTTAAAAGCAAGTTCTTTCAATTTCAACAAGATGAAGTTTAAGAACTTCTTAAAATAATTTACCTGGCCTACTTTGTCCGAAAGGCTATAATTATTAGATTTCAAATATGTTTATATTTAAAGAAATAGTTTACCGGTAAGAACTATTATTTCTTTATGTTGGTAAGTTAATGCAGTAACGGTTACATTTGTGTTATACTTAGATCATTCTTGTTTTGTTGAATGTCAATATTAAAAGTAGGCCTAAGTCGCCATTAAAACCAAGATGTATTAAAATCATCTTTAAAAATATCGATTTTTAAAAATTTGCCTTCGAAATATGTATTTACTGATTAGAGCGATGTTCTCAATTACTGATAAAATCATAGGTATGTGTTACTGAATAGATTGTATTGGCCGTAAGCAGAAATTCCGAGTTCAATTCCAGGTTAAGTTAATTTCTTCTCGAAAGAGAATAATGTTTTGAAGACTGAGTTTTGACAACAGCATCCCCTTAAATTCAATAACGACATTTATCTTACTGAATTTATGCCATAAGGATATAATCAAATGCATTGTTATTTCTGTTTTTACAGACAAGTAAGAAATCTCATTTCTTCGTACAGCTATAAGTAACTTCCCAATTGAATTTCTGTTAAACTGCTAACTAAGATATGCCGGATGGAAATACACCTTAATTTATTTTGGTTTATTTTTCAGGAGAGTGCATTCAATAGGAAATTGAAGAAGCTGAAATTAAAATGCATAATGAAATTAACAAGTCTGTCACTGTATCAAATGTTTATCAAGTCATCCGTAAAATCTTCGTGGATACCTCTGGACAGAGCGTCAATAGCCCTGTTTCCTCTGCTATTTGCTGCATACAATATTACTTACTGGAGTATCTACATTAACAGAAGAATCGCTTTGCTAGAAAAACACAAAGAGTGTCCACAAGTATGAATATTATTATTGTTTGCTTGTGTGTAAATTATTTTTCTGTATTGAATTGAGACTTGTGATATTAAAACAGAGACAAAAATAAAGTTATTTCTAGTAAAAACAGAGTTAATTTGTATTTCAAAAGAAATTACCCCTTGCATCATAAACACGAAGCTCGGCAAGCAGTTTCTCCTGGAAGTAAATTCTAGTTGACATTAAGAAAAAAAAATCAACCCCCAAAGTGGGCGAGACAGGGTAGGAGCGATTCTACTTGGAATTGCTCTACTCGGAAAATTGTTGAATCTAGAGTTTGTTATATACACCTGTCGTTATTTTGAGTCCTAGAAGTATGGTTTACTTAAACCATTTATGTTGTCTTCCTTGGAAGCTTAGGAAATTTTACCCATTTCATTTGACTGCCCATTATAGTGCATTATAATGATTAAAAAGATTAAGATCCGTATATTTAAAGCTGTGCCGCATATTGGATGTGCTAGATTGACATTCGCAACAACATAACTAGTAGTAACTTAATCATTTTATTACTAGAAATGCATATACCTTTAGCAAAAGAAATAAAACATCTTAAAACTCAATAACAAAAAAATCTTACATCTTTATGAAAACATATACTTTCTTCATTACCAAGTAATATTTACATGACCGTATTTTTTTTTTTTAAAGATAAATCAATTATATTTCTTGACTGGCATTTCTTATACACTTTCTTTTTGCATGAAGAAAATTAACACTCTTTTTGATACAGCTTCATCCATACCCTCATCTACCTATAAATTCAGTAACCCATATGTGTGAAAATATGTGCAGGATGGTTTGCACTATTTATTCTACCTACAGTGTAGAACTTATCACGATAATCTCCCAGAATACTAAAGAGCATACAAAATAGATCTCATCGTGTTGCAATCAGCAATAAATGACTCAATCTAGCAGTTCTGCTGTTAAAGAAAGTCGTGACAGGGTATAACACCAGAGTTTAGCGTGATGTATCACACGTTACTCATTGCCTTTATACCGTGATGTAGGTATTTCAAGGTGGACTAATGTAGCAGGTAATAGCATTGATTTTGTTGCCCTTGGAAGACGCAAAGTTGGCTTAGTAATACTTATAATGAGCCTATTACACCACTAACTTTAAGCTCAATTATACTGCAAAAATATGAATGCATTCTACAAAATAAGTTCTGATAACTGTTCAAGAGTTATTTTTATCTTTTTCGGGTCTTCATGCCTTGTTTTGAAAGGATTTATCGGGTCTGAAGGGCGAGATATCGTATTCAAATTTAATTTTAAAAAATCCTTTAGGCAGACCTACAGGCTGAGGTAGATTTCGAAGTGCTTTTGGTTTAATTTATTGTCGCACTCTTCTTCTTTAGCCATGGCATGACAAAAATAACCCACCCCCACCCCCACTTGTACCCCCAAAACCCCCGAATCGTTGGTGTCACTGCGAACTCCATAGGGAGTACTCTAATTTATTCAAACAAAGTTTCTCTCTATACTTCATAGGGGCCGAGATATAGAGTTTTCAAAATTTCAACCCCCTCCCCCGAACCCCCCCTGGGCCAATTTTGCTCATTAACGAACTTGTCCGAACTATAGAGCCTAGAAATAACATAATCAAATTTGGTTCAAATATCTTCAAAATTACGGCCACTAGTGTAAAGGTATATATATATATATATATATATATATATATATATACAGTAGAACCACGATAATTCGAGCTAATTGGGGCTGAGGCTATCTCGAATTACAAAAAACTCGGATTATACGGAAATATCACTAAGTCAATGGATAAATCATAAATAATTGTTTAATGAGCAGAATAATGGTTTAAAAATAAATAAATAAACAATATAGTAGGCCTACATACCTGTGTTACACCTGTATGTATATTGGCAAACATTTCCAATTTGCTACATTGGCATCCTTTAAGGATTAAGTCATTGTCTGACCCTTAATGGAGTGGAATGGAAAGCGGCGCTACTAGGAAAACACTGTTAATTACCATTGTCGCTGAGTAGGGATTACTGTAACAATACAGTATTCTTTTCTGAAAGGATGGTAGGCCTATGTACTTTTCAATTGATTGACACGAGGTCCCAACAAAGAGAGATCGAACCTAACGGTTTGTGTCAATCTGTAATAGAAATGCATTAGCAGTCTAAAGCCAAGGTTTTTTTCTGTGTATTATGAACGAAAACCCTAAGTGGGACAGTTTTACCTGCATTTTTGTGCATGGAAAAATTGAAAGAAAGCTCAAAATGTAACACATTCGGAAGTGCGTAAAAATTTACATGCGGACCCCGTATAAAAACGGGATTTTACTCTAGTTTTATGGAAAATTTTAATTTGTTAAGACCACCTCGAATTACACGGAACCTCGAAATACCGGGGCTCGAATAACCGAGGCTCTACTGTATATCACACCAAAAAAAATGAACCGGCGGTTGTTTCGTACTTAGGGAAACATGAAACGTAAAAATATGAAAGAATTTTTCGAATATCATGACATGGTATCGATTGAAATACTGTATGTAGATTTCGAAGAAAAATCTACCTAAAAAGGAGATTTTCAGATTTATATACAGTCGTCGTTACGGCAGAAGTCACTAGCTCCAAAAATGGCAATTTTTAGTTATATATACTACTACATTGCTGAAAAAGTGCTTAGGCAGTAGAACTCACTAATTAATATCCGAACCCATTTCCAAGTAACTAATACTTCTATGTTCACCAAGTCCATATATGCAATGGTTTACGAAAACTTTAAAACATCTGTATCTCAAAACTAAGATTTTGGACTTAGTGACTTCTGCCGGAACAATAACGATGTGTTCTTAAACTTTACGTTAGCAATGGTTTTAAATAAAATTTATATTCTTAGAGGATCGTAATACAATACCGGTACTATATATTTTTTCCACCTTCTGTTAAATATTTACAAATGACTCGATAATCTTGTAAAATATGTACAATAATGATGTCCACAATGGTAAAAACGTAGGCTATAGATTGAGTTTACACCACAGATTTGGTATACAGCCTAAGATAAAAATACTTAATAATATTTTAACAAGTTATAATTTATATGTATATCGTAATTAGATTTTAAAAGGAGATTTTCATATTTATAGGCCTATATAGTCGTTACGGCTGTATATATATATATATATATAAATTATCTATAAACCATCACTAGAAAAGGGAAGTTACTACTTGTCCTAGCCCGCAAACAAAATATATTTTTATACTTCAGTTTGAGAGAATTACTAATTTCTAATATCTCTCCTACGACCATTACCAGTAACACCTTCTAGCCTGTATACAATTTCTCTCCTTTATATTAAATTTATGTATTTCCTACTTTTTACATTTAGGACAATGACCGATATAATTCACTGTCTTTCCGGGTAGAACGTAACCGTAAATATCGAAGTGTATAACTATTATTCTCAGTTATTTCACGATAATAATAATAATCTTTATTGTCGAAGACATAGTAAATGTATGGACAGTGTCAAGGTTTCCTCTAATACTAATATAAAAAATTAAAATTAGTTCTAGGCCTATTACTTAAAAGTTATGTGATTTAAAAGGCCCTCGCGTGCATTCTCCAAACTGTAGGGGCATATTTGTATTAAAATAGATTTGACATGTTTTCTAAACGGAAGTAAATTTAGCGTCTTGGTATTAGCAGTTAAACTATTATATAATTGTAAACCAAAAACCATATATGTTTTACTAAGTGTAGATAAATGGTGAGACGGTGTACAGAGATTATTTCTATATC
The DNA here is from genome assembly GCA_964059195.1 of Ectobius pallidus. Taxonomy (NCBI): domain Eukaryota; kingdom Metazoa; phylum Arthropoda; class Insecta; order Blattodea; family Ectobiidae; genus Ectobius; species Ectobius pallidus. The sequence goes on from CAXKWD010000010.1 coordinate 100,168,598, forward strand.
TTGTATCATAATTATGATAGTCGCTATTTTTCTGATATTCAGATGAGTTTGTATGAACAAGTTCCAGAAGTTTCAAAACATACAAAGCATATACTGTTAACAAGTTGTATTTCATAAAATATTCCCTACATGAAGTTCTTTGGTCAACACCTGCTATGCATCTGACGATACGTTTCTGGACAATAAATACATCATTTAACATGGCTGCAGACCCCCAAAAACAAATACCGTACGATAATCTAGACTCAACTTGTGCGTAGTAGAAAGAAAGTGTAATGTTATGGTCAAGAATAGTTCTCAAAATCCTGATCTGATAGCAGACACTATTTAATTTCAAAATTAAATTCACACAATGGTGTCTCCAGGACATATGTTGATCAAATTCAACACCCAAAAACTTAGTGGATTCCAATTTATCTAGCAATTTATTTTCAATACCAATGCTAATGTCTTTCAAGTTTTTCTTCTGTGGATTATGAAAATGAATAAAGCCAGTTTTATTAAGATTCAAATAAAGAAGATTGTTATCATACCAGGTTTTTAAACCTTTTAATAACTCATTACACATTGTTTCAAGACGCTGTTCACTTTCGTCATATACTACAACCTAGGTGTCATCAGCATACATACATAAAAAGTAGTCTTTCAAATATGTAGGTAAATCGTTAATATATAGTAAAAACAATATCGGTCCTAAAATGGAGCCCTGAGGGACACCAACATCAATACGTACATTATTAGATCTATATTTAATAGCATGTTCTTTTGTTTTATGTAATATTTCAACATATTGATACCTATCCTTGAGGTAAGAAGAGAACCACTGTAAAATAACACCTCTTATACCATATCTTTCAAGTTTAGTCAAGAGCAAGTTGTGATTTACACAGTCAAATGCCCTGCTGAGATCACAGAATATCCCAATAGGGCATTAGTTCCTATCCTTGACGAGAAGTCACAATTTGGGATATTATTTCCCCATTCTGTCCCTTGTTTAAAACATTATCCCGATTTGAACAACAATTTCTCCCTTATATGCCCTGGATATTAAAATGACTGGGGAAAAACTTATTCTGGAAGGGAAAGGACACCTTTACCTGTGGGTACGGCTTACGTGAACGTTTTGACCATGGAATGCTTGCTTCCAATTCCATGAGCGTCTACATGGCGTGGATAGGTTTAAGATTTATGTTATCTTGGATTCTTGATTTGGATGATAGTGTGTTTACAGTGGGATCACAATGAGATCGACTTGTCATGAATCCTCCTATTCTGGATGCCTAATCAAAGGATGATAATATTAAGTAGTAGTAGAAGTAGTAGTAGTAGAAGTAGTATTAACAATAACAAAAATGATAATAACAACAATAATTATATGTGTCCAAGGCCAAAAAGTATTGAATAGGACTTGTCAGTATTGTTGTAAAAAAATTAGTAACATATAAAACAGGTAAAAATTAATAGACCTATATACGAAGTTACAAAATAAATAAACGGTGCAAAATATGTTGCACAAACTTTCTCACATATAAGTGTTAAGAATTGTATTACTGAGGTTCCAAGGTTGACGAAAGAAACCACTTACGTACCATTCAAAAATTAATGTACAGCCTCCATATTAAATAGATTTAAGGATCTAATTTTTCCTATAGACTAGTAGGCCTATTTCCCTTGTAGCATCACACATGTTACCTGAATAATAATTGCTCCGCCTATTCAATAGATGTAGATTTCCTAGGTCAAGTAAATAAATCATAATACAGAATGCAAATTAAACAAAATCAATATAATTTGGTGTACTATGGCCATATTATGGTATAGGCCTAATATGGTAAAATAGGGTTCTGTAGTTTTATAATTCAATAATAATAATAATAATAATAATAATAATAATAAATGATACTTTCTGAGATTGTGTGGTGGACGGGAAAATGTCTGTCCCTCTGTCTGTGTGTGTGGGTGTCTGTACGCGCGATAATTCAAATAGGTTTTATCGGATTTTCATGAAACTTGGTACACACATTTATAACATCCATGGGATGTCTATTGATATTGGATCAAATCGGTAGACTGGTACTGGAGTAATACCCAATTTAATGCCTCTTTTATGGTAATTTCTGTATTATAAAGAATTTATCAAACGCAAATCAGTTCTCATGACATTGTTTTACAGCGTTCATATATGGTCCTGGAAGTTGCCATACATTTAGCTTTAACAAATAACACTATTCCTTCACATATGCTTATCAAAGTAGACCTCTGTTTTTCCGTAAACCTGCTTAATGAATAGATCTGGAGCTTACTCGGAAATCGATAACAAAAATAACTTATTATCTGTATATCAAAATTGCATTTATCACTGATTAAACAAAAGCATTCTGGCAGTGGCACATCAGTTACATGATTTTATTCCATGTGTTATAGGAATAATTAATCAGAATTAATTTTGAAAATGTATGTGTGAAGAGGCAAAAAGAAGCTTTAAAAATGAAAATGCAAGGGAGAGGGAGGATCTTATACTTTTTGAAAAACGGCTTTCCGGGGGCTTGGCCTTAAAATCGTGCGTATCATTCACAATTCTGTATAACAGAAATTGATTAGCTATCCCAAAGTGAATATACATACGAGGAAAAATCAAATGAAAACCATAACTTTTTTCCACTATTTTTCTGCAGGAAGAATGTTTGCTTGTACATTATTTTTCTACATAGTGCCCTCCCAGTTCAATGCACTTATGATATCAGATAGGAAGTGCTTCAATAACGCATGAGAAAAATTATTCTGGTTGACACTGTAGGCACTCATGCACCGTCGATTGGATGTCTTCATCAGACTTAGAACTTCTGTCTTCCATGAACTAAAAATGTGGAAATCTGATGGTGCTAAACCTGACAAATATGGCAGATGTGGGAGGCATCTGAAGCATATGTCGTCGATGGTTTTCATGGTTGCACGAGCAACATGAGGACAGGCGCTATCATGTTGAAGCAAAACACCTATTCTCAGCAACCCCTTCGCTTTGTCACCATCAGATTTCCAAATCTGTGGTCCGTTAAATTATCTCCTTGGAGGGAAGAAGTTCAAATCTGATGAAGACGTCCAATCGATGGTGCAGGAGAGGCTGCAGCGTCAACCAAAATAATTTTTCTCATGCGGTATCGAAGCTCTTCCTATCCAATCTGTATCTGTATCTGGTACCCTATGATCCCCAGGTGGGGCGAAGGGGCCTCCAATGGAGGTTTCATTACCTATACTAATTTTGATATGCTTATTTTCCGAGAGAGGGTAGCGGGACAGGTGGGAAGCCCATCGCCTCGCAACCCCCCCTTTCCTATCCAATGTCTGCAGTAAAATAGTGGAAAAAATTAATTGCTGTTTTCATTTGATTCTCCCTCGTAAATGTAATAACAGAAGAAATGTGTTTTATTACAGTAAGTTGGAAGCTTAACAAAGAGATAAACGGAACTAGATAAATATTAACATGAATTGTCTATGTGTATTTTCCAATTGAGATGGCAGTCGATGGTTACCCTTAAAACGTTTGAATTTGACACTTCTTCTATTCTCATATTTATGAATTTGACCATATATGCATATATGACCATATATGAGTGTTGCTTCAAAACTGAACTGTCGTATACACGGGCACATAGCAGGGAACTCATAAGAATCGTAACACGCATAATGCATAACGTTCATTATTTATATAGATGAATACAATCGATATTAAGCTACCTCGCTACTGTTTCAACCCGGAGTGTCAGTATGACGTGTACTCTGCAAGAATGAGTGGCCGGCATGAAAGCTCCCTGCCTGCAATTATTTGTGTATGTACTGAGATTGAAATCATTCTTGTTATATTTCTAGTTCTCCATAGTAGGCTATTCATGTTTGCAAGTATCTCTTTATTATTGTTGAATTAATATATGGCACTTGCGTTTAATTGTAAGTACCACATAATGAAATGAATTCCAAAAAGTTAAGGCAAACAGTGTTTCCATTGGCCAAATATACATCTGTGGATTTCGGAATGCCCAGTAGTGTAGTCGAAGGTATACGCAGGTATAAGCCGTATACCTTCAGCTAATCTTACTCGTTAGCGAATATATTCTATTTTCTTGCTTAGATTGTTTTATTTATTTCTACATTTATTTATGTATTTACTTATCTGTGTATTTGACAGTTGACAATTCTGAATCGAGAGCCCAATGTAAGAGTAGTTTGTGTAAGAAAGATTCTGACCCATTGAAATAAGTTCTGATGATTTTATCTTTGAATAAAAATGGTGTAGTTTTCAAACTAATTTTTAGTACGAACTCTTGTGTAGAAATGTGATGGATAAAATGTATTCCATCTTTCAAAATCTCAAAACTCCACATCCATATACGTCTATTTTATGCAAGATTATGGGTGAAAATGCATTGCTGCTACCGCTTTATAAAGTTGGCGAAATATTTTGCAATTTTTCTGTAAATGAAGTAATTTTATTAATAGTCTCATATTAACTGCTTCTATGAAGCACAAAAATCGAGTTAATATGTACGACTTCCATCAAATTTCCTCTGTGGTTAGTTTTCAAATATGGTCTTCGGATTAAACAATAACCTAAGGCAAACGAACGTGAATTTGCAGATGCCTCTGTTTTTTCTTCATAAATTGGCATTTAATCTACAAGCCCGGAATTCTGAAACTAGTTGTACAAAATTTGGAAAGTATTATTTATTTAAGCCTTCTTTATCCCATGCACTAAAATCCTTCAAACTTTATGCCTTTACAACTTATTACTTTTAGAATTTAGTCTACTATATTTATAACTTCTCTAACAATTAGTGGTAAATTTCTATATGTATTGTAATGTACGCCACCAGGGCAAATGTGAATTGTTAGTAGGTCTATTTATCCAAAACGCAGTGATGTAAATTTAAAATAATTATTTTTTTTTCTGGAATATCAGACATGTATAAAGATAGTTCGGTTTTTCATGTTAGCCGGTGTCAAAAAGATGTGTAGTCCTAGACGACTTGCTTAATATGCAATTAATGCATGCATTCCTTCTATTCCTTGTTTGTGTTACACAGAATGCAAATCTTTTTGAGACGGAGCACCAAGAAAACTAAACAGTTTGTATAATCGTCTGACCATCTTCTTAATTTGTTAAAATTATATTCATTATTTGGCTATTAGGAAATGCTCATTACAAAACACACAAAACGATTTCATGATAACTGTACTTCCTATTAAAAATGTTTTATGTTAAATATTTCAATAAACGCATACACCTCGACAGTATAAACTGAATATTTCATGCTTACGAAACCACGAATTCACTTCACTTCCTGGTCCATATGATTAAGGAGATATGACCCACGCTTCCTACAATTTGACCGTCTACCCCAAGCAGATTTCATTTATATTTCTTAAAATATTACCCTTGTGATGATAATAATAAGTGTTCATATTTTTTTACAAGATCTAAGCAGGACTTGAAAACATATATTAATTCTTCTATTTTGGTATTTTCAGGGTACATATGGTAAATGTTTCCCCAATATTTTGTTATTCAATTCCAATGAGTTATCTAAAATAAACTTAAAAAAATACGGTAAGAATGCCTTAGACAAAAAACAGACAAGCTAAACAATCTTACTTGAACATTATATAGGCCTACCGGTATCAAATAGTCCAGAAACGATAATAATAATAATAATAATAATAATATTCATTCAACCATTAAGCATACATAGCCTACAATGCAATAGGTTTCATCAGCTAGTCATTAAATAAAATCTGTCTCCAAATATTCCTCTACAGTATAAAAGTTAAGTTGATTGATAATATTTTAACTCTGTATTTAAAATCATTCAAATTGTCAATTCGTCTTTAGTATAAAGATAATTTACTATACAATTTCACACCATTTACTGAATACTATTTACCTAACTAAATAAAAATAGGGCACCATATTAACGAGGGGGCTTTAGATATAAATTATTTCAGCGTTAAAATAATGTTATAATGAAAGCGTGCTGTTCTGTGTATAGCTAGTTCTTCACATAAAGGCTAAAGGTAAGTCCACTTGAATCCATATTTTATGGATTAGTTTTCGCCATAACACATAAGAATGACCTAGATATATTACGCACCTTCACATCTACTTCATCATTCTACCTCTTTCTGTTTTATTGATCATTTTTAGCTTTTTTTAATTCCAATTAAATATCGTTTTTTCCAGGGTTCTAGTCATAGCTCTTGACTCGAGCCTGGCCCGATTCAGCGATTTTTATCTGAAGGAAGGTTACGACAAGAGAGATAGGCCAGGAGAGAATGAAGGTAAAAAAATCATGTTATCGAAAATGACATAACTCTTAGTAAACTAACAGATAACTAAAGGAAGAAGAACTGATGGCTGTCTTGTAATATAAGACCAAAATTAAGTTTCTGTTCTTATTATTTTTAATAAGAAAAATGGATACAGGAATGAAATATCCATTTAAAGCATGGAAAGTTCTTTTGGAATCTGGATTACATAATAGCTTGATAAAATTTGGAATTAGCATTGTGATTAAACGAAATTGTGTTTTTAATCAATGCACATTTAAATAGTTTCAATTTCCAAATAAGTTTTGTTGTATAAAATGTGTTTCTACCTGTTCACTGACAGCAATACAGATCTGTAGTATCAACCACTTCTCTTCCAGCTGACGTTTTATCAGATAAAATAGCATCCTTGCGATCCTTGCAAGCATATTAAAAGATAAACAATTGTGATTGGTCGGTATCCTTGGCATTGCTAAACGTTATTGACCGTCAAATAAGTGTAGTATGAATGGAAAAGCCATTAATAACTCTTAGAGCAAATTAATTTTATTAGAATATTGATAATTAAATTACCATTGTTTTAGGTTATGTAGTTAAAGGCCCTGTTAACTTAAAAAATGCATTTTTAGGTGGGAGCTGGTTTAAAAAGAGGATATTTAGAGATTAGTTTGAGCGAAAACCCGATCTTTCTATGTTTAACCGTTCGCCCGCAATCCAAGTTGAGAAGTTCCGGCAATAATGCGATATGACGTCACAGCGCTCTCACCACTGCACTGTGAGGAAGCATTGGAATGCCATAATATGTAGCCGACACATCAGTCTGTGTCTGCTAATTCATTGCTGGTGTCATAGGCGTAACGAGGGGGGCGGGTTTGGGGGTTTGAACCCCCCCCCCCATTGATTAAAAAAAGGAAAATTGTATAATGTTTAAAGTCTGCCCATAAATTACCTAATACAAGTATATAGCGTAGGAAGCTTAAAACTCGTTATTGTGCGTCTTAATTTTTTAAAATTTCCAGGGGAGGACTCCCGGAAGCTTAAAACTCGTTATTGTGCATCTTAATTTTTAAATTTTCCAGGTGAAGACCCCCGGACCCCCCACTCCCTGGGGGGTATTCCATACCCCCCAGACCCCGCGGATGTTATAACCCTCCCATATGGTCGGCCTGGTTACGCCTATGGCTGGTGTCATCTCGTGTGTTAAAATTATTATAAACTAGCTTGTGCCCGCGGCTTCGCACGCGATAATTATTTCAAAAATTAAAAATTAAGAGCATAATAGTTAAATCATTATATTTATTAACACCTAAATCACGTGGACTACATACCACGATTAGATAGCGTCGCCTGATAAAAGCGACGCCAGATTCGAGTTCCTTGGCCCAGAAACCCCCTTTATAGTGAGTTTCGTCCAAATTGAACAACGTTTGACCATATTTGGGCCTATATTGATTATCCCACTTATAATAATAATAAAAATAATAATAATAATAATAATAATAATAATAATAATAATAATAATAATAATAATCCTCATCTTCGGGATTAGGTTGCAAATTTCATATGTATGCGTGCCTTGACATTATAAACAAATGAATCGATCAGCGTGAGCTACAACATTCAAGCGATCGCGATAGTTTTATGTCCAAGGAATGACAAAAATAGCCAAAGCCTACTGTAATTGATTTGACATTGAATGGTAGGCTATTACTGAAAACTGATGCTTCACAAACGCAAAAAATACACGTTTTTTGCCCGTTTTTCACTCATAACTCACGAACGAAAGGAAAAATTAAAAATGTAATATGCCAGAAACCTTCCCAGGAATGCACTCAACAACTTCCCAAAGTTTCATGGCGATCGGATGAATGGTGTAGTAATGCATAAAGGACAGACACACACACACACACACACATACATTCATTTTTATAAATATAGATTTAAAGTTTCTCATGTCAAGTCTGGAATCAGGCAATATCAATTCGAGCCAAAAAAAGTGTAAGTATAAGGTCTGATGAAGAAAATACTGGGAATACTGACCGTGTAAATAGTACTGATTAATGCAACTGTGGTGAATGTGATTTTTCAGCGATTCATAATGAATGTTTCTGCTGTTCTGAAAGTGTTATGATAAGAGATGTGAAGGGAAGTGCTGACTGCATGCATTACATTCTCATAATTCCCTTCATTCTGTTGTATTAAATAGGGACACATTGAACACTGCTAGGCACCTTATGATGGTGAGAGCTGAATCCAATTTTGAAAGGGAACAGTTACGAGTAGCGAACAATAGGAACATGCGTTATGTAGCTTACAGACAATTCGTCTACTGGATTAATTCTTGGACGCCCTTCCGAAAAGGCAATAGAAAAGTCATACCTTCATGCGTAGTTGAAACAGATTCGGGACGAATACCCTGAGCCTAACAAAGAGTACAGACAATTTCAACCTGCTGACGGAAGAGATATTTCGTATTTTGATTAATTGAAATTTTAACCCTGAATCCACAACTACGGTGAGGTTAAAAAATGTTATACAGAGTTTTTAAAGTCAACTCAATCTTCTTTTTACAGTGCTAGGCTTATGTCTGTAAAATACTTAGTTTGGTCATTTATTTTCATGCAAGTGAAAGAACGATTAAATCCTAAAAAAAAAGTATTATAATTTAAATTTTGCTGTCAATAACATCAAAGTTGTAAGTAATATACTAAATTTAAACTAAGAATTAAATACCGGTACTGTAAATAAATATCGAAAGTTACTACTGGACAAAGTTGTTATTGCGGTATCTTTAAAGTTCTTGGAATCTCGAAAGAGAATCTCTCCAAAGCTTCCAGCGATTCAGGATGGGCCACTGGAGCGATACATCGTGGAACATCTTTAGCCAGGTAAGGATCTTCCACAAATTCAATGTTTGAATTATTCAATTATTGAATTGTTCACTATGTCATTACGCCACTCGTTACTTTTACTTTCATAAACTGAAATCATTACCCACTTTTTTGTTGTTTTGTTTTTGTTTTTGTTTTGTTTTGAGTATTTAAGTTTTTCACTTGTAACGTTTCTGTTTACATTATAGTTATAATCCATAATCGCCAACATTGACTGTAGTACCATTCCGTCGTAACTAAAGTGAATCCTTTTCGGCTTGTATTTTAGTGCTACATTATGATAAGACTCTAAATGTCCTGTATGACAATAGTTCTTTGCGTGCTTCAAATCTTCAATGAAATTCCTGTTTTTATAACAGATGACAGTAACATGTAATCGTTTGACTCCGGTCTGATCCATTCACTTGCTTCATCTTCAATAATGTCTTCATGTTCGCACTGATTAATTACGTTATTTCCAATCCAGCTATGTACATTGGAAATATGAAATAACACTGATTGAAATTTTTAAACCAACACGGTTTCGTCCCCTCCACAAGTCTGACATGACCACCTTAGGTGGTTAACAATGCTGTCTTTCCAATAATAGTAATGGTGAATTATTTTATTTACTAATAATTTAATATCATATACGCTTACGTACACCAATCGTATCAGCGAATATTTTTTTTAATGGGAATATATAAAACTGTAACATAAAAAGGTATAGCCTAACATTTATAAACTTCTATAACCTAGAACCCTTTCGCAGGTTCTGAATAATCCCGCAAAAAGAAAAGAAAAAGAAAAAACAGTATCTGTGAAAACAGGCTAAACGGGATGAGCAAATTCAAGAAAACATAGGAAGCTCATATTTATGAAGTGCAAAAATGAAAATAGTTAATATTACATGTTAATTGAATATAGGCCTAGTTACGGGTATCACTGGACATTCTCCTAAAAAAGTAAGGGATTTTATGTGTGATCATTTATTGAAAATTAAAAGTTTAGTAATTTTATGTTCTATAGACTGTATATCGGAATTACGATCCCACATAAGTTCCAGTCGAAATGAAGCTAATTACTGTGATTCTTAAACAAAGGAGACTAATTTCTACGGAATTTCTACGCTGAATTTAGGTTTTAAAGAACTCTAAACCACTATGGTCATATACAACAATCAATTTCTGATTCAATGCGAACAGAATGGATTGTATGACATTTGATTGATACCAAGATCATGTGTATTCATTACGTTGCATTAAACAAGGCATGCGTAGAACCTACAATTAGATTGCTTAGATCCGAATAAGCTACCAATTAGATTACCAACTTTGATGTTAGGAACAATGTAATACTCATTATGATAGGCAGTGATCGAATTGTCAGAACCCAAGCACTATAGTTATCACATGCCATCCCTGAAACCGCTTGTAAGGGAGTCGAATAAGTTAGGCTAATAATATGCTAATATTATGTACCATTATTACTAATATTATTATTGTCATTAGTATTATTATCATAAACTTCTTCATTATCAAAGTATCATTGTTATGTACCAGTAAAAAAATTAATATCTAGTAAGAATTTGTAGAAATATTACTCATTTATTGAAACTCCTATACGGGAAATAAAATCATTTCTCCTATACATAATAATTATAGTTTTATGTTCACACAGAAAAGTGTTTGATCTCCCCTCACGGCCTAAAATATTCGCTGTTCATTGAAATGTAAGGCAGTAAATGCCACTTTTTTAGGGGTTAAAATTAATCAAAAAAGTTACTAGCCAATAATTTCACTTTGTTATACCGAAACATTCATTACATTATTTTACATTTTTTTTTGTTTCAGGAAAACCAATGATAGTGTTCATAAAAATTCAACTCCATGCTATAAGGAGAGTTGAGGAGAAAAATCATGTAAGTTTCATTTCCATTTGTTAAATTGACCCTTTTAGGATATAGTGTCAATAAGAAAATTGTTCCAATTGGAGACTGACTTTTTCGTTGTTTTGATAGTCTTCTCCACTGAAAACTTGTCTGCTGTATACTGCCATCACTGTGTGTGTGTTTATAACTAATGATGTTTCATACTTTCTAATGATACCTCTTAACTAGACATGATTTTCTCAAAAGTCAAGACCAGGCACCTGTGGGAAGGACCAGGAAGAAAAGCAGTAAAGAAATCGAGCTTGAAACAACCGCAATGTGTTTACGAATATCAGTCTTTCACATCGTGGAGATTAAATATTTATGATTTTATTGGAAGTAGAATATACTATTTATATTAGCTAAAAAATGTGAATTAATTGTATGTATGAAAGAGTCAGCCAAAGAACCTTTCATGCAGTCTAACTCACTCGGTCATGGAGATATGTTGTAAATTTACGGAGTTAATATTTTACTTCCCTTTCGAAAGAACAGAGGGCTTTGTCTCTTGGGAAAACCCAAGACCTGTCTGAATTTTGTATCTAATTTCAAGCATGCTAATCTCTTGATTAAGGAGAACGCTTAGATCGCCAATGAAGGAACAATGTCAAATGTGCTTATGGAAATTCACCACAAGGAAACGACAAATCAATACGACATCGGAATGATCAAAGTTTCCACAGGAAAGGTTAATGTAGGTGGTGTAGTCACCACCTTACATTTCATTAGAGTTACCACAGAAAGGCATTTTAAAATAGTATTACAAGTTTATTCTTATTTACAGTTTCGCTTCATTCGATTTTGCAAATTATATCAACAGTAAAATTTGTTATAGTTCATATCACAATGTAAACCTTCCTAGATAGATATTTCCGTAAATTTAATACGTATCTGGAAATAAGACCAAAAATACTTCTAAATAGGAATATCACTCTACAAACAGAAATTTTGAAGAAAACTGCTTTAAATTTTAATTTTAAATTGCAGTATTGTAAATTCTTACAGGTTTATATGTGTCATATTTTGGCCAATAACTAAACTAACTATTAAAATATCTTACAATTGCCTGGTTTTTAAGGGTAAAAATCTACAACTTATCTAGGCCTTTTAGAAGCTCATCTTTTGCTCCTCAATTCAAACAATAATTCTCCTTGAAGAAATAATTCTCACCAGAATGATCCTGAAATGAAATCTTTTGTCTTTTAAGAAATCAGTTCCTATATAGTACAATGTTTTGAGAAAATATAAACAGAGCCAAGAATCAAATTCAATATCATCAGCTTAAAGCAGGCATGTTACATTCAGGGAATTTATAGCTGTGTCCGTATGTTCCTCTAGATATATGAAGGACATCGCTTATGAAAAACTAACTCTATAGTAACCAGATAAACTTTCGAGTAGTTGGTTAACCTCGGTGAATGAAAATAACGTAGAGATTTTGAGTATAATTACAATTTTACCCGAGTGCAATTAACTATTAACTCAACGGCAAGAATCGAGGGAATTTAAAAACAGCATTAAGAAACATATTCTACATTTTCCTGTTCCTATTTTTTTCTGACTAAACTATCAATCCCTTTCCAATCTCCCTATTAAACAAAAATTAGAGTTTCATTCAAATGTTTATTTGTTGTATTACGAAAACAAGACTAGTTCTTAAAATAAAGTGATTGGTTTATTTGTAACGAATATAGAGTATACATTTTATGAACCGAAGTTATAACATGAAATGGCAAAAAATGGTAAAAATTTATTTCCTACAGAACATATGAGGTTTAATCTGACAAACAAGAGAGATCTCAACCCCCCACAGGATTCTAGCTAATGACACGGAAGTTGGCTGATTGGCAGATTGACAAGCGTGAATTCCTTTATTGACGTAACGCGTGATGTAATGAACAGAGTTAAATACTTTTAAGCCGCCCATGCCATTATGACTTAATCGAGTTGTGTGGAGAGGCAATCAATAATAACGCAGTTAATAAATCAGTTGCGAACAAAAGCTATACGTTGTGCTGGACATCACCTGAGGGAGCCAGTAATGACAACAATGACCTCTGACCTCAAACCTTAAATTAATTATCTCAGCCCTATTCATGTACACCGTAGCCACCAAACACTACTTATATTGAATCTGTCGTGTAACATGGAATGCATGACCATAGGTTCATTGAACGAAGTCAGTACATTTTACGAAAAATATTTCTAATAATAAACTAAAAAAGTAAAACTTATAAATAAAGTAGGCCTATTTGATATATTTTATAATGACTATGCCAGATTTAAGTTGCTTTCATTTTATAATTTATAATATCAAAAATGTGTGATTACATGTCACTAAAAAGCATGGAATATAAATCCGAAAAAATAAAACTTTTTTCCATTGACAATAAATACAAACCAAAATCACAAACACATTTTGTAAAGCCCGGAAGTAAGTTTTATTTTAACCGAAAATATATTTTCAATGTAAAGTCGCAAACAACAAAACATCACAAAAAAAACTTAAAAGAGGTTCCTCTATGACAGAGAAACAGAAAATCCAAGATAAAGAACAAGAAAAAGATTCCCCCCATCAAGAAAGACAAATGTGTGTAAGAGGAGCTGTTTATTCAAAAAGCTACTGGTTTTTAAAGCCCTTTCCTTCCAGCATTTTTCAACATTAATATTAAAAGATAGTGTATGTGTGTGTATATGTGTGCAAATACAGCCGCAGAACTAGTTCCATCAACCTATGAAATACACAATAAAGCAGGCTTATACAGCGAGTACATCCCTGCTTTTGACTTTGGCATTGAATCTTGATTAAATCTGCATACTGTAATGTGAAACAGCGTCGTCTAAACATATTGGAGTATTAGCTACATAAAATCAGCAACAGAACTAAAGGGAAAATAAATAACATAACATATTTTCTTGATTTTTCTTTTCTTATTAATATAGGTCTAGAGTCTGTTTCTTTCACTACAGATTTGTAGTGGATTAAGGGTTTTTTAGACTGGAATTATGGACAGTGCATTAAAATCAGACAATATCCAACTATGTCTCCTGACATAAAATTTATAGTTTTAAAATGGTTATAGAGTGTAGGCATATAATAGACCATAATTGATTGCTCATTGTATTTAGCTGCAAGGTGCGTTATACACAAAATGATTGCTATGAAGTCGGAACGAAGGCAACAGTCGAAGAACAATTAAATACGGCTTTCTTTTTACTCTCGCACAAGGGCATTGAACTCCTAGGGGCATACTAAATTGTCACGAAATGAAAATGCGTGGAGATTGGGTTCGTTAAATTATATATGATACTTTAGTATAATGGTTGCTATATCCCCCCCCAAAAAGAGAAGGAGAAATGTCAATAATTTACCATGTAGACCTAACTGGTAGCTTTCACTATACTACAAAGTAAAATGTTGTTGTTTTGACGCAAAGTTCCGTTCATATCTCCAAATCACATTACAGTAATAGCGCTGCAGATTGCATGTAATGAATGACAAGCCAAAGAACAAACATGCAATTTGAAAAGTCAAAGCGACATGTAAAAACTACACTACACCGAGAAAACATTCTAAGCTAGAAGTGATATGATAATATTATAGGAGAAAAATTCATCTGACACTGGGATTTGATCCCAGGACCTTTGGCTATCCATGCCAATGCTCTACCAACTGAGCTAACCGAGAGTTTACTTCACAGCGCCAGATAGAACTTCTCTCCTATGACTGAGTGCCTAAATCCCTGTGTCAGAGGAATTTTTCTCCTATAATATTATCATGTAATGTCCAACAGAGACAATAATCTCTGGTTCATGAATGCATATGCATACATCTATCTAGAAGTGATATGTTTATTAAAGCTCTGATAGAGGGCCACGGTGCCTCATCCTCACCACCTATATATATTTTAATTAATGATTTGTTAATTCCATTTTTTCTGATATGCAATTTACATGAAATTAAAATTTATATTTAAAGTTATGACGTTCTTTATAGAATCTATTCGCACATCCAAAACGGTAACAGTCCTGGTCACGGACCTCAAAAAATATAGGGGCGGCCTAAATGCAGCCAGTGGGCCAGGGTTGTGCACCGCTGCATGTAAGCTCTTGACTGGATTTTTTGTAAACCTAAATTCGAGCGAAGAAGTAATTTGTCCAAAAACTTCATTGTTTTCTTGAAGCTCAAAATTTTCAGTAGGTCAGGCAATTTATGTTTCAGGCACGTTTTTATTAATATTAATAATACAAACTTGAACACGTATATGTGAGAAAAATTATAAAAAGATGCGGAGGAATACAATTTTTGAAACATGGCAGGTGTATATAACCCCTTTATAAAGTAAATTTAACCAAAGTTGAAAAGGATTTTAAATAAATTATTTTTTTTTTTTTTTTTTACAAAGGAACTGGAGATAGAGATATACATTCAAAGATCGTGGATCGAGGATAGGCTGGTATTCAACGCATCAATGGACGACGACCGCTACCACATCGTGGACAACATAGACACCGACCAATTCTGGATACCAGACTTCTACGTCCAGAATATGGCGGAATTTAAAACAGATCACGGGAACCTGGATCTTCAAATATTCATGGTCAACAAGAACAAGAGAGTTGTCAGAGGACAAAAGTAAATAATTCACCAGTTTGTTGTGAATCAGCTTATCAAATTAACTCTATATTCTAGATGGACTGTATGAATCTGTTGATCGGGACACATGACAAATTAGAAATCAGTAGAGGAATAAGGTTCATACACGAATGCTTCAGCGTCCTTAAATGTCTATGGTTTTAATTACTTATCAAAGTGTTAGGATTGTATCACGATTTGTCACTTTTTTCATTGATTTTTGTTAATCGAAAATCCGACTTCAGGTTACTATTTTCCCACTTTTAAAACAATCCTCTACTGATTTCTTATAGTAGGTTAACGAAATATTCACATGGATTCTTTGTAACGAGTGTAAATAGTTAGTCTATAGCCTATTATTTAGCTATTAAGGTGAAATAGAACATTGCGATAAGTAAAGTATATTATAGACATATGTCCATGCAACGTATCAATCGTTTTGTACTTAAAATTAGTCACTCAAATTGTAGAACATTGGAGGCCCAACATTATTAACACCAAATTGCACCGATTTTGACCTGCGTCCTATTAAGTCAGCACAGAGGAATTAGTGGCCCTTGGCACAGCGATTGAAAACACTTAGCCTAGGTTCGTTAAATTAACAGAATGTGAAACTGGCGCTTTTATGAACACATAATAATATCAGTAAAGACAGGATTTCCTGCAAACGCATGTTTTTATATAAGTTTGTTACAGATCTCAAACGTACTAAATATCCACTCCATGGTTTACCGATTCCAATTAGTATACTTTTTCCGTGCATGTTATGGCAAGTTTATGGACATTTTCATGGATAATGCATGTTTTTGAGGTTTTATGTACATTGAAAAAATGTTGAAATTTATATTGCATATTATATTCACTTTTCTAATTTTTGTATATTACGTGCACGTTAGAAATATACAACTCAGGTCTGCTGCAATTCAGAATTAAAAGCACGATAACACTATTTTTTTCTGAAATTTAATCAGTGTTGGTCATGTGGAAACAGAAAATATAAATATTTTCATATTTTATATTAAATCCCATAATAGGATACTTTATTTACGATCTGCATAATATGGGGATTTGTGTATGGCAGCTTAAGAAAGCTTGACAATGTAATCAATGGATATCCTAGTAGGCCTATGTTGTCCATTCAAAAAATTAATTTGCGGTGAAAATATTGAAGACCAAGAATTTGGCCTAACTTTTTCTCAAATATTATTTATGTTCATACCGTACCTTTTTATGACGTAGAAATGTTATTTTCTACGAACAAAAACATTTTATGAGATAAACGCATGGACTTTACTGAAAATTTGGCACACTGTGCCATTCAAAAAGAAAATGTAAGTTTTAAATTTGATAGTTAATTTTTGTAGTGCTTTTTCCCTTCATTATGCACATTTGGTAATTTTATAGTGCACGAATGCATGCATATTTTAAGATTTGGTAGTCTTTATGCAGTTCAGAAACGTTTATCTTCTTGTCACCTGTCCAGAAATCTAAAAATGAAAATATATAAGACGATTACCCTGTAGGTATCCTGCCGGCTGTATTATATGGATGTGAGACATGGTCGCTTACTCTTCGGGAAGAATATAATCTGAGAGTAGGCTATTCCAAAACACGGCGCTTAGGTAACTATTTGAACCTAAGAGAGATGAAAATGGGGACTGGAAAAAACTGCATAACGACGAGCTTCATAACCTGTACTCGTCACCAGATATAGTAAGGGTAATTAAATCACGGAGGATGTAATGGGCTGGACATGTTGGTAGCATGGGGGAGGAAAGACATATCTCAAAAGTATTGACTGGGAGACCCGAGGGAAAAGACCACTTGGAAGACCTAGACGTAGGTGAGAGGACAATATTAGGATAGATTTAAGGGAAGTAGGATTTGCGAGGGATGATTGGATGGAGTTAGCACAGAATAGGGTTGAATGGCGGGCTCAGGTAAGCCACAAAGCCCGGAAAAGTTTAATCAAAAGTTCGTTATTCTCATTTTTATCATATCTAACTTGTTAGTCTGTTATAATTATTTAATGGCGGCTGTGAATTGCTTCTTTAAGCCTGTAAGTGTTGCCGATGTAGAGGAATTTTGTTCCGCCGGGTTCTATTAGAGGCCTGTAAATTTACAGACATGGAACTTGCATTTATGAACAAACAGGCTTACACGCTATCAAATCCGCGTTCCTCATTAACTGTCCCCCCCCAGGTCTACATATTTAGGCTAATTTACTTTTCTCTTAGGAAATCATCACATTGTTTTCAGGTAGGCCTATCTTGTTTTAAGGTAAAGAAATTATCACTCAAACGGCATATTTTATTCATCGAAAAATTGACCACGAGAAAGTGCCTATCAAATTTAAGGAAAACATAGTAATCTTGAGTATATTTTAGGATAAAATTCCTCAGACACTGATATTCCAACCCGTGACCTACGACTTTCCGTACCAATTCAATGCTCTGAATTTTTCTCCCGAAATATTCTCAAGTAATGTTCAACAGAAAGAATATTTTGTGGTCTCACAGATAAATTTTTCTCCTTAAACATTCTCATGATATGCTCAACTGAAACAATATTCTGTGGATCCTGAGCAAAGTTCTTAACAGTATACCTGCCTTGGATACCAAGAGGAAATGTCTTCCTAAATCATTTTCATATATTGTTTAACCTAAACAAAACAAAAATATATATATATATGTATGTATATATATATGTATATATATACATATATATATAAACGTAACTGCTTGCTAAGCATATTATTGCACAAATTCTGAACCCATTAAAGACTGAAACGTGTATATTTTTATTTCAGGGCTAGAATGATGATCAGATGTCATTTCAAGTTCGAATTATATCCCCTTGACATTCAAGAATGCCCTTTGGATTTTATGTCACGTAAGTAAAACATTAACCCAAGGAAATCTTCTAGCTATACGTTTAAAATTAGAAGCATTGTTTAAAACCAGCAACATGAATAGACGTACGTTTAATAAAATGCCTAGTTTTTCATAACTTAAGTAGTCAAATTACAAAAATATGTAAGAATTTAACACATTAACGTGTTTATACTATTAATGTACACATTAAGTCTTTGAGAAATAACCAAATTACATGCATTAGCAGTGTCATTTGTATAATGCACGGAATTTACTACGTGCAAATTAATAGTTTTGTGATTTACTGATTTCAGCCCTGAGAACGGATGGAGAGTTGAAAATGGAGTGGTGGTATAAGGATGATGAGCTACCTGCTTTCTTTGTTAAGGGCAAGAGCCAAGAAATAAGTTTGCCGACGCATAAAGGAAGGCTTGATGTGTGTAACGAATCAATATCTACGCAATATCCGTGGGGTAAGTAACAAACAATACTCGTCTACATTAAAGCCCTATAAAAATAGGACAGGTGGTATTCAATTCCCAAGCTTCTTACAATACAAACACAACTCAGCCTATGCTACAAGAAGCTATCTTCAAACGCTTCAGACTCTAAACCCAACATTCTAGTGATGTTATGATAGTATTATGTTTTTATTAAAACGAAAAATAAAGATATTTAAAACCAATGTTTTACAATAAACAGATTAATAAGTGGGTTATTCATAATTGCTCAGTTGGTGAGGAGAGCAAAAACAAACAGGTTTTACAGCAAAATGAAGTCACGCAACCTATTTAAATTAGTAAGTTATCTTGCAGTCGCCTGCTGTCATTATAAACTTACAGGTGACAGCAAGAGGTCAACTTGACAATTTCTCAAATAGAACTGAAGATTGTACATCATACGTGTCGAAATACATTTTGAATAAACGAAAGGTCTGTGATTATTCGTAAAAGAACGAACTTACCAGCTTCATAAACTTGTGACTTTTTTTTAAAGAATGTAACAACATTGTTTTAACGTCTTTATATATGTGTATACTATATTTATTTATGAATGCTGAAATGTGATCTGGACCCAGACAAGCTAAGTTAAGGTTGTGGTTTTTCTATCAAGATTTTAATAAATAACGATTTAGTTTTAATCCCATACATTTATATATTTAAGAGAAGAATGAAATGAAGTTAACTTTCTCAGACTCTCATGACAATCTTCCATGAATTCTAAGCAAATGTGCTGATAAGAAGTTGTTCTACTTACAACTTGAAGGACAGAATAGGAACATGTGCAAACTCACCTGGAAAATAAGAAAAACAGTATTACTGCCAATAATACCTAACTGTCAACTTTATATTGCAAACACAAGCATTTCAATTTTAACATGTGAACAAAAACCTCGTTATTTAATAATATACTGTACATATCTTTAAATTTTCATAATTGCTAACTTTATACTGCAAACACAAGCATTTAAACTTTAAAATGTGAACATGTATTTCGTTATTTAATAAAATACATCTTTTAAATGATTCCCATAAGCTATTCTCATTAATCCTATGAATGAATAATGGATAACTACATGCTTTAAAATAGACAAAATCTTACAATATATTTAATAAAAGTGTTGAGAATGCTAATTTTTCTGACTTCACCTTTCCATCTTATATTACTATTTATTACAGTATATACCGCTGTTTGCGATCGTACAAATGCTTAAACCATACAGTGCAGTAGCTTAGTACGACAAAATTATCTGCCTAGTTACAACTTAAAACCCTCAAATTGAAGTGGATAGTCTGGATATTAGGACAGTAATGGCATGCAGGTGGACATCCCTGTTATCATAAAGTTCAGCGATGCCTGAACGTGTCCAACTGAGCCGGGAAATTCAACTTATTTCTTAACTTTTACAACTTATGTGTAATTCAGGATTCAATTTTAGAGGTTTTTCTAAAAAGAAAATAGGCAGTTAATTTGTTACATAAGGTCTTGTTATATCATATTACAGTTATATCCCATGACTATAATTGTTTTACAGTTTACTACGTGTTTTTAACAAACTGTTTTTATCCTAACTCGTTTTATATATGGAAAGGTGAAGTCAGAATGAAAAATTCAATGCCATTGCCGGGATTTGAACCAGGATCCTGGCATTGAATTTTTCTTTCTGACTTCACCTTTCCATCTTAGCCTACACACCGCCAGTGTGAAAGAATTATCATTAGTTTTATATATGTTTAGCCTACAGAATATACAATTACAATATAATGCACTCCTTGTGAATTCACTTAATAAAATGTTTAATACTTATTATAGGTAACGTATCTACTGTTCGAGTTTGGTTGAGACTGGAGAGAGAACTGAAAGCCCATCTTCTGGAGACCTACGTCCCAACCATCCTCTTCGTCATTATGTCCTGGGGTAGCTTCCTCGTGAAACCAGAAATGGTTCCAGGACGAATGGTGCTGTTAGTCACGAACTTGCTATCTTTGGTCACCATGTTCGAAGCAACTAGGTGAGATTATTATACTATCTTTATTACTCTCCGTTTCCTTGCAAATTCCCCACACCAGTCACTCACCAAACAACTAGGCCTACTAGCTAGCTGCTATACGATCTTATGTCTTTGTTTGGTCCATTATCTCGGAATATAGTGATCCGATAGCATGCCAACAATGGAAATTGGTATCCATGTGGAATATAGCAACTTAAGATAGCACAACCAATGAAATTCCGTTGCAAATATTAAGATTTTTCAATATTCACAGAAACAAGAAGTTCTACAACCCTTTTGAAAAGCCCAAATATCAAGCTCATCAAATAGCTGAAGTTCAAGTATGAAATGCAATTACTCAAATAAACAAAAATCAAGTAAAAATACTTATTTCAGAGTTAATTACAAACTTGAAGATAAAGTGTCATTTACAGAATTTCAAAACTGATTTTTTTAAGTATAGACAAAAAATTTAGACAATTTATTAACAGAATCATCATCATGATCCATCTCCACATCCGGTAATAATGAATTTTATAATGACCTCCGTTTCTTACTGTTTCTTCACCGTTGGGAACACAATTTAGTACTAGGCTAAATACTAATCGTGTTTAAGATTATTTTCGTCATTAAATTGTGGTTTTGTTTATTTATTCAGGAGTTCATCACCTCCAGCACTTGGAGTTAAGTCGATAGACGTTTGGTTATTGTCGTGCATATTGTTTGTATTCCTCGCTCTGTTAGAGTACGCCGTGGTCCTCTACAAGATGCTGGACAGTGATTCCCGCGTCAAGAAGTTGTTCAAACCTCCCACGCCTAGCAGCAGATCTTCCGCTCTTTCAAAAGTAAGTATAAAATTATGTGCTAGTTGAAAGTCACGATCTTGGATGAAAATACCATGTTCAGTTATGTTGTGAT
The DNA here is from genome assembly GCA_964059195.1 of Ectobius pallidus. Taxonomy (NCBI): domain Eukaryota; kingdom Metazoa; phylum Arthropoda; class Insecta; order Blattodea; family Ectobiidae; genus Ectobius; species Ectobius pallidus. The sequence continues at coordinate 100,190,634 of CAXKWD010000010.1, forward strand.
CTTCTTTTTAGCTGTTAATATTTTTATAAGAGCTTATTGCGAAATGTTTAATTTTATTATGATGGATGGTTGGTTTGATTTCTTTCTGCTTTTCGCCCGTTTTCAGGGGGCCTTGCGTTCTCCTCATTATTTTTAAGGACAGTTGAATTTCTCTACAATATGTATTTATTATTGTTAGCTTTCTTCTTTTTTCTTTTTTCTTCGTTCGAATATCTTTCTTCTTGGTTCTTCGCCAGCTTCTGTTCGTCTGTATAATTGCCATTGCAATTTCTATCGGCATTTTGGGTCATTTCACCCTATTACTATATTAAAAAGCTGGTGATTCATAGCTTGATCTTCGATGCTGTTTTTAATGCATTTTCTCTTCAGTCAAGAGTATATATTAGCAGGATTTCAAGCTTATCTGTGAAGACATTATTTGTTATAGAAAGGCTATCCTTTCTGATTTGATTATACTTCAAGAATAAATGTTCATGTGAACAATTACGAGCTTCAAAATCATTTGAACTGTGAGTTAATCTCATTATTATAAACCTGTTTAATGTACCTTGTAGATTAGCCATCGTTACGAATTAGGCAGTGATTGTGATATTCAGTTGCTGAAGTTAACTACGAATGATGTGTTTTTCAGCTAGCGGTAATTGCTAGCTAAGAATAGTGATATCTATTGTTTTGACACTACAAGGATTATTTATATGTTTCAAATTCTGATAAATATCAATGGTCCTCCGCAATCATCAAGGTTTATCGACGTCAAGAAGTCTAAGGAAGTCGTTTTGTCTATATCGCTCATAAGGGATATATATTTGTTAATCAAGAAACTTTAAGACACTACTGTATGCCTATTTATGAAACTATTTAATTATAAGTCTTATCGAAATATATGGTAAGTCTTTTAAGAACCAACAAATTGGAATTGATCATTTCATTAGTGGCAATTATTACTAGGAGACTAGGAGGGTTATAAGGCTATATGAAGGCTCTCATTTTATGTTTTTGCTACCAGATAATGCTTGTTCTTAAAAATTCTCCTACTCTTTCATTCAAAGAAGATGTGCAAGCCACGCTATACAGTCCATTATAAACGCACAACCAAGCGCTAGGAAGCAGGAAGTAGTTATTCACAGGATATATTGTAAAAGTCAATACAATTTTAACCATCGCACTGTTTACAACGATGTAAAGAAAGCAGAAAACAAAAATTATATAATTTAACATCCAGTAGTTGTGTGAACAGCAGATCTCGCGTCAAAAAAGAAAATCCTATTTCTGTTCTTCGTCTGGAAACGGGATCAAAAATAATATTCCTTACATAGACGTTTTTATTGAGTCCAATGAACATTAACGCCAATTAGGAAGAAATTTGTACAACACGATTGGCCGTGACTGTGTAACAAACAAATTTACAGACAAATAGTCAAAATAAGGTAAACCATCAGAGATACTGAGAAATGTACTGGAACAAAGCTGTAGACAATTTTACACTCGCGAATTGGAGGTAGTCTTCAGATTTTTATAGCACGAATTGTTTGGGTAGAATTGTTGAAACAACTTGAAAATTTCCTGAAACGAAACCATGAAAATGGCCACCTTTTTGAAACAGAATAAAAATAAATAAAATCCTTACACATACATTGTTTTTAACGACTTCAAACAACATTTTTTGCCAAATCGGAAGAAAATCGAACATGTTTTGTCGTGATCGAGTAACCAAACAAATTACAGACAAGCAGACGAAATTCCGAAATAATTAAAATTTACATTTTGTAAGGTTTTTTGTTGTTAAAAGCCTCTTACTCTGAGGGTCATTCAGACCACAAGTTCATGTTAATGTAACAGAATAATCACATCCACGGGTAAGGCATAACATACCAGAAGGCAATATTATTTTGGGTTCAGAGACGCAGTCTGTTGTTTATTGGTATAAAATTATCGATAGGGTTGCCGAGGTGGAACGTCGCGGACTCGAACTCCATTCCAGACGTCGCGGGATAAAATCCCAGAGCCTGCTAATTTGAATGTGGGTTGGAACTTGGAACAAACTTACTTTTGAGTTTAGAACATACATATTTTGTAATGTACCATGTATAAAAATTTAATTAAAATTATATAGGCTACTGAGAGGCCTCTGTAGGCCTACATTAATAGTCAAAGCAGTATATAAGCAACTGAATATTACATTGGTTGAACTAGAGCAGAGTCATTTAGGATCGTAATAAGACATTAAGTTAACTGTAAAGGGGGGGCATACAACTTTGGATAAAATTCAAAGGTGAGAATTAGGTGAATTTAGTTTGTTTCAACAATGAATTGCTCTACAACCTTGCAATCTGGCATACTCTTTATTGACTAGTTCTACAATTGCATACTATTTCAAAATGGCAACCACGTTTCATGTACTGAAATGCCGTTTTCTTGAAAACTTCCACAAATATCAATAGTTCTGAGTGATTATTTTTGTGTCTATTTGTTAATATAATATGAACACTTAAAATCATTCATTTAGAATTAATAGTTTATTTTTTTAAATATATATAGGCTATAATTTTTAATGAAAAAGAAAATCTAAACAAATGATTTCTTTAAAAATACTTATAGCCTATTGCAGATATTCCAAAGATTGTAGATGATAATGTTTGTATGATGTTTGAAAATAGATATAAAAAGAATCACTCAAAAATATTTCCATTTATGGAAATTATCACGGAAACGGCATTTTAGTGCATGAAACATGGCGGCCATTTTGTAACGATAATTACCCATAATTGTAACAGTTTAATTAATTATGAAAATAGTAGTATGTAATTGAGATGAACATGTCAGTTTATAAGATTACAGAACAATTCATTGCTGAGAAAAAAGTAACGAATTTTATCTATTTCTCACCTATCTATTTCACCCAAAGCTGTATATCCCCCCTCAAACAGTGTAAACATCTAGGTTAACAGCTTAAAGAGGTCACTGAACAGTGGAAAGACCTGTGGAGTTACATCGCTCATCCTAAATGAAGTTTATACAAGTCGGAGTCATCTTCAAATACTTCAGAACTCAGAAAAAGGAGGAGAGATGTACTTTCGATATGCTTAGAAAATATGTTATTTGTAGTAAGTAGTACACTCAAGGATCACATTAAAAACCAAGACACAGACTATTTTACAGTCCACTTGGCCTGAGAAAATACACCTTGTCTCTGTTGTACGCAGTCAATGTTTACTTTTCAGTATCTCAAACAGTATTGCTAAATCATGGTTTCGGCATAGTTCAATGTATCAGGTCTATTCATGAATATTCCTTAAAAAAAATGCCCATGTTCATTGAGACTGCATTTATACAGACTCTTAAATCATACTATTATTTTCAAATGTGATTCCAGGTCAGTCAACCAAGGCAGTCGCCACCAAAGCAAAAGAAATCTCTCTGGGATCCAATGGCGAGAAAAGTACAAATATGGTTCCAGACAACAGTTCATTCTATGACATCACAGTGGTGCATATGGGATAAAGTTTCCATGTTTGTATTTCCCTTTCTCTTCATACTATATAATATAGTTTACTGGAGCGTGTACATCATCAAAAGAAACAAGCGGATCAACCATGTGGATCATTGCAATGAAATAGTGTAAAACACTGGTGACAATCCATTAAGAAGACCTCTTTCATTAAGATTTCAATAGATACTGGAAGTCATATTTAAAAAGTCAACTTTATATATAGATTTGCATCACCTGCGTGAGCAAATACTGTTAACATATAGGCCTATAACTGTTCAACTACTGCGATTTTTCACCTGTTGCTCTGATTCCAAAGTGTTTGCCATGTAGCAAGTTTCGACACTCTATCTGTGCAGATTTATACAAACATAAAACGATCATTTCGAAGAACTGTTCTAACATATTAAAAAAACGGATAACCGAAAGACTAATAACAAAAGCCAATGGTGAATTCACGACTGAGGCCATAGGAACTGTAGGCATTTAGCATTTGGCCAAAGAAGGATGACGAAGACTTGAAATAATTATTAATGAAGGTTCGGGAACCAAAGTCCAAACAGTATCACCAACTTTTCAGTGCAATTAGGGCTAGGTCACAAGCGTACAGAGCCATTAAGTGTGCTAAGCTGCAATTTGTTCTGAAGGCAGAAAGATAAGGTGATTTCCCTGCCTTACCACCGGAGGTGTAGTCGGTCAAAGAAAAATCTTGGCAAATTTTGAAATTTGCAGTCTGTAAGTCCGGAAGAAAGCTTGGCCTACAAAAGAGCTTAAATAATGAGAAGTTATTGACGCTATTGGTTTTTGAACACGACACTATACTTATGGAAAACATAATAGTCTACCTTCAGTCTTAAGAGAATATTACAATATTATGCTCTTATACGAGGGTCATTTCAAAAGTTCTGCACACTGTATGATAGAATGGAAGAAAATAATTTATTTTGCAAAATACCTTTACAGGCCTTCAATATAATCTTCATTCTTGCTTATGACTGCTTCCCAACGTTTTGGCAAATTCTGTATTCAGGATAGGGCACCTTCATTGTTGAGCTGTCTGATTAATCAGGTCACCTCACTGGAAGCTTCATCAATTGTAACAAAACGTTTTCCGTGGAGTGGTTCCTTCAATTTGGGGAACGAATCAAGTCAAATCAGGACTGTACGATGGGTGGAGAAGTCTTTCCCATCCATAGAATTAGAAAAAGTTTTTCTTACAATTGATGAAGCTTCCAGTGAGGTGACCTGAGTAATCAGACAGCTCAACAATGAAGGTGCCCTATCCAGAATACAGAATTTGCCAAAACGTTGGGAAACTGTCATAAGCAAGAATGAAGGTTATATTGAAGGCCTGTAAAGGTATTTTGCAAAATAAATTATTTTCTTTAATTTTATCTTACAGCGTGCAGAACTTTTGAAATGACCCTCGTATTAAACAAAAGCATAACGATCTAACAAAGTTTCGAACTTAATTTATGACTAGTATTTAACTCTACTATCTGTATCATTGAGCCAAGGAATCACCCAGTGGAATTTAGCTTTCAACTGGTGCACACTAAGGGAACGATTTATTTATTTATTTGTTTAATACAACCGCTTCACCAAATTCAATACTAACTGTTGTTTTGCTTATGAAAAATTGCCCTAAATCTTAGCTGTTTGTGATCCTTAGTTAAGATGGTCAGACCATATGCATACACTTCGTTACTAATTCGGCGGAATGTTTATGAACTGGGCTTAAAAGAAAATGTGCATACAAATTGCCTGGAATTTTCTTTGGCCAGCTTACTTCCCTCGGAATATCTCAGTTTTGTCTGCCAAGAGTTCTGGCAATGTCTCTGCAGTTCACCTTAGATGGAATGTAATCCTTACTAATTCTACATTATCCTTCCGCTTAGTTATATTGAATTCTTCGGTGAAACAATGACCTTTATGGAATCATCAATAACAGTAGTTAACATAATAATTGATATGAAAAGCACACTTTCACTTATAGGAAATTATTACTTGTGACTAATGCTCACTTGTAACAATTCTATTTCATAACAAAATTTACATTTTTACATATTCATATCGCTTAAGTATTAAAACAATTTACATAAAAATCTGACACTTAAATCAAATGCAATTATTTATAATGGAATTATATTGTAAATAGACATTCATCATTAAACTTGTTGACATTTGGAAGCCGTTCAAGATTCTTTTTTATAATCAGGTTTAAACTGAATATTTGTGTTCTTAATGTGCCTCCCCAAATGATTATTCTTACGACATGTTGTTAACTAAACTATCATTACTTGCTATTAAGTACATCATTTTTGCTCACTCGACAAGTTAATAAGGTTGGCTGCAATACGCAGTACGGTATTTCGACACTGTAACACAATCCATTTCTGAATAGTTTGTCTCCGAAGACAGTGAAGTGTGTCAAGTTATTTGATGATTGTATAACTTACTCCTACTTAGGCATATAAACGTCGTGGGTGAGCTGGAATTTTTTTCCCCAAAAGAGTCTCTTTACTTGCCTGAAAACTACAGATATGGGACTGTTTTGAAGACAGATTACCCACCCACAAATATTCCCTATTAATGAGAGAAGATAACGTTATTTTTGTGTCTCAGTAACAACCATTTTTTATCAACATTTCATAAACGTTATGAACAATGAGTGACATGTCATGATACACATTTTGAACATATACTGTACTGAAGCAATTAAATAACATTTCAGTATCATTTGTTTTGTCGCACACGGTAAATTGTCTTTATAGAGTTTTGCATTGGTTTTTTTCAAAACAAGAGGAATTGTCTCTCAACAGGAGTGTCTAAGAGACAGGATTTCCTGGAATTAGGCGATATCATTCGGAAGCAAGTCGAAGCTATTTCCATTACTTGCTTATATAAACCTTGTACAAATTGTCGGATGGTCTCAGATTATTAGGTGATAAGCGAATTGTTAGGCTACATAAATCGTACTATTTATAAATTATATATACGAGAGTGAATCAGAAAGTAATGCACAATATTTTTTTTCTGCGTTGGTAATGCGGCTCGAATGTTGAGATGGAGTTTCAAGCTTCAACTACGGACGCTATTTTGTTCTCATGTGTAGCTCTAGCGACAGAAGCGTGAACTATGCGACAAAGATGGCGCGCATGTTACTATCGTCCACTTGTGAAGAGCAGCGAGGTGTAGTGCGATTTTTATGGGCTAACCCGAGTGAAATTCACAGGGATATTTGTGGCGTGTATGGGGACGACTGTATGGACCGTAGCAATGTCTCCAGGTAATGTTCATTCTTCGAAGATGGTCGTGATAACATTTTTGATGCGCCACGTTCCGGACGTGCCAGACCTGGCACCGTCGGACTTTCATTTATTTGGTCCCATGAAGAAATTCCTGGCCGGTAAACGCTTTGCGTCAGGTGCAGAAGTCCGCGGATGGAAGTACTCCAACCGAACGGACTTCTATGAACAGGGTATTTTGAAACTGGTATCACGTTGCATAGGCGTACCAAGGGGGGTTTGAACCCCCCCCCCCCATTGATTAAAAAAAGGAAAATTGTATGATTTTCTTAAAGTCTGCCCATAAATTACTTAATACAAGTATAAAGCGTGGGAAGCTTAAAACTCGTTATTTTGCGTCTTAATTTTTAAAATTTTCCGGGGGCGGACCCCCGGAAGCTTAAAAATCGTAATTTTGCGTCTTAATTTTTACAATTTTCCGGGGGTGGACCCCCGGAAGCTTAAAACTCGTTATTTTGCGTCTTAATTTTTAAAATTTTCCGGGGGAGGGCCCCAGACCCCGCGGATTTTATAACCCCCCCCCCATATGGTCGGCCTGGTTACGCCTATGTCACGTTGGGAGAAATGTGTTGAGAAACTTGGAGACTATATAGAAAAATAGATAAAAGGTGTCCCTTCATGTGTGCATTTGTTAAAAAAAATATTGTGCGTTACTTTTCGATCCACCCTCGTATATATTTATATAACAATGATTTATTTTCTATTCTTGAGTACTTCTGACCATACGTCGGTAAAAGTGGCTCGTTATATTATCTATGACAGTACATGGACACGTCATTCTCATTACGATGATAGAATATGCAGGTAACTTTATTGAACAACAAAGAGTGCTGCTGGTATTCAGTTCTGCCCTACATAAATAATGTTGCTCAGGTACGGTAATATTATTAGACATAAGATAACAGAAATCCCGGGCATTTGCTAGATTTGTACGAGTGCTGTAATTAGGTATTCAGAATAACGAGTTCAGAAATGAGATATTTAGATAAAATAAGTGCACGCAAGTGTGTATAGCAAATATCAACATAGTAACAGCTCGTGTTAGCTCAGTTTCCGCACTTTCCGACTAATAATTATAGTCTAGCTCTTTTGTGAATTGTGAAAATCGGCAGTGTCTTTTTAAAACAGTAAGGCAGGGTTCACACTCAGGCGATAAGCGATATATCGTGAGCGATATACGATACGCGACACGCACGGACAGATACTTGAAATCTAAAGGGAGGCGATAAAAAAGGTTCACACTCAGGCAGCGTTCACACTGAGGCGATAAGCGATATACGATACGCGACACGCACTGACATATACTTGAAATCTACAGGGAGGCGATAAAAAAAGGTTCAGGCAGGGTTCACACTCAGGCGATAAGCGATAAGCGATATATCGTGAGCGATATACGATACGCGACACGCACGGACAGATACTTGAAATCTAAAGGGAGGCGATAAAAAAGGTTCACACTCACGCGATAGCGATACATCGCAAAAGCGATATATCTCTCGAAGTGCAGCATGCTGGTCGCCTGAGCGATTTGTTGCTTACGATATTTCGAGCAGTGAACGTGTCGGGAAGAAGAGAAGACAATTCTGTAATTTATTCTTTGAATTCATTTAGTGAAAGCTCATGAGTGCATCTGGAACTATTCCATTGCCGCATATAGTAAGAATTTGTGAGTGGTGGATTAATTAATTATGTGTAATAATATCCTAGATGTGTAAACAGTTTCATGTGTGGTAGGGATCATAAGATTCGATGCCACAACACTAGTTGTAAGGATATAAAAATAAAAAATAAAAAAAAATGTAAGACAGATGTGACGAGTGCCGCATGTAGCAAATTGCAGCAGAAGTAAAAGACACAGGTAAATACATTATTTAATTATTTATTGTGTAAGACAAGTAAGTAATCAAATTGTTATATTATTTACTCATAATGTAAATATTTCGAAACTCTGACACAATAAATAAGTAATTTAATTATAATTCAGGGATCATCATGGCCCGGATTCTAATGACATGTCACCTTTTTATTGATGCTACATAGGCATTGCCAACTTGTGGATAAATCCTAATCATGACCTCTAGATTATAGGAATGCATTTTTATTAGGTCATTTTATGTCATTTTATGCAATCTTATATTTTTAGGGCATTTATTTCAATTTTAGGTCATTATTTTGTCATTTTCGTGTCATTTGCTTCCTTATTTAGTCATTTTCATGTACTGTATTTACATTGAGTGTATTAACTTTTTTTCGTCGCTAGCAGTGCTGTCTTTGAAGTGTTGTTTGTTTAATGCAAGAAGGAAACATTCGGAGTTAAGTGTTGTCATGTCTCAGTCGGAAATGAGAATCAAAGAAACTCCAAAATTTTGTATTATATTACTATTGTTATTAGATTGACTTGGCACCAGAGTCTGTCACCTGCTTGGATTTGAGAGTGCAAACTACTGTTTACCCTCAATTAAATAACATAATCCAGCAGACCACAAAAGGAAATGGCGAATTTTGACTCGCCAGTGCCTCAGGGCCAGTATAAATTTCCGTGAGAAAAGAACATTCACAACATTACAGTTATTTACAGTTTTTATAATTATGTACAAACTAGTCTATAACTTTGTGTGTACAATAATAATTTGTTATAAATAAAATGTCAGTTTTTAGGTAATTTTGTTATAATTATTAAGTCATTTTCTTTAAATTTAGGGTCATTTTTCAAACAATTTTAGGTCATCAGAATCCGAGCCCTCATTATAATACAATTTGACAGAATTAACATGGGGAGTATATTTTGCATAGCCATATGTGCCTGAGGAAATGAAATTTTCAGAATCCCGGGGATGTCATAATTATATTGTCATGCTCTTCTCAGGATTGTTTATCATTCAAGAATTGCTAGCTCTATTTACTTCTTACTATTTATAATCTTTCAACAATTGACACGAAACTTAACACCTGCTTAGCTAACACCTACTTCGCGGGAAACTGCAAGCGGTGCTTGTCAAGGGAGAATCTTTCCCACTTAAAACCAATGACTCCTGCCAAATGTATCCAGTTACTTACTAATGAGTAGGGAATGGCATTTAATGACCATAAAATAATGAAAAAATGCAAAATAGAAAAATGCATTTATTACCTAAAATAGTGAAACAATGACAAGGATTTTTTTTTTAAAGACCAATGAATTTTCCATTATTACTTACACTTATTAAACTTTTAAACTTTGGTATTCTTTTTTTCCCCAAGCATATAGGCTACAGGTATATAAAGTATTTGTTGTACTAAATGGCTGGGTATTGTAAACCGACACATCTCCATAATTTAAAGATCAAAAAATAAAAACTTCAAAGATGGAAAATATTAACAATTCAACATTAAAAAATTCAAAGATTTAAAATTAAAAAATCCAAAATTAAAAATTAAAACGTCCAAAACCCCAATTTTAAAAAGTTCAATAAGGCGAAATTGAAAAATCCAATAATCAAACATTGAAACGATAAAAAATTAAAACACGTTTCACTTCTGTTGCGTGGCGTTCCACGCACACTTTATTTGTTCAACAGCCAAAACAGAGTTTCTACAAACAAATAAAATCAGGTAAACTGATGTAAAAAAGTGCCAGTGTGTTTTTTTTAATCAGTTATGACTGCAATTATGATATGCAGAATATGTTTTTTTAATTGATTTACAAGTTAAGCTCCAGATTTATTCATTAAGCAGGGCTTAGGGAAGAACAAAGGTCTAGTTTTCTTTTTAATCAGATTAAAATCTTCCAGCATCAGCTGAACTGTACAGATTTTTTATATCTTGACAATCGCACACTCACATAAAAATACGAAAAAGAAAGTGAAATTGGCTGCTTTCGGGATTTGAACCATGGAACTCCATAACGTGAGGCCAAAACGTTACCATCTCGGTCACCTGGGTCAGTTTAACGGTCTAGTTGGATAAGCGCATGTAAAACAATAGTGTTTTTGGTCATAGCTATCTCTATTTTAATTTCCAAAGCCGTATAATATAACAGTTAAACAATTGACTATGTTGTCATGATAAATGATTTGCTTTTTTTTTATACAAATTCTTTCGAATACGTATATTATCATAAAATAGGCACCAAATTGAGCATTACTCCGAAACAGGTGAACCGATTTCATCCAGTATCAGTAGACGTCTTCCCATGAACACTATAAATGTGTATACCAAATTCCATAAAAATCCGGTAAAGCGTATTTGAGTTACCGCGTTTTTAAAATAGACACTAAATTGGGTTTTACTCCGGTACCGGTCAACCGATTTGGTCCAATATCGGTAGACATATTCCCATGTACATTATAAATGGGTATACAAAGTTTCAGGAAAATCCAATAAAGCATATTTGAGTTATCGCGACTTCTCATATATTAACATAAAAGGCAATAAATTGGGCATTATTCCGGTACTGGCCAACCGATTTGGTTGAACATCAACAGACGTCTTTCCATGGATAGTATAAATGCGTATACGAAGTTTCATAAATATCCGATAAGGCGTATTTGAGCTATTGCGCCTTTAAAATATAGGCTACACTAAATTGGGTTTTACTCCGGTACCGGTCAACAGATTAGGTTCAAATTTAACAGAGTACTTTTCATGGACGTCATAAATGCGTATACCAAGTTTAATGGAAATCCGATACAGCGTATTTGAATTATGGCGCCTTTCTATTAGAAAGGCGCCATAATCTATTAAAATAGGCACTAAATTGGGCATTACTCCGGTACCGGTGAACCGATTTGGTTCAATATCAATAGGGTTCTTCCCATTGACATTATAAATGTGTTTTCCATGTTTCATGAAAATCCGAAAAAGCGTATTTGAGTTAGAGCGCGTACAGACACACGGACGGACGGACAGACAGACGGACAGACATTTTTCGTCCCCCACACAATCTCATAAAGTACCATACTGGCACTTAATAAATTTTCGAAATAAGTTTTCAGGGTTTATTCGATAAAACTCCCTGCATTTTGATTCATGTTGAGACAGCTGTCGAGAAACAACAGTCGAGCTATGGTGCACGTTGGTAAGATTGTAGGGATGTACCCAATATTTTCTTTTTCTTCTCATTCTACGCCTGAACCAATAAGCCACTACAACTTCTTCCTCACTTGAGCTCATAATTGTAACTGAAGTAGTGAGGATTGTGTTCCACCATATTTTTATTGCCCAGGTCACGCCGATTTATCGCTCGCAGTAGGCCTATATCACCGCAACATCGTCCTTGCGATATATCGCTTATCGCTTATCGCCTCAGTGTGAACGCTGCCTCACGCGATAGCGCAACATATCGCAAGTGCTATATCGCTCGAAGTGCAGCATGCTGGTCGCCTGAGCGATTTGTTGCTTACGATATTGTAACTTTTGTAGTGAAGATTGTGTTCCCACCACATTTTAGGTAGATTTCGAAGAAAAATCTACCTATTGCAATCGATACCATGTCATGACTTTCGAAAAATTCTTTCATATCTTTACGTTTCATCCCTCCAAGTACGAAACCACCGCCCGTTCAAAAAAAAAAAAGTAATATATATATATATATATATATATATATATATCTTTACACGCTAGCAGCCATAATTTTGAAGATATTTGAACCAAATTTTATTATGTTATTTCTAGGCCCAATAGTTCGGACAAGTTCGTTAATGACCAAATTTGGCCCCAGGGGAGGGTCGGGGAGGGGTAGAAATTTTGAAATATGTATATCTCGGCTCCTATGAAGTATAGAGGGAAACTTTGTTTGAATAAATTGGAGAACTCCCTATGGAGTTCACAGTGACACCAACGATTCGGGAGTTTTGGTGGTACGAGTTGGGGTGGTTGGTTGGGGGATGGAAGTTCGAAATTTTTGAAACCACGTCTTATGGGGTATCGTTGAAAAGCGCTTGATGAGTACTCTACAAATCAGTAACTGGTTTCTCGATAGCTCTCATATAAGGCGATATTTAGCACATCGAAATCTACCTCAGCCTGTAGGCCTGCCTAAAGGGAATTTTTATCGCCCAGGTCGCGCCGATTTATCGCTCGCTGTGTGAACCTTCCTAGCAATATATCGCCGCAACAAAGTCCATCCGATAAATCGCTTATCGCTTATCGCCTCAGTGTGAACGCTGCCTAACAGTGATTTGTTGAAATGTAAAAACTACTAAACAAATGAACACTACTGGGCACTTATAGAGGAAGACAGATTTATTTTAAAAAATCATAATAATAGATCTTCCATTTTAAATGTTTGGAAAATGCATGTACGAAAATGCATTTATATTATCTTAACAGTCATCTTGATGAAGGCAGATAACAAGAGGTAAGTAGACAGTTCTTGCTACTACTTTTGATGGTATAACTACAATTCCTGTTTCTGTTTACACTATTATTACGACTGTTATTATTTATATTCTTATTATAAATAAATGTATTTCCATACTCTTGACTACCTGCAAGATATCGGCAGACACCTCCGCAAACAAGGAATAGGGAACTCACATAGGAATACCGAAAAATAATTTGGTTTAAGAGGTCGGTAAAGAAACGGGGAAAGTACGTTATCCTGTGGTCATAACGGAGTTATTCGTTGCACATTTACATATGTCTAATACAGTGTACCACACAATCAAAAACGAGCATTTAAATGTAATCTTGAAACGAACACACCACTGTCAACGTCGTGATCATCGATAGACGGATTGTAAATTGTAGATAATAATGGACCAACCTGTAGAGTTCTACATTTGATTAACGTTGTAGGATCAGCTTAAGGATAATTTATGCGTAGGTTAGACTTATGTTAAATATAAAAGCATGAAAGAATAAGGTTACATCATATTCATAAATGAATCCCTTGGCGGTATCGGAAAAATTAAATACCTAGACATCTTCATTACTAGGCCTAGTAACTAAAAAATAATAAAACAATTTAAAATCTCTCTGTTCAAGAGGTCATTACCGTTTACATTAAGGATAATAATTTTTAGACTGTTCCAATTATGAAACTATTTTCGCCATTTGTATGTGGGCTTTTACTCGTACAATCGTTTAGGGAATTGTCAGTATACAATCGAGTCCACGGAATGATCCCGATATGGTGCGCAGTGGTTTAAGTTTGTAAGGAAATTCTAAACCGGCTCTGCATGCCCTCTCCCCACCCCTGCTCCTTCCCTTTTTTCGCAATGGCGGACACGGCTAAGAACCTCCAGATTCATTGAGAAAAAATAATGACTTCAGAATTAACCTAAATCTTGCTCGATAAGGGAAATAACTTTCCGTTTGTTGTAAATTGGATAAAACTGGAAGTTTTATTGAAACTTCAAGTGAACCTGTAATTTCTACGTCCCCATCACTTTGATTTATTTTGATAGATTTCTGTTAGGTCTTAATCTCGTGCTTCCAGGCTGAATATATTAACCAGTTTACTTAGATCAGCACTAGTGAAACGAAATTCATTGATACTTTCTGTTTGTTGTCCACATCCTCTGTTCATTTCAAATGACTGTATGTGTAATATTGAATACACTATTTGCAAGGCAATATCATCCAACCCTCCACTTAATGTTCTTATTCTCCCCAATCCTTCGCTCCTGAGTCTGAAACTGATCTGTCTTCGTAATATTTGAGAACCAGACTTTTGACATCAAACCAATACTAGTCGGGCTCAACAAGGGACAGGTCTAGATAATCGTTGTGATCCACACCTTCCAGCCATTCAAATGAGACTCCGCTTCAAAGCTCTTCTGGCCTGAGCGTTGTGGATTGGTTAAAATGCATATAGTCGGAATAGAAATAAAAACCAATAAGCGATTGGCTCACCCATATTTAGTGTAGAACAAAATTAATGATAAGGAGATTCAATGGGAACTTTATATTAAAAAAAATACTAGAAGAAAGCAGGAGCATCGGAAAGTTTCCGTACACTCTAGTGAACATTCGTCCTATGTGTTCCTTACGTAGATCATGGGCTGCCAATATGAAACCCTCCCCCCCCCCCCCGTGGGAATTTCCGACACATATATTTTTTTGTTGGTATTGTCATCTAGTTTAAGATTTTAGTTGTTTGCCCCTTATCAATTACAGCATTTAGCCGGAAACCCCGGAAAACCCCGGAAATTCGCAGAAAATGAATTTGTTTTAATTTTTCATTGTTCTTTGCTCCTAATATTCCCAGGGAATTTCTGACTCTCACATTTTTGTTGGTATTGGCATCTAGTTTAATGCTCCAGTTGTTTGCCTCTTACAAATTACAACATATCCCCGGAAAGCCCGGAAAACCACGTATATACGGAGAAAATTACTATGTTTTATTTTTTAAATCTTTGTTCTTTGCACCTAATATTCAAAGGGAATTTCTGACTTGCATGTTTTTTGTTGGCATTACCATCTAGATTAAGGTTTCAGTTGTTTGCCCCTTATCAATTACAGTATATCCCCGGAAAACACCGAAAACCACGGAAATCCGGAGAAAGGGACTTCGTTTTATTTTTTTAAAATCTTAGTTCTTTGCTCCTAGTATTCAAAGGGAATTGGTGAACCATATGTTTTTGTGTTGGTATTCCCATATAGATTAAGGTTCCAGTTGTTTGCCCCTTACCAATTACAGCATATCCCCGGAAACCCCGGAAAACCACGTATATACGGAGAAAATTACTATGTATTATTTTTTAAATCTTTGTTCTTTGCTCCTAATATTCAAAGGGAGTTTCTGATTCGTATGTTTTTTTGTTGGTATTGCCATCTAGATTAAGGTTTCAGTTGTTTGCCCCCTTATGAATTATAGCATATCTCCAGAAAACTCCGAAAACCACGGAAATCCGGAGGAATTGACTTTTTTAAAAATTTCTTTAAAATCTTTGTTCTTTGCTCCTAATATTCCCAGGGAATTTCTGACTCATATGTTTTTTTGTTGGTATTGCCATCTAGTTTAAGGTTTAAGTCGTTTTCCCCTTATCAATTACAGCATATCCACGTAAACCCTGAAAACCACGAAAATCCGCAGAAAATGAGATTGTTTTCATTTTTTTTTAAATATTTGCTCTTCGATACTAATATTCCCAGGGAATTTCTGAATCACATAATTTTTGTTGCTATTGCCATATAGTTTAAGGTTTCAGTTGTTTTCCCCTTACCAATTACAGCATGACAAAGAATACTGGAAAAAATCCTGATGCTGAAGGAATGAAGGCGATTGGAAACCTGACAGAACACACTTCATATTCTAATTGACATCTGTGAATGATAATTAATTTAACTTACCAAACCTTCCACAGTCACTACCAAACTTTCTTGACTGAAGTTAGAGAAGGGACATTCGGTAAAACAGCACAATTTTGGAATGGTAATATGGACAAAGTGTCATTGATTTTGAGATTTCAGCGAGCAACTAAAGAAAACAACTTTGACTTACACTTGGCAATGTTTAGAAGATATGATTCCCCTTTTCTTTGCATGTGACCATCACAATTATGGCAGATATCTCGTAGTCCATATACTCACCCTTTTGAACCTGCAAGGGACACACTTGAGGGAGAAGAATTACTTCGCAATAACGGTTTCAGTGACCGTAGATCACAAGTTCCGAGTTCTAGAAATTCTGTGGATTTCCGTGGTATTCCGGGTTTTACGGGGATATGTTGTAATTGATAATGGGCAAACAGCTGAAACCTTAATCTAGATTACAATGCCAATAAAAAAGGGAAGTGAGAAGTTCCATGGGAATATTAGGATCAAAGAACGAAGGTTTTTAAAAAATTAAAACGAACTCATTTTCTTCGGATTTTTTTAGGTTTCCGGAGTTTTCCGGGGATATGCTGTAATTGATAAGGGGCAAACAACTGAAACCTTAATCTACATGGCAATACCAACACAAAACCATATGAGTCACCAATTCCCTTTGAATATTAGAAGCAAAGAACAAAGATTTAAAAAATAAAACATTGTCATTTTCTCCGTATAAAAGTGGTTTTTCGGGTTTTCCGGGGATATGTTGTAATTTGTAAGGGGCAAACAACTGAAAACTTAAACTAGATGACAATACCAACAAAAAATATGTGAGTCAGAAATTCCCTGGGCATATTAGGAGCAAAGAACAAAGAAAAATTAAATCAAACTCATTTTCTCCAGATTTCCGTAGTTTTCCGGGGTTTCCGGGTAAATGCTGTAATTGATAAGGGGCAAACAACTGATGACTTAAATTAGATGGTAATACCAACAAAAAATATGTGAGCCAGAAATTCCCTGGGCATATTAGGAGCAAAGAACAAAGAAAAATTAAAACAAACTCATTTTCTCCGGATTTCCGGGGTTTCCGGGTAAATGCTGTAATTGATAAGGGGCAAACAACTGAAAACTGAAACTAGATGGGAATACCAACAAAAAAATATATGTGTCGGAAATTCCCACGGGGGGGGGGATGGGGGGTATACAGTAGCCTACGCTCTAACGTGTGGGTATATGTTTATCTCTTCCACAAGATTACTTATTTTAAATGTTTGCCTTTAAATATACTTATAATTCGATTAGCTCTTATAAAGCTAATCGATTGACCTTCGATTAGCTGGTTACTGAATTATCTGCTTCTGGGTTGGTATACGGCTCCATAATGGACTTTGGGGATTGCCGTTAGTTTGTAAAATTTTAAAATACTTTTATTGCTTTTCCATATATGAATCCCCCTTAACATTAACTTACCTGATATTAATTTATTCAAGGTAACCATGACATATTAATCCGAAATCCCTCCAATCCAAACATTTTCCGTTATTTTGAATGAAATATACGAACGAAAATCTCTGAGTTATTAAGAGTAGCTTAGAGTTGCTGAATTTAAAATTCCCTTATTAAGATTGCCATAATACTAGAAATTTCGAAGAATTGACTAGCAAAAAGAATTTTCTGTGACAAGAGAACACAAAAATTGTAGAACCTATAGTTGAGTTGAACAGTTAATGCATGTGTAGGTAAAAATCGCGTGTTACTGTTTATCATCTGTAAATATCCACTCTCCAATTAATTATAACTTATTGCATTAGAGTCCATGTCTCACCAATAGCATCGTGTTTGTCTGTTGAAGTGGTGTACCAGTTAATTGGGACAGTAGTTACTGATCTGTTATATCGATCCTAGTAGATTTCCAGAAGGTCATTATCAAACTTTCTTGATGATCCATTCGTTGCTAGATGTTCTGCTTATCAACATGTAAAACACTACTCAGCTTTTGTCTTCCTTGCCCGGTGTAAGTAATATTCGATGTTTTCTTACATTAGTCTAGAAACCCTTGAAAACCCTTTTTTATACGAATCATCCGTTTGAAATAACTTATTATTAGTATTGGCTATTAAATACCCCTTGTTTAAAAAACCTAGACCTAATAATTATATTATACGTGCATACATGACAGAAATAAGTTTGCAAATAGGTTCATGATATAATACTACAAAGCACTTTCCATTAATGTGATAAGAAGTCTTCTTAAAACAAAGTTTTCGCAGAACTAAGTTTCGCTTCTGAATTATATTCACAGTTATGTTACAATGTTTATTTCCTGATGTTTCCTATATCATACTACTATGTGCACTGAATGACTTTAAAGGAATAAAGATAAAATTATATAAAGATACAACAAGGACTATTTTTATTTCGTTATTCTATGTATTATAATTCATTTTATTTTCCTCGATGGAAAAAAACATAATAAACATTTAAATACCGTACGATCGATGACTTGGATGATACCGCGAAATCACGAAACTCGTCTTTTCATTCCCTTTCATTTTAAAGTTACTGTCAGAATATGCTGAAACGGTTCATATTTCATTTCTCGGAAAACATGGATCATGTTTAATTTTTAAATGTTGTTTTCAAAATTATAAACTTTTATAGTATATTTAGTATGAACCAGGGTGACCATATTTGAGTTGCAAGCGGATGTGATATGTCATTGATTGTGTAGACAGTTTAAATCTTCAGCAATCTCATCTGGAACAATCGAATTAAATGTAGTTTTCTTTTATCGTCTATGTCCCCATGAACTTCTCTGTAGTTATTACACATGGATTGGGCGACGAAAACTTTCGAATTTTCCAAGAAATTCCATTTTAACAAAATTTCTTCAACTTTGTGTACTAATTTATTTTCTGCTTGGTTCTTGTTTGAAGTTCAACACAGACATAACTTTTAAAAGGAAATTTGTAAAATCGGGTAATAAATCGTGAACGATAAATAAGTTGTGTATATCTAAACTTTATGAACTTCTAACAAATTCTAAATCCCTCAGAAATCTTCATTTGGATACTGCCAATTATGAATAAATATCACTTAACCGTAATTAAGAGATTATTGTCATTATACTTCTTACTTTCATTGTACATCATTCCAGCTAATTCCTAACAGTTATTCCAAAACCATCACCAACCAGCACAAATCTATTAGTTAAGAAATCAAGTGCTGTCCTGAACCATACTGCTGGTATTTCAATCCAAAAAAGGCATAGTTATTCCACTACAACCAAAAAGTCACCTAACAAAGAAAATTTTGAATTATGTGTGGTCTATTTTGTAGCAAACATAATGCACCTAACTAAACAGGGACTATTAACACAGCAAGGGGTTCATTGACTTATTTCTGTTTTTATTAACAAGTGCAAATGATAAGCAGTGTCTAGAGCCTTTGCTAGCTAGATTCTGCCAGTGCCCCTGTCAACGGCAACTAGACTACAAGCAGAACAGCAGTTTCCTTCATAACTTAATTCCGTGGAAGTAGCACACAGTGTGGTATTTACGCACGGATAAAAGTTGAATTTTATTTTTCTACAATATGAAATTCATTATTAAATATATTTCGCCTGAAATTCTTCAACAAAATACAGTAGTAGAAATGTCCGAAATATTAACTCATAAAAAAATCTTAAAATGTATTGTATCTATTATATGCGATTTATTAACGCACAATTACTCTGTCTGTTACATTTAGAAGTTGAAGAAACGAAGTTTGTATGCAGGAAAAGAGCAGCGCTCACTCACGCTAGATCTACGAAATCGGGATGTGCGTTACTCCCACGTACGCTTGTACCACGAAACGCATAACTTTCTCCAGAAAAGTACGTCGAAAAATCAGAGAGATTTTGAGATGTAAACACGAATTCCACGCCCTCAATTAGAAGATAAAACACCAAATATGCAGATCCTGTCTGTTTATATTATTATTTGTGCGCAAGTATTTGAACATTTATGCATCTGTGTCTGCACATATCATGCCTATAGCCTGCATATTCTGTACAGTCTGAAAGTTAAACTGGTTAGTTTTAAGAATTTTCGTTACATTATTTACATTTTTGGAATTTGATTATGTCTAAGAAGCTGGTAAAACGGTTCTTTAGAGGGCAGTTTGCCTCAGTAACAGACCGTTATTCACACGATTTGAAGCTTTCCCCACGTTGATAATGCAGTGAGTCCCACGTAAGAGTTGGCCAATGACGCGGGTTTCCCAATGACGCGGGTTTCTGCGTCGCGGCGGGAACAGCTCCAACTCCCGAGCGATCGGGTGAAATATCTACGCAAATAAAGCCGCGATCGGTGGAATGATTCCGGTTCTCACATTTACAGTTAAAATTACAATGAAAATAACCACGTACCTCATCACAAGATATGTTGGAAATGTTCTCCTCTTGCATCCCCACAATACTGGCACCTTTTTAGGAAATCGCTCGGGAGTTGGAGCTGTCCCCGTCGCGACGCAGAATCCTGCGTCATTGGCCAACTCTTGCGTGGGACTCATTGTAGAAACCGAGCTTGGTATTAATAAGTCCATTCGCAGACTGGAAGCTCTGGAGACTCTCATCGTCGTCATCATCATCGTCTTCTTCTTTCTCACAAGACCTATAGGCCTAGACCTGTTCCGAAGCTAACTCAACTGGCCTCTCCACCTCTTCCGTTGTCGTCCAACACATCTTCTTCCTAAAGATTCCTGAAGGTTCCGGAAGGTGGATATTTTGAAGGGGCATACGTAGGATATGTTCCTTCCAATAACTGTTCTCTTATTACAATGTTCATAATGCTATCTCTTCTAGTAACTCCCATCAATGATCATGGAAACCTCATTTGGGCTGCTTCCAATCTTGACTTTTCTCTAGTTCTTAGTGTCCACGTTTCACAAGAGTAAATCAGCGCTGATTTAGATATAATATTGTGAAGTCTCTGCTTTATTTTCATTCTCATATTTTTGCTAAAATGTCGTTTTATGCATCCATTTAATCTGTTATATGTTTCAATATTCCTCCCAACATCTGCCTTGGTGTTCAGTATTAATTTCATCTAGAAGGGGAAATTTAAATTACTCAGAAAGCTAACACAAGTAACAGACGGACGGATCCTAACGCTGACGATCATGGCAAAGACATGATCATGGTAAATTTTGAGATTATTTGCATAGATTTCGAATTCAAAATTACGACGCAAGTAAACGTGGAGAGGACAGGCAAACAGTGCAGGGTAATGAAAGTACATGCAAGTAAATTATTCTCGTATCACTTATTTATTTGTTTACATATTTATTTTCAAACAATGCTTTCATGGAAATAATTGCCACAAAATATGTATATTAATTTTGTTCCCCTGACTAATAAAATTACAGAATTTCATTGACAAACGAAAGTACTTCATGTTACTGGGATTACCAATCGATAAGCTAGCATGGGTATTGCACTCGACTTAGTAAATAAATTATGCATTCATTTTAGTTTGGGGGAAGCGTGACTTTATTTCAGATTGAACGATATTTTCGTATAACTTTCGTGTAATTTAGTCAATTGTGTCATACAACAGAAAGTGGAATTTTCTCATTGACAACATGACACTGATTTCTTTCTTGCTAATGTGAAGTGTACTGCAGATCAGATTAAAAGTGTTACTGTTATTTCGTTTATACTGTATGTGAAACAAAGTCTCTAAGACATTAATAATATAGTTTAATCTAAGAACCTTGTGGAAGAAAATAGTTCAGAAAAATGTTATTTAAGGCTACAGTTTTTTAATTGACGCATTGGACGGAATAACTTAGCTCGCAGAAAAAGAGTTCATTAATATTTGCACCAAACCGATTTCAGCACACTCTAAACCGGCATAAAAAATAAAGCAACGACATGGATCTAATATATTGCAATTTGTTAGTTCGCTCTCGGAAAAAGTAGCGAGATTAGAGTAGGCCTATAGCTTTTATGAAATGTGGGTTCCAAGACATTGCTGGGTTTTTTATTTAATAGATCACCTTTCAGCACTATTACAGAGGCAGACGTGGCCTTTAAAGAAGGATGTAAAGGTTTGCACGTATTCTCCTTGATTTTTTGGGGGGAAATTGTTAAATAGTTATGGAATGGTCGCCACTATGGGGACTTCCAGCTTTCGTTTTTGTCTGAAACACAATCAACGAAAATGAAGTAACGAAATATGCACATTTTAGAAAACGTCTTCTGCTATAAATAGTTTGTATAGTAATTGATAAAAACAACAAAATAAATTATCTTTTAACACGAGCGAAGTGGTAGTGCGACTTTGTTATGGAAGAAATCAATACCAGTGCAAAGAAGAACTAACATTATGATATAATGTATTATTTCTCCCATTAAAGTCTGATAACAGGCTTAATAAACGGATTTCTCTTCTGATCATCAAATATTTCTATAGCATTCAACTCTAACCAGCTATATGTAGTACTAAAATAGTATTCAGAGCACTGTGATCCATTCATTTATGTTCTATAATGAAGTCCCCATAGACCTAGTTCTTTAAAAACATTTATTAATATAATGGAATCAATATAATTATTAATATAATGGGATCACTAAAGGTATCAATTTTTACGTAGATGAGGAAATAATATTTCTTAAGGGATATTAAACCTTGTGTGATATATAATTAGCTAGGTTAATGATAACTTAAACTAATACAACTTGGCTGAACTCTGAAATCGAATTGTTTTGTCTAGTGACAGTATTCCAAATCATCAAGAAAACTAAAGGAGATTTCCACAACCTTGCAAAAGTTGTATAAGGTTATAAGTGAAAATGTGTATGACTGACTTCCTAGTTCATCGGACACCATGCACTTCAGCCAATGGATGAGGCCGACTGTAGCTATTGTTTTCTCGTAAGTACAATTTGCTTAAGGTAAATCAAGTATGCAAATATTCTATATTAGTAAACAAAAAAGTCTGTACCAAAGTCTGTTACCAAATGATATTCCATTAGGCTGTTAGGATTTTAACTTTCCCTACCACAAAATTGTTAAAATGGATCCAAATGTACCTGAGAAGGCTATTCATTAAAACACATGTCATTCTCACTTGCAGTCTTTCCATTTATTAACTGATCAACTAAGAGGAATATAAAGCAATGTTCAAGACAATTTTACAACACTTCTCCCTATCGAAAGTTATGTAGGCCTAGAACTTCTACCATGTTCATTTTTACACATATCATCAAGAAACGTAACCTTTGTTTGATGATTTGCTCATTGTCTTTGTGTCTACCAGCAACATATCTTGAAATCGAAAAATCTCCCAAATCAATATTTTATATTCTGGAATTTATGTCTTCCGGCAATGTGATACGAAGTATGTTATTTCTATTTCTAACGATTTTCTCGAAAATTATACATTACGCTGATCTCCATCTTGGAAAGAAAACCGCGGGTTTCTCACTTTACAGCTCCTTCACGGCCGGTTAGCATCTTACCGCGGTAAAAGTCTAAAACGAGCACGGTGCAACTAAAGTATGATTTTACCGGGGTAAACTAAGCAACTTTATTGCGGTATTCTGAATACCGAGGTTGGTGCACTCGATCATATGTCTGAATAAGAAGTGAATAAAACTATGAGATTCATGCTTAGGATAGAGAAAGTTGGCGTCACCCTACTGCATCCCATGATGAAGTTTATTTAATTTAATTTTTTCGATTGCGACCAGCAATTCATGACTGTAAAATAAGACATGTTCTGGTAGAGTCCGAGTTCACCGTAGCATTAACCAGGGTGCATCGCTGGAAGAAGAATTGGATTACATCTCCAAAATACGATTTTCGCTCAACCATAATACGATTTTTGCTCATCCATACTATAATACGCTTATTATACGTGACGTAACAGTATCTTAATGACATCCATTAAATTACAGCTTATCATTATAACACCGGTGTGGTATAAATCAATATCGAACACGCGAACACGAAACAATCTTGAGGTCTTGAAAGCATCAATCAAAACTGCGTTATTATAAACCTGAATTTAAGACGAGGATCGTCCAGAAAGTAAAGAACGATTTGGCATAACTAAATAATAATGAAAGATATCAATATAAAAGTTCATTTACAAAGATGCAGTAGGTACCTTACTCTATTTCTCAACGTAATTTACTGTCAAGGCATTTACTATATTGTGGTACCAGGATTTCAATGTCAAACTAACCAAACTGGATCCTCAGAAGAAACAGCACCTACCGTCAAACTGCTGTGTAACCTAGCTCCGTTCTGTCACATCATTAGCAGATGGCAGATTAGGGTCTTCTTGACTATCACTTACTGTATTCTTCATCCTCTTCGGCTGTGAATATTCTCCCTCCTCTAGCAGGCGGCTGGTCACAAAATGCAAATAGTTACATGTAAACAGATCCGTGAGCAGCCCGCGGTTGTTTGGTGAAATACAAATGAGGAGTGGACATTCAAAACGCTGTTTGTCCACAATTTTTCAAAAATGAGTTATTGGTGGCATATCATTGTATATGTATCTCTCTACATTATGAACATGACTACAGCATCAAAATGCTATTTTTCTCGTAGTTACAGAGGTCTGAAATTAGTATGAACATTCAAAACGCGGTAGTCCTGTTAGTCCTTCGCCGCTGGACAATCAAAACGCTTTTTGTACAGTAGTTTTTTGCGTTTTCTGACAAACAAATAGTTGTGCAATAACAGCGTTTTGAAAGTCCACTCCTCAAATATCCTTGACATTTTGTAAGTCCAGTGACTTAGCACAGGCAAAAGAAGCGGGTGTGTCTTTAAATATTGATGACATGGGTTCCAATCCCATACAGACCAACCCCAGTACATATATCGTTCATCTGCATTAGCATTAGCACTTACGAAAAGCAACAAGTCCTTGAACTTTAATGCTAACGGAAATCTACATTGTTTCAGAAATCTACATTGTTTTATTTTATTTTGTATATGAAATGTGGATACATTCAGATCTGTCATTTACATGCATAACGTGTAAAAGAGTTTTTATATTGTTCTGTAATATTCAGTCACTCCGTCATCACAGTTAACATGTACATAGAATTGCTTTTACATCTCTGACTCCTGCAGAGAGATTAGAAAGGCTACTCAATCACCTGATTCCTGGTCACTATGTCATTAACTGTCCCGCGAACTATGTTCAATGCAAGTCCAAAATGAAGTCCGATTATTCATTCCATAGATCAACATAATGCATCAGTAGAAATATGAGTATATAGAACATTAATATTATTATTTTTGGTAATAATAAAATTTGCAGCAGCAGAAGTAGCCCTAACGGCAAGTTTAACCAAGATAATAATGGAAACAAACTTCTAATATCCAGAACAATATATCATAGGCCTAAACTACATTCATAAAATTGTATAAATGTGGGTCTAAGCATGTTCTTTGGCTCTGTTTGGGATACATTTTCATTACACATTTTAGATGGCACGATCACTATTTGTAGAATTTTCAACATTCATGTCTGATAGCCAGTGTGTCAACCATATCAAAATGTTGTTTGCATTCGAGAATTTACGTTCCCAATAATATTTTAGGCTATAATTCATCAGCATATAGTCCATTCACTGGTAAAAGATGACGATGTGTTGGAATAATATTGACCCCATATACTGAACTTACACTGCAAAATCGGTTCCCATAACAAAAAAGCACATACTTTCTTACAGCTCAAAACAAGTTTGTGCAGAACAGTTTTTTCTGAATCCACCAGTCTTTTACGACTGGTTGTAATATTGCTCTAGATTTACACTCAGAATACATAACACAAAAATTGCCTATAATTAGGGTTCGGATGTTTTTTACCTAAAAAAGTGGAAAATATGACTGCAGATTTGACTTTAAAAATGACTAAATATAACCCCAAAATCCTAAATATGACCTCATAAAAGAAAGTATTTTCTAAAAATAAATGTTCCAATTTAAAACGTTTGATGACACTAAATTATTGCATCACATTAATTCAATCACATAATCACATTTTAACAATTTTACATGAGATTTACAGTTTTACTTGTAAAGAACTTATAATCTGTTAATGTTTCCAGATACCACTGTAACTGAAAATATTTTTAAAATATGTCTATTATAAGTTGCTAACAACAAGGAGGAAGAGATAATTGTGCTATTCCTTGTTATCGTCCCCACACATTTCAGTTGCAGTGAAACCAAAATATTCGTGACTCTTTTTCGGAAAAAAATTGAAGTCCACACTTTAGTGCACATACTGCATAATTGGGCTTTTTACCGAATTTATAACTGAAATATGACGTTAAAATGCAAGACCATGAAAATTACCAAGAATGACTTTATATGCAAAATAAAAACGGTCCGATTAGGATAACAAATGTGCAATTAATGTTTAATTTGTGTTTTCGGTCATGTTAAGGTAAGGATAAAAATTACATATCTACTCTTATACAATTCAACGGCCCTAAATAGCGTGCTTGCTCGCCCGCTTCGTGAGACATCGGGTATACTCGGCGATGTTCGTCTCTCGCAGTCTAAGCTTTCATGACGACTACAAAATTAGGAAGGAAAACCGTTTCTTGATTATATAAGGCCTAAGTGAAATGAACACAATGAACAAACATTCTAATTTTATTTTTACTTTCAATTTTCATAACTCTGAACCACAAACATTTTTAATAATCTACCAGTGTAATTTTCTTAAAAATCCTGGAGTCAATAAATAATGGCGGGCGAAGCCGGGGGCAACAGCTGTAAAATATTGATGCTTTTATCTCTTAAAATATAGCTGATAATAATAATCCAAACAAACCATTCCTTCCCTTGAAAAATTATGTAATTTCTGAAAATTACACTGAATTTATCAAATAAAATTCACATCATATTCATGTAAATAAACAGTTGAGAAACAATAGGTATTATGTGTTCACAGGTTCTTTGGAACTGCATAATCGATTCTGATATAGTTTTCGCAGGGGGCGCTTTCTAATCGTAGAATGTATTCTGAAGCCGGAATTTTAGCTGTTTCATTAATTATTAATGGCTTAGTTTATGAATGATTCGCGTGCAAGTGTTAATGAATATAATGCTTTAATAATTATTATACTCTTAATTTTTAATTTTTAAAAGAATTATCGTGGGCGAAGCCACGGGCACCTCCTAGTGATAAACATCCGAACCCTACTTATAATATTTTTCCAGGAACAATAAAACTACGGCAAGAATTCTTAATTATGTAGGCTACGTTCTCCACAGTATCTTCTATATTAATAAAAGGAAGTGTCTGTCCTCCGTCTGTCTGTCTTCCGTCTGTCTGTCTGTCCGCGATGCCCAGCGAAATCTACTCAACGCAGAGATCTGAAATTTTATAAGTAGGCGGACTAAAGGGTCGGAATGTGCACCTCGAAGCCGGAATTTTAATTTTCGCCTCCGATCGTGAGTTATGAGTGAAAAACTGGCAGAAAACGTGCATTTTTTTGCGTTTTAGAAGTATCAGTTTCAGTAATAAATTTCAATATCAAATAACTTACAGATGGCTTTGGCTATTTTTGTCAACATACCTCATAGCCTACCTTGAAAATAAAAGCAACGCGATCGCTTGATTTTGTAAGTCTATCCTAGACGATTCATTTGTTTAGAGTGTCAAGGCCCACAGACATATGACATTTTCAACCTACACGGAAGAAGGATAATCAACCCTAAATATGGTCAAACATTGTTCGATTTGAACGAAACTCACTATACAGGGGTTTTCTGGGCCAAGGAACTCGAATCTGAGGTCGCTTTTACCAGGGGACGCTACCTAATCGTGGAATGCACTCCACGTGATTTAGGTGTTAATAATTATAATTTGAAATAATTATCGCGGGGGAAGCCGCGGGCACATGCGGGCACATGCTGTTTGTCTGTCTGTCCACGATGCCCATCGAAATCTACTGAACGCAAAGATCTGAAAATTTAAAGATAGATGGACTGAAAGGTGGGCGAATGCACCTCGAAGCCGAATTTTTAATTTTAGCTTTCGTTCGCGAGTTATGAGTAAAAAACTGGCAGAAAACGTGATTTTAGCGCTGTCGAAGCATCAGATTTCAGTAATACATTTCAATGTCAAATCAATTGCAGTTGGCTTTGGCTATTTTTGTCATACCGTGGAAATAAAAGCATCGCGATCGCTTGAATGTTGTAAGCCCACGCTGGTCGATTCATTTGTTTAGAATGTCAAGGCCCGTAGACATATGAAATTTTCAACCTACACGGAAGAGGGATAATCAACATAGACCTAAATATGGTTAAACATCGTTCGATTTGGACGAAACTCACTATACAGGGATTTTCTGGGCCAAGGAACTCGAATCTGAGATAGCTTTTACCAGGCAACGATATCTAATCGTGGTATGTAATTCACGTGATTTAGGTGTTAATAAAATAATGATTTAACTATTATGCTCTTAATTTTTAATTCTTGAAATAATTATCGCGGGCGATCGCTTGATTTTGTAAGTCCATCCTGGACGATTCATTTGTTTAGAATATCAAGGCCCGAAGACATATGAAATTTTCAACCTACACGGAAGAGGGATAATCAATATAGGCCTAAATATGGTCAAACATTGTTCGATTTGGACGAAACTCACTGTACAGGGGTTTTCTGGGCCAAGGAACTCGAATCTGAGGTCGCTTTTACCAGGCGACGCTATCTAATCGTGGTATGTAGTCCACGTGATTTAGGTGTTAATAAATATAATGATTTAACTATTATGCTCTTAATTTTTAATTTTTGAAATAATTATCGCGGGCGAAGCCGCGGGCACATGCTAGTAATTAATATTGTTAAGAAATATTGTCTCCACAGACCAGTCTTTATTTTTCTACTCTTCTAGTCCAATGCTAAACCAATTTTATTAGAACAACACTTTAAGATGAATATCCATGAACAATTAAATTAAAATATCTAATAAACCGTACAATCTAAGTTGGGAAAAGTCTTAAAGTCTTTCTTTCTTTGTACACCTATGCCTTATGTAAAATTATTACTAGCACCCACAAGAACAACACGCATTATTGCTAATACATTACAAAATAATTGGTCATCATGGATTCACTAAACGAACGTTCGTAACAGACGACTCGTTGAACAACCTTAATGTCAAGACTGACCTCTAGTGCAGATTCTGTACAACCACAGTTCCTTGTTAATGCAGTAGTACACATCAATACATTAAAAATATTTAACTACATGTAAGCTAATCTACTAACCCAGTCTGTCATACTTGATAGCTCAAGTGAAGTTACAGCCAGCCTCATTTAACTGCGGTATTTTAGTAAGCTTTAAGTTGAAATGAACAGTATTAAATTAATACATTTGTTAACTTTTTCTTTTGCGTGGAAAAAGTGAGTATATTTTAGGTATACGATTAGATATTTCTTAATTTTAAAACATATTTAGTTAGGAAACCGAAAAAGGAAAATGTCAGTAATCTTCCAACTGTGCTCAATTGTAGGCTAATACAGTCAACCCTCGATATAATGCCACCATCCGTTCTCCAACATTTAGTGGCATAAAATGAGGGTGACACTAAAACGAAATTTAATTTTTAGAATAAAAATGACATAATACAATATTGCCTTTGCATCTCCGACTAACAGTTTTTCCCCACAATATTGAAAAATGTGATGCTTATGGACTTATGGCTAGACTTATGGATTTCTTTCACTGTATTCACAAACTTCTCGTTTCTCTTGAAGTATAACAACAGCTCTCTTCATTTTAACAATAAACTGTAGTGTAGTGTTGATCAGCAGAATGGACACTGCACTATATGAAGTGAAAGTTTGGAATGTCTCATTGTATGAAGGGCTCTTCCTACCTGCTCCACCCCCATGTAGGCTGTCTATCCTACTTCTTAACATAGCTTCCTCATTCCACCGTACTACATTTACAGCTAGTGGCACTCGAACACTCACTTCTTGAAAATACAGTACAGTATATTTCAATTAATCTTCTTAACATTCACATTAGTTTTAAAAGAATTCTACAAGCGAAAAGAAATCACTGCATCCTATATTTTGTAAAAATCTTGTCTTATATTCACTGTCACTATATAAAATGACAAAGTAACGAGGTTTCTTAGGTATTTTATATGCGAGAAGATCCGTTCACTTGTATTTATTGGCGCAATGTGAGAGTGGCATTGTAAAGAGGGGCATTGTATCGAGGGTTGACTGTTCATTGATTATACCATCTAATTTAAAATATATAGGCCTAATATTTTATAATATTATTATAAAATCAACGTGAACGTAATATAAGTTAGGCCTACTTGTCTAAAATATTAACTTATCTATATTAATATTTAGTCCTAACATCCATCAATTAAAATTATTGCCAGTGTACGTCTAGCAACAGAAGGACAAGCATGTAGCTCACGACATGATATCAAAAGAAACTACCTGAAGAGGGCGAATTAACGCCGAAACGCGTCGTAAGAAACGAAGAAAGCTACAATTTTAACTTAGAAAATACATTTTTATAGAAGATTTTACCAAATTTTAACATTTTAAAGTAAATTTAATTGTTAGATATTATGATTACTCATTGTTAATACGCATAAATTAATATATAAGACAAGTAACTTATGTTACGTTCACAGTGCTTTTATAAAAGGAGATATTTTTAATTAGATGGCATAATTAATACATTATAAACAGCACAGGTGGAAGATTATTGATATTTTCCCAAATACATTATAGTTCAATTGGAAAATGAAAATAATTGAAAACCCGAACAGGAACTTACTTTAGGACATGTAGGTTGTAAGCTCCAGTGCCTTAACATCCACAATGTTACATGCTGAACGAGTTGAAACAGCTAGTTTTAGAATTAACCTAATACTACTTGGTAATACAGTCATCCTAAAATACAGATGTATTCTAATGTGCTGCATTTGACACCAAAGTCATTAGCAGAAAAAAATACAAAGTCTGCCACCAACTTACATTTTCCTTCATGGTCAAGGCAGGATATTCTATTTATATCAAATAACAAGGTTATTGTGTAGGCCTACCTATATTATGCATTATACCATATAAATAAAACATTCGCTACTTCCCCATGCATACGGTACAGGATGAAACCAAACAAATCCTTTAATTGAACTTAAACCTCTCACAATTACAGGTTTATAACACAGTTATATTTTAGGTACCAGATTATTCAATTCCAATAATAAAAACGATCCTGAATTAATTAATGTGAACAATTATTACGAACTTAAGAAAATAATTAACTTTATTATATAAAGATTCATTTTTCGTGTTTCTTATTTAAAAATTTCCTTCCTATTATTCGTGTCGATGGATGTTTAATTGAATGTATTTATATTTAGTTGTATTTAGCTAGTTTGCATTTTTGTTTGGGGTATTTATATCCATTCAAGGACTGCCCCCGACCACGAGCATGTGCTCGTTCGGGTGGTGTCTTGATAAAAACATTTCCTCCAAAACTATTATATTATTATTTATATTATTATTTGTTTTTTCATATTATGTTCCCTTGTGTAATTGTCATATTGTTTGTCTTTCTGTTTTTCTTTTCTGTGTGTGTTTTTTTTCTTATTGTTGTAGCGTTAGCTTAATTATTTTGAATATCACTTGAATTTTTGAATCTGGTGTATTAATGTAAGCGAGAATATTGCAATTGGGTATTAGCCTGTAATATTCTCAGTACAATAAATAAATAAATAAATAAATAATAAAGTTCAAAAATTGTAAACTGTAATATGCCTATTACAATTTGAATAAATCAAAACTTATTAAAATTTCAACTTGTTTGCAGAACAGGGTTGGAAAAAAACATGTGTTTTTAAAAAGAACAAAAAAAATGTTTTTTTGTTTAAAACATTTTTTTTGTTTAAAACGTTTTTTATGTGAACAACAATGTTGGTTGTTTTAAACGTGTTTTTCTAAAGCGTTTTTTATGTTTACAACAATGTTGTTTGTTTAAAAAAGATTAAATTGTTCATTTTGATTAAAACGACTATTTTAATGTATAGGGCCTATTATATACATATATATATATAAAACGTTTTAAACAAACTTAAAAAAAACACAATCACTTGTTTTAAACATGTTTTAAACACTTGTTTTAAACATTCCAACCCTGTTGCAGAACACAAGCCTAAAAAGATGAAGTAGGCCTATATTGACAATGTTGGTGGTAATGGATACAATTTTAATATAAAGCTACGATTCTATTGATTGAAATGCCAGATGTCATTTGTTTTACAGAATGTTGTTCGTAGCCACTCCTGGTCACGTTCTTGGTCATTTCGAGGGATTCAAATTACCCGAAGACTATGAGAAATTGGATCCTCCTGCTGGACATAACGGACGTGAGTAGATTAACTTTTACCTTAGGTTCAATGACCGTGTAACAAATGAAAATTACTTTTTGAAGTAAAACTTCTTTAGTGGCGGTAGAGGGTAAGTCTGGAAAATCAGTCACACTAAAACCGTCACGAAATCAGTCACAATCAGTCACGAAATCAGTCACAATCAGTCACGAAATCAGTCACACTCTTACTTGTTTCGGTGCGGACTGCACAGAAAACAATCAACTCAATGATTAGGAGTAATCAAAGGAAATTTTTCAGACCTTACTTCCTCAATGGCAATAGACAATTCCTAAGCAATCTAAAGATATATTATCTATTTTATGGAACCCGAGGGTTCAATACCGCGCAAATCCAAAATTAAAAATCCAAAATTAAAAAATACAAATTTACAAAATTTAAAAAAACAAAATAAAAAATTATAACATCCAAAAATCCAAAATTTAATAAACAATAAAATACAAAATTTAAAAATAAAAAATAAAAAAAAATTAACAATTCAAAGATTGAAAATTTAAAAAATCCAAAATTAACAATTCAAAGATCCAAAATTAAAAAGTCCAAAATCCAAAATTAAAAAAGTCCAAAAACCCAATATTAAAAAGTTCAATAATGCAAAATTGAAAAAATCAAATAATCAAAAATTGAAAAAATAAAATAAAGTTTTACTTCTGTCGCGTGGCGTTCCACGCAATCTTTTTTTTTTCTTGCATTAAGTGTTGATTTTTCGACGAGACAAATTTTTGGCTGAGTAATTCCGAATTATAATGTAATGCATATACCTATAATACTAAGCTATACATTCCACTTCATTAGAATATACAGTTATAAATTTAGGCATTCTCAAATTTAAAATTATGCTTTCGTTTAAAAAGAACTAAAATACTTTTCCCATACAGTCATACCAATACAGCTCTCAGAAGGTTTATTAGAATTGGTTGATTATTTCACCCTCACTGCAATGACCAGTCTCAGGCTCATTATCCTAGTCAAATTATCTGTTTTATCATTTTGGTTCCATCACTTTTTAGATAAAATAAACATTACTATAATTACGGGTAAGTAAAATTCTTGTTTGTTTCAGCCTCAAATATAAATAAGTTAATTGTTTTCCATGGTTTTAATTAACTGATTTTCCTGTTTTAGTGGAATTATGTTAACTGATTTTCCTGTAATTTAGTGGAATTTTATTAGATGTGATGAAAATTAATTTGAATATTAAGATCCCATTTACGCAGTAAAATCATAAGATGGCGATACTTGCTTGCTAGCTTACTGTCAATTATAATTATAAACTTTAAAAAAATCGATAGGCCTATAGCAAAAAGAAAGTTGACGTATATATTTTAACTTATTTGTTAACTGCTCATAATACATAGGGTATGCCTATATAGTAATCTTACAAATCTTGAGATTATTGACCGATTAAACAATTGGGTCAATCCATTAGAAATGAACCAGGCCAAGTTGCTCGACATTTTTTATTTTCTTAATTTTTTTACCAGTTATTTCCCAACTAAAGGTGAGTTCAAAACTATGGTAAAAACATTTTTGGGCTCACACTTTTCTTTTGGCTGCCATTTTAAGTTTGCTTTTTAACCATATTTCAGTCGAAAACATGTTTTGCACAAATGTATGTAACTCTGTTAATTTTATAGATAACTAGCTGAAAAGGCCCGGCGTCGCCCGGGCTTTGTATTTTGTAATTTGAAATTAACTTATGGAGGACTTTCGATGTTGAAACTCTAGGTCCTGATATAATAATGTATGTAGAATTCGAAATGAGGAAGAACAACATATGGCACTCAGACTATTCCCTCAGAAAACGCTAGATATAGCTTTTTATGGTTCATAGAGGATGTCGAATGCTGCATTCCGTTGCTTCTACTCATCATGTCTGGGAGGGGTTGAAATAAGAAGAAACATAAATTACGTAAGATTGTATTGACTTGACGGAAAATTTTATTTCTCATTCTCATGTTAAACCGTTTCGGGCCTGAAATAAAATAGAAATGCAGTATCACTTTCATACTTTCCTCCCCTAAAACCCGGGACATAATATACTGCGAGTATAGGACTCAAAATGTTCCATCCCATGCTTAGGGCCTATAATAAATCTCAACTAATACAAAGCCTACAGCTATGGATAACTGACTATTTACCGACTTCTGATATAGCATACTCACACACTTAAGTTGTTCCTGCAATACGACCTCTTGTAGAAGTGAGAAAATATTTCTTATGTCGAGGGTAGAGAAAGTTATGTGACTGCATCACACTGTGCTTTATTTTCGTGTAATTCATTTTTCAGTAATTATTTTCGCCAATATATTACATGGAATCATAATTCGTTAAAGTCCAGCATTAGGCTATATAGTTGCCAAGGCCCTATGTAATCACAGTAAACAATTCACTGTTGCCATGTGAACTGAACAACATTTCATTTTTTTCAGTAGAATATTCACAGAAATTATATAATTTTCAAGGGAAGGACTGATTTGTTTCAATTTTAATGTCGACCGCTATACTTTCCGGGCTTAACTGGGTATGTGTGCAAAATTCCGTGTAAATTGGTAAAGAAATGTAGATTTGTATAAGGAACAAACATACATACATACCCACAAACACACATTCGACTTTATATATTAGACAAGACAAAATAAACACCAAAATTATCAGAATGAAATGCTCTACATTTTTGTTTTAACACAATATTACCTAAGTAGTGAGGAAAGTGAAGAAAAAAATTCAAAACTACAAATTGAAAATTGACTTAAAACGGGAGTTTTGGTGCCGCAAAATTATTAGAAGGAAGAAAGACTCGCCGTTAATTTTTTTTCTGGTGTAGATCTACTATAGGACTACTCGCTGTAGAAGTTTAAAGCTTGAGAACTTTGCGGTTTTTTATACAATTTTTCAAAAATGCCCAAAACCGTATTTTGGCAATATTTGAAGTAGAATATCTCAAAAGGGTCTAAGTGAAAAATTATTAAATTTATACAGATAACACCTCCTTACGATATAAAGATGTGATAATAATTTGGTGACTGAGACTCAACTGGTTCCAGAGTAACAGTGCTTTGAATTTGGCCAAAAATTGCGTTATAGGCACACGAAATTTAATAGTAAAAATTCACTTTGTAATTTTAAATATAAAATTTTTGTGAGCCTAAGTTTGTTACACAAAAGAGTTGTATGTGTAGGCTACATTTTATCAGTTAGCATGACAAATTTTTGGTTTCCTCAAAGCTTTGAAGAGTGTTGAAATTTCGGTGCATAGTTTGCAGTTATGGCCAACTTCGATGCACTATAACTCGGGAACCAGTTGAGTCTCAGTCACCAAATTTTTATCACATCTTTATGTCATAAAGAGGTGATAGCTGTATAAATTTCATAATTTTTCACTGAGTCCCTTTTGAGATATTCTACTTCAAATATTGCCAAAATACGGTTTTGGGCATTTTTGAAAAATTGTATAAAAAAACCACAAAGTTCTCAAGCTTTAAACTTCTACAGCGAGTAGTCCTATAGTAGATCTACACCAGAAAAAAAATTAAGGGCGAGTCTTTCTTCCTTCTAATAATTTTGTGGCACTAAAACTCCCGTTTTAAGTCAATTTTCAATTTGTAGTTTTGAATTTTTTTCTTCACTTTCCTCACTACTTAGGTAATATTGTGTTAAAACAAAAATGTAGAGCATTTCATTCTGATAATTTTGGTGTTTATTTTGTCTTGTTATCTATAAAATTAACAGAGTTACATACATTTATGCAAAACATGTTTTCGACTGAAATATGGTTAAAAAGCAAACTTAAAATGGCCGCCAAAAAAAAAGTATGAGCCCAAAAATGTTTTTACCATAGTTTTGAACTCACCTTTAGTTGGGAAATAACTGGTAAAAAAATTAGGAAAATCAAAAATGTCGAGCAACAAATTTTATTAAATTTGGTTCATTTCTAATGGATTAACCCAATTATATTAACCACAATAATTTAAAAATCTTATAATGTATGTAAATTTTGGATTTACCTGAAAAAACTAATTTTTTGTCGTTTTCCAGCATTCAAAGACCAACCCCTTAAAGTTCAACTCATCATTAACATCATAGATGTTACTGAAATAAACGAAATGACTAACGTAAGTAAAAATTGTAATTTATACCACATACTTAGTTTTAGACTAATTCCTAATGCCACCACAAAATTATAAAAATATAAAGGAGGCACAGATCAATCTGTGGAAGGTGTTTATGTATGCTGCTAAACCTATGTGCACCTACTGACTATCCTAAGAGGGGTTGGGCAATGCTATCACTTTTGAACAGCACGAACGATGTCTATTACATTTCGCATTGAGACCATGGAAAAATGGAATATTTCCGGAGCATAAGTCATGACAACTATTTTTTTTCTCAAAGCGAGGCGATGGGACAATGGGATGTATGTCACGGGAGAGTGTGACACCTCCAGTATATGGACAAATCATTTGGTGGCATTGTGATGAACGGTTACACAAATAGAGGCGATGGTAATTCAGTTGTGATCAGCTGCAGTGCAGAATGGATATGGCAAGATGTGAACAGCATTCGTACGTCAAAATAGTAACAATCCGAGGGCGAAATGCCAGAGAATACCACAAGGAGCTGATGGAAACTTTGGGGAATAATGCCCATCCGTACCGAACTTTTTAACGTATCATGGAATGGTTTGTGTGTGCTTTCATGCTTCCAGCTACGGCAATACATTATAGTGGCACGAGGCAGTCGCATATGGCTGTTCGTGGGGTCTGTTTCCTTCATTCTCTTACATCTAGTACCCATAATTTGCATTATGCATACATTCCACACCCGCCCTTTAATGTGTATATTTCAAAATTTGTAAATAAAGTGTTTTGCAGATGACAAGCCGTTTGTCCTTCTCCTGCTTAGATACGCGGTTCAATCAGAGATGGCGAGACAGAGGGAAGACTCTTATCGCTAGCGGCACTTCGTTAGCTCGTACACGTAATTGGGGGTGAAGGAAATCGCTTCTCATTTGAAAAATACTGTAGTCCCATATTTTCAGAAGAAAAGATAGTTGCTATGACTTATGCCCTATCCCTCGTATTATGTTATTAACCCTTTCAGAGCTGAATTCACAAACTGAAATAAGCATGCAACTGAAATAATCACTGAATTATAAGTTTGAAATCAATACGAAAACTGGAATGATAATTCTTTCACACTGGCCGTGTGTAGGCTAAGATGGATACGTGAAGTCAGAATGAAAAATTCAATGCCATAGCCCGGATTTGAACCAGGATCTTCGGCTCTCCGTGCCGATGCTCTAACCACCTGAGCTACCATGGCAACGTGCCGGTACAACATTGTGAGTCAGTTGGAGAATTTAGTGTTGTACCGGCACGTTGCCATGGTAGCTCAGTTGGTTAGAGCATCGGCACGGAGAGCCGAAGATCCTGGTTCAAATCCCGGCTATGGCATTGAATTTTTCATTCTGACTTCACGTGTCCAATACGAAAACTGTCACTGGAACAGCTGATTTCCACGAATGACAACCATAATATGTTAAATAAAATCCTCATATTTTAGCATAAATCATTACTTTATTACTTTGTAAATTTAGTTTTTAAGCTATTTTTGTAGTGAAGAAATTATAAGCCAGTCGCAGCGAAAAGTTAATAATTTAATTCTGTATCTGCAATACCGACTTGCTTCATTGCAGCACACGATGATTTATGTCACCTACACGACTTAAAAATAATTTCCATGTGGAAGCATTAATTAAAAATTCAGATTACGATCTCTTGGTAAGGGAGTTTAGGGATGGCAATTTTAATTATTAAAAATGTCTGCAGGAGATCTCTCTGGAATTGGCCATACAACGGTCGTGGCATGAGCACAGAATAGAGATATTGCAGAAACTGGAAGAGGACAGCTGGTATGCGATAGAGGCTGTAGACGCAGAAAAGTTCTGGAAGCCGGACTTTTATGTAACAGGTCTCAGGACATTCAAGATACAACGTGGCATCACGGATCTCAAACATTTCACACTGAGATCTGACAAACACGTCATGGAGACGCTCAGGTGAATTCTAACTAACTTTTATATTGGTGTGGCGTACGTTTGTATCCCTGGGGGAGAGCGAGATGTATTATAATATACGTTGGCCCTGTGGGCCTGTTGCAACAAGAAATACTTTGTTATGTCATTCACTCTGGTTTGAGTAAGAGTTGTCTCTTTCTAGATAAGATAAGATAAGATTCTTTATTTCCGCCATTAATCATCCATCTAGATAGAAATAGGCATTTTCCAAATAGTACATAGTTTACATAGCAATAAAAAATACAATTAATTACAATGCTGTTAAAAAAAACCTTGTCTTGAAGTACATCAATAAAACTCAGAGGCTGATATTTTTAATGACAAAAATTCATTTATTGAATAATGTGCTTTGGTTTTTAGCCATTTGGCAATTAATTTAGTGAATACTTTTGAGGGCAGTTCTCTTATAGATTGAGGAAGATTATTAAAAAGTTTAACTTGCAGATATTTATAGCTGTTGCTTGTTTTACTTAACCTGTGGTGTGGTACGTTTATATCATTCTTGTGCCTTGTCTTATAGTTACGAAAGAATGCTCGTTCATTAAAATCTTGTATGTGTTCTCTTACATAGTTTAAATTGAAAAAAATATACAATGATGGCAGTGTCATAATTTGTAAATTTTTAAAACTTTCTCGACAGCAGTCTCTTTTTGAGAGTCTCTGAATACATCTTATGGCTTTCTTTTGCCACATAAAAATTTTCGTTGCAGAGGGTGAATTCCCCCAGAGTCTAATTCCATAGTTCAGGATTGAATGAAAAAAAGCGTAATATGCAGTTATTAACATATCCTGGGATACGTTATTTCTTAGCTTATTAAGTAAATACATTACTCTGGATAGTTTCTAATACATCGGATGTAAAATTCACACAGCACGATACCCGGAAGTTCAATAAAAGTTCACGACTTAATGTCCCGGCTTTCATTATACACATTTTAAAGTCTGGGTTCGATTCCCATTACAGCCTCGGATTTTCCTGAGGTAAGGAGGTCTGGAATGAGGTCAGCCTCGTGACACCAACTGAAGAGCTATTTGATAAAGAAGTAGTGGCTCGGAAATCTAGAAAATCATCAATGACGACTGTGGGAATCTGCATGCTGACCACATGCCCCCCCCCCCCAATCCTGCCATCTGCCTCTGGTAGATGAGGAAGGGGTCGGGTACTGCCTAGTCCCATAAGAAATGTAGCGCCACGAAGTTTAGTTTTCGTTATCCAACAGAACCATAATGCAATTTGTATAAATTGTAATACATATATCATAAGAATATGAAAATCGAGCATGCAGTGAAGTACTACTTGATAGGAGAAATGGGGTGCCTTGAAAACACCTGCCTTTCCTACTTCTTTTTATCTACAAAAAATTCCAAGGTGATTTACCAAGTTTTTATCTGGGACCCAATACTGGAAGGCGGGAGAGTCAACTTTCCGCTATAAGCGGCCTGGACGCAACGAATATTAAAGATAATAATTTAATTATGTACAGGTAGGGGGGAAAAAAGCGGACCGACTCTTGTAGCTGTTTCAGAGCCTTGTGATACGTAAATAAATGTAAGAGATGTAACGGAAACGTTTGTCTTCACAAGCAATGCAAATTACGTGAAATTATTTCTCAATTCAAGCAATTTATCAGCTGTAGAACAAATTTCAATACATTCCCTGCTATCCGGTGAATGCCGCTAGGCATGCGCAGTGGCTCATATCGGCAACTTAGATATTTTAGTCGTTCCGCTTTTTATTTCCCTATCTGAACATACTTTCTGAGGTGGTTTTGATACAAAGATAATAACAATGTGATTTTTTGGAAGTTAATAAAAATTACCTTCGAGACACGGAAGAATAAACGATTAAAATAAAATTCATAACAACAGAATAAATTTAAATACATAACATTATGGACTATTGCTCTACTTATGAAAATAAATAAGTTTTCCATTAATTCAAATTTCCAGTGTAGATCTTCAAGTGAAATGTAAATTCGACTTCGAGAACTACCCCTTGGACATCCAGCAATGCAAACTGGATTTCATGTCACGTAAGTAAGTGGTTTTTTTTTCTGTAAGTTCCCAAATCATATTAACACATTAAAATCAATTAGATAACTTGCTATAAGGAATTAGTTTAAATTTAAAAATGAGTGAATAAATAATAATTAGTGCTGGAAACTATTATCAAAATAGGCATATTAAGTTACAGAAATTTAACAAACGCTTTAATGGAAACAGTCACTGATTGTAAGTTAACATTTAAATTTACCTCAAACGTTTGAAGTTTGGGTGATGCATTGTGAATGGTTCCTTTGAGAAACATGACCAAAAACTTTAAACTTTATGTTGAGTTTATTGTTAATTTTCAATAACAATCGACCTTAAATGCCAAAACTCGGTAGAATGATTAGCGTTACTGGATAGGCCTCCAGATCTGAGACTAGATTAAATCTCCGGCAACACCTCGGAATTTCATGGAACCTTGTACAGTCAGCCCGGTGAGGACAATTATTAAAAGAAGAAGTAGTGGTTCTGGTCTCCGTGCTTTATCCTAGCATTTATCGATAGGTTCATACGATCTGCTGCTTAACACTAGATTTTTTGGGGGTGGGGAAATTTATGTCCAAAGTGAGGCAGCTTAGGATGGAACTGGCCGAGGGAGTAAGGGGAGTATTCCGCGGGGGTAGATGGCTGTATATAGGATAATATGTAAAATATATTTGTTTCATAATTCTGTTGGTGTGTTTAAGGGTAGGCCTATTGCTGGTGTATGTGCTATTTCTGTGGGGAACGTGTGTGTATGTGTGGAGTTTTGTTTGTATATTTACTAGTTTTAACTGTTTGTCTGTGTTTTTTTTTAATTTTAATTTTAGATAACATTTTTGCTTGTGCACAGCTAAAGCATGGGCAGCCTACGGGTTCATGCAACGAATAATGTAAGAAGATAGTTTTTCTTGTTAACAATAAAAAGCACTTCATTTACTCATTCAGTCATTTATCGATGAGTCGAAAGTAGAGGTGAATGACGCAGCGGTTGGACGGCAAGCCCTGTTCTGTAGTAGAGACTGAAGTTTATATATTTTTTTATAATTTATGAGAATGTTAACGAATACTGAAACTTTACTAAAAATTACGTATATTGAGGAACAAATAATGTAACTGAAGGAAATAAGAATTTATGGGCAATGGGCTTCGTGTTGTGGTGTGCGAGATTTGTGCAATTGACAATTATGCTGAGATAGGTTCGTGTTGTCACGTCACCAAAAAGACAAAAATAGCTCATAGAATTATCAGGAAACGAAACAGATAGAGGCAATAAAAAGAGACTTTACACATAAGTTTGTCATGCAACAGCCAATGAGCGTGTGTTTTCTATATTTTTACGACAATAACCCACACGAATAACCAGCGGAAAATTTTAACATCTAGGAAATATATCCCACGCAAATGAAGCATATGATTATGATCTCTGTAACTAATGGACTCCTTTGAAAAAATATTTAATACTGCTGCAAATGTTACGGTCACGGTGGCAATAGTAGCGTTGGCAGAGAATGCGCATTGCTGGTATTAGTTCGATTCCAACTTCGTGTAAAACACGTTTATGGTCCCCCCCCCCCGCAGGGACGTTTTATTACTCGGCTCCGTACAAATGATGTATTCATCATATCTTTCAGTTCCCAAACCACTTCCCTCCATAGATTATGAATTTTAAACGAAATGGGTATAATGGTTACAATGGTACATATTGTACAGTACCATAATTCTCAAGCTTGCAACGTCATGAGTTGCAATGTCCTAGTTTCTTGGGTGTCGTTTATACAACGTGTCTAGAGATCGATCGGTCCGCCGGGCGTGCGACCTTGGACCGTTGAAACATCTCCTAACCGAACTTTTGAAGGAGACTTGCAGGGAGGTGTTGAAGCATCCACCCTACAGCTCGGACCGCGCACCCAGAGATTTTCATCTTTTCCTACCCTTCAAAAAATGACAGTGAATTACAGAGAATGGTAGAGATTGACAGAGAAAAGGAGGAAATTATCACACAATGGTTCAAATCCCAGGCGGCAGACTTCTATGGCACATGTATTTAAAAGTGGGTCCCACGTTATAACAGTCTCAATTCCGGTGGCGAATATGTTAAAAAAAATAGCTGAACACTTGCTGTATCTGTTACAATAAATGTTTCCATTAAGTTGTGTTTTGTTTCCGTTAATGGCCTGTGGAAAAGATACTTTATGGATGCACCTCCTACTTAATTCACAATGATCTGTCCTTAATGCTGAATCTGACAATCTTGAGATTTTGAATAAAGCATTGGATCAAATATTTACCATGAAATTTCACATTCAAAACCAATGAAGGTGTAGAATAGAATAGGCCTAAAGCATTTAATCCTAGACTCTTTTGTAACCAAAAACATAAACAATCATTTCTTTTTAAAAATCTTATGGACGACTCTCTTTTTGTGTATTTGCAAGTAACACACACATATTTTATATTATACCGGTGCATCATAATCATAAGTTATATGATTTGATTTAATTAGGTCTAAGCTTTACTTGTTTTGGGGAAGAAAAAGTAACCCTACCACAGAAGCTACCCTAAATCTGTCAGAAATTCACACAAAATACTATTTCACCAAAATCATTTTAGCCTGCATTTTGTTTTGGTCTTTTTATGAACAAATCAAAATTCTATTCCCATTTAATCGCATTGTCTTTTGGTGGTAATAGTTCTTCCTCATTACAGCATTCTTTTCACTTTTGCC
This sequence comes from Ectobius pallidus, assembly GCA_964059195.1. Lineage (NCBI taxonomy): Eukaryota > Metazoa > Arthropoda > Insecta > Blattodea > Ectobiidae > Ectobius > Ectobius pallidus. Next base: position 100,233,954 of record CAXKWD010000010.1, read on the forward strand.
TCATTAGTTTAATTTTAGAAACTAATTATTTTTGCAGAGTCTATTTTGTTGGCTAAAATAAAAGTCAGATGAATTCTTTTATATAACAAAGCAGAGACCTAGAAATATAGGAGCACCTACCATAAACAAAACAAAAGAAAATGAAGTACTGTAAATACCCTCCTAGCCAGAAAGATCATTAAATATTAGGTAGTAGCAATATATGAGTATACATTATATTAGTATGGAATAGTTAATAAATGGTTTTCTATTATACAGCAATGGATCCATCTGAAGAATTGTATATGGAATGGGACAACTCTGTCGAACATCCAGTAAGCTTCACGAGTGAAGATGAAAAAGAAGAAATCATTTTAAGCAACTTCCGACTAGATTTAGTATTGTGTAAAAGTAACTTCCTCACAAAGATGCGATGGGGTAAGACAACTTCTAAACTAAACAAAAACAACATGGACAGATTTTTATTTTAAAGTGGCTACTAACAATCAGATCAACAATTTTACTTCCATTTCTATGTTTCAAGATGTTGGCAGAATTTTCAGGGATATAGGTGATGAGCAATGAATGTCAACAGTAAATCTGATTAAATGAATAATAACGGATTCTATTAGACACATTAGTCACTTTAAATTTTTAATAACATAACAGAAAAGAAAAGTGGTAGAAAAATTTACATGCAAAATTTTTTAACAATGGCCTGTAGGGTTCCAGTATGTTGAAACCCGGGTTTTAGACAATCGGCACATGAAGGTTTTATGTACCCTTAGGAGTGCTTCTGATATTAGTTTCTGTTGGAGACCAAGTGGACTCCCTGCCAACAGAAGGAATAGATCAATTGAAAAATTCCAATTGTCCTGATCAGAAATGAACACCAAGATTCTGGTTTGTAGCACAGCCCCTCAACCAACAGACCTTGTGGACTGACATTCACTGTTTAATTTCTTTTATTAACATATTGAATACGAGTGATAATTAAAGCAAAAAATTTCACAAAATTTAACCAAAATGTACCATGCATATGAATGGAAGATCTGAAATTACAAAAATATAGAGCACAACTTTGCACAAAATTAAAATATAGGCTCAACATGCTAGTTTGCATGCTCTGCTGAGAGGAGAGGGCTAAAAGGCAGAAAGGCAGTACTGGTCATACTGCACCCATAATTTCCAATGGTTAAGGTATTGGGAGACTAACCTCCAGAAACACCAACTGCGGACCCATTGTCTCCATAATGTTTAACGGTTACAATATCACGAGCCTTATATAACAGCTTAGGCTGTATAAGAATTATTTGAGACATTTTTCAGGCTTAAAGGCCGTGGTCCTATCAGTTTCTGAGGTCCTAAACTGATCAACCATAAATTACTGACATCTTATCTTCCTAAGTGACACAAAACAATGATTTCTTTTAACCAACACTTTAAAAACCTCACATTTGGGGACCCTCCCCTTAAATATGTCATGTCCTCAGGATCCTCAGTTTAGCAGCAGTCAGCAGTGAACAGTAGAGAGATAAATGCAATTACTGTAGAAACATTGGGAATGTTAAAAGCCCACTGGCCCACGTCCTATAAGTCCAGAATATTTTTGAAATAATTCAGTAGTCTTACCTTCAGAAACCCCAACAGCTCTATAGAATTTGCTTTCAATTTTTAGATAGAAAAGATACAGAATTTTAACTTCATACTAACTTTTTCTACCTCAAATGTCCATTTGCTATAAGTAGAAGTAAACTTAATTAAATCAGCAACAGGCCTTTATAAATGCAACCTAGACAAATTAGGGACTGAATAATGTCCAAGCCAGTTTATTTGTGTGGATTCAGATTAGGGTATCCATTCATCATAACTTTCCCGGGACAAACACCTTCTTTTAATTAAAGAAGCTCAAATGTCCCGTTTTTTTGTAATTCCACTGACTTTTATGACAAAGTATCAGAAGAAAATACACTTCTTGATAAATTACAGTGAAAGTGAAAAGTACGGTGACAATGAGTCAACTGTTTAAGTGGAAATAATTATATTCAACAGTCTTAAGTAGGCCTACATTGGTATAATTGGTATGCATGAGACGAAAGGTAAATTTTAAAGGTTCACTCAATATTGTGGATGAAGTTTTTTTCCCCTTTTTCCTCTAATTATCCAAGTTTTCCCCAAAAAGTTTCAAGTGTCCCGTTTTTATATAAACATTAATCCACTTAGTCCACACAGATGTTAAGCTTTACTGGGAAGTCTTTTAGCCATAAGTACCCTAATCATTATTTAAATCTATAGTTTATCATAATGAAATGTATAAGAAAAAGTAAATTCCTTAATAACGGCTGGACTTGACTTGTATGGCAGGTGAGGTGTCTACTCTGCGCTTCTGGATCATCATGCACAGAGATCTGAGAACTCATGCTATGGATACTTATGTCCCAACCACCATGTTTGTCTTCATGTCCTGGGGAAGCTTTCTAGTTAAACCCGAGGTAGTGCCTGGCAGGATGGTTCTACTAGTCACAAACCTCTTATCTCTAGTCACACTCTTTGAAGCCACACGGTGAGTCATTACATGCAATTTGCTACAATGGAGAAAAAATAAAAATGTTATGTAGCTCACAACATGCTGTTTATAGTAGAATACATCTGTAAATTATAGGCTTACAATGTACTAATGAACCTCAAATGTATCCTACAAGGTTTAATTGCATTCTCTGCTGTTTGAATGTGAAGAGTAATATTTTACTTCCTGTCTTCTCAGTAGTGTCTATAGCTATTTAGCCTACATCAAAATGTTATTGTAGGCTATAGTTTACTGTATGGTTCTGTCGAGAGGTTAATATTTTATTAATGTATAAGTTAAATTAAGACAATGAGATAAAACATCGATTTGTTTTAAATTTATTAAAACTTTTTTATGTTCTGGTGTGAGTTAAAATTTTAGAACTGTTTTAAGAAAAGCAATTTTGTAAGCTTTATGAGCTCATAAAGCTTACAATATTGTCTCTCTTATGTTCACATAAGAGAAACAATATTTTTGTAGGGCATTTGTTGAGAGTTCTAAATGACGTAAAATATAATAAATTTCCTGGTAGAAAAATTTAGGTCTGAAGGGGTTAAAAAGTTTCAGGCTGTATGTAGTCCTAGTACCCAATTCAACAAAAATAATTGCTTTTAGAATTCAATCCTACAACTTACAAGTATTTGCATATTTTTCTGCAAGTACGGTAAGTACTGAGAAGTTCTTTAAGCTTTAACTGCATTTATGTGTTTCCTGTTTTTCGATGTAAGTATATTGAAAGCTTGAGGATTTTGATTTATATAAAAAACTCTATAAGTTGTTTTCGTTTAGAGATGTTTAATAGATGGTAGATTCAAATACAAGGCAGACAAGAAAACGAACTTGGATTATTAAACAATACTGGATTTAACCACGGTCAATAATTAGGGTTACATATTAATTAACATTTTAAAAAGGAACAAGCATATTAATTACACAGCCAAAAAGTCTAATACTGCTTGCTTCAATATGTCATGTGTATAATAGGCCCACAGATAACTAGCATAGAGATTGAAGATAACCTATGTGATGGGTGTTTCAGTGAATTTTTGGTTCTTGTATTATGTTGGATATGGTTAATATAATGTACCCTGTTTTCATGAGCATGGACGATCAATTTGTAGAGGTACAGTGCCATCATTAAGTCTCTCCGCAGCTCAGCTTATGTTCGCCACCCCAACGAAGGTTGTATATCTTCCTTTCAGACTCGCAGCAGGTGTACTAGAATAGGACATTTTAACTATTGATGTGCGTCTGTTTTCTATTGTTGATGTGTTTACAGTGTCTAACAATATTTCAATTGATAATCAATTTTAATGAATATGATATAGGATGAAATAGAGGTGATGAGAAATGGTAAGGAAACGAGGAATTCTCTCTTGTAAATATATGAGTTTTATGTTACATTTATTTCTTTCATAAATGATTTAACTTATAGCAGAGGAATATAACCACACAAGCGCTGCCAACTAAATTCCGTTTCTTAGCAGATTCTTGCCTGCACCAACACTGCAGAGCGACTTCTCGATGGCAATGTATTTAACGAATGTAGGCTAATGTTAATATTTTTAAATTTCTAAATGGAGTCCTACAAGATGTTTTGTATCCTGAGCAGGTTACTGTTCTCAACATCTTTATTTGAATTAGAAAAATTTTCATCCAGTTATTGAAATTACCCCTTATTATTATTCCATATGCCATGAAGAATGGAATGCTATAATTATATGCTATTTATATTAAAGATTACTATTCTGTAAATGAAAACATGGAGGACGCCATTGATATACAGAAACTTTTAAACGACAAAATATATACTTTAGATTTACTTGATGTAGATATTCAGATATTTGATTTAAATATTACTTTGCTTAGATTAAGTTGATAAATAACTAGTTTACCAGCACTGCTTATAATGTAAATGCTCATGTGACAATAAAAAAATATTGCACTTTTGAACTGTAATTGAAAGTTGGTTGTATCTTTCTTTAATCACCAGGTCAACAGCACCACCATCACATGGTGTGAAGTGTATAGATGTATGGCTGCTCTCCTGCATCACATTTGTTTTCCTTGCACTAGTGGAGTATGCTCTAGTCCTATACCAGATGCACGGCAAATGTCCAGGGAGCAAAACTGATAAACTCAGAATGTTCTCTCCTAACATCTATCCGACAGACTACACTCCACAATACTACAAGGTATAGTAACGAAAGTTTCCCAACTCCTTTCATCCTCAGCTTTTCAATGTAAGCTTGTGAGGGGGGGGGGGGGGGGGAGGGAGTTTATGTCAGAATACACAGGCACGCTATAAAAACATAAACAGAAAAACCCCAATAATACACAACCATTTGTTACGCTATCCTGTATCATACGCTTTTTTCATCCGGTCCCTTGACATCACTAAATAAAAGTATATAAAATCCACCTCTTAATACACCTGTCCTCCCCTTTAATACACTCTTTCGTATGCCGAAACTTCCAAAATATCATGCTTTTAAGGATAATGAGAAAATATTTTCCAGACTTCTACATATACCGTTAGTGCCTGCACGTTCAATAGAATGGAATGCAACTCTTGAGTGCCTGCAAGACTATTCATAGCTCGGATTCAGTCCTCCAGTTTTGAATTGCATTGTGACTTGATCTTTTGTAGAAGTGCGAAGTGATTTGTTAGTGGCAACATGAGTAAAGGAGTCGATATCGGAGAAATTAGAAATTCTCCATAAACATGATGAAAACTCCAGTATGAATAAGAAACAGTTGGTGGAATCATTATGAATCCCTTGTTCGATGCTTAGAACAATAGCGAAAAATCATGAACCGGTTTACGAATTGTACTACAGTACTGTAGTGTATAATTTTTTCTGAAAGGAAATAATATCAAATACTCCTCAGCATAATTACTGTGTTCTTAATTTGATTCAACAGATGATTATTTTGATTCATATCTTGGTGTAAAAATTTTGAAATCTAAAAATGATCCACTCTCATGTAATACGTGTAATACGCTATTTTTACGTGGCCCCTTGAAGAGCATCTTGCCAAGGATTCACTGTATATATATATTCAGTGTATCCCTCAAAAACCTTACTGTCCTGGCACTCAGTCGATATTACCCTCAGGGGAACAAGGCCTTAATCAATGTGACATAATACGAGTACATTCCTGATACATTATAATCAAATAACTCTGATTGAAAGAGTGTACAGTATTAGTTTGGGCATTATTTACCTCAATTCTGATTGATAAATTCAATGTAACTTAATATAATTTTGTTAAGGACATACAGGTATGATAAATAAAGCGCTTCTTTTTTTTTTGGTAGAGGCTGATAATTCTAGTGTTTGTAGGAAATAATAATGCTGTTTTGTACATCTGTGAAGTGAAAAAATTAAACAATTGCAATATGTACTTTTTGAATTTATCCCTACTACAAGAACATGTCATAATAATTATAGGCTAACCAGAGGAGCAAGGCACCTTCTAATAAGTCCTTTAGCTGTATGTATGTTTAATATCAGTCCTAACAGAATGAAAAATTAGCCTATGTTCCACGACTGATTTAATTACTTTAAATAAATAATTTTATTTGTTTCAGAGAACTCCTACAGAGAGAAATGTTAACAGAAAACACCTAAAATTTTTAAATCCGGTATTGAAGGTAATGTCAAGGTGCATGATCTGCAACAGATCCCATGAAACATGGCATATAATGGACCAAGTGTCGCTTTTTATTTTTCCTTTACTATTTGGTATGTACAACATAATCTACTGGGTTGTGTTCATTGCTAAACAAAATGCTGGTAAAATTCCTGAATGTTTATAACAATATAGGCCTATGCAAGTACAGTAACTAAGGAAATTGGTTTAACTTTACTGGTGTTTAACAGAGGCCCCTTAAGAAAGGACAAAAGTTCATTCTTGTTAAGTTTTGGAGGAAATATATAACTATTTGTAATTTTAGAATTACAATGCAATTGTAAAATTAATACAGGACATTAGTTAAGGTTTCCATTAAGTTAGGATTGCCAGATTTTATTGCTGAGAAACCAGGACACTTCTAAAATTTAACCAAGAGAAGAAGTAAAGAATTTATACAAAATAATAATGTTATTACAATAATAATAATAATAATAATAATAATAATAATAATAATAATAATAATAATAGATATGATAAAAGAATTTATTTTCAATTGGTAATTTATTTGAAGTATTTTAAACTTGCAAAATGTTTTACTTTTACCTTTAAGAGTGAACAAATTGATTTTTATGTTTATATACCAGTATTATACAACATATATTATATTTTACATGCTAGGTTTACAAGAACATTTCACTTCAATGCTGTTAATGAATTTTTAATATATGTAAAAACCTGGCTAAGTTATCCAAATAAATATATTTTAGAGAGATACCGGTAACACGTTTTCACGAATCTGTAATTTTGTCTCTCAGTTTTCTCAAAACAGTTTCAATTATAACTTAAACAATTTTAAACATAATTACATATCATTTGGCATAGATCTTCTATGTTGGTTGGGCAATAAACTGTATCTTCATTTTCATCCCATCTCTAAAAGAAATAAATTTAAGAAGTTTATTACAAATTATTTGAGAATATTATAGGAGAAAAATTCCTCCGACACTGGGACTTGAACCCAGGACCTTTGGCTATTCGCGCCAATGCTCTACCAACTGAGCTAAGCCGGAGTTCAATCCACAGCGCCGGATGGAACCCTTCTCCTATGACTGATTGCCCTAATGGTCTACCTCACAGACAGACAAGTTATGTCATATGCAAATTATTTTAAAAATCATATATGTTTGTTGTTCTTTTTGCAGAGCAGATGTAGATATTTTAACAATTCTGCTACAGCTTGTTAATCTGAGTAGGCCTATTACTTTTATGTCAAAAAATTATTGAAAATTCTAGTGAATAAGTGTTTAAACATTGCTTTTCAGTTCAATTTTTACCGTGAAAATTTTGAAAATTTCACAAAAAAAAAAAAAAAAACCAGGACAAATGGGCATCCCAGAAATCCAGAACTGTCCCAGAAAACCTGGAAGTCTGGCAACCCTACATTAAGCTAATTGACATATCTCACAAACAATCCTTTTTAAAACACTTCCACTGCAGAGGAAATTAATTGTAAGCAACAAGTGAGAGATTAAAGAAATTAAGGAATTGAATTAAATGTAGGCCTATTTACCATTCACAAACATAATTTCTATAAACGGGCTACTTCATATTTTAACAGAAGAATCTCCACTATTATATTCATGAAAACACAGAAAAATTGTTCTCTTCTTAATTTCTTTACCTGTACTGTTAAGTGAAATACCTGTATTGTGACTGGCCTTAAATATCATGTTCATACTTATTTTACGGTTTCCTTACTCTAAAAAATAGCATTTTCAAGCAGATTTTTCTTTCGATGTATGTGTCTGTTTTGACATAGTTTGAAATACTTTCACCAGGATAGATATCTGCTAGGATGGCTGCCATTTGATGTCCACTGAGAGCTATCACTATTTTTCAAAGTACTTTCTTTTTTTTAAGTTTGTACATAAGATACTAAGGCGTTTTGCTTCTACTGCTAGTATGTTTGTATAACTAAAGATTACCTGATGTGCTAATCATGGTTTAAGTAAACACCACATAGGCCTATAGTTCGTTCCGAAACATGAAGGCACCAGTTCTTAAAGCTGCTCTAGAATGTCCATTCGTTCCATTTTTTTTTTTAATGTTTGCTGTTCCAAAAAGTTTTATTGGGAACGCTCAAATGTCCCACTTTTTGTGATTGTGATTGGCCAGTGTATTTACACTATATTAATAAAAGCTGCAACAGTGAACCCCTTGCTCATTGTCAAAACACACTTTAATGGAGTATCATGTGCTGACTTTCACCAGAAGAAAATGCACTTCTTAAATAAAATACCAGTATATTAAAAGTAAAAGTGACAATGAGGCATCTACTTTTGTGGAGTAAATTATCTAAACCAGTTTTTAGAAGAAATGTAATTAACTTAGTCATTCAAGGTCATTTGGGATGATTTGTGTGCTTGAGACACTGTAAATTTTAAATATTCCGTAAATTTTGAGGATGAAATTTTTGTCCCCTTTTTCCTTAATTGTCCCTTAACTGCTAAATTATTCAGATACCATTTCCCTCTGCTACTTAACTGTTGGGATTAGTGAACAATATGCGAGCTTCATTAAAGGCCTAAAAGTAACATTGTCAAGTTTACTTTCTTTTCTGCAGATTGTTCAATCCACTATATAATATCATGTTGAACTGTTGAACCTGCTGTGTTAGTGTCATATTATGTTCTTTTTTTTCTCCAACCCGCATGTAAAAATGGCCATCATTCCCACATTAGAAGAATCTGTAAGCTACTCTGTAAATACATCGACTCTTTGATTTTAGCAAACAACAAGCAACTTCCATTACAAAGGAATTCATTGTGAAACCATTCCGCAAAGTCAGCGAGGGCCTCAAATGGTGGAGTGAGATTAGACTTTCATTTTTTGGAAAGAACTATACCTCCTTTTGGCCATAAATGTTCTTGGTCACGCATGTATTGCAAGAGAATGAATGTGACAATAATAATAAAAAGTATCGTCAGTCTTGGTTTACTTTCTAAATTACATGATCATGAGTTTCTATGAGAATCACTATGTCAGTTCTAAAGGTATTAGAGAATCCTAGACTCATTACTGTCTTTAGATCTACTACATCCCAAAGCATGACATATTCTATGATCTTTAACTTTCATCAAGTTCATCATGTCATTTTACCATGTAGGAGGCAATAATAACTTATAAGCAGGGCCTGGATTCTGATGACATGTCATCTTTTTATTGATGTTTCATAGACATTGCCAACTTGTAGATAAATCCTAATCATGGCCTCTAGATTATAGAAATCAATTTTTATTAGGTCTTTTTTGTAGGACATTTATTTCAATTTTACATCACCATTTTGTCATTTTCGTGACACTTGCTTCTTTATTTAGTCATTTTCATGAATTCATATTGAGTATAACTTATTTTTTCTTGTCGTCCAGCTATCATCGACCCAGCAATTGTGTCTTTGAAGTGTTGAAGTGTTGTAATGTCTCGCTGTCGGAAATGAGAATCAAAGAAACACCAAAATTATGTATTATATTACTGTTGTTATTAGATTGACTTGGCACTAGTCTGCCACCTACTTGGATTTGAGAGTGCAAACTACTGTTTATCCTCGATAAACAATAATATAATCCAGCAGACAACAATAGGAAATGCCGAAGTTTAACTCGTCAGTGCCTCACATTTCCATGAGGAAAGAACATTCACAACACATTACGGTTAGCAGAGCGATTTTATTTTTTACTTTTTTCGATATTTCAACTAAGTTATGCACCCTAAGTTCGGCGGATGTGGAGCTTCTCCATGTATAAATGTATCCTTTCAGAAAATTGGAGGTAATTTACCTCAATAATCTGTATGCTGACAATGATTTACTGCAATTCTGAATATGATAGGGTTTACAAGCTTTTCTTCTATATGGGTAATATTTAAATAAAATTCTAGGTTACTATTATGCAACATTTTGCAGGATCTACTTCAAAATCAATTTTCTTACTTTTTTTCTCAATCGAGAACAAAGAACAAAGTTTTTTAGACCTACATGATCCTTTCTGCATTTACAGTTTTTACAATTATGTATAAATTAGTTTACTACTTTATGTGTACAATAATAATTTTTATAAATAGAATATTAGTTTTTAGGTCATTCTTTATGATTATTAAGTCATTTTCTTCAAAATTTATGGTCATTTCATAGGTCATTTTTCAAACAATTATAGCTAATCACAATCCGGGCCCTGCTTATAAGGATTCTTATAAACCTGAATTCTGAATGTTAGGCGTCTGCTAGGTAGGCCTACTGAACTGTTATCCCTACTTACAAAGTCTTGCTTATCCCTTTGATTCTTAGTACTTTGCACACTTTTTATTTTTCTTCTAAGCCTTTCCTGCTAGAGTTTCTCCTCAAATCTGTTTCTTAACAAATTGTCAACATTCAACTATACCATCCTTACCCCAGCTTGTCATCATTTTCAGTCCCCTATCCTTATTAGGGTCTTAAGTTGCTGCTTATGCTAAATGCTTGATCTTCATCTGAAATCCTTTCTATCATGTTCCCTTGAGACAGCTGTGTTTTCTTCTTGTTTGAGGGACCTGTTTAACTGATTCATTCAGTTGACTGTCTTTTGTTTCAGCTGTAAATGGGATGAGTTTCCTGAAAACTGTTCAATGTGTGTTTCTGGTTGTAGGTTATGTTCTTGTTATCTGCTTCCGGAATCTGTTACATACCTAGGTATAATATTTTCATGCCTGCTCTTATGGTTTTCATTTGTTTCTGCATGGTATTCCCTGAAATATACAGTAAGAAGTATCTAATTGATAACAGTGCTCTATTGATTGTGATTTAATTTTGTTAGTTGATCTAAAGCTATTGCTGTAGTAATGGAGAATATTCTGTGGAACGTGCGTTTTTCTTACTTGGAGACCTTTCAATTTTTCTCTCTTCCCTCAATGTCAAAATTAATAACACTTACAAAAAAAAAGTTTGACTAAATTTTTTCATGCCATGAATTTACTCCTTGTAAACACGACATGAGAGGTTCATTTAACTACACAGCAGGCATGCTGCTGCACTTCATGCATCAGATTCACAATTTGCTCTGTACCAGAAAAAACCAGACCTCCTACTAATTGTTGATACCTTTCACGTTGCTGTTTAGCTTCAGTTTGGTTGTGCTAGGATGATTGTAGCATCATCAGGTCTAGAGTTACAATACAATTTTCTAGGAACTGCTGCAGTGGTGTATTGTGTGCACCATGCTTACAGACATGTAACTATTATTTCAATTGTCAGCTTATTTCTTGTACTTGTACACAAAGTGGTATAGTACAAAAACGTTGTCTATGGAATAAAACCCCATTTGAAGTTAAATTTAACCTCTCTCGTTCAGCTCCTGGATCAATACATCACAAGGAAATGTATTTTTCCTTTTGTGGGTTTTTAAATGAGATTTAAGATTATCCTTTCTAGCAAATTTCTTATGACACACAACACATGGAAATGGTCTTTCTTTGGTATGAGTAGGTAGATGACAGTTCAAATTTCCTTTATGAGAAAATGTTTTGTTACATATACCACATGAAAAAGGTTTGTTCCCGTTGTGAGTCTGTAGATGTATTTTGAGATTCCAACTCCGAGGGAATGATTTTTCGCATATATCGCATGTAAAATCTTTCTGTGATGCGTGAGTAGCAAGATGGTTTTGCAAATCACCATTCCTACTAAATGGCTTCAAACACAAATCACAAGAAAACAGTTTACCATCTACATGAATACCTAGGTGAGATTTTAGGTCTTCGCAAATTGAAAAGGGTTTGTTACATACTTCACATTGCTTCTCTCCCGAGTGTGAACGTAGATGTTTCTTTAGCACACTTTTCAAACGAAAAGCCTTGGAGCAAAGATCACATGAAAAAGGCTTATTTCCTGTATGAATACGCATATGCAATCTAAGAGTATCACTGTGAGAGAAAGTCTTCGAACATGAATTACAAGGATAAAGTTTCTCTCCCGTGTGAGTTTGTATGTGAGCTTTCATATTTCCTTTATGTGAAAAAGTTTTACTACATAAGTGGCATGAAAATGGTTTTTCTCCAGTATGAGTACGTTGATGAGTTTGTAGCACTTCACTCCGAGAGAAAGATTTGTCACATATTTTACATAAAAACTGTTTAATTCCTACATGTGTTATCTGATGCCTTTTAAGACTTTCTCTACGAGTAAATATTTTTCTGCACAAATCACACGAGAAATGTCCTTTTCTACTTCGACTGGCAGCAGGTCTGTCGACAACCGTGCTGTTATATTCCTGGGAGATTTCTTGAGGGCTCTCATTCACACACACTTTATGTTCCGGTAATTCCGGGTTGTCTTGGGAGGATTCTTGAGGGCATGCATCCTCATACAGCTGGACCTCGTGTTCTTGAGCAGTTTCACTTTTTACCTCTACTAAATCGAAAGGTGACGAGTTAGATTCCGTCTTCTTCACTAGAAAGAAATTGTTTTCAGATTCTGGTTCTTGCTTTATTATAGTTTCATTAGTTCCAAATTTTATGTAACCAGATGCCATCATCTCTCTTTCGGATTCAGATTTTTTGGGGTGCATGTAGTTATTAATGGTACGCTGCCGTCTCAAATTATTTCAGCCGTAAATAAACCCTTAATTTACAAAACACTCAATGTAAACAAGCAGCACGATCAATAACATAAATACAGATGTTTGGTAATATCACTAAACTCCCTCAGCAGATAGTCAAAATTTCGAAACTACGGCGCTTGATACCCTACAGTGAAAAACGCAATCGCATCATTATTACGGCAGTGAATCCAAAAAGGCGGCTTATTTGAATAATAGTTACTTTCTAAAACTAAACTCCGTGGCGCTACATCCCTGAAGGGACAAGGCCTACCACCCGACCGCTGCGTCATCTACCATAGACAGATGACATGATTGGGGTGCATGGGGTCAGCATGACGACACCCACGCCCGTTAATGGTGGTTTCCATGACCGGAGCCGCTACTTCTCTATCAAGTAGCTCAATTGGACGGCTCAGTGCCAGAGGTGACTAAGTGCCATCAAGAAAAGTGCTAATATTTGTGTGTATTGACCAGCAAAGATCATATTCTATCTAAGCCAAACATGACTAACAGCCTTGCTGTATCATTTACAAACAAAGTTATGGCTGCTAGTCATGTTTCACGTAGATAAAATACGATTTTTGCTGGTCCATACACACAAATATTAGCACTTTTCTTGATGGCACGTAGTCACCTCTGGCACTGAGCCGTCCAATTTGAATCATGAGGCTGAGTGCAACCCTACCATACCTCCCAAGGAGGTACTGGGGATCAAACCCGAGCCGACGGACCTGTAGTCAGTGACGCTAACAACAAGACCACGCTGGCGGTCAGTTACTTTCTAAGTCTTCTTAAATGATACCGTCTTACAAAATATCCATTTCGCTTCGAGGTCACAATCGCCCAGCAGGACTTGTGGCTACAAGACACAGCTGATCTTCGAAAGCAAACTGTACAGTGCAACAGTTCCAAATTGCTGACATTAAAACAATGAAATGGAAGTTCTAAAAAACATCGCATTATACCTAAAGCAAAGTTGTCAAGTTGAGATTTTGTTGGAAAGGGGTATAACATAGTAGGCTATGAGGTTAAGTGGTATAAAATGGCATATTAACATCCTTGCAAAATAACACAAGCAGAATGTGAAATACTTGATTGGGTAAGGAAAACGTCCCTACAGAATCAAATAATAAAAAGAAAGACACCCTTCTTAAAACAGGGGCCAAATCCCATAAAAGTATGGATATGTTAAGAGTCACTACTGATAACTTCTAGCAGAGAAGAATGTTAAGTTCCATATAATATTATACTTGAAGACTTCTTGACCTCTTATTAGGGGACTGGTTACTAATTAAACACATAAAATTGTTCTGCCAATAAATGAAGACCTATAGGAAGATGTACAGGTAGGGAAAAAAAAAGCAGACCTATTTGCTGATATGAGCCACTGTGCGTGCCTAGAACCCAATAGTCAAGCACAGTGGCTCATATCGGCAAGGACTAGGAAACTACTGCCATTTCATGAAAGAAAGAAAAGGAAAGAAAAAAGAAAAGAAAAGGAAGAAAGAAAAAAGAAAGAAGAAAAAAAAGCAGATTGTTAGTCTAACGCAAATGCAAGTGTGGAAACAATTATTACTCTATGCATAGTTCATTTTTTTATAGGGATAGAATTAATTTTCCATTCTGCAATCAAGGTGTGAAAAGCACCACTATTTGTGGTTAAGTTATTTTTAACTCTTTAATGTAGATTTTCCACTTAAATAATGTTTCAAAAATTAAAAATAATGATTACTATTGTTTTTTTTTGGACTTATATGTCAATGACTTTCAACACAACCGAAACAAATCTGCATACATGAAACACATCTTGCAGAATAAACACAACTCTCCATCTAACAGAAAATACTTTACAAATAAGGCACAATAAAGGCCTGAGACTGAACAGACTCAAACAGCTCAAAATCTACAGACACAAAGATGACAATACTAAACAAAAACACTATTGAACAGAAAGCACTTTTTGAGCAAGCCTACTCTTCAACTCAACATGAAACCATAAGACATAACTAGATTTTAGTAGCCTGCACCTGCAGGACTAAATTTAAAATCTAGGTCAGATTTGTTCTATGACAAACGTAAATAATAATGTTTCTTTTCACAGCTAATAGATTGGTGTATTTATCATAAAGATAATTTTAATAATGAATATACTTTAATTTGAAGGTCTGATGATGGCGTAACCTATACATCGAAATGCACTAAGTTACAAAGCTGAATCAACACTGTTTTCCTTAAGTCAATGATAGACGATGCTAGCACAAGAGGAGAACAATTGCTATCACATTGATGTTTATAAACATCCTTCTAGAATCTACAATATTTTACTGACACTTTAAAAGGTGAAAATAAAGTGAGTGACTGAAGAAAGAGATATTTTGCTACCTTCTAATAGAAAATGATGAATAATGCTGCTATTTTATCAATCAACTGTTATCAATCTTTTAACAGATTTTATTGACACATATTCTATAAGATGTTTTTGTAACATTTTATCAATTCAACTAGCTTTACCTATTTTTAGTTTATGTGTTTCAACAATGGAATGTTTTAGTAAACTAGAGATTTCTCATTGTTTTTAATGTAATTAATTTACTGTAATTTATTTAATTATTTCTGCTTGATAATTTTAGGTCTATTGCTAAATTTTACAAGTAATTGATTTTACAGTTATTATGAATTATGTTAGTACTACTAAACTTTTAATAATTGTAACCCCTTCTGCAAAAGTGTAAATATATTAACAGTGTTCATTTTTTATATAAATAGAGTGTTTCCCACAATTTTCATTTCTAGACAATATTTATAATGTTAATATCTTACAGACCTACTCAAAATTATTTTAGGCTATGCTAGTAATTACAATAAGACAAATTATCTACAGTGAGTCCCACGCAAGAGTTGGCCAATGACGCGGGTTTCTGCGTCGCGGCTGGCACAGCTCCAACTCCCGAGCGATCGGGTGAAATATCTACGCAAATAATGCCGCGGTTGGTGTAATGATTCAGGTTCTCAAATTTACAGTTAAAATTACAACAAAAATAACCACGTACCTCATCACAAGAGATGTTGGAAATGTTCTCCTCTTGCATAAGCACAACACTGACACCTTTTTTTATGGAATTTTCTTTCATGCGCGTAAGTTCAGCTTCCGAGATAGAGTTAATTTCTCTTGTGATATTGTCTTTAAGTTCTTCTTTTGTATGGGAAATTGACCTATACACTTTATTTTTAAAGTTTCCCCATAAATCATATTTACATAGGCCTACTGTTAGAAGAACTTGATGACAATATCACATAGGGCTATCAAAAGAGAAAGTAACTCTGTCTCGGCAGCTGAACTTATGCGCGTGAAAGAAAATTTCCTAAAAAGGTGCCAGTATTGTCTGGATGCAAGAGGAGAACATTTCCATCATCTCTTGTAATGAAGTACGTGGTTATTTTCATTGTAATTTTAACTGTAAATGTGATAACCTGAATCATTACAACGACCGCAACATTATTTGCGTAGATATTTCACCCGATCGCTCGGGAGTTGGAGCTGTGCCAGCCACGACGCAGAAGCCCGCGTCATTGGCCAACTCTTGCGTGGGACTCACTGTACTTTTTAATTTGTAATTATGTGACATAAGTTCGTAATTTTATAATATATTTTCATTTGTAGTAATTGTGACTAGTATCAACATTAAAAACTTGTGCATATCAAAAAGCTAATCTATCGTTAATTTTAGGATAGTGTGTTCACTACAGTTGTTATTAGTGGTCATATAGACAGAAAGTTTAACAAACTTTATACTGTAATAGACCCCTAAAGAAATGAAATCTATGAAAGAAACAACAAGACATTTTTAATGCCCACCTTCCACCACCTAACACACATACAAGAAGAGGAATCTACTCTTATACAATTCAACGGCCCTAAATAGCGTGCTCACTCACTCGCCCGCTTTGTGAAACATCGGGCATACTCGGCGATGTTCGTCTCTCTCAGTCTAAACTTTCACGAAAAGTACAAAATTAGGAGAACCGTTTCTTTATTGTATAAGGCCTAAGAGAAATGAACACAATGAACAAATATTCTAATTTTATTTTTACTTACAATTTTCATAGCTCTGAACCACAAACATTTTTAATAAGCTGCCAGTGCAAATTTCTTAAAAATCCTGGAGTCAATTAATAATGGCGGGCGAAACCGCGGGCTCCAGCTGTAAAATATTGATAGTTTAACCAAGGAAGTATCGCGGACAATAAAAATCCAAACAAACCATTCCTTCCCTTGAAAAATTATATAATTTCTGAAAATTACACTGAATTTATCAAATAAAATTCACATCATATTCATCTGTCAACAAACAGTTGAGAAACAATACGTATTATGTGTTCAAAGGTTCCTTTGGAACTGCATAATCGAATCTGAGATCGTTTTCCCAGGGGGCGCTTTCTAATCGTGGAATGTACTCTGAAGCCGGAATTTTAGCTGTTTCATTAATTACTAATGGTTTAGTTTATGAATGATTCACGTGCAAGTGTTAAAAAATATAATGCTTTAATAATCATTATACTCTTAATTTTTAATTTTTCAATTAATTATCGTGGGCGAAGCCGCGGGCACCTCCTAGTATTATCTATTATCGGCCGGGAGTAAACACAATGCAATGTTACAGTACAGTGTTTTGCAGATGACAAGCCGTTTGTTCATTCTCCTGCTTAGATACGCGGTCCAATCAGAGGTGGCGAGACGGAGGGAAGACTCTTCCTGCTAGCGGCGGTTTTTTAGCTCGTACACGTGATTGGCGGTGAAGGAAATGGCTTCTCATTTGAAAAATGCTGTAATGTGAAAACTTACCCCCTGATTATATTATTTAATACAGTGTGTTTCATGTACAAGATGGCCAATCATATGGGTGTCTGCATTGCAGTGACCACAGCTATAACTCCCAAGCAATTGGGTGAAATATCTATGCAAATAAAGCCGCTAACGGTGTAATGATTCACGTTCTCATAATTACTGTTAAAATTACAATGAAAATAACCATGTACCTCATCACGAGAGATGTTGGAAATGTCCTCCTCTTGCATCCAAACAACACTGGCACCTTTTTAGAAAACTTTCTTTCACGTGCATAAGTTCAGCTTCCGAGATAGAGTTATTTTCTCTTGTGATATTGTCTTTAAGATTTTCTCATGTATGGGAGTTTGACCTATAACTTACACTTTATTTTTCAAGTTTCCCCATAAGTAATAGTAACAACATAAATTAACTCTATACTGGAAGCTGAGCTTTTGCATGTGTACGAAAATTTCTGAAAAGGTCCCAGTGTGGTGTGGATGCAAGAGGAGGACATTTCCAGCATCTCTTATGATGAGGTACATGGTTACTAAATAAATTGAACCAAAAATAACTTGAATAACCATAAATAGATAGGAGACGATGATTGGTACTATGTTGTCCTATGCTCACACGTCAACCAATGGTGGGATCCTAATGAACTTGACCAATGCAGAGTTATATATGGGACTAAACAACTTAAAAATTTAAACTTCTGTAAGTAAGTTATATCCTACTTTGCACAGGTTAAGGATGTACATTCTGCTTTTGATCCTGGAAACAACAGATGAACACCCTTTCCAACGATAGAAATGTTTTGCATAATTCTCATTTTTACACGATATAACTTTATCTTTTCAGATTATTACAAGTAACGATGTTGCATAATTTGAATTGCATAATTTGAATAACATAATTACACTCTTTCAATAAACAATAAGAGTTCAATGAATAACATACATTTTCTGGTCCCTCTAGCTATTGTAGCTCTTGCCAGAATTACCAAAAATAGGCTACTTAACAGTATTGGTACAAGTAGGCTACCGTGCTTAAAAATTCAGGTGCTCACTTTTGATGAAGGGGGTGGCGTCACTTCTGGACCTTCCCTGAAACAAAATTGAAAGAGATAATTAAATTCAACAAAATCTCAAATACCAGTACAGATTTAGAAATATTAAGGTGTCTGAAGAATGAGGTGCATGGAGAAAAATAATGGTGCCCATATTTCTAAACTTCTGCACCTATGTTCTAAAGAAGTACGGTAGCTGTAAATTTCACCAAATTAAATGCAGGAAAAAAGTTTGATTAAATTTGACATTTATAAGCACAGTGAAGGTCTAATTACCATTTTAAAAAGTAATAAAAGTGGCTAAAAAAACAGACAAGCAACTAAGCCACAAATTAAAGAGGAAGCAGAAATGCATTAGAATTATCACATTGATGAATAGAATCACACCTTCCTTCCTGGGAATCAGCTATTCACATTCCATCCACAAATATATCATTATATCAGCAATCAAAGAAATATTATCTCATTCATTACCTCTTTGTTAGTTCCAAAGACAATTTAATCTGAGAGCAAACACTCCAATTCTAAAGATAAAAAATTGGTCATAAGGTTTCAAAATTATTTCTTTAAGAATTGAGGTTAAAGAAGATGCATTAAGTTCTATATCCAGGGACATAAGGGTAAATCTGGGTACAATCCAGGGACAAATTTTATCTGGGAACAGATAAATAAGGGGAAAAAAGTTTATCTGCTGACAACTGTCCCAGGATATAGGGACATAGGCTATGGTAAACCTTATGTTATTCTTAATGTGGGTCATCATTATTTTTCCCCATACCCTTCAAATTTCAACATTGTTGTTGCGCCTTCAATATCTGGGTCAAAATGAGATTTTTGCACCATTAGATGCAGTTTTTAACCAGCTATCTAACCTGAGTGTGTTTACTCTATCCTTGAACAGGGCATTTTATAAGCTATAATGCAAATTCCGCTATGTAATTTTGCGTGTAACTGCGCCTTTCAATGTATTAAATCTGCACATGTCGGTTTTCTTCCTACGTAAGAAGGACACCTGCTGCGCCTAAGCATGCACATAGCGGTAACTAACGTTCATTGTCTAGATGCAGAAATAGTTTTAAAATACAAAACTTCTTTATGAATTACAAAAACTTATTAATAGAGAAAAAGTGGTAGTGCTAGTTACACATGTCTGTCCTACAAGAAACCCTAAATATAAGGTAAGTCTGTTGGAAATAATATCTAAGTTATTTTAAATTTTAATTATTGTTTGTTTAAGATACTGAATTACAGTGCAAAATGTTGTACACCAACCACAAAAAGGTATTAATACAACTAATTTGACATGTTCCTATTAATCTTAGTTTTCTCATGAAATATGAATAGGCCTAACTAGGTTATGTACAGGTAGGGGGAAAAAAATGCGGACTGACTAAAATAACTAAATTGCTGATATGAGCCACTGCGCATGCCTAGAAGCATTCAGAGGATAGCAGGGAATGTATTGAAATTTGTTCTAGTATCGATAAATTGCTTGAATTGAGAAATAATTACATGTAATTTGCATTGCTTGTGAAAACAAATTTTTCTGTTACATCTCTTACATTTATTTATGTATCACAAGGCTGTGAAATCAGCTACAAGAGTCGGTCCACTTTTTTTTTCCCTACCTGTACATAAGATCATATCCGGGGTGCGCGGGCAAAGAGAGTTAAGTCCACCATCCTAAAAAATTGAGATATGTCCATAGAGTTATAGATAAAAATGTTCTCTACATTTGTGTTAAGTCCAGTAAGTCATAATCAAAATTGTATGGTAGGCCTAGTTATGGATATGTGCCTCATGGGTTTAACCATCTCAAAAGTTATGTTGGGCTGGTATAGTGTGTTAAGTCACTCAAATTCTCTGTAACAAGAAAGTGGACTTAACTCTCTTTTCCCGCGCACCCCGGATATTATGATGTAGTTCAGAGCTGGCCAACACAGCCACATATTGCACACCATTAAGTAACATAGGCCTTGGCCTAATCATAATACCTTACATAGACAGAACTGTTTAACTATCATCTTTTTAACTTTTTTTTCTAGGTTTGTTTGATGTGGCCATGATTTTAACTTTTTTAAATTTTGTCACTTAGGATAACCACAAGTTGGTCAAAATATATTTGAATCTTAATATTTTAAAACTGTACATTATTAAAAGACATGAAATCCTGGTTGCAGAAAAATAATATCCCTTTCAATGATGCTCTTATGAAGACAAAGCTTTTCAACATAATGAGAGCAAATAAGCCAGCACATAAATCGATGGTCATCGACACGATATTGTTGGAAAATGGCCATTGATCTTAGATTGCCTCTCACCATCCAGATCTCAATCCCATTGAATTAATCTGGGCTGATGTCAAACAGTGGGTGGAGAAATACCACCTTCAAACTACAAGACGTTGAAAGACTGTGTCGTTAGAGATTCAATGAAATTGATTAACTACAGTGGGAAAATGTATGTCTTCAAATCGAACAAAATGAACAGTAGTAAGTTACTAGTAAGTTACTATGAGAAAGACGGTATCACAGAAAATGCAGTTGAAATAATTTTTATTAAAAATAACGGTGTTGAAAGCAACAGCAATGACAGCAACAGCGATGACAGTGACGGTGACGACTATGACCAAACTTTAGGCAAAACCCATTAAGAGAGACAATCGATTTTTTGAGAGGTCAACTTGACAGGTTAGTCAGCCGGTGCAAAGTTCATGCATTTTATCCATGTACTTGAACAAAAAAATGGAGGCAGCAGTAAGTAGCATGAACGACATCCAGTATTTAAGACTGATACCACTAGATATGACCACCAGCATGGTCTTGTGGTTAGTGTCGCTGACTACAGATCCATTGGCCCAGGTTCGATCCCCGGTACCTTCTTGGATTTTTCTGAGGTAGGGAGGTCTGGAACAGGGTGAACTCAGCTTTGTGAATCAAATTGAGGAGCTACTTGATAGAGAAGTAGTGGCTCCGGTCATGGAAACCACCATTAACAGCCATGGGTGTCGGCATGCTGACCACATTCCCCCCAATCCTGCCATCAACTATGGCTGATGATGCAGCGGTCGGGTGGTAGGCCTAGTCCCTTCAGGGATGTAGCGCCACGGAGTTTCGTTTTAGTTTTTATCACTAGATACAGAGCAAACTTGTCCACAGCCAAGCCGAAGTGTAGGCTGAATATTACTGGAAACTCACCAGACTTAGTTGTAAATAATGTAAATAATGTAAATAAGCTTATAAATAACACAAACAGAAATGAAGAAACACCGATGGCAACTGAAAAGAAAGGTACTAGCTCATATGTACCATTACAGGATCAGAAAGCAACCCAAACAAACAATGAATCTGATAGAAAACAAGACCCTACAAAGATAGCATCCCTTCACCAGATTATTGAAATGCTATATAAAGACCTCCAGGATATAAAGTCTCAATTACATAACCTAAGTAAAGAAAACTCTGACTTGAAAAAAGTATAACCTATAAAAATGTTGAAAATAGATCAATTATCAACAGAAATGAAAATGAAAGTACTGACCTCAAAATGATAGTAAACATTCTACAGGCAGATATTAATAATTTGAAAAGTGAAAACGAGTTTCTAAAAAAGTCACTCATTGAAAATAGAAATGCTCATGCATCAAGCAACATAACCTCTCCATCACAAGAGGATAACTGGGAGAAGCCCCAGAGAAGATCAACACGCCGGGAGCCTGAATACAGGAAAAATAGAAGCGGCCAACAACAAGAAGAATATCCAACTCTACCAGTAAAAAATCGTTTTGCTCTACTAGAAAACATTACAATACAAACCCTATAGAACTTTCAAGTAATAAGAACACTAGAAGTCCTAAACCGATGGGCCTAAAACCCCTACCTGGTAAAGTTTTATTATTGGGAGATAGTCATGGACGGGGTATTGCGGATATGATAAATGGGAACTTTCTTAGTGGCCATATGGCAAATGGTATGGTAAAACCTGGTGCAACGTTTGATACAGTAACAAATGACATCGAAAGAAAAGGTGAAAACTTAACAAAAAAGGACACAGTTGTAATAATAGGTGGTTCTATGATATTGCAAATGGTGAACCTGCAAATTTTATTCATAAACTAGAAAAAACCCTTAATAAACTAGTGCACACAAATGTTATATTGGTAAAACCTCCTCACAGATATGATCTTATGCCTACTTCATGGATAAATAAACAAATTTGGCAATTAAACTCCTCCATAAATTCAGTGTGTAAAGAATTTGATAATGTTAAATTAATTAACACGTCTGCTGTTGAAAGAAACTGGCACACGAGACACGGTATGCATTTCAGTAAAGAAGGTAAACAGATTCTTGCCAACACAATATGTAGAATTCTAATGGACGTAAGTAAAGTGAGGTACCGTGAAAACACTGGTCCCCCCATGAGGTGACGAAGGCAGAAAATACTTCAAAAAAAGAGATAGGCCTAAACCTATAGATCAATTAAAAATTGTACATCAAAATGACCTTCAAAACAATAACAATAATAAAAAGCTTATAGTGACACAAATAAATCTCCAATCAATTAGAAATAAACTTGATGAACTCAACCTGATTTTAGAAAAGATGCCAACAGATATTTTGTGCATAAATGAACACTGGCTCACAAAGGAGGAAATAAACCTATATATACCCAATGACTATAATTTAGGAAGCATATATGTAAGAGAATTACCACATCGAAATGGAGGTGCAGCAATTTTTGTAAAAACAAGCATTAAGTTTGAGGTCATAGATGTATCCAAATTTTGTCTAATTAATCTATGTGAATGTGTAGCCATAAAACTAAATCAAATAGGCCTTATTGTTGTGTCAATTTACAGAACACCAAACAGTGATAAAAAGAAATTTATAGAGCACCTCGACAATTTCATTATATATTTAGAAAAAAAGTACAATAACTTACTAACTATTGCTGGAGATTTCAATGTAAATATTTTGGATGCACAATTATCAGCAGATTTTGTTAATATGTTTAGATCACATAACCTATATCATGCTCATAATACACCAACAAGAAATAGGTCGTGTTTAGACAACATTTTCACAAATATACATAAATCATACGTTCAAAGCAAACTACTTGACCAAAACATTCTTTCTGATCATGCTGGTGTATGGGTTGAATTTGATTTGCATAAAGTAACTAGTGA
The DNA here is from genome assembly GCA_964059195.1 of Ectobius pallidus. Classification (NCBI taxonomy): domain Eukaryota; kingdom Metazoa; phylum Arthropoda; class Insecta; order Blattodea; family Ectobiidae; genus Ectobius; species Ectobius pallidus. Next base: position 100,257,852 of record CAXKWD010000010.1, read on the forward strand.
ACAAAAAATAGTCATACAAAATAAAAAACGCCTAATAACTGAGGAAAGGATAAATGAATTTTATGAAAGTTTAACTGAAATCTCTTGGCATAAGCTATATGAAATAACAAATGTAAATGATGCTTTTGAATACTTCAGTAACACCCTCGTAGCCTGGTTTGATATTCACTGTCCAATAAAAACTGTAAACTCAATAAATCTTATAAACCCTAAATCTAAAAGTTTGCAAAACAATTGGTTTACACCTGAACTTAAGTCAATGCGTAATACGCTAATATCTATATATAATATTTACAAATCCAATAATAACCTTGAAGACAAAACAAGATTCATGAAATTTAAAAAGACTTACAAGCAAAAAATAAATGAAGCAAAGAGGGAAGCAAATGAAAATTTCATTAAAAAAGCAAAAAATAAATGCAAGGCTGCTTGGGCGGTAATCAACAATGCAAAAGGACAACCAAATCCAAAGTCCACTATAAATATTGCCCCAGACATACTAAACTCTTATTTTATAGATGTATCAAAAGAAATGGGGAACATAAATAATGATAATAACAAGCCGGATACAAACACAAATGGAAACATTATAAATTTTTCTAATCTGCTTAAAAATTTTAAATTACCAACTGAAATATGTGAAAACAATTTCATTTGGTACGAGGTCCAACCAAGTATGGTTGCACATACTATAAAAAATCTTAACCCTTCAAACGCCCAAGATATTTATGGATTTACCAATAATATTATTAAAAAGATAGCCAACACAATAGTAATTCCGATAACACTTTTAATAAATCAAATACTAACACAGGGTATTTTTCCTGAGTGCCTAAAAACTTCAAAGGTCATACCAGTTTATAAGAAGGGAGATGTAACAAACCCTTCAAATTATCGACCCATAACTATTATCCCCATCCTAGGAAAAGTAGTGGAGGCATCCATCTTAAAACAACTATATGATTACTTTTCTTTTAACAATCTCTTTTATGATAAACAATTTGGATTTAGAAAAAATCTATCTACTATAAAGGCGGTTGATTGTTTAACCAAAATAACACTAAATAATTTTGAAAACAAAATAGTAAGAGGAGCTACTTTAATTGATTTAAGCAAAGCCTTTGACTGTGTGTCACACAATTTACTTATCGATAAGCTGAAATATTATGGTATAAATGGTATAGAGATTAATCTAATTACATCCTACCTAAATAATAGAAAACAAATTACATTTGTAGATAATAAAAATTCAAAAATAGGAAAAGTCATAGCAGGTGTCCCTCAGGGCTCGATGTTGGGGCCCTTCTTCTTTCTTGTATATATAAATGATCTACATTGTAATGTAGGCCCCTCCTGTACCCCCATTATTTATGCAGATGATACAACGTTTATAGAAGCAAATAAGGACATATTAGACTTAACTCAACAAATGACCTTATCGCTAGAACAGGCTAAAATCTGGTTCTTCTACAATAATTTAAGCATAAATCAATCAAAAACTGAAACTATAATGTTCTCTATAGATCCAAAATTTAGCAACACTACTGAGATAAAGTCTGTAAAATTATTAGGCCTATACTTGGACACAAAGCTTACCTGGCAAGACCAAATACTGTACACATGTAGAAAGCTGGCAAGAGTATGGAATTTGATGAGAAAGTTAAAACAATGTGTAAATTTTGAAATGCTCATAACAGCTTATTATGCTTTTGTTCAACCACACCTACTATATGGGGTTATGCTTTGGGGCGATTCCCATTCAGCAAACAAAATCTTCATCTGGCAGAAAAAAATTATCAGATTGATAGCAGGAATTGGAACAAGAGAATCATGTAAACAATACTTCAAAAGGTACAACATTCTGTTCACTAGAAACTGGAATATTTCCTGAAAGAATGAAACATGCAATTGTCAAGCCCCTGTTTAAAAAAGGAGACAAAAATTTACCATTAAATTACAGGCCTATATCGCTCTTAACTTCATTTTCAAAAGTATTCGAAAAAGTTGTATATAACCGCATAGTTTACTATCTTAATTTGAATAATATTCTTACACCATCACAATTTGGTTTTAGAAGTGGCATGTCTACTGAAAATGCTACATTTAAACTCACCACAGAAATACTGGAAGCGCTAGATAAAAAGAAATATACGTTGGGAATTTTCTGTGACTTAGCTAAAGCATTCGACTGTATAAATCATGAACTATTAATTGAAAAATTGGAACATTATGGAATAGATAATTTAACACTGAATTGGTTCAAATCATACCTGTCTGATAGAACTCAAAATGTCGTAATAAATGGAAACAAATCTAATCTAGGAGTAGTCAGAAGTGGAGTACCACAGGAATCAATACTAGGACCTTTGCTATTTTTAATTTTCATCAATGACTTGCCACATAACTTAAGTGACGAAACAAAGGTATTGCTTTTCGCGGATGACACTAGTGTTTTTGTAACAGGAAAATCCCAGGAACAACTGGCAAGAGTAGCTACAAAGGCTTTTCACGAATTAAATATATGGTTCCAAACCAATAAAATGACGCTTAATATCGAAAAAACCCACTTTATTCAATTCAGAACAAAACAAAGATGTACCCAAAACCTTGTAATTAATTACCAAACACAAAGCATAGAAGAAATTAGTAATATCAAATTTTTAGGATTACAAATTGATCAACATCTCGACTGGAAGTCACATATTGAAATGATAATTCCAAAACTAAGTTCAACATGCTTTACCTTAAGAGTCCTGAATCAGGTATTAAAACAGGATGCCTTACGCATGGTGTATTTTGCAAATTTCCACTCGATAATGAAGTATGGAATCATATTCTGGGGTAACTCGACCCATAGGGATAAAATATTTAAGCTACAAAAGCAAGCAATTAGAATAATGTGTGGAAAGAAAAGGAGAGAAACATGCAAACCGCTCTTTGAAAAATTAAAAGTCCTCACTCTCACAGGGGAGTATAGATACCCTGTTATGTGTTATATGGTAGATAATATTGAGAGATTCCAAACTAATAGCAGTGTTCATGAACATATTACTAGAAACAGGAATGATTTACATAGACCGGTTAATGCATTAAAACTTTTTCAGAAAGGCGCTTATTACTCCGCAATACAGATATACAATAAGCTTCCAAACAACATGAAATTATTATGTATTCAAAGAAAAAGCAAATCCTTCAAAGGATCTCTCAAGAAATTTTTAATGACTCACACCTTCTACAATATGGATGAGTATTTCCAGTTTGAATAAGTTTATAGTGTAGTATATTATATATCATTATTTATTACTTGCTTGTATATTGTAATCTGACGTGTTCTATATCCTTGAGTCCCACTCAACACAGGATCTACAGAACGAGATGACTACATCTACACATCTACATCTTACACTTACCTCTATGTACATTTTAGCTAATATTACATATGTTAAAGAAAATAGCACTAAATTTACAACTAGATCGTCAATGCATAACTACAACACGCGAAGGAAAAATGATTTAGATAAACCACAACTTCACTTAAGTACAAATATAAAAAGTCACTGCTATCAACAGATAATTTTTTTAATAAAATTCCATTAAAGATAAGAAATCTTGAAAAAAAACAACTGTACAATATTCTATCTATTTGGTTCAAAAGCAAAGCGATATACACCATAGAAGAATTTTTAGAGAGTAATATACCAGAAAATATTATGGATATAAATTTGTATTCTTAGCTTTTTTGTTATTGTATAAAACTATCCAAAAACTGACGAAGCCTATTGTACAAATATATTGTATTTAAAGGTGAATAAAGATTTGATTTGATTTTGATTTGATTTGATCTCTCTATGTGTGGGATATAGAATACAGATTATCTGGAATCACCTAACCATTGCCCAGGTAGAAAGACTCAAGACTATAAAGGCAAAATACCCAAAGAGGTAGTAGGGTATCAAAGTGGCATATGAGATGGTAAGGGAGATCGAGGATAATATGGCACTCTACTAACTGATATTTTCATTTTAAAAGCAGGGAAAATGGCTAAATTTGATGTTATATTATTCTTTAGAACCTATTGGCTAGATTCCAATTAGGCCTAACTTATATATTTGTATGAAGGTTTTACTCCTAGGTAAAATTGTGAAGAAGTAGACCAAAATTAACCTAAAATGGCACTGAGAACTGCTGTTAAATCACGAATCTCCGTGCCCAGACCAATGTTTTATTGCCAAGCCAGGAGTGGGCAATTGTTCACACGGAGATAATTCAATGCTGAACACCTAATGGTAAAAACTGTGTCGGTGGCTCAGTCGCTATTGAGGCAAAGATATCTACGGTACCAGGTACAAAAATATTATATCTGCCATGGATTCCCTTCCGGTGTTTCTACCTTACCTCCTTCATCAAGAACTTTGAGAACATTAATTTTGTATCAGTCCCGGATTCATTTCCTGCACCCCTGAAGCCCCCTTCCAAGCTTCCAACAGACTCCCTTCAACGGGAGCTTCGAATCCAGAAGTAGGCCTACTTATTACAAATAGTAACGAGGGAACCCAACCACATAACATTTAGAGAGCATGTGTATATATAAAACTATTGGCAGCACTGGATAAGCCTTTGCAGGAAGCGCCAATAAGATGCAAGATCATCTGCAGCAATGGGAGTGTTGCTGTCCAACTTAGGTTGATATAACCTCATGTGGAACTACAGTAGAGTGGGCCTGCTATACTTAAACCAGAGAGACCGTAGACTGAAACACTTGCTGTTCTCTACTGACAACATACAAAAAGCCCTACGTAGACATTGAGAAAAGAGACCAAGACTTCTATGGGACAACTGCCATGACGGGAAAAAATAGTTCTATGCTGCGCACTAGACTACTCCCACCAACTCTCTAATGGGACCCACCTCGGAAGGTGGGGTTTAGGGTTTCATCGCAGAAGAGATTCAATGTGAGACATAATAAACCTTGCGCTATTCAGTATATTGCTCCTAAACTAACATAACGTTGCTAACCTAACAAAACCTGTCACTGACCTAGAATTTACTTATCATTATTTAACTAAATGCAGAAGCTTTTTACTCTTCCACACCTTTCATAAAACATCGTTACAACTGTCAAGGAAGCCGTGGTACAATAGTGAGGTATGTGCGCAGGCTCGGAAGTGAGGGGAAGGAACCGGCGGACAGATCTTGCCTGGTGTGTGGCATAAATCTATCTTTTACCACACTCTCTATGCCCAAAGTCACAAGTTAGATTCTGGCCCAGGTTGATGACATTTACGTGTGCATACATGTTAATGTGATCTGATGTGAATGTTTATTCAGAATTCATGCCTAGAGTGAATCCCCGTTGATTACAGACATGTAACAGGCCCATGTCTGTAGATTTTACAGGAATGTAGCAGAATGGGACAAAATTCTGGTGCAATGATCACAGGCACATGTGGCAAACGACAGTACACTACTCTCAATAAACTACAGAACCAGCAACTAACAAGGATAGGTTAGGTCAGGTTAGGCTAGATAACTTAATCACAGATAATTTTATATAACACATGCCTAACTTATTATTGAACAGCCAAAATTACCTTACTTACTTTTCGTAAATGTTCCATTTTCTTTCCGTAAATTTCATCTAGGCCTACTTCAGAATTGTTCATTGTCACTACTTTTAATGAAGGCTTATTTCCGAAATTTATTAAATTTTCTGGGCACATTTCTCCTCTTTTTTAGAGTAAAAAAAATTAATCTTCGGCTCCAGTAATTAATTGCCGCCTGAAATCTAAGTAAATCTACAATTTATGTAAGACAGACAATAAATGTTAGTCCCACAAGAGAGGACCACGGTAGAACCACTTAATCACAATTTATCACGTAATATGTGAAATACCTCGAAAATATCCACTATCATGATGGATGACCTATAAATTATGAAATTTAATAGTAAACCTAGCTCCAGATGTAGGAGGATGATGGATGAATGTCTGATGTTGACATGTACCTACCTTGCAATACCGGCATGTGGGCTAATGTTTAAAGATACTTTTAACATTTCGATGGAATCCATAGCACTTTTTAAAACAATAAGTTACAATCTTTCACACGCATTCACTAACAAAATAAATCACTTACACACGCACAGTAACCCGGACGGGAGCACATTCCGCGGATGTATTCGAATTTTATTCCGTTTTAGTTGAAAAATCTAAACATAGGTCGCGGAGATGCATGCGAATCAGCAATGGGAGCCAACATTACATATTTCATATTTCATAAATAAATAAACATCTCACTGATATACAGATTTCCTATATTTTTCGTCACAAAATCATGCTTTATGGATGAAATGTTAACTAATGTACCGACACATTTATAAGATCCAGCATAAATGCCGTACGATGACACAAACCTTGAAATATATCTAAAACACAATTCAATACAAATCATAGCTAATTCAGGAAACAAAAAGAAGCAACAGGTTAAAAGCGCGGTTCACAACACGGAACACAAGATTCACAAGATGTTACCTAATGACAATAGATATTTTTAAAGCAAGCTAAAGGGACAGTGGCGAAGGGAAAGGGGGGGGGTCCAGACCTCCCCCGAAATCAAAACCTAAAATTCTATTCAAGTTATTTAAGCTCCATTTTGTCAAATATTTATATATTTTATTTAAATAATAAAATACTGAACTTGTAAATGTAAATGTGTTATATTAACCTTCCTTACAAATAGTAATACGCATTATAACTTAGGAAACGATTTCTTGTTTAAGTTGGCATGTCTTAGAATACCGGTATAGTAAACAAATTTGCTAACTAGTTTTTCAGTGCCAAACTAGCGTAAAATGAGATTTTTATTAGTTCAATATTTAAAAACCCTCCCCCGGCACTTTCGACCCTCCCCAAAGTTATTTTTTGGCTACGCCACTGTAAAGGAATATTATATATTTTATGAAACCCGAAGGTTCGTTGCCACGCATATATAAGCCCACCATCTAACCATCCCTCGCAAATCCTATTTCCCCTAAATACATTCTAATATTTTCCTCCCACCTATGTGTACGTCTTCCAAGTGGTCTTTTACCTTCTGGTCTCCCAGTCAATATTTCTTAGACATGTCTTTCCTCCCCCATGTGCACAACATGTCCAGCCCATTTCATCTAACTGTGATTTAATTACCCTCATTATATGAAGCTAGTCATTAGGCCTATGCAGGTTTCTCCAGTCCCAAAATGTTATATGAATAAATATTTAATGTGAATTATATAAACAGAAATAAATTATAAATACATGGTATTGTTAAGTTTATTACAAAATCATACCTCTAATTAGTGGAAGATTAAGGAATTTCCCTAAGTCCTTCTAGGCCTACCACAGGTATTATAGACCTATAGCATAGGGCCTACCCTTAAAAAATTCTTTAAGAACACTAAAACTTACAATTTGAGATTGCCACAATGAAGAATATTTTATAGCTGACTTATGAATATTACGGTACAACCTCGAGTCGTCATTCAGTATCAAGTGAATTGGTAAATTATTGAAGATTTGTATATTAGGAGTACGCATATTTTGACTGTACTGTATCTTTTGTTTTCCTATTCCAAACCCTTAAAGTGTTTTTTGTTGATAATGCAAAAAATGCAAATTTTCAAATGGTCAAAATAATATAGGCCTGCATGGTTAAATATGGGATATGAAGTGCAAGTCCAATTTGGAGCGGATGCAGCTGGGATTTAAAAGACAGAAGAGAAATATTGGTCCTGAGACTATTCAGCCGCATATGAAAAAGCTTCCTGACTGGTCAATGTTCTCAAATTCTCTATGCTTCCTGACTGGTGATGTCCTTGACCTTCCTAATCATCACAATGTACTCTGATTGGTTGACCTTCCCACGTCCACTAATATTGATACCAGCACCTTTGTTTCACTAGATACTTCAGTATTCACTAAAGATGGAGAAATATTATCCTCTGAAATTGAGTTTCCCAAATTAGCCCTACTCACCTGGTTGGCAACTTGAGAAGTCTATTCAATTATATTGTCTCTAATCAAAGTTAACTTTCTTATGATTATATAAATTGCAACATATCAGAATCAATTGACTGTCTTGTCAAGAATATTTTCCCTACAATAAAATACACCCCCAAGTATTTTTTTTTTTATTGGGGGATAAAAATTGATCCATTAAGACATAAATGATACTGCAGATAAATAGAGAACAGAAAATTTGTTGATAATTTATAAGAAAGGAATAAAAGAAGGATCCAAATCTGCTTCTGGTTAATCTGACTGCAGAAAATCAAGTCTTTTTCTTTTCTATACCCTAAAATAGAAATTACTGTAAAGGATAAAACTTACCATCAATTATTCCCAAAAATCAGTTAACTGTTACATCCATGATATGGTACATCCCATGCAATCTTGAATACTGTGCACTGCAGCATCTTCCATTCCTACTGGCTCACAAAATGACGTTAAATCATGCTTGTGACTGTGCACCTGCACATGTAAATAGAAATTGCATGCCTTTTTGAGTTTAATAAAATAGTTTCCTTCAGCACACAACGAGATAAATAAAGGAAACAATCAAAAATAAAACAATATTAGTACCGGTACTTACCCTAAGGAATATCTGGATGAATCTATCTTATTTTGAGGTCCGATAACCATATACTTATTGAAAGCATCAGCATGTTACTTTGCATTTACAGCATCACTGCTAAAAGTGCATGGGAAGAGCTAGAGGTTCTAAAATACTTTCTTCAGTAACGATCACAAGTGGCACCATATTTTTTGGACCATAAGACTAGGGTGGCCATTTCTAAAATGCCAGAAAGGAGGACACACTTCTTCGGTAATCTAGCTATAAAACTTCGGGCATGGACGGCTGGATAGTAGATATTTCATGGTATACCCCTGACTAATTTCACTTAATAACTGCATTTACATAAAATAAATTATAGTACGCTATCATCGTACGGACAAGCGTGCCATCCTTAGGAATAGCCTAGATTAAGATTTTTCCGCTGCACCAACTAAACAAATGATAGTATCTAGCGTGCCAACCTTAGGATTGGCAGGAAGATACGGGAAAATACAAATTTTATTAATATGCTTTACCGATCCATCAGAGTCTTGAGAAAAGGGGGACAAATCAACGTCCGGCATAAAGCCGTGCCGGATGGAGGGCTGCTTAGCAAAAAGCCTTACAGTCCGGCCAAAAGCCGGACGTCTGGCCACCCTACATAAGACGCATTTTAACAACTTCACTATTCTGGCTAAATATAAGTCAATTTCCCTAGTAATATTAATATAAATGAGGTTCTACTATAAATCGTAAATTTATAACTAAAAAGGTGAAGTTAAAAATACTCCTACTATACAGCAGCGGAGTTTCAGTAGGTCAGTTGGGTGCCTTACCAATGCCATTGCTTTCAACCCCAGAAAGTTTATATGAAATATAGGCCATCCAGTTTATCATACGTGTTTTTGTAATATTCTTATGCCACCATTAAACCACGGGCAGCAGTGCTGGTGCAAATTTGTTACCAACGACATTTGTTTCTTCATTGATGTCACATCAAAGACTGTACCACGTTATTAATTTAGTTATTCTTCTATAAACCTTAAATGTATCTTCAATACCATTTCTGACTTCATAGTACAAAGCTGTGTGTATTGAAATGAAGTTTTATTACAAAGAAACAAATTGGAGAAAATTTGCACTGTGCTGCTGATAATATAAGTAAAATTACATTATTTGTTCATATTTAGTTTTTATGGTGAAACGAAGTGATGTATAAATCCAAAGGTTCTGGGTTCGATTCCTGCCTGGAGGGAGAAAGTTTTCTTTAAATCTGATTATTCTTATCTCCCTTTTGTCTGGCCTCACAACACAGCACCAACTGTTGTAACACCAGCAACAGCGCAGTGCAATTTTGTTACCAGTTCTTATTTTTGTGCTAAACTATTCTCAAACTGAAAAAAACAAACTGAAATAGAAAAAATATTCTTTTTATTAAAATGTTATTAGAATAACTGTACTGCTTTATTATAGTCTTAACCATAGTTCTGCAGCGCATATATGTTGCTTTTAAATGTTGTATAGGACTACCCACTATGCATGATTGCATTATATTATTTTACTATCATGTATATATTTTTTATATTCCTGGTAAATCATGCAGGTGAACGGCTTATATTTCATATTATGTCTGCATCAGTTTGTTTTTGCAGTTTGAGAGAAGTTTAGGAAAAAAAAAATAAGAACTGGTAGCAAAACTGCACCATGCTGCTGCTGGTGTGACAACAATTATTGGCACTGATGTACGAGGGTTAAGAATTAGCCAAAAATTTATAATCAAAATGATTCATCCAGATAACCACATCTTTACTTTTAACTGAAAGCTTATTAAATTTATTCTCTAAACTCATCTGATCATCCTGAATGCATCACCATTACCAAACATTTTGCTCTTAGTTGGAATGAACACAATCATCAATACAGCTGATTATTCATCATTAATTATTGTTTATGGTGGTGTTAAAAAGTATGGTTTCATGTTTTGTGAATTTTGATAATGAACAATGTGTGAAATATAACTTCTTCAGGACTATCTTGCCAATCATAAGCAGTCTTTCTGTAAAACCCATATGCATGTCCATCCTTCTGTGGACAATGCCATCTAAGGAGGTTAATGTTTTGCTAAGTACATTCTTAATGAATGGTACGAAGTATAATTGCACCCGTGACCTCAAAGTAAGATAGACTCTTGACAGTAGAGGAAAACGGTTATACATTAAGAAAACACAGCACAGCATGCTTTAAATCTAGTGCATTAATTTATTCATATAAAAACAATAAACATGCTTTCATAATAAAGCAGTGCATTTTTTCATATGTGGTAACGAAGAATATCTATACAGAAAATCTTATCAATCATTATTCTATAATGTTAGATTGAAATTTTGTTATACAACTAAACACATATTACAATAGAGGTAATTCATTAAAGAAAAAACTTCAACAAATTTTTCTAAAATTAAAAGGGAGAGGACTTTCCTATAAGAAAATTAATTTGCCAAAGAGGCATTTAAAGACTTTCATCCATGAGTCACAGAATAGGTATAACCAAGACCATCTTGGTTTTACGCTATGATATTATATTTTTTTAAAAGTAAGCAAGCCTGTACTGTAATACAGTGTGCTTCACATACGAGTTGGCCAATCATGCAGGTTTCTGCATCACAGCGGTCACAACTCCGGGGAATCAGGTGAAATATGTATGCAAATAAAGCCGCTAACGGTAAAATGATTCAGGTTCTCACAATTACAGTTAAAATAACCACATACCTTATCACAAGAGATGTTGGAAATGTCCTCCTCTTGCGTCCACACAACACTTGCACCTGTTTTATGAAATTTTCTTTCACGTGCATCAGTTCAGCTTCTGAGATATATATATATATATATTTTTTCTCTTGTGATATTGTCCTTATCACTTGTTTGACTTATACACTTTATTTTTCAACTTCAAGCTCGTCTGAAATATCTACTTAACTGAAAGAGAAATGAACTCTATCTCAGAAGCTGAACTTATGCACACGAAAGAAAATTTCCTAAAAAGGTGCCAGTGTTGTGTGGATGCGAGAGGAGGATATTTCCAACATCTCTTGTGATGAGGTACGTGATTATTTTCATTGTAATTTTAACTGTAATCGTGAGAACCTGAATCATTACACCGTTAGCGACTTTGTTTGCGTAGATATTTAACTTGATCGCTCAGGAGTTACAGATGTGGCAGCCGCAATGCAGAAATTCGCATGACTGGCCAACTCTTACGTGAAACACACTGTATAATAGACTTAATTAATCCTTTGAGTTGGCTCTTTAAACTTTTGATAAGTGAAGCATAAACTTATTGGTAGAACAAGTCTCTTGGACTGAACAATTTTTCAGCTCCTAGTCAACTATTGCATTTTTTCTCTGGAAGAAGAAAGTTATAACAATGCCGCTCTTACCTGACCCTATTCTGTGCTAAATCCATCCAACCAACCCTCGAAAATCCTACTTCCCTTGAATCTATCGCAATTTAAATATTGTCTAAGGATAAATAGAGAATAATTCTGTGTTTATCATATATTTATATTTTTCAAGCTACATGCAATCTTGTTTGTATAGGTTCACACAACACATTGCCACATCTGAATCTCCTAGTCTTGCAGAATATACAGAACCGTAAACAATTAAGATTTTCTTAAAAAAACAAAGGTGGTCTTGATTGCCTAGGTATAATAAGACAGGAATTTATTTTTCTTCATGATAGTAATAATCAGAGACCAGAACATGGCAGAATGCCTTTTTAAATGTGTTAAATCTATCTTCAATTTGAAAGTGAATCTGTGCAATTTGCATCCTTGTGATGGAAACGCCGCAGTTTTATGTTGCCTTTTTCCACCTTTTATATATAAATGCATAAATACTGAAATAAATGCCTTTTGAATTATTATTTACTCCTTTATTATTTTCTACAAAAATATTGTATTTTCATGGCAAGCGAGTTTATAGTGTGAGCATTCACAATAGGCTAAATGGTGGAATAAGTGCAATGATACACTACAGCAAACATACAGCAAATAAAGTTACAAGCGTATTAACTGGAGGACTGCCAATGTGTATCCAGTGTGCACTTTACAAGGTGTTAACGAATAACAAAGAAATATTTTACCAGTGTATAAGAGGGAATTTAGACAAGCAACTTTTATTAGGAGACTTTTGCTCTATGGATTCAATTTTTCCTGTTACAGCATAAAATCTCCCAGGGCATGGCCACCACTGACTTCTAACATTTGAAAAAAACGCAAAACAAAGGAACTTCGTTGTTAGCACAATAGTTATGAATAAAAAACTAATACAGTGGCAGCCAGTCATGTGATTAGTCTGTAAATTTTGCAGATTATGAAAACTCAAAATTATGACACAGGTGTTGATGAATGATTTAAGAATAAGGTTTTTATCTATCACTAAGAAGGCATGAAGTCAATTTAATGAAAAATTTAACCCTATTTCACTTCATTATTGACTTATGAGCACCAAATTGTAATGACTTTAATCCCTGTAGCATACACATTTTACGTCATACAGCAAAATTCTCCTAATAAAAGTTGCTTGTCTATGTCCCCTCTATACACAGGTAAAATATTTCAGTGCTATTCATTGCCAAATAGGGGAGAGCGCAGTATGTAAATCACTGCAAATACCATGGTGAAAAGGAAACTATTTCCTTCAATTTAGATTCTTATTCCTATAGGGAGATGATCCACAATTACAAGAAGAACATAACAATGTTATAGTACTAATAAAAGCATTGAATATTTAATCTAAGTGTTGTAGGAAGTTTACACAGTGAAGTTAATAATTAGAACACATGAGTGGAGGTATTATACACTTACTTCACTTGATTTTACCACTGACCTGGTCATGTTTCGGGATTCTGTCTTTATCCCATTGTCAACAAACTCCAACTGTTGGCGTCGTCTGTTTTCCCTCTGGTGGACATCCTACGAACTTCTTGATCAGTATTAATAAATTTCATATTTTCAGCTAGTGCTAATGAATGCTTATATCGGGTTATATTTCCACCTAAGCACTAGTATGAGATGAAAAGAATAGAGAAAGGTTGAGAAGGAATCAAAAATGCTGTAGAATATCAATTGTATAATATTGAGTGTAATTCTAAAAGAACAGTTTGTAAATTATGAAAGAATTGAGATATTTTAGGTTAGGTACAGTTTTGGTATGTATAAGCTTTACACAAAGTCAATGCTAATAACTAACAGATAACTTAAGTTTAACATTAAAAGACAAATACAAATATGTTGTAATAAGTACAATAATTTAAGAGAGTAAAAAATGTCCTTGTGGAATAGAACAATAGAAGTTTTCTATATTGTTTGTTAGGAACTGATAAAATTATGTTCGTATATATTTGCAGCTGGTTAAAACTAAGAAATTATTAAGTTATAGAAGATACGTCAGTATATAAAAATCAAGTATAAAATCGTTATAGATGATACGTCAATATATAAAAATCAAGTATACAATCTGTAGAATAATCTTCTATAATGGAGCTGCAAAACTGTAATTTGTAGATATCAGTGTCAGGTTAGAAATCTTCTTATAGTTGTTCTTTTTATTGTAGTTATTGAAATAATGTCACACTTTATATTCCTTATAACTAATTTTTACAACCAATAACTACAATAAAAAGAAGATATAGACAACTATAAGAAGATTTCTAACCTGACACTGATATCTACAAATTACAGTTTTGCAGCTCCATTATAGAAGATTATTCTACAGATTGTATACTTGATACAAGTAAGAATCAGCTTGAAAAATATCCCAGATATGGATTTAATGTCTATTTCCTTTCCTTCCACTTAATTAATTGTATACTTGATTTTTATATATTGATGTATCATCTATAACGATTTTATACTTGATTTTTATATACTGACGTATCTTCTATAACTTAATAATTTCTTAGTTTTAACCAGCTGCAAATATATACGAACATAATTTTATCAGTTCCTAACAAACAATATAGAAAACTTCTATTGTTCTATTCCACAAGGACATTTTTTACTCTCTTAAATTATTGTACTTATTACAACATATTTGTATTTGTCTTTTAATGTTAAACTTAAGTTATCTGTTAGTTATTAGCATTGACTTTGTGTAAAGCTTATACATACCAAAACTGTACCTAACCTAAAATATCTCAATTCTTTCATAATTTACAAACTGTTCTTTTAGAATTACACTCAATATTATACAATTGATATTCTACAGCATTTTTGATTCCTTCTCAACCTTTCTCTATTCTTTTCATCTCATACTAGTGCTTAGGTGGAAATATAACCCGATATAAGCATTCTTTATCAGGTCATCTTCAAAGGGAATGTCGAAGTTCATTAGTTGGTCTGCATTCCTCTGGATAAAGATCTTCTCCCAGACTGTCAATTCCTTATGTCCACTGACAGACTTAACCAATTTCGTGGTCCATGTTCCACACATGGGCTGCTACCGTGGATTTTTCTAGTTGGGCATATTTGATGTGTCGATGGTGTTCTTTCTTCCTAGTTTCTATTTTTCTTTTAGTTTACTGCATAGAAACTAGGATGAAAGAACACCATCGACACATCAAATATGCCCAACTAGAAAAATCCGCGGTAGCAGCCCATGTATGGAACATGGACCACGAAATTGAGCATGAACCAAAATTGGATAAGTCTGTCAGTGGACATAAGGAATTGACAGTCTGGGAGAAGATCTTTATCCAGAGGAATGCAGACCAACTAATGAACTTCGACATTCCCTTTGAAGATGACCTGATCAAGAAGTTCGTAGGATGTCCACCAGAGGGAAAACAGGCACGCCAACAGTTGGAGTTTGTTGACAATGGGATAAAGACAGAATCCCGAAACATGTCCAGGTCAGTGGTAAAATCAAGTGAAGTAAGTGTATAATACCTCCACTCATGTGTTCTCATTGAATATTTGTTTGGTTGATAATAGCATAACTCTAATATAACCAGTTTTTAATTTTTAATGCAGTAGAATTTCTCTTAACTTGCAAGAACAGGTCTTGGCTTCTTCAACATAAGAGAGTTTTCCTCATAACTGAATATCTGATTTTCAACCTTAGCTCTTCATATATTATAATGAAAGCAATTAGATAAATAGTCTAACTCGATCAATTTTAATGACAAGTTAATGATGACAATTAATTAAGAACAAAAACTTCAGGGAACCAAAATTAATAGTACTTGCTTAATAATTGTAATATTAGAGGAAAATTCATGCATAACACAACAATGAAAATGGCCTAGTGTTGCATTTTACTTTAACAATTTTATTTGTTTAAAAAGAACAGAAATGTGGAATGCCTTGCACCCTGCACCAGCCCTTCCACTCTTTATCCTCCCTAGGATTTGTAGAATTTGTTAATTTCACTACTTTTTACCAGAACATACAATATGCAATAATTCTATAAGATTAACATAAATATTAGTATCACCATTTAGCTCATAACTCAGTGACCAATCCAGTATAAAAAATATGTGGTTTTCAACAAATAGCAAGTATCTATCATCATAATTTTATCATTTTATTTTCATCATTCTTTTTTTATTGCACCAACATGGAAATGTATTTTTACGTAAATTCACAAGGACTAAACACTCAAACACTTGTAGTTTCTTTGATAAAAAACAATCAATGAACACAACAATTGGGTATAAACCATCTATAAACTGAATTGGAGCAAAAGGAAATATGAAATAATGTATAATTTTTTGTGTGGTGAAACATTTTAAATCTCGTATAAATTATTAGATTACAATATTAATAACATGATATTATCCAGAAGCAAGAAGTTTTCACATAAAAATAAAACAGCTGATGGAAAGTGATGGTTCAGTGAGACTTTCGCTATGGATTATCTTGCTTACAATTACACAAATAGCAACGTGCTTTATTCTTTATTTCACAACATTCTTATTTCTATGAGTACTCGTTAAATAGTCATAAAAAATATAACTCAAGGTCCAGATTCTGTCAAGATAAATTGACAAGCAACTAACTTTGTTGCTTATGAAATTATCAATAAAATCCTGATTCTTATATTACCTATGATAATTTCCGTTCTAGCATATGCACTCTCTATGTAAAATGAAATTCAGCCTATGTAGAAATATATGAAGGCCGAATATTATTAAACGCACCTGATCTATTTCGCATATTTTATTGGGTTTGTTGAGTATGGCAGAAAATGGACTCATTTATGTACTATAATGTATTACATTTATCTGCATTTCTTGTTTTCTTGGAAATGCTACAAACTGCTACACGCTGAATACATAATTTCTACAGAATGTTAAATTTAAAAATCAAAGTACTTGATGTGTATTTACAGAACACTAAAAATCATTATCTCTAATCATAGATAATAATATAGCTATCCAATTCTCTGTGGGAGAGTTAGCAACTTATATAGGCCTACTAGCTGAAAAGGCCCGGCATAGCTCGGGCTTTGTATTTTGTAATTTGAAATTAACTTATGGAGGACTTTCGATGTTGAAACTCTAGGTCCTGATATAATAATGTATGTAGAATTCGAAATGAGGAAGAACAACATATGGCACTCAGACTATTCCCTCAGAAAACGCTAGATATAGCTTTTTATGGTTCATAGAGGATGTCGAATGCTGCATTCCGTTGCTTCTACTCATCATGCCTGGGAGGGGTTGAAATAAGAAGAAACATAAATTACGTAAGATTGTATTGACTTCACGGAAAATTTTATTTCTCATTCTCATGTCAAACCGTTTCGGGCCTGAAATAAAATAGAAATGCAGTATCACTTTCATACTTTCCTCCCCTAAAACCCGGGACATAATATACTGCGAGTATAGGACTCAAAATGTTCCATCCCATGCTTAGGGCCTATGATAAATCTCAACTAATACAAAGCCTACAGCTATGGATAACTGACTATTTACGACTTCTGATATAGCATACTCACACACTTAAGTTGTTCCTGCAATACGACCTCTTATTCTACATCAAAATGTGAAGTGAGAAAATATTTCTTATGTCGAGGGTAGAGAAAGATATGCGACTGCATCACACTGTGCTTTATTTTCGTGTAATTCATTTTTCAGTAATTATTTTCGCCAATATATTACATGGAATCATAATTCGTTAAAGTCCAGCATTAGGCTATATAGTTGCCAAGGCCCTATGTAATCACAGTAAACAATTCACTGTTGCCATGTGAACTGAACAACATTTCATTTTTTCAGTAGAATATTCACAGAAATTATATAATTTTCAAGGGAAGGACTGATTTGTTTCAATTTTAATGTTGACCGCTATACTTTCCGGGCTTAACTGGGTATGTGTGCAAAATTCCGTGTAAATTGGTAAAGAAATGTAGATTTGTATAAGGAACAAACATACATACCCACAAACACACATTCGACTTTATATATTAGATTATGGATCTCATTGTTCGGGGTGAAGAATGAGATTCTCCTCAAGTTTACTTACGACAAAAAAGATAATTAACATTTTGACTGATAATCCTATCAACTAACAGAATTCAGAGTCCTGCAAAAATTGCGGATTCTGTCATTTGACAGGATCATACTTTTCATGCATGTTATTCTAGAGTTTAACGATTTGACAGGATTTTATTAATGTGCATACTTTTTCAGTCTTTTAATTTCGTTACCAACTACTAGAATGTGTTTTCTTTCATTTGTTTAGAAAAATGATATTTGTTTGGCAGCATGTTCACCGTATTTTTCAACGGTAAGCAAGGAAATGGTGCACCATGGCTTGACAGATAGTGGGATTATAAATTCTTTTAGTGAAAGTTAAGGTAACATAAATGATGGTGAACATTCAGATAACAATCCTAATTATGTTCAAGAAGAATTTTCAAAATTACAAAATTAAACTTTAAACCACCTACTTGTGAGTGGTAACATTGTGTAAAAACATCAAGATTTCTCAAAACTATGTCCTTGTGCCTTATGCCCATCGATTTTAAAGGACAACTAGGCTAAATAGTAGGCTATTGCATTCGAGAAATTAGTAGGCCTATACAAACTGCCTTTTCTATTTATTGCGAATATGAAAATCGCAGCATGTGTAGCGCGGTAGATTTAGGCAGAACGCACAAGTCATTTCACATTCTGCGTCCCTGACACAGGCTACCCATTCTTTTACGTGACTGAATTTCAGGCTAATAATTTGTGTATAGCAAGATATTAATTTTAGGTTATGCCTAAATTACTGTCATTATGCATATACCTAGGTATTTGCTAAAAAGGGTTATTAAATTTGCTTATTTTTAATACTGTAATGGTATGTCAGTATTGCAGTGCGATAAATTGAATATCTTGTAAAAATAACTTCAAAACACACCTCTAATTTATAACTTAATTTTACAGTTTATTTGTTCAACTTTCTTTTATTGTTAATTTGTCATGTTTCAATATTATCGAAGGTACAGATTCTGTTCATGCATTTGATATCATTATCCACAATTTAAACCGAAAACTTGAACTTTCAAATCTTATCAGTGGTATTTTTGTATATTTATAACATTTTAAAAATTTAGATTATGAAATATTGCAAAATTTGACAATTTTATGCAAGGCTATTACAGAATGACTCAGTGCTCAGTGTTAAAGGGAAAAAAATAATTTTACACTTGAAGGTATGCAAGCTCTTGTAGTCAACAAAATTAGTAAAAGCATTGCAAGCAAGCGAGCGAGCGAGCTAGCAAGGCAACACAAACATTCACTGAGGTCGATCACAGCTGGCCTACCCGTCAATGTGCATTTCTCTGCCACCTCTGTCACCATCCTTCAGGTTTGGATACAATTTGGCTATACTGCCTCCTCTGGATGTAGGTTCCCCAGACAGCCGACCAGTGAACTCATCTCTGGCTTCTCGTGATCTCTGATCTGCACTTGTCTTGCTAAGCCAGATGTCCAGTAGAGTTCTTGGTCCAGAGTATATACTGCTTCCAGACATTGGTCCAGACCTCAAGAGGGAGGATCTGGAAGGAACAGAAGGAGAGGATGACATGGATACAGGAGGAGGGGACATGGGGGAATCAGTCGTTGCACGGATTACACTTGCTCTTGGCACATATTCACTTGGGGAAGCCTCGTTAAACTTACCAAACCTTGAAAAAGATAATATTTATGTTAATAGCAAATTCACTTCATTTTATTATTTGTACATTTGAACATTTTATAAGATTTGAAATAGGTTAAGGGCCTGTACTATGACCCCCGATAACATATTTATCTGTTAGGCAGAGAATTTATCTGGAAGTTGGAGAAGAATTGCTTACTATGACCTCCTGACAAAATCTGTCTGGAAGATCAACTCCCAGTTAAGCTAATAGGAGGATTGAGTGGCCGATAAACTACCAAATGCCATTAGGGAGGCTTGATGGAAACAAAATGGCTGCACACTGGAGCTTTGTAGCCACATCAATTTCAGAATTGATGCTGGAAGGTTTAACTTAACAATAATGCTATTTTAAGATCACATTCAAATGATATACAATTGCACAAATTGATTAATTACTTAAAATGATGAGTTCTTATGTAATTTAACTGTACAAATAAAAATATACACTATGATCCAGTTGTCATGTCTAGCGGAGGCCATCAAAACTAGAAGAAACATACCTTTTCACTGAATGGTCTACTATACAATTTATGAAATTTTACTGCACTCTTCTCAATAGCAGTTTGGTGGTAGTATTACAAGACTTTTCCAGTTAAGCTATCTGGAAAGTTAAATATCGAAAGGTGGTAGTACAAGCCCTAAGTGATATGTTCATTTTATGTTAAAAAATCTAAACAAATTCTCAAGAAATAGAGATACCATATGCTGAAAAAAATTCACAGAATTCTGCATGATTGAAATGATAAGGTTTACAATAAATAATAGATAAGACTTACACAGTGAAGCATCTTTAATATACCTAATTATAACATGAGTTGAACAGGTGCATGTTAGAATTTTCAAAATCAGGACTTGTCAGTTAACAAGTAGCCAAGGATGGGACGATGGTCCTTGAAACATGTACTACCAAAAAATCTGGTAAGTGAAGCGTAGTGTCAAGTTCAACTCCTGTCATAATAAGATTTAAAATTATTACACTTAAAAACGGAATCTGTGAAGGAGTTACAAAATATAATAGTTAAGAATTAAATTAAATTGTTTTCGGTGGATCACGTGCTATTTCTTTCTTCAATCTTCATGACGTTTCGGTCTTTTCCTTCAGACCTTCCTCAGGTGATGGTTTATATCATGCCGAGAGGAGTATTGTCCGTGCCACAACATCTGCTTCCATCTTTACATAGAAGTAAATAAAAAATTAGTATACTGGGAATGCTTGCCAATCCACTCCCCAGGGATCTCGTAAGGGGATTCCTCTATAACATCCATTGGTGGAAGTGGAATATGTTATGGAGGAATCCCTGTATGAAATCCCTGGAGAGTGGATTGACAAGCATTCCCAATATACTAATTTTTTATTTACTTCTATGTGTGCGCATTCCACTAAAGACAGAAGCGGATGTTGTGACATGGACAATTGAAAGTACACAGACAGGCAAAAAAAACCGATCACTTAAAGAAATTTAAAAAAATTAAGTTTAAATAAAAATTATGTAGTAGGCCTATTGTTTGAAATAAAATTACAGCGATTGTATACGTTTTTAAGATTAAAATTTAATGACACATTTCACACTTAATTCCCCATGTTACCTCTTCACCGTGGTGAATGGTGAGCCTAAAGTTTCAGCGGCATAACGGAGGCTGCGTCCATCATCAGTTAGAGCAACAGCTTTGGCAACATCTTCGAACTGAGAGGCATTTATTTCAATTAAACTTACTGACAGAATCACTTCGATGTGAAGGG
This sequence comes from Ectobius pallidus, assembly GCA_964059195.1. NCBI lineage: Eukaryota > Metazoa > Arthropoda > Insecta > Blattodea > Ectobiidae > Ectobius > Ectobius pallidus. The sequence continues at coordinate 100,279,380 of CAXKWD010000010.1, forward strand.
AGACAGTTTCCTTTCAGTTTGGAAGGAAATGACGCAATACAACAATGAAACACCTTGCAATATGTATGACAAGCTAGTGCACATAATCAGATTGGAATCGCCCTATTGCGATGATTTTTTTGTTTTGTTTGGTGATAAAGTGAAGATATGAAGAAAGCAGATATGCTGTATCTACAACTAATGGTTCAATAAAAATAATACTTCATCCTCGCCAACAACAATGTATGAACATCCAATCAAAATTATGTTTAATCTTAAAATTACAACAAATTTTACAGTGATCTTTTTTTTTTTTGTCGGTCAGTGTATATACTCCTCTCAGCACGATATAAACAATCACCTGAGGAAGGTCTGAAGGATAAGACCGAAACGTCGTGAAGATTGAAGAAAGAAAAATAACATGTGGTCCACAGAAAACAATTTAATTTAATTCTTAACTACATTAAACAGTGGAAATCAGGACCAATATGACAGATTTATGAAAATAAATAATAACTTCATATTATAAGTAAAAACATGACTGGAAGCTGAAAGGAAAATTAAAAGAAGAAAAAATCACATTACTTACTGGTCCAATTCCCGCAAAGCTTGGTCAAGTTCTACTTTCTCATCCTTCTTTTCCAGCTTAATTTTATCTCCATCTGTTTTGTTTCGGCATTCTAAGAGGCAATTCAATACTCTACTATGTTGATCAGTCCGACAGTTTGCTCGGAGGAATGATTCAAGCTCACTCCACATTATTCTGTACTGTTCATCTCTGTAACAATGAAATGAACTCTGTTAATATCTGCAAATGATCATCTAAAAGTGGAAAACAAGGTAGATCCGATCGGAAAGATGAATATTTTGGATTACTTGTGAACAAGAATATTTTAGGAGAGCAATTCTTCTGACAATGGGATTTGAACCTGTGACTTTTGGCTTTCTGTGCTGATGCTCTACCAAACAAGCTAGCCGGAGTTCGATTCACAGCATCAGATGGAAACTCTCTCCTATGAACACCCATAATGGTCAACCTGACTAGAACACTTTTACGACATAACAGTATTGTGAAGCATACTAATTAATGAAATGATGTTTTGACCAGATTTCCAATCCATTTAAAAATAAGAACTCACTATATTTTATGCTATAACAGGTGAATTACTACATCAACTGATATGTTTCTTTAACAAGATATGTATACTGACTACTCTTAGAAACACAGTATACTGCTTTACAGTTTTTTATACACAAAGGTCATGAATGTAATTTTTTGTGTTCACAATGCCCTGCTATTAAATTAGAACTCTTTTACCGGTACATGTTTCAAAAAACATTCCCATAATTTCATTTAAACTTACTCTCAAAAACTATTTCAAGAGGTATTTCTAAGAATATGGTAAATACTAGTGGGAGTAAATGCCTTTCATGGTAAAAGTAAAAGTTTAAAAACCTTTAAAAACATCCTGCGCTATTATTGAATGCGTTGAAAGAGATATGAGGATATCATCAGACCTCAAAATGAGTCAAAGACTGTGCAACAAACTTTCAAGCCTTACTGCACAAATAATAGTAATGCAGTCTTTGCTCATGCACATGCAAGTATAAAATCTCTCCTCAGAAGTTATTTTTGAGTGAATGTGTGTATTGTAAACAGTTTCATTCTCTGCGATCTAAATAATCAGTCTTCAGGTATAGCTGATCGGGAATTTTCATGGCTCACAAACATACAGGACGGGCTGCTTTTTGGAATACCAGCTGAAGCATAATGTGGAAATACAAAATTAAAATGAGTACGAATAAAAATTCACGGATATCTCAGAATGAAGTACAAAAGGAATTATATGCTTAGCTTTCTTTTATCAATATCTTATTTTTCTTGAAGAGGTGCAATTAGGTCTTCGAAATTTGAATACCCAGTTTAAAAAAGCACAGTTATTACGGTCGTGCAGGGGAATTTAAATCAGAAGCGGCAATGGGTTAAATGCAAAGTGATATTTACCTTTTGGGTCCTTTGCCTCTCTGTCCCATATTTGGAGTTTGTAAAGATTCATTCTTTGTTTCCAAAGTCATCAGACTGTAAATAACTTGTTTACACTGTACAACTTCCTCATCCGTGAGTTCTTCTTTAACCAGAAGTGAGGGCAGTGGATCAATATACTGAAATCATACAGATGCGCATTAGTTGCATCAGATGTGTTTGAATACATCATATAGAACTGAAGTCTTAAGTTTAAGAAAATTCAGGTAATGTACACTCGAGTGCAAGGAAACTTTCTGATGCTTCTGGTTTGGTTTAGAAGAAACCAAAGCTGGCAATGAATCTCCTATCATTTGTGATCCACACCAGCTATGGGTGAGGCAACCTCTTATTGGTGTGAGTTTAAGTCTGACCATATGCATTATCGTCTATGAACGAAGCTCAGGTGAGCGATGAAAGGGAGAATTTCATTTCAGTGGCTACAAGACGTCCATCACAATGAAAGTTTATACCAACTCCTGGATGAGCCCGAATCTTATTGATGACTTAAGTTTGGCACCCAAACATTATCCACGAACACAGGGCGGCTTCATGTTCAGGAGCAAAGGATTAAGGGAAATAAGACACACATTAAGTGAAGGGTTGATGAAATTGCCTTGTGAATAGTGTCTTCTATATTACTCATACAGTCATCTGAAGTGAATAAAGAACATGGACAAGAAACAGAAAGCTATTTCCCATATCAAACAAGGTTAATTTTACTTCTGAAATCATTATGTTCTCTCAATGAATCTGGGGGTTCTTAGATGTATCCGCCATCATGAAAAATAGGAGAGGGGCAGGGGTGGGGAGTGGCCAGACAGTGAAGAGACAGTTCAGAATTTCCTTACCAACATAAACCACTGTGCACTGGAAAGACTCCATGCACTCAAGTGTACATTACTTATTGCAGAACTATTTGGAAATATACTTACATTTTTCAGGTTGAAAATGAACGTGGAAGATATGGTAATTGGCCAGTACTTTGTATGTCGGTCTAACCTTGCTCTCATCCTGGTCAGAGGTGTTTCAGTCTCTGTCTCATCAAACCTTCGTTTCAAAGGCACCAGTTTGTTGTTTTGCATCAAGACACCAAAATCCTTTAAATATATAAGATGTATTCAGAAAGAACAAACTTCATACACAATAGCCATTTAAAAAAATTGCAATGTAGAAAGTGCATGTTGCTGTTCTGGCAAAGAGATTTTCGGATGGAAAATGTTTCTATTCAGTTGCAGCAAATAGCATTAGACTGAATATTCCATTCATACGCCCTGAATTCGATACTGACCAATAACATTTAACAATGCCTTGGATATTGACCAATCATGATTGTTTTTCTTATAATATACTTTCTAGGGTTGAAAGGATACAATTTTATCTGATAAAACATCAGCTCGTTTCTGGACATGTAAGGTATCAACGTGCAATGATTAATAGATCACTGCAGTGAACAGAATAAAAACACATTACTTTATACAAACATAACTTGTTTAAAAATTAAAATAATATAAATGTGCGTTGATTAAAAACACAATTTTGATTCAGTGGAAGCCAGTTCGTGTCGTTTTATAGCGTTCTGAAATAAGCAACTATGAAAGCCCTCATCTTGTGGCACACAGTATTGGTAGAATTGGGAAATCGAAATTCATGGACTGTTCATTCATGTAGTATGCTGTGAACTCATAGATGACAGAATATTGACAACAAAGTAAGAAAATAATTATTATTAAAAATCCATTACATTTTTATTTATGGAATAGTCTTAATAAATCCTACTCAAGATTAAGAGTTACAATAGATCATTTATATACAATATATAGATAAACTTGTAATCTCACTGTAAAAATAAGGTGAACTACCGATTATTTGTGTTGCACAAAGTTACTGAAAAAAACAAATACAGTCGAACTTAGGTAATTTGAAGATGAAGGCACAGCAAAAAAAAAAGAAAACGAACCAACCACAATTTCGAACTAGAAAAGTTTCAGAAACATGAAAACAGACAAACTTAGTAGATTAATTTTTTTAAGAACCTACAAAAATCATTATGTAAACTCAGTTTGATATTAGAAAAATAAAATGTAATTATCAGTAGGAACCGTATTTTTAGGTAAAATAATACAGCTGATTTCGATGTTAACTTCTAACAGGATGTAGGTATTTTGTAAAATAAAAATATTTGGAGTATTTATACAAAATTACCCTTAGCCCCATCTAGTACATAAAGTCCCTCATTTCTGTATTCTTCTGCTCTCTAATGAATCATCCTAACTTTCAATTTTGGTATGATTTATATACCAAAAAATGATAAATATAATCAAAATTACTATTAAAGAATTTCAGATAGCTATTTGCAAACAGAAGCCCCAATAACTGTGGATAAAATATAAAATACTAGGAGGTGCCCGTGGCTTCGCCACGATAATTCTTTTAAAAATTAAAAATTAAGAGTATAATAATTATTAAAGCATTATATTTATTAACACTTGCACGCGAATCATTCATAAACTAAGCCATTAATAATTAATGAAACAGCTAAAATTCCTGCTTTAGAGTACATTCCACGACATGAAAGCGCCCCCCTGGGAAAACTATATCAGAATCGATTATGCAGTTCCAAAGAACCTGTGAACACATAATACGTATTGTTTCTCAGCTGTTTATTGACATGAATATGATGTGAATTTTATTTTATCAATTCAGTGTAATTTTCAGAAATTATATAATGTTTCAAGGGAAGGAATGGTTTGTTTGGATTATTATTATCAGCGATATTTCAAGAGATAAAACCATCAATATTTTACAGTTGTTGCCCCCGGCTTCGCCCGCCATTATTCATTGACTCCAGGATTTTTAAGAAAATTACACTGGTAGATTATTAAAAATGTTTGTGGTTCAGAGCTATGAAAATTGTAAGTAAAAATAAAATTAGAATATTTGTTCATTGTGTTCATTTCACTTAGGCCTTATATAATAAAGAAACGGTTTTCCTCCCTAATTTTGTAGTCGTCATGAAAGTTTAGATTGCGAGAGACGAACATCGCTGAGTATACCCAATGTCTCACGAAGCGGGCGAGCAAGCACGCTATTTAGGGCCGTTGAATTGTATAAGAGTAGATGTTGAGTCTTTGTTGCACTTGATCACAGATTCATAGATATCCCAAACTCGGCACAGATGTACCAGAAAAGGAGTGAATCTGACCTCTGAATACCATACGTTCCTCAGTTTTTGTTATAATCGATCACATGTAGAACTTAAAAATTGACATAAACATACTGTCCATAAAATAGACAATGTTTTTAGCCTTAAAATGGTATAAAGCATATCATGCCATCTGCTGACAGAAAGCTAGAACTAAAAGAACAGGAATCTGTTGCTCAACCCATCTGGCAGCCGTAAAATACCATGATTTTTATATTGATTTATAACTTGCAAATTGATTTAACAAATATTGTACTGAATACCAATCAATAGGTAATCTCTTTTGCTTTAAAATGTTGTAAGGCATGTCATGCCATCTACTGACTCAATGATAGAACTAAAAGGAAAAAGGAATCATTGGCCCAACCTGACTGGCAGTCACGATGGTATAAATGCAGGGACAGTTTAAGGATCCCACAGTACCCATAGCAATGGGAGGCTCCGAGCTCAAGGGGGCCCTTCATCGCAGTCTTGCAAAAAAATGGTAAAAAGCAATTTAAAATGGCTAACTTCCTGAAAGTTAAGACTTAACTGGACATTTCTTAACAAATTGAAAAGGAAAGCTACACTTTTTTTTAAGTTTGTGGCAGTTAACTTTCATAAAATAATAAAAATTCAGGCTATACTCTGGATATCAGAAATAACAATAAAACACTGCAAAAGAAAGAAAAGGCCATATTAAAAATAATATATATTTAATAGGACTAAAACTCTTTCTTATTCAGTCTTCAAATTCTGCATGTTGATATTCTATTGTGACTTCATTTTAGTGAGAATAGGCTAGACTTTTGACGTTTGATTTGTAAAAAAATTTGTACCGTAAATCCTAGGAAACAATTAGATTAACATTTTTATTTATTTTTTATTTTTACATTTTGTTTTGCAAACAAAATACAGTAAATTTCAATTTACAAAAATGCCATTGCCTTATTAACTCTAAAGTAGTATGTGAAACTAAATTATCAAAGGAAATTTATATAATAGCTGCATTACATAATAAATAGGTTAGGCTTGATAAATCTGCAATGCATGTGAGGGGGTCCCAACAGTAAATCTTGCAGGGGGCTCTGGAATTCCTTAAACCAGCCCAGTATAAATAGACTTGTACTTTGCTCGTGACTGGCAGCCATGATAGTAGGCTAAGGGATTAAGTAGACACAAAATCTTACTGTGATTCTATAATCTGTGACTCTGCCACCACAGCCCTCACTGATTGATGGCGGGTCTTCCAAAACACTCCTTGCAGTGGATAGCGTGTGGATGAATATCTCACCTCCGTGAGCTGCCAACAAGTGAGATATCATCTTCCCTCCTGCTTTTCGAGGCATTTCAAGCATTACAGAACGTCCGTTCAGCAAAAAATTGATGAGGCAAGACGATGGCCGGCTAAAAAAATTAAAATAACCTCTGATACAATTGATGTAAGCTAAAATTGCATCCACCAAAGGGATGACGTATTCTGTGTTCCAATAAATACCCATAATTGACAGTCAGTATGAGTGTTATTACAGAAGTTTTGAATTGACTACTGAACTTTCAATCGGTAACACTAATTTTTGTGAAATATACTAATGGTGGATCAGGTGAAGTCAGTATGAAGAAACATGAAGTGGGAAGTTAACTAGCCAGTGAATATATGGTTTTTATAATGTCTGAGAGTCTCTCAGGCTTCCATTTGGGTGAATGGATTTAGATATTCCGAGCTTTCAGCTGCTACTAGCTCTGCAGTCATCTTCTGGGAAGAAGTGAGCTAGTTGAAGAAGGCAGAACTGCTCGGAGTGGGGCAATTAGGAAGGAGGAATTGATTGGTATGAATGGCCATTTCTCATTGATTCATGTTGTAGAGCTCTCATCTCTTGCTGGTCGATGTCTGCTTAAAATATTCAATGCCCGTTTCCACGCCTGGCTGGAACAGGGACACCAGCCTCCTACATGAACCAATGAAAACTGGCCATTCAATACCACCCCATTCCTGCTTCCTGACTTGCCCATTCCCAGCAGTTTCCCAACTATATATTAAACCCACCATTTTCGACTAGCTCACTTCCTCCCAGAAGATGGCTGTAGAGCTTGTAGCAGTTGAAAGCTCAGAATATCTAAATTCATTTACCCAAATGGAAACCCGAGAGACTCTCACCCTAGTCACTGAGTGTTTAACCTGGGATTGGAAAATAGTATAACAATAACAAGAGTATTGCCTAGCTGTACTCTGCCAATTCGTGCATTTGCCACATCTCTTCTGGTGGGAGTAAGCGTAGACTGACATTCATTTAATTTTTTAAATTAATTTCTACTTTAATTTCATGGTCTTGCATTTGGAGCTGGCAGGTGATTTTTTCGATGGTTGGTCATTTCATGCAAAACAGTAAGTCAAAATCCCTCCTGGTGACAATTTTCTATTTTATTTTAATGTATTTTCGTTCTAACAGGATTCTATATTACAAACAAATTTTTAGAGCTTTAGAAAATTAATAGTTTTTATGATAAAGGATTTGATGTATTTTGCATTAGTCTGTTTTTGTATTTCTTTTTTCCTGACTTCATCATGGTTCACAATACCTTTTTGAAGGTATGAATGCAAAGCAAAAATATTACTTGTAATTCTTTAGAACAAAGTTTACGTGAAGAAATATAATCACTGAGACAATTTATAAAGCATATTTTAATAAAACAGGCTTCTTAATTGGTTTGAAACTTTTAAAGGAGTAGTAGTAGAAGTGTATACATCCTGTAAGAGTTATATAATGGAATCTACAAAAAATGTGTTTGTAACAAATTAAAATGTACTCACTCTGTAATTATATTCCCACCTGTAATACAGTCACACTATGGACTACTACAATCATGTGACTATGTGGTACATTACAACTTGTGAATAAGCTTTGGTTTGCAACTTCTCATTTTAAACCTTAAGACAAAACTCACAGTTGAATGACTCGTATGTTTTTCAAGATTCCATCATGAAATTTAATTGTCAATTTTAGGAAGTCCTATCACGTGGTAAATAAAGCATCTTAGATAAAGAACTGGTTTTCCCAGTATAAATATTTAATTCTTGTCAGTTTTCATTAGTTACTCTAGACAAAAATCCTTGGATATAAAATATGTAAAGCTCTTTTTAGATTGATACACATTTTATTTTATTTCCTTGAAGCAAGTGCTTTTCAGAATATTTGAAATGAATATCTATTTTAATGCCCCTAACACTTCATCTCTACAGGTAAACCACCAATCGTATTACTTTCATATTTGATCACCAATTTCCATAATCAGAAATTGTGAAATTCATTGAGACGCGATAACACAAATTATTCTGATTTGACAAATATTTGCAAACTTTTCTGTTACCGCAGCCCTTAACCCTATGAAATGTACTTTTGAATCATGAAATAATGCAAATTCACATAATACAGCAAAAAATGAACATGATAACACTTTTTTTAAACAATTTCTAGTAAAATTTGTTCTATTTGGACAAAACCTTAACATTAACCTATTTTTAAGGAATATTTTCGTAATTTTTTGTATTTACTACCTCATGACTTTGTCAACAAATAAAAGAGTTGGCCATTCTGCCTTAGCGAGGCAATTTGTGCTCCAAAACGAACTGCTCACTGCACATCATGCAGCCAAGAAGGAAGAAATACAGGATCAAACTGCAATGCAATGCATGATGCGGCACTTTCAGAATACATGTTTGAAATGAGTAAATGTTTCCTACAAATAAAAATACATACGACGGGAAGTTAGAATAATTCAAGATGAGAATAACAATACCTGGCTTTTAGTAGGGTAATTCGTAATTATTATAATAAATGGATAATATTTGCATATTCGTTGATCATATTTTAAAAATAACAAATACCATTGAAATATTGAAATTTTAAAACAAATTTCGCTAAAAACTAATATGAGAAGTAATATAGTACTAAAATGTGCAAAAAACTTGAGACCCCAATTTTAAATTTTGTGTGAAATGACCCTGTTGTTTTTAATTTGAAATATGTACCTTGTAGCAAGCTTCAAGTTAGGTTTCAACCTGATCTGATAAGTGAAGGCTCCTGAGAATTACTACCTAAGTATTAAACAAGTGGACAGTTAATCCAACAGTTAAGTGATCGAAAACCAATTAAGTTTCTATGTGAAATATCAGAATATTAGTCTAAAATACCTGTTGACATCAACAGGAGTAATGCGATGCATTGCAGTGCAATTTTGCATTTCAGATGCACTACAGCCTCTTGGGGTACACCACTTCAGTGTGACAGTCTCATAATCCGCACCTTCTCGTTGTGTCCGGATCAATGCAGAATCAGCTGCATTACCTAGGATTAGAAAACAAATTTATTCAACACACTTGTCAAATCCAAAAAAGTAAAAGTTGATTAAATAGTAGAATATTAATTTATTACAACACTATGTAATGGACAACATTCAGGAGTTCACTGCTGTATTTTAAGTTCCTTTTTTATATTTAACTTTTTAAGCTAGACACAATAAAGATTCTTTCTTGTCTTTAAAAAAAGTTTTGTTTTTATTGCAAATTGGCTGAATTTATGTGGAGCTGTTTGTATCATGTTATTTCAATTACTAAAGTGGCCCGCAGGTTCAGCTGTTATACCAAATCAAACATGCTTGAAATCTTTGTGCTTGTACAACCTGTTTGAACATGTGTGTTACTGCTTGTGCAATGCGAATGACTTCAGTTTGTCCAAAGATATGAAGATGTCTAACATGTCTGAGTAAAGAAATTTTGCTGGAAATTTTTTGAGCTGTACAAAAGTTTATTAGTGCTGTGAAAGATGAAGACTATAAGACTACAAGAACAGAAACTTAAAAATGCTGCTAATGAAACAACGGTTGAAACTAAAGGAAATAGAACCAATTGCAAGTAGTTAAATGGTTATTGTGGCAAAGGTTCTATATGATGCCAGTTATAAATTTATTACACACTATTTTACTGGTCATGATTTTGAAGAAAATACTTTACTATTTCACCTGGTTGTGTTTTAACTTTACAATATGAGTAAAAGATAAAGGATACAAGACTAACAACAATATCCAAAGAGGAGGAAAATGATTCCTACTGTTCACGTAGGCTTTGGAATTTTGGAATAGAGGTACCACCACAGTTACTACTAAAGCATTAAAGCATTACATGCTTTTTCACTCATTTCTGCAAACTAAATGCACAATGAGTTGTATAGTGATTCCCACGCAAGAGTTGGCCAATGACGCGGATTCCTGCAGCGCGGCGGGCACAGCTCCAACTCCCGAGCGATCGGGTGAAATATCTACGCTAATAAAGCCGTGATCAGTGTAATGATTCAGGTTCTCACATTTACAGTTAAAATTACAATGAAAATAAACATGTACCTCATCACAAGAGATGTTGGAAATGTTCTCCTCTTGCATCCACACAATACTGACACCTTTTTAGGAAATTTTCTTTCACGCGCGTAAGTTCAGCATCCGAGTCAGAGTTCATTTCTCTTGTGATAGGCCTATGTGACAATGCATTAGAAGACAATATCACAAGAGAAATTAACTTTATCTCGGAAGCTGAACTTATGCACGTGAAAGAAAATTTCCTAAAAAGGTGCCAGTATTGTGTGGATGCAGGAGGAGAACATTTCCAACATCTCTTGTGATGAGGTAGGCCTACGTGTTTATTTTCATTGTAATTTTAACTGTAAATGTGAGAACCTGAATCATTACACGGATTGCGCTTTATTAGTGTAGATATTTCACCCGATCGCTCGGGAGTTGGAGCTGTGCCCGCCACGCCGCAGGAACCCGTGTCGTTGGCCAACTCTTGCGTGGGACTCACTGTAGTGAACTGACAACACCATGTTTGCACAAGCATAACACAAACATCTGCTCACAATGTAAGCAATGCCTTTAACATATGAATGAAAACCTTCACACTTCTGGCTAAAGTCTTATACACATAAGATGTGTATGTGTATACTACATAAGATGTAGTACATTATTACATATATATGAAGAATTATGAACAACAAAACATGTCTTTTCTGTTTCTGATTGCCCTATTGGAAGGTTAAACAAAGGTTGCACACAAAAGATAACATTTAAAAAAAAATCGCAAACCTTTGATCTCTATGGATAGAAAGAAAATGTTCTATAACTCTGCAGTCAAAAGGATTCATTTAAATGATTTTTACTGTTCATGTAGGCTTTGGAATTTTAGAATAGAGATGAGATGGCAAAAGCACCTTGTTTTACTAACCTTTAAGTATAGCAGTGTGTGCAGCAGAAGCATGAAATATCTCCACATCATAATTCGCTGATGAACTTGCATTCTGCTCCTCTTTCATTGGTATGCCAGTCACTGTGGTAGACCCAAGATCATAGTGACTGAGGATTAAATTTGACAGTTTAGCTGCTATCTGACCCCCAGCCTTAACTGAATGAACTTCAGTTGTCAAAATGGCAGATAGCTGTAAAAAGAGTATTACGGTATCAATCCCAAATTAGAAGTTTCTTTCTATATGCTATCTAAGGAAACTATCCATACTCACTTCTCTAGGAGGATGACCTGTCACTTGAGACTCTACGTTGTTAGGATAAACATTGATAATCACAAGATGACAATGATGTACTGTGATCAAACTGTAAGAAAGCATAACCATAAGTAATGATGCAAAGTAATATTCTGGAGCAGAAAGCATTTTATTTTCACTTAATATACACCATGTAGAATGAGGATTGGAAATTTAATAATGACAACACATATATAAAATCAAGGTGAACTACACGAACTTCAAATCACTTTTGTTGGACGTTGGTTGGATATCCAGCATACTTCAGACCAAATAGAAGCCTTCTATCACTCTGAATGCCTCCATAGTAACCAGAAGAAATTGAGTTGGTTCTGTCAACCGGTCTAACATAAATTCTGTATCTGACAGAAATCCAATGATAAAACTAATTCATTACTTAAAATTAATCTTGATTTACAATAATATGCAATAACATAATGAACTGTTTCAAGATTGCTTAAAAATTTTTACTTATGATGAATGATTGAGTGTAATGCATAACTGAACCTCTGCTGGAAGGAAGTGAAGAATAAGTGACAGGTTTTGACCCAACTTGCTCCTTTTCAGTATGGAATGATTAAGCCCCCCTCATTTTTAATTCTACTTTGATTCAATTCTAAATTTTCTATTGATTTTTCCTTCTTCAATACATGCAGGGAATTGAAGTGTAAATATGATTTGTTTTCAAAACAAAAGAGTATCGGCTTGTGAGTATTTGTATGTAAATGATTGCAAGAGAAAGTGTATTTAAATAAGATTAAGTTTGGAATTAACTCGTTTTGGAAATTAAGTTATTTTGTTTTAAAAGGGGTGTTTTTTTAATTATTTTAAAATCAAAGCTTCATGCAGTGTAAATATTTCAACGAATGTTTTGTTTTTCAATATAATTTATAAAATTGTTAGCCCTGAAGTTGATTTTATGTTATGTATTAGCAATCCCTCTTTAGGTTAGTTCCCTTTAATTTTATTTGTAACAACGAAAGAGTGGGATGGATAATGAAATGTAAAGTTCTTGTCTCTACCTTTTTTTTTTAAGTAAGAGTCATTTGATGAATGTTAAATAAAGATCACCTTGCTAATCAGAAGTGAAGAAGAATCCTTTATGTAAGAATATTAACCAATAAATGTATAGCCTATATTTTTTAGTAAAAAATTGTCATGATTTTAGCCTCCAGTTAAAAAAATAATAATTTTGGTGCCCCGAGTTGTACCTAGATCTAAATCTGGGCACTTTGATTTACTGTGAACTACTAGGCTCCCCTTCCTTTCCTGATTACCTCTGTGGGTGGCCCAGTAAACATCAAACCTTTGGGAGGGGCACTTAACGTAACCCAAGTTTCAGATTCAGAGTTAGGGCAGTTTTGAGGTACAGTACCAAGAACACAGGGTTGCGGGGCATCACCACATTCCCTTGGTCCCTCTCAACCAAGAGCCCAAGGGTTGCAGCACAACACCAGCAACTTCTAGACCAAAGGCCAAAGGACAGGACGGGGGAGGCCCATAGTAGTGCACAGCAGGAGCAGGCCCAAAGACCAGGATGATAACGAGAGGGGAAAAGGAAAGTCCATTGGAGAGTGTTGGTGAAATGAATGAAAGGGGCAAAAGGGAGAATCGCTGAGATAAACCCCCCCACTGTCACGGCTTTGTCCACCATAAGACATCGGAACTAAGTACAATACATACTGATCAGATCCTGCAGCAATCTTGTTCTGCTGGAGAAGAACATTCTGGAAGATTTCTTCCAGACTCTTCATACTGCTGTTGTCCCTTGCAGATGTAATACATATCACACGACACCTGTTCAACACTTTGCTGGCATTCTCTGTAAGAGAAGTCCTCTTTTCATGTTGAATGTCTGAACACTCGCACAATGCTTCAATGGCTGCTCTTAGTCCATGTATAACTGAATAATCTGCAGACTGGTGAGTTCGCGGTGGAATACCCATAGTGGCTAATGCATTGAGTAGCTGGAAAGGGAATGTAGTATAATTAATTAATTTTAAAAATATAATATTAAAAATATTAAATCTTAAACATAAACAATTAAGACAAGATTTTTTTATAATAAGCCCAATTAATTTCAATTTTCTAATTAAGATGATTCTGTTCAAAGTACTGGTCAATCATATTCGTTAATTTCCCATATTATAGACCTATTGTTACAAGAGGTCTATGAGAGTATTTCATGTATAGGGAAAATTCTTTTTAAAATTATTATATTTCGGTGTAATTAACTTATTACCAATTTGGCGGTGTTATATTTAAAAATTATATGCAAAAAATGAAAGTTTTATAATGCATTAATTAACATTATTTTGAAGTAGGCTACCACTATCACGCTCAGCTTAATTTGAACTTCCTGCCTCTTATATTTTAGTTTATTGCAGGTAATACTAATTTTTTTAAATGTTCATAATGAATTATGTCTGCAAGCATTTAGGCAACAAACATTACTTTAAGATTAAATTATTGTTGTTCTGAATTTTCTGAATAGATAATCTTAATGAATAAAATATTCAGTTCAATTTATGTTTCTTTTGATATATATACAAAAAAAAGGCATTGGAAGAGGACTGAATCAGACTATCACAGTGCCGGGAGTCCACTTGGTGTGTTTTGCATCGTACATTAATCGTAAATTTCTTAATCTTTGGCTTTCTCTGTGAGCTGTTCGTTATGGAACAAAAAACTGTTACTCTGCCTTAACATATTCTTCTATGCCATCATGGCCAATGCATTCAATTTGCAGCCAACATCTCAAGGAAACCACATAAATTATGAAAATATTTTTTTAAAAATGGATTAATTCATCCAAATATAACAATTTTTGCCAAATTTTTCTAAAATTCACATTGTTATGTGAATTCACATTATTTTGCTATTCAGAAGTGCTGTAAAATGAAATTCTGCAAATATTTGCAAAGTTCAGAAAAATTTGTTTATCGCATCCTGCAAATTTCACAGACCTACACCAATTGTACACAATACTGAATGTTTTATTTTATTAACTCTGACTCGAGAGTTCTGCCGCCTGAAGGTCATCTAATTTTTCAATAGGGGTATCCTGTCTACGGAAGTATCACAGCAAACAGGACTAGTGTTAGGCTAACAGAATCCCTCACACCATAACTTATATCATAGGCTACATAAAAGATTGCACTTATCCAAAAGATTTCTTACATATTTTACGAAAGTAATAAACAAGACTGACAAACCAAATTCTGTGGTTTGCTGCGAGCTACAAAATGATTATGTGTGACTTGAGGCTTTCCTGGTTTGAGAATATTATTATTGTTTCTCAGGCTTCCAAACAGGTGAGTAAAAGGATTGATTTGAGTTTTTAGCAAGTACGGTATTTCCACTGCCATCTTCTGGGAGAACTGAGCTGATACTTGGAAATATCTGTGTTGTATAGGAGAGACAGGACATGTGTAGGATGGGAGGCCAATATGAAAATCAAAAAGTGAAACAATTAAATGGAGAGCACTGATTGGTCAAAAAGGAAAACATTTAATTTAATAGTAGAATGAAATGTGATATAAGCCCTTTTCATGACCAATACTTTATTTGGGAATGAGTGAGGCCAATATTGGCTGCCAGTCTTGGCTAAACTGTAGACCACCATCCCTATTGAAATTTTGGACTTGGATCTGGATTTTCAAAGCCTCTGCTACAATACGCCCCCTGCAAGTATCTCAGCCTTCCTTTGAGTCTAGTCTGGTCAAACAGGATCTTGTAGCCAGTGCTGACACAGTGCTGGGACACTGTCTGACTTGACTGAGCAATACACTCTGACGCATTGGACAGAAGGGCCACACCATAGAGGAAAGATGCAATGAACATCACAGATGCATCAAGCTGTGATAACCAAACAAGTCTGCAGTGGCTCAGAACTGAGTTGACAATGACCACAAGATCTAATTTGACCAGACCAGAATCCTGGGCAGAATATTTAGAGCTGTCCAGCAGAGGATAACCTGATGGGGAAAACTCAGAAGAAACAACTCTTGGAAGAAGAAACACAGATTTAAGACAGCAGACCAAAAAGACGACTAAATGCTGATTAACTGACAATAAACTTTGTAAAACCGAACAAAATTGTAACAGAATGAGAATGTCTAGGTAGAGAGAGCCATAATCTGAGGTTTCCAAAGATCCTTTTCTACCTGAAAACAACCAGCAAACAAAGATTAAGCTCTCCAAGCCTCTAACAGCAGTAGATTTAGTAGTTGGTTAGTAGAGTAGCATAGTTTTTGTAAAATCCTGAACTCCAATAGTAGTAGCAGAGTTTGTATTTAGAAGTAATATTGTTAGTACCGTAGTTAAACCTTAGCAGAATACATCCTTGTATAAAAGCCTGATCAAGCTGATTTATTATTTTATATAATAATAAATTAAAATTAGATGCGCACAATGTGCATTAGTATATATAGCCTACTGTCCGCGTACAGTTCAGCCTAGGCAGAACTGCGTCAGCGACACTGATCTGTTAGTGCACATTGTGACGTGATATTTGTCACATCTGCCTCCGCACAATTCACAAATGCACTCGTCCGTTGCCTCATGGAAGATCTTCTGTCTGCAAATGCGGTGGTGAAAACCATGCACCGCAAGCCGCGTCACCATGTGTCTTAATTCGTATTCTGGTTGCATCCAGTCTCTTGTACGCATGGCCATGGTAGAGTAAAAATCCTCGTCAATGTTATCCTGCTTTGCTTGCAGCTCCAGAACTAATTCCTTATATGCTACTGTAGATGGTAGGAGCATCTGCAATCTTAGGTCTTGTACTAGGTACGTTTCCCTTGCCAAAACATAGGTGTATCGAGATCTTGCATATTTGGAGAGCCCGAGAACCCTTTTTAGGAATCTCGCCTTTAGGTTTTCCACTTCCCCTAGCTGCCGTTTTGATAGATGTTCCCAAACTAATTCCAGTCCGTAGGTGAGCACTGGAACAACTTTCGCCTGGAATAATTTCATAGCAGTGGTGACTGACATTCGCGATATGTTTCTTATGTCGCTTATACTTCTTATAGCCGCAGCAAGTCTTTCCCTGATATGTATTCTGAAGGCTGTCGCAGTTGCTTGCAAGGTGATTCCCAAATACTTGAAATGACTCCGTGGCCGTAACAGCTGTCCCTTGCACGTTATTACTTCTTCTCTGCTCAATCTGCCGCCTTTTCTAAAGACTACTAGCTCTGTCTTTTTCTCATTTATTGTCAGATCATTTTCTTCCGCCCATTCAGTGATGAGGTCCATCGCTTTCTGTAGGTCTCTCACATTTTCTGAGGCGCAAGCCATATCATCCGCATAGATGTAGATGCTCGTGTCCTGTGCACCTTCTTTGATTTTAGCCGTTATATCACTTGTGACAATGTTGAACAGTAATGGGCTTAACGGATCGCCCTGTAACACACCAACCAAATATTTAAAGTATTGGTCATAAAAGGCCCTATACCACATTTCATACTACTACTGAATTTAATTTTTTTTCCTTTTCAACCAATCAGAACTCTCTGTTTAATTGCACCACTATCCAATTTATTTATTGGCCCCCACCCCACATAGCATGCCATGTCTTTCATATTTCCCAATATACATTTCTCCCATACGATGGAAGCGGAGATAGCTGCTGAAAGCTCAGAATTAATACTCACTTTGTTGGAAGCTCAAGAAACCATAATACAGTACAAAATTGTATGCCTAGTTTTACATCAAAGAAAGCTTCAAGATATTGGGCAAGTTTACTTACATGACTCAAATTCTGTTGTCCAGGGCTCCATGTATTCAATACATGAGATGTCGAATCGCTTACCACAAAACGAATCTGCAAAACAAATATCAAAATGATTTAAACTACCCTTTTGTATGGACTGTCAACCATGTCTGGACTTTTGTTTTAGTTTTCAATTTCCTTTCACAAGTCTACAGGAAAACTAAATATGTACATACTATGTCATAAACTGATGTTTTAAGTAGCCTAACACATTGAAGACAATACAATCATATAACTTGAATACATAGCCTATGATTATTCGTTAATTTTCCAGGAAATGCATGCTGATATTAACTAAAAATCCCCATTAGAGTATTTTAAATACAGTTGGACTAAGCCTCCCTCCTGCTGGTTAATTTAATTAACTTGACCAGTTTCTGTGCACGGAGTCCTAACTTACCAGTTTCCCTTGTGGAAATATATCCCACACAATTCTGCAGTATTCAATAGCTGCTTCAACGCTGCATGTCCACAAAGATTTTGATATTGGTGCCAGAGGTATAAATGCAGGTCCTCTTGATTTGGTGAAATCAAATTCTATCATGCATTCACATGATATACCAAAGTATGGTGTATGGTCCAACACAAAGATGGTTTTGTGATTTGATGGATACATCCTGGGTAAGTTAGCTGTGAACGAGAACACAGATCAATACGATGTACTGACATGAGTCTAATCAAAACACAAAATTTTTTTAAAGCTGTGTTGTTGCAATATAAATTAGGGTTTATTTTAAAAAACTGTCAACACCGGCAAAATATAAACACAGAAACTAGGTTATGGAAGGCACATCAAATCAGAATTAACAGGTGTTCAGCAAGATAAGCAACATTCAGAGCACGCGTTACCTGTTTTCACAAAATTTCATTTCAAATTTGCAGTAACTCAACATGACATTTTTTAAAGCCTAAAATAACATTCAGACACTCTGTGGACACCCTGATTGTTCGCCTCATCGACTGCAATTTGAATGAATTTTGTAGTGGTAGCACTGACTGGTCAGGGCATCCATACGAAAAGCTCAATTTCCCCACTAACGAAACTAAAAATGTATCTTTTAAACGCGGGCGAAATGGTTGTGTTTCACGGCGTTCTCTCCGCGTTATTGGCAATTAGGTAAAACTCTCGTACATGTTAACACACCGGTTGCGCCGAAACCTGGAAGTTTAGAACCTTTGAATCTCCCTAGAAAGTTTGCAAGTAGGCTAGCCTCCACATACTACAGTTCTCTGTTTAAGTGTGTATATAGGCCTATACTTTTTTGACTAATGCGATCTGGACGTTGTCTATTGCTGTATGCGGCATAAGGCAATACAATTTATTCTTTTCTATACATTTCATATTTTTAAAAATATATTTTATTTATTTGCCATTCAGACCATATTGCCTATTTGAAAACGGGTCATTCTGGTTCTCTCTCATAATTCCATTCCATATTTTATAGAATGTACTTCAGTTGCAGATAATCAGAGATGTTTGCACATAAATATTTTGCATTACAATTTTCGGTTATAGATAAATCATTCCCACACTTCCTTTGAAGAATAAATTGTTACCTTCTTTAATCAGTTAGGAGACACTAAATTATATTATTATCCGACAGTGAGTTGACTTCATGCAAGAGTCATGTGAACTACTAGCCCAATATATTGTGTTAGATTGCTCATTTGATTACTGGTACTAAAATTAAGAAATATTTGACATAAATATTATGCATTAAATTATTGCTTCTGATATAGGAAACGTTAAACAAATTAACTTGAATCACCTAGAAACAATTTTTAGGAAATCAGAATAACCTGCTTAATATTAGAAATGGAATTTTTAAACCACCCAATCATAATATGATAAGCTTTTATGACTTTATAAACATAAAAATACTGTTACATTTTTATTCCATAGGCCAGGCAGAGCTTCTGACTTGCCAAGTTTCTTAGAGCTAATTGCTGAAAAGAGTTTGTTATAATATATATATGAATTCAAATGGAATAAATACACAAAAGCTAGCCTACCTCAGTAAAACTGCAGTGAAGGAACAGTCAAGAATTGTCAGTAATATTGTGCTTGTGCTTCGAAAGGAACATTGTTATATGAAAAATAATTTCTGTGTGATCATGGATTTTTGTGAGGAAAACAAAAAGAGTGACAAGTGAAGTAGTGCAAGTAATTATCTTGAAAGTGAACTTTTATTCCAGTCACGAAGATTCCACAACTGTACAAGTACGAGCTTCAGCTGTTATCTGTTAGTCGAATGAGCAGCAAATTTCAACACCTACGCCAACTAAAGGTATGAGTAAAGCAATGTTTCAAAATCACGGATGGGCAATTCCATGAAAATGTCAACTTTTGATTCTGAATACAAGAGTATGTTTACAGATAAAGTGAATGTATAATTTGGAGCTCTTACATTCATATTTCATGATATCGACCATACCCAATCTTTAATCAGTAATTCTTTGAGTATATTTTCTTTTATCAGTATTTCTGAGCACTGTAATTCAGAATTGCAGCCATTGCATCCTTCCATATTAACTGGATGTCCAGATAAGCAGGATTCAGATTAGCCGGACTTCACTGTAATGTATTTTGATAAATAGCTCTAGTAATAGTTTAATTTCAGTTTTCAGTTATTGAGCCCCCTAATATTTTCTTTATGTCTGTACAACGTTCGATGAAACAAAAAATTTCATACATCTATAATAACACAATAACATCTTCTCATATCATGGTTCAGAAATTTAGAAAGTTTTTGAGTATGGTGATCTTTCAGGGTGGTTAGACATATTTCTTTAATTAAATGGTTGTCAAGATAGAATGTTGCAAAACTGCATAGAAGGAAGAGCTCACAGGTATTGTGTCGAACCTCCTACCCAGATATATTGTGTTGCAGCAGTTGTTAGGAAACGGAGCTACTAGACCAAGTTAATAATTGGAAATAATTTTATTTTACATAATTCAACTGGTAATTAATTTACAAAAACAGTTTTCATTTAATTATATTGAAAATTATAATAAATGTAAAATTGAAATAAACAGAAAAACTAATAATTGGGATACAGTAATTTTCAATACAAAAAGCATTCATATCTTGTCAATGAGCTACCACAAAACAACATTATTGACTTCCAACTTCAGTTCAAATGAAAAACCCCCAACTTTAAAAAATGTGAAAATTCTGAAAAAGAGGGCTATTATAAAATGCACCCTAAAAGAATGCTCAGGCTTCTGGGCAAAACCGAGTACAAAGAGGGCAAGTGCCCTAGGTGCAGGATCACTATGGGTGAACCCTTGTAGAAGCCGATCCAAGTGAGGTTTTCTTGGTGTTTCCCTTACTCTATCAGGTGAATAGCGGATCGGAGGCATGACCCCCACAAGACAAATATTCCTAAGATTTTATATTGTAGTATTTCAACATTATCTATTCTCGGTTTATTGTTCAATACCCTGATGGGCAAGGCATGAGATTTCCTTTTATTTATGGTTAATGGTAAAACTTCTGCAAAGGGTTGAATTATCTTCTTTGCTTGACAAAATAAAACTGACGCCATTAATATAATGCAAGTTTGGTATCCCCACTCCGAAACTGAGAGTTTTCCCAGTAACATAGGCCCATATAGGAGAGGCACCCTTGGATCTGATAGATCTGGTAACATTTATATCACTAGTGAGTTATATCTTCATAATATTACAATTAAATTCACTTTCATAATTATATTTCAAGAAATAATCCCTTTAATTAGAATTTTCACATTAATATAATATAAATGCTTAATATATCCAATATGTTTTTTACGAAATCCATACCATGCAATTGAGTCAAGAATATAGCTATGACTGACACAATCAACATGAACTGAAAATGCAGTACCTCAAGATCCATGCTTTGAGTAAAGGAACTCATTATCCGAAACCTTGCTATGTGAATTCGCTGTCAATGATTTTATCACTGATTTGCCAGTTAGACTCTACTTGATACTTTATAAATAAGCTTTTTGCTCAAATATTGCTGCGACTTCATTTTCAGGGTATTAGGCATAGACAGTTGCAGAATTTATTATTATTTTTGCTTGGAAGAATCGCAAGCATAGCTTTTCAGAATACTAAAAGAATTTTGAAGTAGTAGCATGTGAACGGTCCACCGCTGTGACGTAGGGAATGCATACGCTCTCCTCATGCAGCGTAGGTTTGATTTCTGGTTGGGACAAGTTTCCTAAATGGAGTTTTTCTTCGGGAAACTTTAGGCCCTCCTGGTCTCAGGATATCATCTGACCGACATTATCACCTTCCTCCATCCTCGCCATGTTCGGAATTAGTGTGTGTAATGGGTGTGTATCATCCTATGTGTTGTCTCAGAGGTGGCCACTGCATTGGGCTCTGGGGAGCCTTCCATATCCTTGTCTGATCAAAAAGTAGGCACATGTATAACTCGATCGATAAGACCTGAGCCAAACAAATGGATGCAGAGTAGGCTACAATGAAAAATCTAGACCTGCCTGACCTTCATATCACGTGATGTTCCCTGCCAGTTCATACTGTACAGACCGTGTAAAAACATCTTAGTTAGCCTCACAGCATTCAATAGTGAAGAGCAATGGAAGGCGAATGTAGTTATTGTAGCAAAAAGGTTGGTGGTAGTAAAGTGATTCACAGTCAGAGTAGGGAAATAGTGTGGAATGTATATAGGTAGGGCTATTATGAACCGCATCGTTTGGAATGAATAGAACGCTATATGCATTCTCTTCTGCCCCTACTCCATTGCTACCGGCAGACGATAAGCAATCTGCGCGTGTTTGGTTCAGGTCCTAGCGTCCCAGTTATACGTCATCAATAGAAACTCCTCTCCTGACGGGTCACGGTCCTCTAAGGCCCGGGCGGCGAGGACCTAAATGTACCTAAAAAAGGGAGGTAAAACTCGGGGAAAGAAGTGGTTTGTTAACGACTGCTCCGCCGAACCTGTCCATACACTCCTTTTCCTAAGAGTTCTCTAAAAAGTCTCACGTCACATTAAAACAACGTGCTAGCGCTGTGGTGACAGAAACTTTGACTGGTTGAAATTTAACGAATTCTTACGTTCTATTGGTGGAATAATCTCCAGTTAAACAGTCAAACAAACATATTTTCTCGGACTTTTTTCTCATTCATTAACTTCAGTTCGTTGACTTAAAAGCGACTTTGTTATGGAAGTTTGATGCTTTCTAATTGGAACTTATGTCTTCATTCCAGACAATTTGCATTCACAAAGGAGGTTTAAACATCTCTCTTAGTGACAGATGAATAAAAATCGGATTCTTGAATAGAGACGTCGTGGTACCGCGGGCTTCCTTTATATTACATGATTGCCCTCTCTTTGTAAGCTCCTCTGGTAGGAGTTCCAAGAACTCAGCTTTAAAATTACAGTCAATTGTCTTCTCAGCCTCCTCTCGCGTCGACCTGTCGATCCCTCGATACTTAAATATTTTGATGAAGAGATTCTTTTGACTCCGCTTATTCGCAAAACATGAGATTGCGAATTTTATTACTATCGTGTTTTGTACACTGGACTGAAAAAAATTTGAGGACTTAATTGAAGGCAGGGTTGTGTGTATGTGTTACGAAGTTAGTTATGCTGTGTTAATACAAGATAGGTGAAAGTAAATCTGTGGGTCATAATCAAAATATTTACTGACCTTTCCATAGGAAACGTTTATTAGGCATTGTTCAATGTATATTTCACCATTTCCCTACAGCCTTTTAATCATCACAACAATTACAATTTACAATAATTAGAGGTACATTGTCAGAGAAATTATTACACAAATTTGAAGCCCGATAGACATCTGGATTTTTCAATTGACCTAATTCTTCTGGAAGTCTTATAGCTCAGTCTGCCACAACAGTTAGGGTTACCGACCTTATCAAATTCATTTTCCGATTATTTGAAAATGAGGGAGGAATAACATCTACTCTACAAGCCTATATTTAAGACTTTGTATTAGAAATGTCAGAAATCCCTCCGAATTAGTTGTGAGAAAAGGAACAATAATTATTACCGGTATTAGCTTTCTGATGGCATTTAAGAATAATTTTTTTATAAAAAACTGAGTGCTTCTGTTTTTAAATACCGGGAACTCAAAGTTCATCTTTCCAAAGTTGCTTCTAGACATATTACTAATAGCTTACACATTAGTAATTGAATAGTGAAGGAAAACTTAAGTAGTTACAAAAAAAACATAAAACGATAGCTATTTTTCAGATGTCGAACGGCTAGGATGCATGCAAATATAATACCCAAGACCTGCATGTTGAAACCCTGAGTTTCTTGGCGTCAAAATTTATAGCATGCCTGACTTCTGAAAACCAGTAAGATGCTGACCCGATCTTACAATATGACCACTGAATAATTCCTTAGCTTGAAAGAATTATACGAGCAGAATTACTAACTGTTTCAGTCTTATCTTATATTTTCTTTCCCTGCATAGCCAGTAACACCCTTACACGCCCTTCAATAAGAAATTAACTGTAAAATAACTTAAAAATTAGTTAAAGATACCTCATTAGAAGTTTTTAGCAATAAGCTTCCAGCTTATAAAAATAAATTATATAATAATAATTAGCATGTTATGTAATTAATTAATAAAAGCAAGGTAAGTTACTAAAATCAAATTAATATATTCCCTCAGGCTTGAAATAAGCCTACTTACGTGTAGTTACCTATAACGTGTAGTTATAAATGATTCTGCTATTTTATATGCATATTATAAGGCTACTAGAAATGTAATATCGTCGGGTCCGAATTAAAGTTGGGCATATAATGTACACTATTTTTTTTTCAGATTTAGCCTAACTTTTCTTGGTTTTTATGTCCTCTGATAGGAAATTTCATATACATTTTAAAAATATCTGCTTTACATACGTAACCCTGCTATTCATAAGTAACGTAGCCTATATTATTTTATTGCAATGGGGCGTTCAGCTGAAACATCCTTCCGCATGTGAATGTAGGTTACATCTTTCCCCGAACAAAATATCATACATTTTGAGCTCATTGGAATCTTGTTCGATCTATTATACATACTGTAGCATCTCTTACTGCTTCTGTAGATTAAAATCTATTTCGCGGATTCACAGTTCAATCCAATTTTCCGTATGTAGCCTAAATGTTTCCATGTGATTTACCGCAAATTAATTTTCACTGTATTTTCTGTATATAAAACAATGAAAACTTCTTAAAGAATAAAGACATTTACAAGCTCTTTTTTAAAGGTTGGTTGCCTTTTCCCAGGCAACATGAACTAAACATTTTTAAAATGTAGTTTAAAATTGTTAAAACGTAACTAATCTGAATTTGCACAAAGCTAAAAAGTAATTCCAAGTTTGAAACTGCTACATTTAATAGATTACAATGAATGTGGGAGGTGAAATCTGTTATAGATTGCAAATTGTTTCTGCAAAATTTCTTACAATTTGGGGCATAATATAAAATTATAAAAAAATAACGAAAACTTCAAAACACTAATGGTGAAAATATGTAAGTTAATAAAATTATAGAAAATTTTAATTATATTAACATGAATAACATCGAAATTTTCAAGTGTTTAGACCATCTTGAGCTGAACTATAGAAAACAGTTTCGACGATATTATGTTCCTGAGGTTTTAAATAATTGAAAGCTTTAATCTATCATCAAACGGAAGATCTATGATTACAGTTTTTACAGTTTTTTTAATACTTTCTGTATGACAATGCACCAATTTTGATGTTCTTATGCATGTGTATATAGATTACAAGCAATACATCACCTAATCCAGTCCTTGTGCAAGTTAAACAGTAAATGATCTTAAGACACGTGTAGTCACTCGTTCGATTCATTAAATACTGTTCACGGCTATAAAAGACCACCGGCAAAGATGATAAAGGAGAATGATTTGTAACTAAAGCTTATTCTTTAGGTTCCTTGTTGCCACTCATGAAAGAAAGGAACAAAGAATACCAAAGATCATTATGCAAGGATTTATAAACCTATCTCAGCACCAGGGATATGGTAATTATCACTTACCACAATAAGTCTTAAGATTCGTTGGTCTAATCCATGGTGCAGGGATTTCACCATGGAATCGACTCTTGAATGGGACTAACTATTAAGCCTCTTTAAAGTGATACATGCATTAGCATTTTAAAAGCGAGGCATACAATTTATTCGGTATTCGATTCTCAGTGCAATATCCAACGTGCAATATGTGTTTCATTTAAACTGTATTTTCTCATTGTATTCTCTGTGTATAATCTATAAAATAGAAACATTAAAACTGTTTCATCTTGTCAAAGTACTGTTGTATTGTGGCCTGGTTTGTACCAGGTTAGATTTCAATTTGGATTTTATTCACCACGCGAAATTTTAAAATTTCTGATTTCGTCAAAGGTACATACAGTTAGCCTACTCAATATACATTTGCAATTAAATTAACATCAATGCACAATATAAGGAACACAAACTACAATGTTCCATTGCAAATACAATAACTAGTTAATACATACAAGGTGAATACAATTTTAAGACCTTAAGCACAATACAATTAAAACAAATGTCAAGACCCAATACAATATAAGATAGTACAGACGTTACTTTATTTTGTGTTTAAGGCCACTAAAAACTAAACCGTGGCGCTACATCCCTGGAGGGACTTGGCCTACCACCCGACCGCTGCGTCATCAACCAGAGGCAGACGGCAGGATTGGGGGCATGTGGTCAGCATGCCGACACCCACGGCCGTTAATGGTAGTTTTCATGACCGGAGCCGCTACTTTTCTATCAAGTAGCTCCTCAATTTGAATCACGAGGCTGAGTGCACCCCTATTAGACCTCCCAACCTCAGAAAAACCCGAGGTACCGGGGATCGAACCCAGGCCGACGGATCTGTAGTCAGCGACGCTAACCACAAGACCACGCCGGCAGTCAGTTTAAGGCCACTACTAAAATAAAATATATTATAAAACTATACATTATGTAGCATGGAGTATTGCAAAGTAATATAATTTATTTCTCCTGACTGGAGTTCTAATAAATTCCTCACAAGCATCACCCTTTTCTTCTTCTTTCCTTAGAAAAATAGCCTGTTCTCCCTAACCACACCGCCTTTTTTCATGAATGACCCAAGCTCCTTCTTCTCTCTTGTTTATTGTCCCTTGCTGATTTACCAATCTTTCTTAATTCATTCTTTCTACACGTTCATTCCACTCTGACTTTCTTCTTTTTAACCAGTTACCAATGTCTTGTTCTCACACTCTTGTGTTATATCGTAGACCGTAGTTCCTTGTCTTGTTCATTGAATGTCCTTCCTGTGATTTGTTTTGATTATAAGCATCATCTAAATTCTAAATCTAACTGTTCAGCGCTCTCCTTACGTATATTTAGAAAAGCAATATGATTAAGTTTTCTTCTGAACGCAAACATGTCTTTAGTATTTTCACAGTGTAAAAACATGTTTCGCTGATGGCTGTGGAAAAAGCATTGGTAGAGTAAGATCATAAAAATTTAGAATATTGAGGAAAGAGTTCAAACGATCGCGAGTGAACTGTAAGAACAGGAGATCGTATTATGTAGGCCTATGTGAACAATAGCCTCTTTTTTTTTCTTTAATTCAACAACGAAACACGATTTTTAGTAATGGCAATAACATATAATAATAATAATAAATTGCAAATTATTGGGTGGGCTTGAGCCCCACGGGTCCATATAAGTTGGCACCACTGGAACTCATCTTAACAAGCGAATCACGCACATTTCTTAGGATTTCCAGCAGAGAATTCAGCCGGGTATGAAGCGAGTTCCATAGAGTTCTATCAGACCAGAACATCGCATTTTCGTTTTGCTAATAAACACACGAGTGCACAAGAACGCCCTAAAACGAATTCAACTTCTTTTAGTTTCTTACATAAAAGTAAAGACCAAGAAGAAGTCAAACACTCATTAGACGCAGGACACAAGTGATTTTATGCTCTCTAAAACCTACTTGCATCAAAATTTCTTTCAAGAAACTTTAACCTTCATGCGTTTTTGTTTCGTAGCTTGGCGTCCTCCAGAAGGAATTTAAATCACTACTATATATTATTCACTGTATGTTAAAGTCAATCTCGGTAGAGCAGCTGGTTAGGCTCTGGCTTTCTGTTCTCAACTACGCAGATTCCATCCGAGCCAGGTCGGTGTAAGGTGCGTAAATACGATAGCCCAATGACTGTAACCTACAATAGACCTACAATAGACCTACAATAGAACTCAGCAGGACATAATTATGGCACTGACACAACTGTCGATAAATAGCCATAACGCCAACCTATTAACAAAAGGATCTGAGAACAAATTATTGTAATTTATTTTGTAATAATTTATTAAAAGCTCATTAATGACCCTCGTTGCTATCTTCTACTCCCAGGGTGCCGTAGCCGTTTGCTGGTTACATGACAAAACCGTATATTGTAGAATAGCTCCAAAATAAATATTACCTTCTAAGATAGTGTTAACTCCATTTTGCTCCGTATGTAGGCCTAGGTGATAGGTTTATCGAACACGAGAAAAGTGGAAAGGTTGTAACTATTGGAAAATTACTAGGAAATAGGTTTAACTTTGCGGATCACCTTTGTGGATAGAGGGTGGAAAGAGGGAAAATAGAAAAGGCGCAGAAAGAGGTTCGTCACACATATCAACTAACACCATTTATTCAATATGGAGTTTAACTACCCATGCTATATCAAGTATCCATCGAACTTATTGTATGTTTTGCACATGTTCTTTACTATTCTCTACCCGACCCTATTCCCTACCCGACCCTATTCTCCACCCAACCCTATGTTCCATCCTACCCTATGTTCCACCTTACCCTATTCTTCAATTGGCCCTATTCTCCACCTGACCCTATTCTCTACCTGACCCTATTATCCACCTGAGCCTATTATCCACCTGTTCCTATTATCCACCTGACCCTATTATCCACCTGACCCTAGTCTCCACAAAACACCTTCGTCCATAGAGCTAAGATGCAGGTTTGTAATAACAATTGAACTTTCAAAGTATTGTTGTAAAAGGATCTTTCTTAAATAGATTCATTGTTGTAATGAGTGAAATTTAACGTTATTGAAATATGAAATTTTGCCAGGAGAAAATGAAAATATCGCTAAATGGGGGTTTATCGCTATACAGATCTTAGTTAAACAGAAGTTCAATCTGTACTACTATTATTAAGTTATTTCTTCTTTCTTCCCTTATTCTTATTATTTGTTTCGTTATTTATTATTATTATTTATTATTATTATTATTATTATTATTATTATTATTATTATTATTATTATTATTATTATTATTATTATTATTATTATTGCTGTTGTTGTGACTTAACCTCTTCGAGGCACATGCCGGTTGTCATGTGTTGCTTTTAATGGAGAAGGATACTTTCGATGGTTTCCCGTTGCCTTCTGCGGAGGTGAATCAACGATTAAGGTGGGAAGAAGGCGAATGAATCTTAGGCCCTATCACCAGCGACATAATCAGATATTTGCCTTAGCGGTTGAGGAAAGAGACATCGGCAGAAAACCACAATCACATAATTTAGTTTAAAATAGGATTCGAACCATACTCCCCGTAACCGCGACTGCAAGTCAGACTTAATACCACCTGATCCACGGTTAAAAAAAAAAAAGCCGGACAACCCTTTTCAGCTAATGAATTATCTATGCGTCATTCAGTGCATGAACTTTACATTTAAACGTAATCTTATTATTATTATTATTATTATTAGGGCAAGGAATTTGATGCTTTTGCATCTTTTTATATGACGGTTAAAAGATAGCTCGAATATACATAATTGTGTACCACGAAATAATTGATTACGTAAGGGCAATTTGTTTGTGCATTTTTTGTTTTATTTTGCTTTTTTTGTCATTTTCAAGAGATAGGTCATTTTTTGGCAATTTTTATTTTCGGCATTTTTAGGTCACGTTTCGGTGGAGGTGATTTTCCATGTGCAAATCTTTACTTTCAGACAACAAACAATCGTATTTATTTAAGAATCTCCGCCAAGTGTTCATAGTTTATTTTATTTCAGGTTTATTACAAACACCATAGCAGTTTGTCTTGTAGCAATAAAGATTTTTTTAAATTTTTAAATGGCACATATTTGCTTGGAGCATGCCAGTTCAGAAAGAATTCTCTTTCACTAAGGATGTCCAAGTAGTATAAATTTACCAACTTTAATAACAAAGTAAGTGTGTCAAAAGCAATTCATTCCTAAATTGATTCCTTAAAAAACTAATAAGTAACAATGCTAAATTTATTGGTCACTTTTTTAATTTCGAGAAACTTTTTCACTATTTTTAGGTCATAAATGCATTTTTTTACTTTGCATTTATCACTATTTTATGGTTAATAATTGCCCTGGCCTTATTATTATTATTATTATTATTATTATTATTATTATTATTATTATTATTATTATTATTATTATTATTATTATTATTATTATTAGTACCTACTACGGGGAATAGGCTTACACAATACTTTCTACACACAAATTCCCCTACACTCTGTGGTTTACTTGGAACTAATTAAACTAATTTCATTCACCTGTGAGCTACTTGCAGCAGATGAGTGATCGATTAAGGGCAAGCCGCAACCTGTGGACAATGAATATAACTCTCCATGACTCCGACGTGACGAATTGCACGCCGACACCTTTGTAACGTACAAAGTATAAAAACGAGCTAAATGTAATGTAAAGAGTTGTTTTGAACAGAAAAACGCCAAAGGTGTTTCTGTTAAGTTTTGCGAAGTAAGACTGATGGTATAAAAACATTACGGACAGTAATCGCCATAATTTTCTAAACCAGTGATAACCGAACGCGGTTCAAACTCTAGGTTAACTCTAGTTTATCTAAAAAAATTACTCTTAAATTTTTTAAATAATTTCTATAACTAAGGTTTTAGTATAGCAATATTAACTCCAAAATTATAATTTTTATTTTTGTTATCAAAATCATAAAAAAAGATCATTGACAAATCGTACATTTGTAGGCCTACTTTCTTTGAAAGCCCCCAGATGAGCAAAGCTCGAGTATATGGGTTAGGGAATAGAGAAATTTACAAAATATACAATAAACGAATAGCCTATATAAATTAAAAATTTAACTAAATTATTATTACAAAAAGGTTTTAAAATAGGAAGTTGAAAATTACAAAAAGTAATTAATTCCATTTTACAAATAAGGTTACCGTATATTTAGAAATAGAAGTAGGTGGAATAAATTAAAATGAAACATATGAAAGGCAAAAAATTATACGACTTAATTATTAATACTAAAAGTTTGTTTGTTTTTTGTTTTGTTTAAATCTTAACTTGACATAATTTATAAAATCAAGATTCTCAGCAATACGAGTACTATAAAGTTTCAGATCATAATATAGACCATCTATTCTCTGTTCGCCCAGTAGTAGTCCTTAATTCTGCTTCCGTAAAGCGAAACAGTGAATTTCTTCATGTATTTTGACAATGTTTGAAGGAAATAAATTTTGATCAGTTTTATGGTATTACGATTTTCATAGACTTGAATCCGGAGTATTAACATTTTGTAGGGTAGTCGATTGTCTTTATTATTATTATTATTATTATTATTATTATTATTATTATTGTCTTTTGCAGTAAAATTAGCATCATCCGTGCAATGAAAACTGTTCTGTGAGATAAAACAACATTGCAGAGAGATGCCACGTCTGAAAGGATACACTGCTTGCGGTGGTTTTGTGTGAAAACAATTTAGTAGAAAAGCGTGAAAAATGTAAAAGAACTGACGGCGAGGAAAGTACTGAGGAAAAAAGCAGAAGTCCAGTGTTGTAACGTTATTTTAAAAATTCTATAATCAATAATTTCAATAAATTCTAACCGAAGACAAGATAATTAAACACTCCTTTGAGAGCTTGGAAACAAAAGTGAAAAATGAACCTGATTATTTTATTATCTTGCTTTAGTAACTTACGTAAGTGCACTGTAAGCGATTTCTCAAAAAAATATTTGTGGGGTTGACTAACGAGATCCAAGATATTATAAATTTACAACAGACAGGGAAATAATAGCAATAAATTATTTAAATGTGCGCATCAAAACTACGGAAGTGGAAGAAATTTTCTTAGCCATGTCAGATCACGAAGTAAGTTAAAGTATTGATTATCCTGTTTCGTTTGTGCTGTGATATATTCTTGCAATTTCGAAGAGTTAAAACCTGGTATTTTATTTTTTGCTTTTAAACTTAATTAAAGTTTTTCCTCTAAACTGGCTACGCATAACTGCCTCTTAGTGAAGAAAAAAGGACTCCAGTTCAGGTTTCATGATGCAGGCCAGTCTCTTTCTACTTGTAACATTGCATTGCAATAGTAATTTGCTTGCCCTCAGGAGTGTTTAGGAATAAGAAACGTTTAACTTATATTTGAATATTCAACCTTGAAAATTTACTCTTCGCTTTGGATATAAAAGAATACTTACTTACTCAATGGCAATAGACAACTCCTAAGCAAGCTAAAGGAATATTATCTATTTTATGGAACCCGAATATTAATGCCGCACTTACTTGAGCCCGCCATTTGACCCTATTCTGTGGTAACTCCATCCAACAATCCTTCTCAAATCCTACTTCCCTTAAATCTATCCTAATATTGTCCTCCCACCTATGTCTAGGTCTTCCAAGTGGTCTTTTCCCTTCGGATCTCCTAGTCAATATTTTTTAGATATGTCTTTCTTAGTCCGTGCGCGCAACATGTCCAGCCCATTTCACTCTCCAAGATTTAATTGCCCTTACTATATCCGGTGACGAGTAAAGGTTATGAAGCTCGTCGTTTTGCAGTTTTCTCCAGTCCACATTTTCATCTCTCTTATGCCCAAATATTTTCTTAAGCACCCTGTTTTCGAATACTTTCAGATTATGTTCTTCCCAAGGAGTAAGAGACCGTATCACATCCATATAATACAACTGGCAGGATAATTGTCTTGTAAGATTTTGCTTTTAGATTTCTGGACAGAAGACGAGAAGATAAAAGTTTATGAATTGCTTAGAAGCAGGTATTTCCTGTTTTGAGTCTACACTTAACTTATGCCTTAATATTATTTGTGTCTGTAATTATTGCTCCCAGATATTTGAATTTATCCACTTGTTCGACCAATTTACCGGCTATTCTAGTATTTTGTAGAGCTTTATTTTGGCGCATAAAAGAATGATACAATTATTTTCGCTCCTTTAATAGAACTATAATAACACACAGAATGAAAAAGAACTGGTATTATTATAGGCTGTTTGAATTTAAATGTATTGTTTATAAATGACGTGGGGAAAAATAACGAATTTCTGAAGTGCTATAACTTTTCATGAGTTAGGGCAGAAAAAGACACTGGTTTAACTTGACAGTGTATTAAAAGAACCGGAAAAGTTTATATGTTATACGGTAAAACGCATAGATTGTAGGAAAATAGTGATAAGCCACTGAATTAAATGGATCATCTCTGTTATTCTTGAAGTGCTTATCAATATTTTTCTCCTTACCACTCAGATTACTTCTCGTTTAACAGGCGGACATAAAATTTTATCTACCAAATTATTTTCAGTAAGTAAATGTATTTGAAATCTGAATTAGGCCTAGCCTGTACATACATATCTTCTCCTGTTTCTCGCTCCAAACGCCTATTCTTCTTTGACATCTTCACAAATTCGATTGGCAATAATGCTTTAAAACCAAAATTCTATAGCTTTTATTCACAGACAATTTAACTTATAATGTATTTTTAACCTACTTAAAAATTTCCTGTTTTGAGTCTACACTTAACTTATGCCTTAATAAATTGGATTAAAACTATATATATATATACTAACATATAGTATTTTACATATAAATATGTAATAATTTATAGTATAGTAAACTATGTGTCTTCTCTCTTTCATTTTATCATATATATTTACATTTATTTTATGGTTCTGTTTTCTGTCTGGGTTCATATTTTTTAGGCCTTCCTACGTTTTTCTGTTGTGCTGACTACCAGAGAAGTGAAGTTTCGCCATATCTCTATAATGTGGTATTCAAATAAAGCAATTTAGTGTATATTTAAGTGTATATTTATACTGTTTATTTTCTAATGTAATGTAGCAGTAGAGAATTGAAGTTGGATCTATAATTTCACACTATTTTTCAATACCACTACTAAAATATACAAATTACGTCTATTTGAGTACCTGTGGGAAATCAACCTTTAAGGGCCGTATTTTATGTCACTCAGGATTAAAATGTAGATTTTAAAACATTGCATACATTAAAAATGCCTGCAAATAAGTGGACTGAGGGAATTGTTAACTCTGCTCATAACGCTGGTTCGTTAGAAATTTTACGCTGGTACAGGACAAATTTTTCTGTATAGAATACAATAAATTCTCTTCAGTGAGAATCTATCTTTAAATATAATAATTAAGGAATCGCGCACAATGTGCATTATCTTAACCTAAGACTTATGAATTATTCTAGTTCCGAATATTAATTGTTTGTGTTTATGTATTACTTTTTTGTTGGTTGTGTTAAGAAGGTACATAATTGGGTTGTAACTTCACTATGTTACTGTAAGTAAAAAAAAAATCTAAATAATTAAATAACTTTCAACGACAAATATATTTAATTGAATGGTGTCTGTTTGCAGTTTATATGATGAAAGTATGTTAAAATAAACCTATGTTATGTTATATGATGAAAGATCACAGAAGTGTTATAATTTGTTCTGAATACGGTTTTCCACATTCGATCTCAAATATATTAATATCAATACGTAGCCTCTTCCTGTCACAGCGACCTCTAATGCGGCATGCAGACCACATGCTCCCAATCCTGCCATCTGCCATGTCAATACCAGAGACTGATGAGGCAGTGATCGTGTGGCAGGCCTTATTCCTCCATGGGATTTCTTGCCACACAGTTATTTAGTAAACTATGCGTCTTCTCTTTTTCATTTTATCATATTTATTTACATTTATTTTATGGTTCTGTTTTCTGTCTGGGTTCATATTTTTTAGGCCTTCCTACGTTTTTCTGTTGTGCTGACTATAGAGGTGTACATATTCTGATTTTAGCTTGCCTGCCCCTTTGAAATTCTGCAACCAGTCACAGCTTTTAACTTGCTTGACTTGAAAGCAAGCCAGATTACAACGATGATAAGAAATACTGTCGCTATGAGTCATAAGCTCTTCATAACTTGGTGGGTTGCTCAGGACCTAAGGAAACTGCAAGGCCTGGCGGAAAGAATATGAAACTGGGTATAGCAGTGCACTGGTAAGTCGTGCAGTTACGTAGTTGAGGAACTTCAGATGTATTTAGAGAATTTTACCCTGAAGGAAGCCGAGGAGAAACTAAAATGTGGACAGTTTTAATTAATTATCAATGAACAAAAGTACTAGTCCGGCATGGGAAAAATTTTCAAACA
Organism: Ectobius pallidus; assembly: GCA_964059195.1. Lineage (NCBI taxonomy): Eukaryota > Metazoa > Arthropoda > Insecta > Blattodea > Ectobiidae > Ectobius > Ectobius pallidus. The sequence continues at coordinate 100,314,392 of CAXKWD010000010.1, forward strand.
TTTTCGAGAAAACATCATAAAATCATTAATAACAATAACAAAAATCCCTTTAGGCAAGCCTACAAGCTGAGGTAGATTTCGAAGTGCTTTTGTTTTAATTTACTGTCGCTGCGTAGCACTCTTCTTCTTTAGCCTTAGCATGACAAACCCGCAATAATAACTGCAAAAAAGAGGAAAGAGAACTTTTTCAAACATTCAAATCTCGCCTTATATGAGAACTATCAAGAAACTAGTTATTGATTTGTAGAGTACTCATCAAGAGCTTTTCAACGATACCCCACAAGACGTAGTTTCGAAAATTTCGAATTTCCATCCCCATACCCCCAATCCCACTCGTACTCCCAAAACCCCCGAATCGTTGGTGTCACTGTGAACTCCCTAAGGAGTACTCTAATTTATTCAATCAAAGTTTCCCTCTATACTTCATAGGGGCCGAGATATAAATGTTTTAAAATTTCAACCCCCTCCCCCGACAACCCCCTTAGGCCAATTTTGCTCATTAACGAACTTGTCTGAACTATTGGGCCTAGAAATAACATAATAAAATTTGATTCAAATATCTTGAAAATTACGGCCGCTAGCGTGTAAACATATATATGCATATATATAAATATATATATATATATATATATACATATACATATACTGTATATAAATATAAATATCACAATTTTTTTAACAGGCGGTGGTTTCGTACTTAGGGAGGCATGAAACGTAACGATATGAACGAATTTTTTGAAAGTCATTAGGTAGATTTTTCTTCGAAATCTACCTAATAATAAAAATAATAATTGTGTTAAGACGCTAAAACGATTTTTAATACTTTATCCACCTTTTATTTATCTGCATGGTGAATTTCTTCTACCAGCATGTAGAAAAGCAAGAAAGTATTACCTACACTCAGCAACTACAGATGTTTAGCTGATAGGAATGTCGCAAGCTTATTCTGACTTGCCTAGGCTGGGTTTGACCTGACCCATCGGGCTTAAAGAAACCTGCCTGCTTCCTAGCTATGACGCTGGCAACTTGCTTGCCTGGCGTTCAAGCGGGTTTGGGCAAGCTAAAATCGAGATTTGTACACCTCTGGCTGACTACCAGAGAAGTGAAGTTTCGCCATATCTCTATAATGTGGTATTCAAATAAAGCAATTTAGTGTATATTTAAGTGTATGTCTTTTAGGGTAAATGTTGTAAACGACATTTCATGAACTTAAATATCGATAAAATGTCTCGCAAGGGCATTTCATAATCTAAGACTCCATTCCAAACATAGCACACATAGGTCCCCACAAAACTATAGAGATGCGTGCATGTAATGATAATGAAGATAGTATTATTGCCTTAAAAGTTGTCACATAAAATGTATTGCCTACTTATATCCACCATTTAATACCAACTCATTAGGCAGGGGGGACTATATGGCGATGCTGAAGTAGTGTATTGAAACTACAGTAGATGGTGCATCGCTAGAGAATCGGGAAATAGTTTGAAAAATTATTATCCATTGCACTGAGCTAGGGTGACCAGACATCAACTTTTTCGTGGACATGCCCTCAGAACAAATTTTTAGTCCTTTTCTTTTAATAGTTTATGACTACATCTCCCAACCTAATTTTCTTGGTATACGGCATTATTCATCAGTAATCATTGTCATTTCAATTTTGTAAGCCATAGAACATAGATAATAATAATTAATTACAGTCGATTGTTCCATTATGAACGAATATGTCAATTTTTTTGCATATTGCACCCGTTCTTTCATTAATATTTGAAGTTTGAAATTCTCACTTTTTTCTAAGTTCTTTTCTCTGAACTACGTTTAGGAACACTGAACTTTGTTAATTTCCAATATTTCATTTTTTTTGGTGTGTTATTGTTTGAGTGTGAGCTTCATCTTAACAAAATATTTAAAAGAAAGTGTACGATTTCTAGAAATACCGGTAAGTCTTGAACAAACCTAAACTCCTGCAAGAGATGTCATCCTCAAGAACATAGGCTACATGTGAACTTAGCATTTTGGTTTTTTATATATGAAATTTGAGAGATTGTTTAAAATGTTTAATTTCATGTTTACGATATTAACATTGACGTTTATAAACTCCACATCTATATTATACCCATTTCTTCAGGGCTTCCATTAGGCTTGTCCTACTTTTCTCCTTATTTCTCCTTATTCTTTCGTGTAGGTACTGACTTAACGCATATGTATTGCATACAACTTTTGCTATGAAAGCGAATACTGAAAATCCTACTTATGTGAAAATAATTAACCACTAATAGCTGTTTAAGACGACCTTCAGTTTGCAAGGGTACTAACTTTAAAAAGTAATGATTTTTAATCTTCTTGTCGATCGATACATCGATTATTTCAGCTTAGGCGCAAATACTTGCATTTTATTTAGCTGCAGAATGAATTAAATAAGGTCCCTATCACAGGCCATGGAGGCCAGAGGGTTCCAGGAGGTTGAGGCTCCCAGATTTTTAGACATTCGGCACACGAAGGTGGTAAGGTTGTCAGTCTTACGCCTTTACCCCCAGGATTGCTCCTGGTACTCATTTCTGTTAGAGGCTGAGTCGACCCCAGGGCCATGATGCCACCAAAAGGATTAAGGCCAATTGAAAAACTCCAACGACCTCATCGGAGATCGAACCCGCGACCTTCCGGTTTGTGGCGCAGCGCCTCAACCACTACGCTACGGCGTACCCCAATGAATTAAATAGTAAGTCAATTCTAAAAGTATATTTATATTTCAACCATGTGCACTAGTATAGAAAGAAGAAATAATTCGACGTTGAGAAGGAATCAATAAGAAGAGTTATGTATATTGTCAAAATTACACTGTATTGAGTTAAAATATAAAAGAACTAGTATATAGGTCTACTATTCAAAGGTATGTACACAATATCTAGATTAAAAAACTAAAAGTCAATCAGTGTGTAATCTTAAAAGCTAGGAATCTGTTGAAGTATTACCATATTTTAAGAAAGTAGATTATGTTCATATATAAGCATAAATAGAGTATGTTCTTATACAAGCATAAGAAAACTTAAGACAATTATAGAAGATACGTCAAAAGTTTTTTAAAAACATATGTACAACTTGTAGAACAAACTTGCAGAATAATCTTCTATAATGTAGTCACATTCAAGAATAGTTGTGTGCATCGAAGTTAGGTTAAAAACATTTTTCACACAATTTTTTTTTTATCGTAGTTTGTAAAACACATGTAGATATTTATAAATTGGTGCAGTATGGCGTTGATTATATTGATTCCTTATCAGTGCAATCTATTATTTCATTCTATAAGTTTTAATAGATTGCACTGATAAGGAATCAATATAATCAACGCCATACTGCACCAATTTATAAATATCTACATGTGTTTTACAAACTACGATAAAAAAAAAATTGTGTGAAAATTTTTTTTAACCTAACTTCGATGCACACAACTTTTCTTGAATGTGACTACATTATAGAAGATTATTCTGCAAGTTTGTTCTACAAGTTGTACATATGTTTTTAAAAAACTTTTGACGTATCTTCTATAATTGTTTTAAGTTTTCTTATGCTTGTATAAGAACATACTCTATTTATGCTTATAGTATATGAACATAATCTACTTTCTTAAACTATGGTAATACTTCAACAGATTCCTAGTTTTTAAGATTACACACTGATTGACTTTTAGTTTTTTAATCTAGATATTGTGTACATACCTTTGAATAGTAGGCCTATATACTAGTTCTTTTATATTTTAACTCAATACAGTGTAATTTTGACAATATACATAACTCTTCTTATTGATTCCTTCTCAACGTCGAATTATTTCTTCTTTCTATACTAGTGCACATGGTTGAAATATAAATATACTTTTAGAATTCCATTAGCACTAGCGGCAAAATGAAATTTATTAATAGTAAGTCAATATTAAGAAAGGCACGGGTAAGACTGAAATGGTAAAATTCAACCAACAAATATGATTATATTCCATTTCTGAAATAATAAACTTATCAAAAGTTAGAGGCTTTGATATATTGAAGCACGTGCGCTGCAAAGAAGGTAAAACGCAGGTAGGTTTGGCTACCGGCTGAGGACGCAGGAAATTGGAGTTTCCACCATGATAGCACGAACGGAAAATAGGCGAAAAAAAACACTATTTTCGAAAACATTATTGATCTTATTTTAACAGATGAAAAAAATATATGTGTTTGGTTCCTTCTTGCGTAGAATTCAAAATTCTCTTTGTACAGGATTCGGGGAAGAGTATTTAGAGAGATTTGAATGCGTGGATGAGAAGAATGTCGGTTGTCAGGTGGAACGAAGCCAAAGTGAATACAAACAGTTTGTCACACCATCCCACGAGCAATCAGACCCATGACACCGGCTTTTTAAAATCACTTACAAAACTCATCTCTATCACTCAAACGAATTCTTTTGTGTTGAAGAGGAATCTCAATACATAACAGAGCAAACTCCTACGTGACAAAATGCACGTTAAATGTTAAGGACACGAAGATAGTTTAGTTTATTTTCAAATTAGTTACGTGTGAACAGAGATGTTCAAACATGTGTTTTATAATAGCTTTTGCTATTTTGAAATATAGGATTTTATCATGAGACATTCTTTCTATCATGGGATCTCTACTTAATCATATAGTTATGTGAGGAGCTAAATATGAGCAGCATAAGCTGATTGAAATGACCGGTCATCATAAATATTGATGCAGTTTTTCACTTTCAAAACGGTATGACAACACAAATAAAATAATATGTGTAAAGTTAATAATATATTTCGTTCGGGAAGACCGTACAGAGTAGTGTATAAATTATGCACCGTTTTAACCTGTGCATACGGGAGAATGTATCGAAAATACCTTTTGGAATATTGGAAATCGGGGAGTTTGGCGTGTAAGTTGCGGCTGTATAACTGAACGTGCTTGCGCCTCATGCTGGCTATCAATACACACATACACTCCCACACGCACACAAAGTATAATGAAACATGTCTATATTTGTTCCTACGTGCGTAATAGAGACTTTATTTATGGGAGTTCAAAGTAAAGAGTTGCATTTGTAAATACTTTTTAACGAATAATATATAATAAATCTTATACTTATATGATTTCTAATGGTTCATCTCTGTCTGTACCGATTTGTCGCAAAAGCTACTAACCTGGTAAAGCTGAAAATCTGCATGAACATAGCTTTTATGAGAATATTATAGGAGAAAAATTCCTCCGACACTGGGACTTGAACCCAGGACCTTTGGCTATTCGCGCCAATGCTCTACCAACTGAGCTAAGCCGGAGTTCAATTCACAGCGCCGGATGGAACCTCTCTCCTATGACTAAATGCCCTAATGGTCTACCTCACAGACAGACAAGTTATGTCATATGCAGTACTGTGAGCCTGGTCACAAAAATCACTAATTAGTGTGCCTCACAGTACTGCATATGACATAACTTGTCTGTCTGTGAGGTAGACCATTAGGGCATTTAGTCATAGGAGAGAGGTTCCATCCGGCGCTGTGAATTGAACTCCGGCTTAGCTCAGTTGGTAGAGCATTGGCGATAATTGCCAAAGGTCCTGGGTTCAAGTCCCAGTGTCGGAGGAATTTTTCTCCTATAATATTCTCATGTAATGTCCAACAGAGACAATAATCTGTGGTTCATGAAAGCTTATATATCTATATAGCTTTTATACCCGGAAAGGTTATAGGACTAGTCATTTACACATTCTCTATATTTCTTGAAATATTACATTAATTATTAAAATTCACTATCAGATTACATGAATATGAGCCATAACAGGATACATTATAAGCAGATAAAAATCAATATTCATGGCCTACTGGTACTGATAAACAAACCAAAGATCCTATTTTCCTGTTTTCTCTCATTTCATAAAAATAACATATTTAGCAGTTAATTATTAGGAGTTAACAGTTAAACAGATATCAACACTTCTGAATTTACAACTTTTCTTTTAGCAATTACTTTCCACAACTTACAAATTCACATACTACAATGTGCAAAAATCTGAGACCCCACGGTCATAACCTTTTAAATTTTGTGTGGAATGACCCAACTGTGAATTTAAATGAGGATTTCAACCTTATTCCTTAGAATGAAAAGTCATGGCTTGAGAGGCAATGGGACAGGATTGACCATTCTTAGAAATACAATGAGAGTGTGAGAATAACTGTGATTGATGTTCTCATAGCTAGTTCAAAGGAAATTGATTTCCTCTAAAGAATTTATTCTTTTCACACTTAATATAATGCCATTCTTTGTTCATGAAGTTTTCAATTGATGAGTGAAAACGCTAATAATTGATCGGATATTAACAATAGATGCTATAGCCTCTATGTAAACACAATTACAGGGTCAAATGTATGTATATACTATATATATATAATCGATTAATTAATTGTTCCGCTTACAAAGAAATGTAAGAACAAAGAAATGTAAGAACAAATAATTTCTTAGGGAAAACGTAACAAGCAACCGAAATATGAAAATGTGACAAGCATGACCAAAATTTATACACTTCATCCTTAACACATAAGTGAGGCATTTTATAGGCCTATTAGGCCTACTTTGACCATCCCCTTAATGGCTATATTTTAGGAGAGAAATTTTTCACATTATACTGTAATATCAGTTGTCTAAGATTTGGAATAAGTCTGATTTGTTTCTTAAGTAGGCCTACATTTTCTGTTTAAACTGGAGTAGAATATTCATAATTTCAATATTGGTGAATAATTATTTTTGTCTTGGTCTGGTAATTTATAACACAGCTCAGACTTAACTCTTCATTTGAAAACTCGTTTCTCTAGTAACTAAGTTCTGAACGTAACTGTCTCTAGAAAGAGCTAAAGTCATTTTGTTTCAGTAATAATAGGCTATGAATTAAACTTTCCAGCTACCTCCTGTATGAAATTCCGAAAGGTTCCTAAAACAAAAGTTTGATCCAGGCACAAAATTTGTTTAACTTTTCTTTTTCTTTTAAAACCGAAACTTAATTTAAAAATTCAAGCAAGCAGGCCTATTTTAAATACAATCACGTTCAATATTACCACCTTATTCCCTCAAAAAAATCAAACTTAGGATTGCTTGAGAATAATAATAAGATATTTCAGTAATTAATCTATTTTATTAATTGTGCATCTGTATATGACCGTATAAAAAGCCAAGTCAATAAGTTATAAAAATGATGTTTAAAATTATTATTATTATTGAATATACAATTTAACGAAACCCTATTTGACCCGTAGGTATATTAGGGTTATAGTTGTTACAAAATTACAGTGTTTTCTTAATTATCCATGTCATTTAACCTAAGATATACCATCTGCTCTATACTAGCAAAGCCTGTGTATCATTGATCACATAATGCCTTTAACCTATAATTGATTATATACATGAGAAAGAAAATAGTAAAATTGTCTAGAACAGCATTTTTTTAACAAAATATGAAATAATGGTTTAGTGTAAGTAAGTTTACAATAGTCTAAGTGTCCTATTAAAATATATCTTTCTCTTTCAAATACTGGGCAATGAAATAAAAGGTGATCCACAGTTTGTTGTTCACCACATTTGCATAGGTATCCACTTTCCCTTTTCACTTTGAATCTTTCAAAGTAGGAGCCAAAGTTACCATGTCCAGAAAGAAATTGGGTCACTATAAAGTCTGGTTTAACAACACATCTGAGACGAGCTTCAACCGTCGGAAAGAAAGTCTCCCTGGTGACTAATCCTTTTGTGGTACTGAGCCAGTTATTGTTCCATTTAACAAGAATATGTTCTTTAATACGCTTTTTAACATATGAGAGAGGACACAGACTGTAGTTGAAATCTAGATCAGAGGCAGCAGCACTTTTGGCTAATTCGTCAGCTCTTTCATTACCATATTGACCACTGTGTCCTTTAACCCAGGTCAGACAAATATGTTTTTGATATATTCGAAGATTTGTTCTGATTGTTTCCGCTATAGGGTTTAAATTAAATTTATTAGTGATAGATTTAAGGGCTGTCTGTGAGTCACTGTGGATGATGCCACTGTTCAAAGTGTTAGTCGTTATCCAAGCCATTGCTTCTTTAATGCCCAGTAATTCAGCCTGCACTATAGAGCATTCCGGTGATAATCTGAACATTTGATAATGAATTTCGACATCATTGCGAAAAACCACAAAGGCACATCCTACCTGATTTGCACTACCTTCTTTAATGATTTTTGAACCGTCTGTGTAAATCTCAACTTCATGAAATTCATCGCAGATGTTTGTGTCACCTAATTCTTGATAGAAGGCCGGATGTCCAGTCCTACTGAAATGCACAGGCTTTTCCACTTGCAATTCTGTGAAATTTCCCTCCTGTTGGTCTCCTCTCTTTATTAAAGTAAGTTCGGCTTTAGCTATTGCAGTAAGGAACAAAGGTTCGATGCCCGCAATAATCAGTGCGGCATCCGTTGATATAGTCCGATATGCCTTTATTATTCTAAGAATAAAACCTCTTTGTATTTGAGTTAGCTTAATTTGATACCATATCTTATTGAAACAGTTAGCAAAGACAGGGGCACAGTACAGTATGAGAGGTACAACAGCCCCTCTGTATATAATTTTCAATGCATCTGAATTTATCCCCCAAGTTGGCCTCGATGCCGATGTCAAGCCGGCAAGGAGTTTGTTGCATTTAGCTGCTATATGATCAAAGTGCAGTCTAAATGTCATGTGATTATCCAAAATGACGCCCAAGTACGAAAATTTTTTAACTAATTTGACTTTCTCTTTATTCATTCGAATGTTTGGTTCTGCGAGATTCCGTTTTCTTGACACTATCATTGCAGTTGTTTTACTAGGATTGAATTGTAGTTTATTACTCCTGCCCCATTGATATATTATCTTTTCCAATGCTGAATTAGCATTGCTATTGAGAATAGGTACAGTTTTAGCAGTACACATCAATAATGCATCATCTGCGTAGGCTATTATTTTACTTCCTTCTGAGAGTGGTAGTTCCAGCATATCATTATATAATATATTCCAAAAAAGTGGGCTAATGGATGATCCTTGAGGACAACCCACGCTCACTTCCTTAACAACAGTTGCATTACCAATCTGTAAATGAACTTTGCGTTCCTTAAAATAGCTTTGTATTAAGACATAAAGATTACGAGGACACTGCATCTTCTTTAATTGGTATAAGATACCAGGCCACCAAGCATGGTCAAAGGCACCTGTAATGTCCAATGATATAAGTATGCCTATTTCTTTATTATTAAACACCTCTTGTGCCCATTGTGTAACGAAAAATACAGCATCTTCAGTGGACTTACCGGGCGTGAAACCGAACTGGTTGCTGTTAAGAAGGTGATTATTATATAAATGAAATTTTAATCTGTCATTAAGTAGTTTTTCCAGTATCTTCCCCATAACTGGTAGTAGAGATATTGGTCTAAATGCCTTCACGCTCGTTTTATCCACATTTATCCACGTTTTATTGACATATATTGACAAACCAAGTTTTAACATACCATATTTTATATATCATTTGGTGAAGTTTTTTATGTTAATACTGGTGTATATAACCTAACGGTTTTTAATTTTGTGTACTATAATAGGCCTAGATCTATTTTAGAATAATATTGACAAGGCAACGTTTTAATCTACTACATTTATACATATCACTTTGGTGAATTTGATTTTTTAATATAAACAGCTATATAATTTTAAACATCATTTTTATAACTTATTGACTTGGCTTTTTATACGGTCATATACAGATGCACAATTAATAAAATAGATTAATTACTGAAATATCTTATTATTATTCTCAAGCAATCCTAAGTTTGATTTTTTGAGGGAATAAGGTGGTAATATTGAACGTGATTGTGTAACTTGACCCTCACAGGAACAACATGAAATTCATTAATCTATTTTAAATAGTTTTACAGATGGAATGATTATAGTCTAAGTTTACACACAGACGCATATATTAGATTAGCCGTGATATAGTCCTTACATTTGAGTTCAGTGTTCTACTTCTCTGAACCCCCTCTCTTCTTCTGTTTCACGCCTATCGCCTCCCACTTGTTACCAACAAGGTGTTGATGTATAAGAGAGAGGAATAACCACAACTCACGAATAATTGGCTGGAACTGAACCTTCCTTCCTTTTCAATTGGCACAAAGCATTTTTAACAAGCAGAAAATTCACACCCAAGTCTCCACCTCACTCTACTCATAGACATCCTCTATCTTCAGGGACTAGTCGCTAAATTTCTATCTGTTAATTGAACGGTACTTCGAAAACCACAGGCTTCTTAATTAAGTCACGTACACAGTGCCAGATGGAGCACTTTATGCTCTCTTTACAGCAACATTGCGCGTTTCACATACATTTCAGAAGCAGAAAGAATTCTACTACAGAGGTAGTTTCAAAAGACGACTCGTCATTATTCCAAGCACCCCTTAAACCAGAGATGGGCAAACCCCTATCCATTGACACGCAACCCGCAAACTTTTGTCAACTTACACATAGTTCGAAAAGAACGGGTAGATGGAGAAACAAGCAGACAATAAGTGCAGTGGCGGTTGCTCATTCTAGGGAAACACTAATTTCACTTTATAATGTACACTACAAGAAACAAATAATACAAACAATTTTGTATGTGCAATTATGCAATTGTTTCACTATACGAAGGCTTAGAATGTGCCATAACGCCTTTCAATCGGAACTGTTTCGCGACCCGTCACTGCTTGCAAAGAGATTATGACTCGTATATGGGAATAATCCACCACGTGGACCGAATGTCCGCAATGCCATCTTGTGTCTTATGCGGGAAGGTGAAGAACCACAAGGGGTTCGCGAACCAGTAAATGCCCATGTATGCCTTAAACATACTGGATGGATGACTTCCTTTCACACTCTGGACGGGAGCATAGGACCTCCGAATGGAAGTTTTATTACCGAACACTAATTTAGTTATGCTTATTTTCCTGAAGAGGATAATGGGACATATCCCATCACCTTGGGCGACCATCTAGACAGGTAACTTAAGATACCGGTATTACTTGGAGTGAACAGCCTGAGGAATTTGGCCCAGAGGCACTAATCTTGGCTTGGAGTTATTTGACGTAACGTAACTTACAACACGAGTTTTTCGGTTTATAGACCCTCCCTGAGGGCTTCGTTTCCAGGATTTTTACTTCCGAAAAATTATCGACGGTGACCAGGTTTGAACCCACAATCTTCGGATCCAGAGACGGGCACACTGTCTCTGAACCACCGTGACCGACCCTAATACATATAAATATATAATTTTAATTAATAATCTGCCTTTTCATTTTCTATTTTATTTCCCTCTTTCACCAGACAAATGGTAGGCCTATCTGGACATAAAATGAATGAAATAGGACTAACTCAGAATTTCAAAGTGCGTTGGTCAAGTAACATAGAATACAAGTATTGTTTATTTGACCTTTCTATAAAAAGTAAGCAAGATGAAAAGTCCTGAGTACTAGTCACACAGTTAAGAATTTTTACATCATCATCATCATCAGGAATATAGCATTGAATTTCTTTCCATACATTAAACAGAAAGAAATCGCTGCTTTTGTCAACTTATAATAGCATCAAGTTTAAGAACCTTCATTAGTTTCAATAATGATAAGATAACTAAAGAGTTATAAGTAAGAAGTTTCCAGGTTAAAAGTTGATTTGAAGAAAAGTAGTTCAGCTTTCTTTTTTGTAATCTATTTAGTTTTTGTTAGTAACAACACTTTTTTATTTTATTGTAAATGAAATGATTCCCCGATAAGGTCCATTCATGATACATGTACTAGCATTGACGATAGAAAATTGGTGGGCAATTGAAAGTGTACTCGGGATCCAGGACATTCTTAGACATTCTTAGAGTACCAACTACAGAATATTCCTGGCAGCAACAAACATTTTCCCACGTCGAAACTTGTACAATACGATAAGAGAAACCGTGAACTATTGAAGTAGTACCCGGAAGCGCACCTATTATTGTCTGCATTTACAATTATTATGCACCATAATGACCTACAGTTCGGTTGCAGTTGAACACACTTTTCTATACATAATTACATGCACTTTACAAACATTGTTCTCTAAAAGTGTGAAAGATGTCGGTCGTGAGACCCTGTATCCCACAATGGATCTGACCGCTACCCATAATGAAGCAGCAGTTTTGTCTTTTATCAAACACTAAACTGCCTACACTTTGGCAAATCGTACAGAAGAATGTCGATTCATGAGGGTGCCGAAAGTTTCCTTCTGCAATTGTACCAGGGTATGTACCGAATCTAGCCTGTTACTGACATGAAAATAATATGCCCGTATTATGTTATTCGTGAAAGATCCTGAAGGTTACATGAAACAATTTACTGAAGTTCTTAAATTTAAAAAAAAAATCGTTTTTCATAGGCCTACACCAAAATTACGCAAAAAGATACAGATGATAATTGAGCTTATGGTGACCTTATAATGCATAGTAATAACAGAATAAGAAGCTCAATCGGAACAAGGTATTTAATATTTATATGCCAAAACTCTACATCGAATTTCAAGGTCTAAAACAATATTTCCTCTACCTATAGTACCTCACTCTTGTAGGCCTACACACACTTACTTACTTACTCAATGGCAATAGACAATTCCTAAGCAAGCTGAAGGAATATTATCTATTTTATGGAACCCGAAGGTTTCTGCTGCGCTTACCTGAGCTCACCATTCAAGGCTATTCTGTGCTAACTCCAACCATCCCTCGCAAAACCGACTTCCCTTAAATCTATCCTAATAGTGTCCTCCCACCTGCGTCTAGGTCTTCCAAATGGTATTTTCCCTTCTGGTCTCTCCGCCAATATTTTTTGATATGTCTTTCCTCCTCATGCGCGCAACATGTCCAGCCCATTTCATCCTCAGTGGTTTAATTAGGCCTACTCTTATTATATCCGATGACGAGTACAGGCCGAAATAGAAAAAGTAAAAAAAAAATTGCAGATCCTCCTTAATTTATTCAATGGAAAATTACAGAATTTGAGGTAATTTATAAATTCGGAGAAGTTGTGAAAACAGTAAGGTTGTTAGCATCCTCAAGGCTGTCCTAGTTTATCCCACAACAGGTGCGTTTGGCTCCTCGTCATTTCCCCAGGATGGCGATTGGTCGGAAGTGGAATACCATCTGGAATGTGCTATAACAAGTGTAGTCTGCACCTAAGCGGTGTAACAGTTTCGTCCATTCATCAAGCTGACCCACATCCCAGTGGACATTACAGCGACCTACTAACCCCGCAAACACGGCTTATTGGGTGCATAGCAATGAGAATAATACAACATTACTTAGAAGAAGTTCCAGGAATAAATAAGCAACGAATTCTGAAGGCTCTGAAATAATAATTAATAATAATAATAATGATTATTATTATTATTATTTTTCTGGGGCCTTTTCTTCCAAGCAGGTTTAAGTCAATATTAGAGATAGGCCTCCCTAGTTTTCGTGAGTGTAGGACTAACGAATCGTGGTGAATGAATTTTATTTTAAACACTTCTGGGCCGAAATATTGAAGTTTTACACTCGTCAAAAACAAGAAATTTAGTGTTTTTGCGAAATTTTCGTTTCTCATGCGAAATTTTAATTTTTTAAATAAAGTTTTAGTTTTCATGGGGAATCTCGAGTTTTGGAAAGGTCTTTTTTTATAAAATTACTTAAATGATTTGTTTATTGAAAGTCAAATGAATGTCCCCATTGATAGAAACAAATAATAAAAAAACAATTAAAGTTTAGTTAGCAGGTATGGCGATGTATAATATAAATGAAAAGAACTAGAATAAATACCTATTTTAATTCAAAATTGAAATAATTTTATGTTTGGAAATATTAATGGAAATTAATTTTTGCTCTTGCATTTATTAATTTAGCACCAAACCCCATTCTTAGTGGATGTATTTTATATTTTCTTTCAATATAGAAATAACTTTACTTTGGTGCTCAGTAGTTATAGGCCTATTCTCAATGCACCTCAACTGGTAAGAATACTGTGAAATTCTACAAAACGAAAGGCCTAGTTAAAGCAGAAAATTGTGAGGTTTAATTCCTTATGCATTTTTAAGTAGGTCTACTTCATCTTTTTATATAACACATGCCCCTTTTTAAATATTGATATCTTAAAAGAAATAACTTCTATCTATAATGATTCGAGTAAATTACTAAAGAAAAAGAAAAATCTACTTAAATGACGGTATGAAGCATTAGTCCTGACTCCATATGATTTGCGCTTAAATAGATCTCACGAACCGTGATCATTACTTCTCTTCATTTCATTTTAAATTTAATATAATATATTTTATGTAATATAATTAAAGGAATTGGATCTTTGTAATTGTATCAATTTAACCATAATTTATTTAAATGGTGCATACAGAGCCAAAAAGGAATTTTACTAAAGAAATAATATACCGGTTTACAGCATAGGTTATAATAAATATTTGGTAACCTAGCACATGAATCTTATGCACATTATTTATAATAATGAAACACACATGCCTATTCAATGGGCATACAGCATGAATAATGTGTTTTCACATGTAAATGGCGACCTCCTTCTCTAAAAAGCAGCGACAATCATACAGCAGCCGGCACCATTCTTTTGTGTGTTTATGGGCTGCTGAATCACACAGATCTGTGTTCAAACATTATCACACGCTTGATTAATCCTACCCAAAAAGAGGTAACCAATTTAAGTTTAAATGAGAGCCGATACCGGATATTTATTATAATGCACACTCCGTAATGTTTTCGAACAACGAGCACTTAACCCTAGTGAGGGCGCGCTAGTGTGTTTTATACACCAAATTTACAATTTGCCCTCGACTGGAAAAAATTTCAACTTCTAAACAAGTTATGTTGTTTAACATAATGTGTTTTCATTCTGTTCACTGGAAGAAAGTGACGTATTAATCACAGCACGTTGATGCCTTATGTGTCCAGTAACGAGCTGACGTTTTATCAAATAAAATTGCCTTCTTGCGGCCCGAGGAAGCGTATTATTTATTAGACAAACGATTGTGATTGGTCTGTTTCCGAGGAATTGCTAAACGTATTGGTAATTATCAAACACGCGGCGTATGAATGGAATAATCGTCATAATTCACAAGTGTTATGTACTATTGTTATAACCTGTACGGCCGTACTAAAGTTAAGGTACAACCTTCGTGTTCAGTGAATCATGTTATATGAACATCACTAATTTCCCGTACATTGTGTGAAATCGGCATATATTTTTAAGCATTTGTTATGTGATTATAAACGACTGTATACCTGTATTGATTGTCTGATTATAATTACTCGGTGCCAGCAGTTCGTGTGCTTTTATAGCGTTCTAATGCTGATACACTCCATCTTGTGGTAACTCACTATTGGTAGCATTGGGAACTTGAGATGGACTGTTCATTCATTTATTGGGCCGTGATCTCAAAGCGGGCGGAATATTCACAACAAAGTAAGAACATAATTATTGTATACAAAATCCATTATATTTTATACAATGAATAGTCTTAATAAATCCTACTCGAGATTTCGAGTTTCATCAGATAAATTTGTTCAAACTTCGTTCTCGAAAATATATCGTTATATATATATATATATATATATATATATATATATATATATATATATATATATATAACTGCATACAACTACAATAATTCAAAATTTGTAGTATTGTCATTTTTAGATCAGGGCATATGTTTTCCTTAGAGTGCATCTTATAATGTGGAATGGGTAGACTACTGTGAATGCAATTTTTTAAAAGAATGACAGGCGGCAAGTTAATTTGAAAGAATCGTGATGTTGTTTTACGTTGTCATGGTAGTTGTCTCAACAAAATTCTACACACAGACGATAAAATTTCTGCAATTCACTGAACATATTAGTGGTAAAATTATTATCTTCTTCGCTGTAAGAATCTTTACACTCTTTCAGTATTTAGCTAGCGATGCAAATCCAACTGGAAGAATTGCATAAATCCTATAGGCCTATTCTCTAAAACCTCACCAGAATTACTAATTTCCATTAGTTTAATTTAGCACTTAACGGTGATGTATTGCATATTACGTTTTGCACAATTTTAACAATTTCTTATCATTATTTGATTTATTATGAATTTAAGTTATGCAGTAAGACAATATACGAAATTGAATTGTAGGAATTTTGGAAATTTAAGATTTATAAGATATTATGAATGATAGGAACGACAGTTTTGTCGATGAAGAACTTAACGAAATTGAAGAGGCATTCAGAAAATGATTGGAGGCATGTTTGCCTGTTGAGAAAGATGTGAGAACGCATGGTTTTTTAAACAAAAAATCTGGCTAGCAACTCAAACCACAACAATGCCCACGCTCTTTCGGAAAAGTCACAAACTAATGTCACAAACAGTATATGAAGGGGGGAAATATCCTTCTTAGCCTAAGAATAGTCTTTAATACATTTTTGCCTTCGGGAAATGTGTTATTTCAATATAAACATTATCCAATAATGACTTTTGGCTCACTCTATACAAGATCTGGCTGCAAACCCGAGAAGATTTTCTACATAAGATTAGCCAGGAAAACCTCAAATCTTACAAAATATGTACAGATTATCCGGAAAAAACTATCGAATCCTTGTTAAATTATGTACTTCAGCAGTGGGTGTTTTATAAATGGATAATGGTAAAAGTGTTCAATTGTCTTAAAAGGAAAGGAACAACAAATAATAAATAAGTCATAAATGGATAATGGTAAGAGTGTTCAATTGTCTTAAAAGGAAAGGAACAACAAATAATAAATAAGTCTAAGTAGCATGAACACAAACTTAATATAGCCTAACCTACGAAGCCTTCGTCAGCGTCGTGGGAGGTGCTCAATGTGATCCATCCAAAAATATTGTATATGATATTGAGAGAATATTCTGTCCCCATCCGAAATATGGTAGAATTTGCAGAAGTATAATTAGAGTGTGGGAATAATATAGACATCATCAGTTAAACAGCTGATTAATCGCTGTTTAAACGGAACGTTTGTCGCATGAAGCAATCAGCCGGCACAACAACTTGTTCAGATGTACGTGAAATTATCCACCCAATTCCACTGCACAGTCAGTAGTTTCAATTGAGTTTCTGCACGAATTACTGTTCACATCGATTAATTTGTAACTAGATCATTCTTCTCTCTGAAGGACAACACAAAACTCAAATTGGAATATAAGTCTTGGGAATTTCTTAAAGGTATACAGACAAAAGCTATACCAACGACCGACCCAGTGTCCCCTCCTTATGATAAAATGCTGAAAGGATACCAAACATCATGATATTACCTTTCAACAATTTTTTTACACGGTTTTCATAGGTAGTGAGTAATAGACATTCACTGTTTTGAGAGGTGGTAGTGTTCGTTAAAATAAGAAGTCTAATGAACTGAACTGGCAGTGACCGAATACCGGAATAATTTAGGTTTGATTGGAATATAGGTAACCGACATATAGGCTTAATGGTTAAATAATTATCGGTTAAGTCTGGAGGAAAATATAATAGTAAAGAAATAGTTTCTTGGATTCATAAACTAGAATACCTGTCAATCACGCAGTTCCCTTAGTTACGAAATGCGGCCCTTCCAGAAACGAAATACGGCCCTCTATAGTTTTAGATAGAATGTATAAATATGCGCGACAAAATGTAAAAATGTAAAATAAAATTTGCCAAAACCTGACTTTCTATCAGTACAGGAGACAAGTGTCTCATAAAATACTAGTAGGCCTGTACAGTAGAATGCTTGTTCAATGCATTGTTCACCAAGGAGCACTATGCTAAAAGAAAAAAAAAAAATTGAAATTCGTAAAGAAAACAGTGAATTTTATTTCTTCCAGCAGACTGAATGAACATCATTTTCTACACTGATTAATGATATGGGTAGAATTTGAGGGTTTTCCATGCTATTAAGAAGTTCGTTGGGTTTCTTGTTAACAAGTTTTAAAACGATTTTGGCCTCTTCGATAAGTAATTAAAGTATTTTGAAGAAATGAAAGGAAAATCACCCGAAACTACGTGACGCTGGTGATTGACTTGAGAATTGACACTGTCTAGTATTTATTTATTTATTTATTTATTTATATGACACAACTTGTCTTCCAGTGAAATAGACCATTAAGGGTAATAAAATAATCCCTTGGTTTAAACAGAAATATTGATAAAATTCCTTTCCCCCATATTTCACATAAAAATAATCTAAACACAGGAGAAAAATAGTAAGGAAGATAATTTGATATCAAAGGATACGTTTGTTCCCTCTGGCGCTGTGAAACGAACTCTGGCTAGCTCAGTTGGTAGAACAGCGTCACGGATAGCCGAAGGTCCTGAGTTCGAATCCCAGTGTCGGATGAATTTTTTTCCTATAATATTCTCAAGACGGACATGTTTCTAAAATAGTAATTTTTGGATTCAGAGAACCTCAAAACGTGCATTTATGTTGAAACGCGACATCGAATTACGGGGTCGAACACAATACTTCCTCTACCTATAATAAGGGCAGAAGAAGTAAAAAGACAGCCAAAGAAGGAAAATAGACTGCCTGTAGCTCATTTCTTTCGAGAAGTTCGCCAAGAATGAATATCACATCTTACATGACATCATTACACTGAATATGTCTAGTAATCCCATAAACGCTACCATGTAAGCTGCTTTGTTCAAGTAAACCTTTCTCGTGATTGTCATGTATTTCATTTTTGCTTATGTCATTCATAAAAAGGAGAGACAAACTCAAGGAATATGGAATGGACTACTGAGCATGTTACAATTTAGCTTAACACAAGGCCTTACTGGTCGGCAATCCCACATGCTCCTGTAACGAAGATGACCATACTGTGGATCATCTCATTCATGAATGTAAGCTTCTGCAATTTATAAAAAAAAATACGTTTAATCCTAGTTCATACTACTGAAATGTTTATCATATAGTTTACAAATGAGTGTTTTTACTACGGTTACATAAGAATTAGTACGTACCAGGGGCGTTGACAGGAATTTTATTAAGGGGGACAAACTCAACATAATTCCAAACACAATGATTCTTATTTATTTGACTAAATTATACAGTCATCTATAATAATATGAATTAAATTACTATCGTGAATTAGTGATATTACGACAATAATCTAAATAAGTGTACTGTGAGCTAATTCCTGATTGAATTTAATCCACGTACAAGTGATACGAATATATTTTATTATGACATACTGAAAATCCATTTTGGACCTCAATTTCAAATGATTAGGCTAAATACATTAATATTCACATAGTTTCCCGGCCCGTGGTTTTGAATCCCAGCTGAATTCGACGAGGCTGCAAAGTTTTTAAATCAACAGATTAGGTTCCTATATTTAATACTGAAGTAACGGCCCAATATGAATTAACAGTATATTTAGTGGCCCTAAGACATTCGAAGACTCACGCTATGCATTTGCATAGAGGATGGTCGGCCTAGGTGGAACAGTAGACAGAACACTAGCTTTCTGTGACTAAATTAACGCGTTTGATACCATCAAGCGTCGATGGCATTTAAAAGTGTGTAAAGGTAACAGATCTACGTCTTAACATTTACAGGCATTAAAAGAACTCCGGACAAAATTGCGCTCCCCGTTGAAGGATACATGCCTAAGTATAAGTACACAACCGTCGTTAAATAACCATGACAAACAGACAATGTATGAAGTAGGTATGGCCATGGGGCATAAGTCATGACACTTATTTTATTGTGGAATATGTAGGGTCATTTTGAAATTGTAAAATATACAAATAAAAGGATATGGAATGTATGCATGATGTACTGTCTGACTGCGAGCTGAAGGCCGAGCTAGCGTTCCCCCACTACCTTACCATGCGCTTGCATTTACTGTCTATGTCTTTCCCCCACTATGCCACCAGCTCGGCCTTCAGCTCACAGTCAGACAGTAGCTTATGTGTCCTAGATGTAGGACAGAATAAGAAGCATACACCCATAAACACGCCTACACGTCGGCATCCTGCCACTCTACTGTATTGTAGTAGTTGGAAACATAAATGCATGCATAGCCCAACCTATAAAACCCTTCGGTAAGGAAGGTCCTTATTCTGAAAGCTTCCACCAGCTCCCATGGCATTCATCGCATTTTCGCTCTAAGAAAAAGCTTTTCTGACCTAATAAAGCTGTTCACATCTTGTCACATCTATTCTACACGACGGCTGACCACACACTTTATCCTCTCTGTGCGTACAAAAATGCCATCACATTCCTACGTGTCCATACAGATTACTATTCTACTTGTAACAATTCGAAAATGCTATTCGTAAAGAACAATGTACTGACATTTTTTAGTTGGAACATTGTATTTTTCGGTAAGGTGTCCGTTTTTATTGTTTTAGAAGTTGGTCACCGTCAAATAAAGTTTTTTTTTTTCCAGTGATAATCGGATGGATGACACACGTAGAACTATTACTATTAGGTTAGTTGGTTCGTGTATGGTTATTTAACGACGGGGATGTACTGCAATTTAGGCCTGTGACAAAGCCGGTGTGCTGGAATTTCGTCCCGCATGAGTTCTTTTACAGGCCAGTAAATCTACTGACATGGACATAATTTTATTTATTTATTTAATACTTTAACACTAATTGGCCCCTGTATTGGATTCCTATCAGAGGCCTCTATATGCACTATACAATTTGCAACTTATTAATATGTAATTACATAGGTTATATAAATTACATAGGCTATCTAAATTAATTATGCACGCATAAATGTCACTGGCCTGGCAGGGATCGAATCGAACCCGCACAGAAAGCCAGCGCGATACTAACTGCGCCACCCAGGCCGACTATTACCATTTGGTTAATGCCTAAATTTTTAATCAACAAAGTAATAAAAAGTATCATAATGTGGACTACGAAGCAAGAACAGCAAGAAAATGTGCTTGGTTTAGAAACACATTATTGAATTTAAGAGAGGCGATGGAGTATGAAAGGCAATTTGCAGTCACGCGAAATTATCTCTTCTGCCGATTTGTCACAGAAGCCGCGCGCGACACGTAAGGTTAATTTTTTGTTTAGTTGTTGCAGCGATTTTATAGGTGGGGGAAAACAGTAATAAAAATAATTTTGAAAAACGAGGATTGACGAAAAAGTTCAAAATGACAAGGTTTGTCTTCAACGCTGAAGATTCTTATACCGATAGGTTATTTATTTTTAATTTATAGCAAACATGTCTAATTTCTCAGTACCCCTAATTTCGCAGTATCTTTTTATTTTATTTATTGCAAAATTGGGAACAGTAGTGGAAATATTTCATCTTATTCATCAAAGAGGGCATCTTCTCTTCTATTTTTTTACGTTTTTTATTTTTCCATTACTGTTCCTGATTTTGCAATAAATAAAATAAAAAGATACTGCGCAATTAGGGGTACTGCGAAATTAGGCACGTTTGCCCTAATTAACAATAATAATGAACATTACAGGTAGAAAACCGAATTACAATGTCCATGACAAAAATACAATTCATACACATAAAATAATACAAACAAAAAATACAAAAGATAAGAATACACAAAAGATACATTACTGCAATTTAATAAAAAGAAAAATAAATTCCTAGCCACTTCTGGGTTCCAACAGTTGCCATGTTTCTTCTCTAAATACAGTATATAATGCCTTGAATAAAAATCATTTAGGATAATTAAGAAAGAGTCAGAAGAATGTCTGGCATGATACATTAAACCAATACACTTATTACAATTTATTGTAACTACGTTATGACTAGGGCCAGGATTTATGACCTAAAAAGCCAGAAATATTCAAGACAATAACATGATCTTTAAAACAGCTAAACATGACACAAAAGAAACTATTATGACCAAATAAACACATATTTAATGAAACATACTTAATAAATCAACATTATTTGAATATCAAACGGTTTCGTGGCATTGTCGAATAGTATCGCAAATTGTTAAATGATTTAATGCATCAAAGACATCTTGTGAATCTAGTAAAATTATATTACCAGAACTTTCAGTAATAAGGTAGCTGTGTACAGCTACCTTGAACGGATATATAATTTTTCTGCAAGTTTCTGACATTGACAAAGCATATCTATGCTGTATAAGTGTGTTGTATAGCGCAAACTTTGTACACTCACATTAGTGTATTTTCTGCATTACTTGTTAGTGTTCTGCTTCCTGTCGTTTCATAATTGAAATGATTATGATCACAGAGTTCCAGATATTTTGTGGATCGATGTGAATTACTTCAGATACTGATTCATTTCTGTAATTAATTTTTTTTGCTATTTCTGTATGTTAAACTTCGTTTTCGGTTTTAAGAGTCTTATCCGTAAAAAAATGTATTAACTTTCTTGAAGATATGCTGTTCGATAAAAGCTTTTGGATTTTTCAATGAACGTTTTCGAAGGTTTACAAATTTTTAAATCCCTATCATTCACTTTAGTCAAAGTCCGTGTCCATAAATGTCAAAAGAACACCATCGATAGCATAATTCTTGAAACTTTCAAATATGCTGTATATTCCTTAATTTTGGACGTTATGAAATTTCTCCTTCTCTTTGCATCTGTATGCTTCCACTGTAATCTGAAATAGATTTCACATTGTTGTTGTTACCAATGATGTCCATCACTTAAGAATTTGGGCTTACTACTTTGGTGCAGATCTTCCAGACATTCATAAAACTTTCTATATGGTGTTTTTTTCATCGTAAACAATATGTTTAATAAGACTACAACGTGTTCATAATGCTTGCGTTCGCTACATTTGTGGTATTCGTAAATCAGATCATATTACGCCAGCATTTGAAACATTGGCATGGTTTCACTTGGACGACAGAAGAAAACTGCACTCTCTCTGCCTCCTATATCGAATTCTTCACACTTCCTGTCCTCGCTATCTGTCATCACGCTTTCAAACTCTTTCATCTCATCATAACCTAAACACTCGGTCCAGGCAAGATCATATTCTCGCAATACCTAAATATCATACATCTCTTTACTCATCATCGTTTACTACTTCAGTCATCCGAATGTGGAATTCTTTACCATCTCACATCAAGGACTGCCGGTCACTGTCAACCTTCAGATCGCAGTTAACAGCACATATACGTAGTACTTAATAGTGTATCTTTTTCATGTCCTATGTTAATTTCAGTTTCTATCACTTAATGTTTTTTGTGTAACTAAATTGTATTTGTAAAATTAATTTCTTTTTTATCATTTTCTTAAAATTCTTTCATATTATTCAGTGTGTCATTTTAATGTATCTTAAATCATTTCATGTGTTATGTTGTGTTCTTTTAATGTATTTTGTGTTACTTATTATGTTATATTGTAATAATTAATGTAAGTTACTATTAGTCCCTGGTAAAGTGGAAGAAAAGACCTTACGGTCTTAACTTCTCCAGGTTAAATAAACTATTATTATTATTATTATTATTATTATTATGTTTTAGGCTGACAGGAGATGGCACATAGTTATTTAAACTGACTAATTCTTCATTGCATGTAATCTGTATTTCGTCACTGGCTTCGGTTTGTTATAAATAAGTTACTAATGTGCAGCGATGTACGAGAGCCGTCCACAAAGTAAGTTTCCCTGGGGCCGTTTACACAAACAAAACAAAATTTCATGAAAATATTTATTACAACAGATATAGCAAGTGTCCAGCCATTTTTCAACATACTTGTCACAGGAATTGAGACATTTGTCATACCGTGGGACCAACTTTTGAACACTTGTGTCGTAGAAGTCTGCCGCCTGGGATTTGAACCACTGTGTGACAACCATCTCCGTTTCTCTGCCATTCTCTGTAATTTGTTGAGGTGTAGGAAAAGATGGAAATCACTGGGAGTGAGGTCCGAGCTGTAGGGTGGATGTTGAAACATCTCCTAGCGGAATTTTTGCAGGAGACTTGCAGGGAGGTGTTGAAGTCTCCACCCTACAGCTCGGACCGCGCACCCAGAGATTTTAATCTTTTCCTACCATGACAGTGAATGACAGAGAATGGTACAGATTGACATAGAAACGGAGAAGGTTATCACCCAATGGTTCAAATCCCAGGCGACAGACTTCTACGACACAAGTGTTCAGAAGTTGGTCCCACGGTAAGACAAATGTCTCAATTCCTGTGGCGAATATTTTGAAAAATAGCAGAACAATTGCTACATCTGTTGCAATAAACATTTCCATGAAACATTTTTTGTTTTTGTAAATGACCCTAGGGAAACTTACTTTGTGGACGCGCCCCGTACATAAATTTAGATGAAAGCAGTTCGTAAAATTTGTCGGAAAATAAGTAAATACAGTATTAACGTTAAAAAGGGGGAAATCATTTCACAGTAACGCAGTGTAATTCGGAGATAATAGGAGAAACTTGACGCGGATTAGACAGAACTGTACTCGACTGGGTATAAGATCCGGGAGTGTGAGAGAATGGTTTTTGTAATGACGGCGGGAGATTTGAGGGGCCAGGCACAAGAACAAATAGGGCTATGGGATGAAAGGAAGCGAGTAGTCATGGTCATCTTAATGCATGATTGATCATCACTTTTCAAACACACTCTTCATCGTTATTACCTTCTTTTTATTACTAACAGCAAGTGGTAGGGTGTCATTTCATTACCGACGAATCATGCCCGCCTTATTTACAAAACCTGCATCTTTCCTTTTTCTCGCTCTTGAACATTTATTTCTTATGCGGCATAGTGATAGTAAGTTCGAAAGAGTTTTTAATATAAGACATGCTTGCAGTAAGGGAAATGCTAAGCGTGAAGACAAGCAGTTAGTGCCCCAAACAGAAGAGATAATATATTCAGGCGCAAGGATGATTTGTAGATAATTTTTTTAATAAGATGTGAGATGATTTTATTCTCCCGTTTAATACCGTATTGTTTGGAACATAATATCTTGCCGCATTGAACAAAGATAAATATTAAAGTAAAATAAAATACAACATTAAAACCAACAGCTCAACAATCTTTATTTTGTGCTGCATAGGCTTTTCGACAATCCTACGTTATCCTCAGGACACCTCGCTGTGCTGGCGTAGATGCACAAACTATTAAAAACTTAAATGACATTTTATTTAATTTTTAATAGTTAATGCATCTACACCAGCAGCGAGAGGAGTCCCGAAGATGACATACGGATGTCGAAATAAAAATTGCTGAGTTGATTAATATGAATTTTAATTTGAATACTTTTAATTCTTTAATAACTGTATTTTTAATACTGAACGGCAAACACACACGAGCAACGCTCATTTCAGTGATAACTTTATCCTGTATTTAATTATAATCTATTTGAATATATTTGAATTCGAACTAGAATTGCATGTGTCTTTAGAATTAATGCACTGGCGATTTAAATCAGTACAGTATCAAGTAAATTGCTAAGGCTACTGTAAAGAAACATATTTTAGTATTTGAATATTGATGTTTCAAAGTTTTAGTTTCGAAACAAGGTATGTTTGAACCACATATGAGACATAATAATAAATATATATATTATATAAATAATGCTAAAATTTAAAAAAAAGTTACTTTGATAGAACTAGAGTGAAGATCTTAGGTATAGGCATACTGCAATTCCACGATACTCAATATGATATTATACCATATTCAGCATGATCTACTTGGAAAACAAAATGTTCTGTTTATAATAACTGCAGTCGTTAACATTGTATGAGAATATTATAGGAGAAAAATTCCTCCGACACTGGGACTTGAACCCAGGACCTTTGGCTATCCGCGCCAATGCTCTACCAACTGAGCTAAGCCGGAGTTCAATTCACAGCGCCAGATGGAACCTCTCTCCTATGACTATTTGCCCTAATGGTCGACCTCATAGACAGACAAGTTATGTCATATGCAGTACTGTGAGGCACACTAAGTAGTGATTTTTGTGACCGGGCACCCACTGTTATTGTACAGTTAACATTCAAGATAGATATTTAAGCATTCATGAACCACAGATTATTGTCCCTGTTGGACATTACATGAGAATATTATAGGAGAAAAATTCCTCCGACACTGGGACTTGAACCCAGGACCTTTGGCTAGGAGAGAGGTCATAGGAGAGAGGTTCCATCTGGCGCTGTGAATTGAACTCCGGCTTAGCTCAGTTGGTAGAGCATTGGCGCGGATAGCCAAAGGTCCTGGATTCAAGTCCCAGTGTCGGAGGAACTTTTCTGCTATAATATTCTCATGTAATGTCCAACAGGGACAATAATCTGTGGTTCATGAATGCTTAAATATCTATGTTAACATTGTAGTTCTGCAAGAATTATAGGAGTTGACTCATTTCCTTTGGACGTATTTTCTGAGTTCTCAGTTCACCATTCTTATTTATTCCCTATAACTAAGTTTCAAGTTTAAAGCTTTTTCAGCCTACGAGATCAATAAGAAGCTCACATTTCTGAAATAAAAAAGTACTTAGGCTTACTAACTCAATGAAAATAGACGATTCCTAAGCAGCCCGGTGGTTCACTGCAGCGCTTACACGAGCTAGCCATTCAACCTTATTCTGTGCTAACTCCATCCAACCATCCCTCACAAATCCTACTTCCCTTAAATCTGATCTAATATTGGCCTCTCACCTACGTCTAAGTGTTCCGAGTAGCCTTTCCCCTTCAGGTCTCCTAGTCAATACTTTTGTAATCTGTTTTTCTTTCACCAAGTGCGCAACATGTCCAGCCAATTTTATCGTCCATGGTTCAATTACCATTACTATATTCGTTTAAGGGTATAGGTTACGAAGCTCGTCATTATGCAATTTTCTCCAGTCCCCGTTTTCATCTCTCTTAGGCCTATGTCTGAATATTTTTCTAAGTACCCTGTTTTCGAACACTCTCAGATTATGTTCTTCCTGAAAAGAGACCTCACAACCATGCAATACAACCGGCAGGATAATTGCACATCTTTATTTTTAGATTTCTGAACAGAAGACGATAAAATAAAAGTTTCTGAATTGCAAAAAATAAGCATTTTTTCATGCACTAATGTGCAGTTACTATTGTGTACCACAGCATGCGATATTGTGAAGGTGAAGATTGAACGGTTTACCTGTATACTTGTGGTGGCCATATGCCGTGCAGAACTTTGTCACCCAGTTCCGTGTTCACGATATCGCACAAAATAATGATATAGACCATTGTCACGCATCCATCTTGGTGTTTTACCTTTATACGAGTCAACTCATGCTGCCTATTTCTCTTGCTATCTGATGCGGTAGGTTTTGACTAATTGGGTTTATGTCAGTGCCCAGATAAAATAAAAATCAAATAGAAGTCTGCTTAAGGATTTTTAACGCTAAAATCCTTTGGTAGAAGAAAATAAGCTCACACATCACCACGTAACACTTTCACAATGCAGGATCCGAATCCGATTCCTATATCCAGTTCGTCATGTAAACGCGGACTCAGTCCGGAATAAATTTTCAACCGAAATTCTGGGAATGGAAGAACGGATCAGGTTCAGAAAGAATTCAATTTCCATTAAATCCTGACGACCTCAATCCTGGTGCGCGCGCATACACTCACATGGCTTAGCAATTGGTTACATAAATAACAATACTTCCTTTAAAAACCCCAAAATAGGTACATGGTATAATGTTATCGTTCACAGCTAATGTTACACAAATGTAAATATGTAATTTAAATTATGTCAGTTGGTCCATGAAAGCAGTTTCGTGGTTGCAAAAATTAATTGAATTAAAATTTACATGTTTAAAAGAGTAGGCTACTCAGATATGAAAACAGAATGGAGATGGAAGCATATTATTTTTTATCGTTATGCAGTGGTAATGAGTAGGGACCGGATTCTTAGGTTTTTACCTATTTTTTTCTTTACTTCCAAAACCAAAAGCGCCCATACACTTTTTCGAATCATGTCCATAGGATTCACCCACGTTAATTCTGTGGCACCTAAAAATACCTAAATAGGGTATAAAAAAAATTAATATACCTAAACTTTTTTTTTTGTGTTTGTCAGTTGAGAAAATGATGTTTTGCGGGGAGAGAATAATTTTTGTCGGGTAGAAATTAATATGCGTTTCATTCAACCCATTGTCGTCTAGGATGGACAGTATCAAGAGAGGAAGTGATTGGCGTATTCCTTTTAAAATATTCGTACGAACAACCATTGTTGCCGTGTATGAACAAGGATATAGATTTCTGTGTTTTAAAGCGCTTGTTTGCCTTTATTACTTCCCTGTTATTCATACTGAGTGGTCACACTGTGAGTTTTAAGAAGACGTGTTAATTATTCCAAAACAAACGAAATCGAGTTTATCACGGCAGTGGATTGGTTAGACCTGAATTTCTTCTTCTTCTTTTTCTTCTTCTGAGGTTATTTTATGACGTTGCACTCCGCGGGTTTCTACGTCTGCTCTGTATATGCTGTATATGACAGACGTTGTCATTCAATACAACTCACAGTTGAGAATCTTTAAAGATATTTAGTGATATACTGTAGCCAGGAAATGTGAGGCAATCTTATTTTCACTGCATCTTTTGATTGTTTATGCTTTCTTTCTTCAATTGTGTAATATTGTCCTAAAGCAAGTTTACACAAATTTAAGTCAATTTTGTTAAGTGAAACTTTACAAGTATTATGTAATGAATCCTATGTAGCACATTCAAATTTATTAAACCAATTATTCTACCCGGAAACGATATTTTGGACAAAAAACCTAAAAAAAACTATTTCACCTAGTGGAAAACCTAAAACAGTGTTTTTAAAAACCTAAAAATCCGGTCCCTAGCAATGAGAAAGTCAAGACTTGGTATTTCGGTATAACGTTAGAGGCAATATACCAAATGGAATATGTCCACTTTGCAATAATGAAGAAAAGATATACCATTCCAGAGTATAAAAAAAACTAAAATATTAACCCTCCACTTGTACACCGTCTGGTATATGGTTTGTACACCAGGGTCGGGAAATCCCTTTCAATATATTCCATATTTGGTTTGTGTTACATGAACATAAATATTTAAAATGTGCCATAATTCATGATTTTTGTTGTATAAAAATTAATGCAGTCAACAATAATTATCGCAAACATTGATGTATATATGGTATTGTTGGGGTTGCGTATTGAATTCCTAACCAATCTATCTGCTCCACAGTGAAATGAAATCAGGTCAACTGATGCAAAAAAGTGCCAAAATGCTTTTGTTTAATCATTTTTGTAATATATTTCCAAGTTAAGCTCCAAATCGATTCGTTAAGCAGGGCTTAAGGAAGAGAAAAGGTCTAAGTTTGTTAAGCATATTACATTAGGTCTATTGCTTGCACAGGAACGTTTAAACTGAAAAATAGTCACATTAAAATATAATGTAGATATCATCAGCCGTACTTTTCATATGATGCACAGTATTATATCAACAGCAGCTGCGTTTAATTATTCAACGGCTAGATTGTTTTAAATCATTATGTATATTTGTATTTATTTATTTTGATAAGCATATTTATGTGAACAGTGAAGGAATAAGTGGGATAACAAAACGAAATTACAACAAATGCCATCTAAAGTAAGGCGTGATATAATACATTTACAAACATCTGACTGCAGTGTAGTCAAGCATGGACCAAAAGTACGACGTAATACGACATACCGGTCCAAGGGACCGCCAGAAATGGCATGAAAAAATGCATAATTACAATTAAGGGTCGATAACAATGACTTGTTACAACGGAAACTTTTTCACTGATCGAGGCTTACCTAAAGACCCGCGCAGCACATTGCTAAAAGTTTTTCCAACGTACGAAACAATAAAACCGATACCGGTCTGGGAGACCGATGTGCGGGTAGAGGGTTAAATTTTATAAAGACATTTGTATTAAGTATATATGTTATTCGTAGCAGAGCGAATCACAGTGTGGAATGAGCACAGTAGCGTAGCCAGAATACAATTTCGGGGAGGATGGAAAGTACTGGAGGGTTTGGGGGTTATGGGAGTGCTATTTTAGCACTGAAAAACTAGTTAGAAAATTAGTTTACTATACTCTGAAGACATGTCAACTTAAAACAGAAATCGTTACCTAAGTTATAACACTTATTACTATTTATAAGAAAAGTTAAATAACACACGGAACAATGGAAATAATAGGCGTAAATTTACAAGTTCAGTATTTCATTACTAAATAAAACAATTAAATATAGGACAAAATTGAGCTTAAATGACAAATAGAATTTTAGGTTTTGATATCGGGGAGGGTCCAGACACCTGGACCCCCCCCCCCTCTTCTCTACGCCACTGAATGATCAAAAGAGACAGACAATTCACTACATGAAAATTTGTTAATGTTAGGATAGACATAATATAATTCCCAATCCCCCAAATTGGCACGCCTCCTTAACCGTTGACATGGATTTATGAAGACAGTTTGTGGTCGTCAATTTCACGGTACATCTTTAACAGCCTTATATTGAAATCGTACATACTGTGGGAATCGCATCTGTACATGCGTACTAAATCGCTAAATACCTTGGTTTCAAACAACCGTATCCCAACCTACTTCAAATCTTCAAATCATTCTGTCCTAACTAGATCTCCTACTACATTTTCATATAAAGATCTACTTCACCTATGCAAATGGTTGCCATATTACAAGCTTCTTCTAATCTTTTGAACTGTGTCCGGCTTAATTTCTCAGAAATCTGTCGCCGATGAGATTATAATAGGCAAAAGTTATGGGTAAAATTGTTATTCACACACAAACGAAGCTTTCGCATTGGTTCTTATGTCTGATATTTAAGTTCGTGAAACTATTTCAAACTTAAATTACTGTTCCAGAGCAAAATTTATCGTATTTCCTGCCATAACCAAAGGACTATCTTAATTGATTACCAACTACAGTATCAGATGATTGCTTTCTGATTTATGTCTTTCCCCATGAAATATTATTTGCTCTGTGTCATTATAATTCTACCAATTCAACCAAACAATCATATTCGTATTTGACACTTGTTACTTTTCGCAACGACTTACAATGTAGCTAGGAAGGAAGACCCTAGGGAGGAAATGCCACAACTAACAAAGTGCATGTGATGATAAAATGATATAATATTAATGAAAGTTTCAAGTTATGCGATGGGTCAAATGTGCCGACTCATTTGGCCTAAGGGACATGATTTCTAAACGATAACTGTTTCAGTCTTTGAAATTTCCATCCTGACATCAAATCATTCTTTTCTTTTCTTCGTGGTTTTCAATTTGTATATTCCTTATATGAAGATTGTGTCATTTAAACAGAGGTATTCTCCAAATGAGATATTGTTATGGCTTTCTGAGCACACCATATATATCACTTAATACTGCCAAAAGATATTTCTCTGTCTTTCATTGTATAATTGAATTATTTCTTACAGGCCAGTCCATCCAAATAATAAGACATTTCTAGAACCGAAGTGAAATCGCGAATAAGGTTCTACAGAACATCGAGAAAATTAACTATAGACATCTTGTGGGGATGGTTGAATTTTTATTTAAAAATGTATATATGCTTCGTACCACGTGTCTAGAAGTCATTCAACTGGAATATAAAAATTAGTTTACGAGCTTTGTTATTCGCATAACCACACAAATCTTCTATTTTTCTGAAAAAGAAAAGTTTTGGATTCATGGAACTTCACACAATTTGACATCTAATTTCAGGGTAGAACACAAAATGCCATCTTCTGGAAAGCTTTCGGCAGTATAGAAGTGACATATTTACAACTCATTCCTGAAAAGTTTAAAATTAATTTAACATGTTTTAATATTAATTATTTTTAAGATTTAAATCAAGACAATGCATTATTTATGAAATTATGTATTTTGATTTTACACAACAATACATTCCATAAAATCGTCTATTTAATCAGTAGATCATTTCTTAAAACTTCGAAGGAAACTGCTAAAAGAAAATATGAGGTGCATGATTCAGCCCAGCCATTCAGCCTATTTCAGAAAATAGAAAGTTGCAAAATAGCCTTCATATGTTTTAGGACATCCCAAGTGCATATCATCAATGATTTTCGCCCACCCCTTTTTACTAGATACTACCAGAGATGTCAGGAATATTATCCTTTATGCTTTAGCTTATTTTATAACATTTTTCATTGATTCTATGGCCACGTCTTCCACAATATGTCCTGTCCTGATTACATTTTCTGAATGTTGCAGATGGAGAATGGAATGGTCACGCCCTCATTTCCTTAGGCTGGAGAAAGAAGACAAAATGTTGGACTCCACAGTAGTGAGTAGTAAACCTATGTATTTTTCATATACCGTAGAAGAAGTGAACCTAAAAGAATATAACTCATTTAAAATGGAGATTTTCAATATTTTCACATTCTGGGTCCTATAATTTAGGGCAGTGTTTTATTTATTACAGTAAATGATATTCTTATAGCAACTAATCCCCTTTGAAATTAACATATTTAAAGGAAAAAAATGCAAACAGCAATATATGTTCCCGTATATCGTGATTTTATTAAGGATTAGTATTAATTTACTATTTTGGCAGATGAGTGGAATAGATTTAGAATCTATGAATGAGTAAAACATTTTCTCTTCCATAACTGAGGTAAGCAAATAGCAGGAATCACAAAAATTACTAAACATTTCCGACTCCATAAGATATTTCAATTGGATCAAGTTATATCCTTCCTATAAGTTACATTATTAACAATTAACTATTTACTATCAGTCATGTGACTGTACTCATTACTAGTTTTGTAATTTAAAAACTAGTAGGAATATAATGACAACTAGTAGAGTGTGTTTTAAAAACTAGTTGTGAGTGTAGTCACAAGTATAATTAATAGATAGTTAGCTTCTAAAATGGACAACATTGAAGATGTAAATTTCTATTTCTTACTGCACATAAACAAGGGTAAGGAATAGCTCTAATTCTGGTCCGAGATTTTATCAGAACACCGTTAAAATACCGCCAAAGTTTATCATCACTAAGTAATATAGTATTTAAAAAATGAATGTAAAATTAGGTTGTTACAAATTTGCTAAGGTACTCCATTAACTTATCAAGCAAAATGTTAAGAAAAAATATCTTCCTGAACAGAAAATTCAAAACGTTATTTAAAATTTTTTTTTTGCTAACTACATTCCCGGTCATATGCAGTAGCTTATTCGGGTTTGTCTTGTTTATGCTGATAATATAAATTTGAAATTGTAAACGTATCATGTTTGAATTTTATATAAATATAATTATTTTTCTTCAATATAAAAATTAGAGCAGTCTAAATTACTTCTAACTCGTCTCCGATCAATTTGTTTCAATGTATTCATGAAACTGTTCTTAAAAACCATCACAAATGATGTGCTTGAATAAGACGATCCCACAAATTACTGGCTACTTCTTATAGATTCAATGATTGTTTTAATTCTGTACGAGTGAGAACCATGTCGAATTTCAAGTTACTCCGAAGACTGTGGAATCGTTGTTAATGAATGAATCCTCTTGTTTGAAGACATCAGAATATACCTAGTCATGCTACAGTTTGAAATATCTCACCTCGATTTTAATTGATTATAGTCCCTGATGCGCATGGCGAGAAATCCTCAATCGTTGTTAATTAGCGTTAAATGTTGCTGACGTAATGACCCGGCAGGAGGGAGATCAATTAAAGCGTTTATATTATAACTTTAATTGCAATTCTTTGTGTATTGACTCAAGAAGGAACTGGTCCTCCATTCCTCTGATTGTTTGTTTACATTCGGCAGTACAATAAGAAATTCTACCGTTTTATAAAAAAAGTGGCACAAAAGGCAATAATTAACCAGAATTTTCTTCTAAATGAAGTCACGATGTTTAAGTTGTGAGAAAGAAAGCAGAGATTTTTCACTAACTGGTGGTAGTTATGACGTGACCATGGATTGGTTCATTGGGCAAAACTTCGTTTTAGGGACGATCGTTAGAGTACAGTATACAGAGTATGTTAATAGGTAGGGAACACTGACAATGAGATTTGTGCCCAGTCGTAGGCGAAAGAAAAGTCAAGTTTTACTAGTCATTCCATCTTGCTGTGCAGGAATATTATAGTCTTCAGTGTGTAATTGTATTATTTATTTTATTTGTGTATCTGACAAAGATATCGGTGTATCATAAAATTCTTAATACATAATAGCGGTACGCTTGAGTTGAGAACTTCTTAAACATACTTTATGCCTACTTGAGGAGCTGAAAGACATGACTTTTTCACTATCTCTAACATTTCCTTTCGCTTGAAGAAAAACGGACTGCATCTAATATGCTCAGGAAGTGATGGCCAACAAAGCCAACTTCATGTTGTCCTTCATGAAAATGACTTTATCCCAAAACCTTACATTTCAAAATGTTAAAAAAGACTGCATCCTCTGTTATACAGATCAACAAACAATACCAAAAATACAACAATTTAATACATAAAATACGAGGCGATAGCCAGGAAAGAATTGGTTTAGGCGACTATGGATACTCTGTGCCGCTACTTAACTGTGAAATTTCCTAAAATTATGACTAATTTTCTTAAAACCTATTGTATCCGACTGAATGAAAATAGTCTATATTACGCTTGAAACTTCCTCCTATTGTTTTATGGAACTATATTTTCTAGGAGATAATTTTTCAACTCTATTGTCTTATGTGGACATATGAAATTTTTTCTAAAATTATATGTATGGACCATTAATTTAATATATTCCTTCTTCTTCTGGAATCGTACTGCTGGTAAAGATTTATTGTATGTTTATTTTAGGCACATAAACATGCAGGAGGAAGGTTAAAAAATTAACATTTTAACATCTATATAATAAATTAATCTATTTATTATTAATACATAATTTAATTTAAGGTTTATACTATGTATCTATTGAAAATGTAAATGTACGTGAATCAAGAAATTAGAATGTTATAACAATTCTCTTTCGAGTTCGATGGACCCACAACAAAAATTCTGATATCGTAGACTATTCGTAAAAATGTAGCTAAAGCCTATAATATTATAGGATTTAAGAAATGGATCATTCTTGCTTATGTCGATAGAGAAACTAATCAAGTTAGACAATTGAAACTAACAAATATAGAATATCAATAATTAAGTAAATTACAACTGCTATGAGTATTTATTTCGTTTCTTGAACGTTAATTGTCAATTTATTTTTGTGAGGTTATTATAACAGTTTTTAACTATTTTAATAAGGTAAATCCGTGGTAATTCAACATAAATATTACCTATTTGAATCCTTTTGGGAGCTGAATTGATATGTTTATATAAGCAAGCGTCAAGGGAAAGCATCAGTGAGCTCTGAGTTTCAAATGAATGAATAACATTTTATTGGAACATCTGGTCTCATGAATGATAATCTTAAGAAGTGGATAAAAAATCCTCACATTCTACAGAAGCATTACTGTTCTAATCCCATACTTTTGCATTTATACAGCTTTCTTATGTGACGCATTTATACGTCAGAGAAGTGAAAAGTTTAAATAATTGAAAATTTAGGTGAGCATCGAGGTTTGACTAGAAAACTGATTACAGAATAAATCAGAAAAATCTAAATAATTTTAATTATCCACATTTATGTTAGACTAGAACACTAATTGCAGATTGAATTAGAAAAATCTAAATAATTTTAATTTATCCACATTTATTTAATATGACGATCAATCCAAATGAAGAAATAATTATAAGAGTTATAATAATTAATATAATAATAGATGTTATCGTCTGCTGATATTTCTTCTTTTAAAATATACGTTTTTATGTTCAAATTTTACCATAGCCGCTGTTGACATTTATAATGCCTAGATACTATAGGCACTATACAATTCCTGACAGAGGAATAAATTACGATTTAAAAGGAGCAGTATGTTATAGATTACCAGCGTGACTTGAAGTACTGGTTAATTTCTGAACATCCTCAACACAAGTAGTTTTTGCCTTGCGAGAAGCAACATCAACATTAGAATCAACCAAAGGTAGGAAGAGATTTTTGGCTCTTGCTTTTATCACGAGTTGAAGACGGAGTATTTTTTATGTTACTGCGTGAATGCTGCTGGACACTTGGAAGTGTCTTGTGACTACTGGAGTTTTCTTTGATTTCTTGAATTATCACTTGGATGTTCAGGAACACTTGGCAATGATTTGTAACTACTACTTTATCATCATCTGAATTTTTCTGATCATTTTTGCTATGTTAATGAGTAGGGGGCGGATTTCTATGACCTAAAAAATAGGATATAGCATGCATTTATGACCTAAAAACATTAAAATATGACCAATAAAATTTAAAATATGACTTTACCACTTAAACAATGTGTATATTTTTTTAAAGTTTCATTACAATTCATTTTATTAAAATATGTTAATTATTTAAAATATGTGTAAATTCTAAAAAAGTAGCCTATCATTATAATGCAAAATTTACAAAATATGATATGAAACTTCAAAAGTTCTTTAATATGAACACAAATATGCAAAAAAATGTGACCTAAATATGCATATTCATACTAAATATGCTACAATAGTTAAAAATATCCTAAATATGCAGTTAATTGCACAATAAAATCCGTTCCATTTTCACCAGGATGCTTGGAATCGGGTTTAAATTAGTCGGAAACCTGAAATAATGCAAAGGGGAAAAATATGACATGTCATAGAAGTCCGCCCCCTATAATAATGAGTATTTCTGGAGTATCAGCTAAGAAAATTTGAATTTTGGGAAACACCAAGGAGGTTAAGAATTTTGGTGTTGTGTAACGGTTGTGCCACATCTATGAAGCAAGTAGCACATCACACCGCGAGCTTTGTGCAACCTGCCGGAACCATGACACGGATTTATGCCTTGTTACCAACTTCATTTTCAAACACCTCCTCCTCTCAAAAACCCTTAATGATACCAAAATATTAATCCCATGAAGACTAATCTAATGAACAATCAAGAACGGACAGTTGCAATAGTTTACCCAAATGAGCAATTAAGTATACAATGAATGAAATTACTGTATTTTAAGCATAATTTTAGAGTTTTAAAATACTATATGTCGTCAGTATTTATGTTTAATATCCATTCAATTTTAACAAGTAATTTATAAATAAATTATATTTATTTAGTGCATAAATTATATTTATTTAGTGTATAAATTTTACGGTGTCGGGGAAAAAGCACTTAACTCAAAACATGATATTTTTTAATGCACAGTTTATTATATAACACTTAAGCGTAATCACATAAGTTGATGTTCAGTTTATAAGAGGGAAACATGTAATAATCAAAATCACCAATTTAATGTGATCACTTCGGTTGGCAGCTATACTGATAATATTAACCGATTGATAGCAATAGCCGAAGGAATTAAATGAACATTATTTATTCATATAATACGAGTATAATACACTCCAAACAGAATGAAAAATATTTATTCATAAAATAATACGTAACTTTGAATCATTGAACCAATCATAGGCTGATACAGTAATAGACCAACTATTTTTTCAACCAGTAACACTCAGTTACGAGTGTTTTTGGAGTCTACACTGATCTGTGGTGAACACCACGAAGCAAAAGTCTAACGCCTGTCTGTTCAAGTCTTTTCATTTACACTAGCAATCACTGCATGTCAACACTGTTATCTTCATAAATAAAAAGCTGCAGCTTAACTGTGGGTGAAACATGTTTTACTGCTTAAAAGAGTAAGTTAGTAATGCCACCCCCTGTAACTGGTCATCCTGTGAGCTGGGAACAGTATTGCCATTACAACAAAATACAGTTGAGTTAGAAACGAAAACATTAAAAATGAAATTTTGAACGACATACAGCCTACCTGGAAATAAAGCCGCAAAAAGGAAAATGTGATAACATAAACCGAATCTTTGATCACAATAAGTCCGTACGGGACTTCATAAAAGTGATAGTATTACTCGAATGGTAACATAATACGCGATTACATTAAGCGGCGTTCACTGCATTTGATTTTAAATCGTTTTAAGTCTTTATACCAGGAAAAAAAACTTCATTGATATGGGTGACTGAATACAGTTTAACTAATGCGAGTTAATTACGGGCATGTTGATAGTCTGTGTGTTGTGCTCATTGTTAGTGAGTAAGCCTTATGCCGGTTGTCGACCAAGAGCTAAGCTAAGCTAAGCTAAGCTAAGTTAGTTTGGCTTAGCTCACATACAGTGAGGGATTTCATATATAGGCCTAGTTGTGCCGGATTTCATAAGTAGTCTTATCGGTACAACTACGCAAAGCAACGCTATAGCGGACGAATCTAATATTGCGGACGAGGTGTAAGCCGAGTCTGGAATACGTGATGAGTCCGCTAAAGTTTATGCATGCGTGATACATACAAAAGTTTTTAGTAAAGTTATCTAATTTTATAACGAGTTCAGTTTTTCACTCATTTTCAATGATTTCGCGTAATGAAAGCAAAGATAATGGCGCTTGTATCAGTAGTGCATGTTCATAAACTTGGATTGCTGTGGTTATTTTTTAGCATTTGATAAAAATATTGTTCTCATGTAGTGTCCAACAGAGATAATAATCTCTGAATCATGAATGCTTATATATCTGTTGTAATTATTCCCAAATCTTTCAAACCTATCAAAAATAAGCCTTAATTTATTTAACCAATGTTTTAGGACGTTAGTTAAATAACTATAATATTAGCTGAGATTGAACATATCAATTAAAAAGAGGTATGGATTTATACAATTAGAATACCAGTAGATGTTGATAATGGTTATACTTATAAAATAATATTTAGCAAACTGTATATGCACAGAGATCATAAAACAATTTTAATGTAGCCTAAATTACATATTACTGATAAAGTTGATGATTAATTTGTAATAATTTTTAGAGTTTTAAATATGAATTGTAAATGTTACACTGACTGTAGTAAACTGTGAAGATAGCGGTCGAACAAGGAAGACGACAGCTAACGATGAGGGGGAGAATGAGTGGAAGAGAAGTCTACCATTGCATTGAGCGGTACCAAGAACGCATGCGCGGTCAAACGTCTTCCTAGGTGGTTATCTCTCTATCAATAGTGATTTTTCTGCATATTAATTTATGGTATAAGTTGGATTCCCCATTCAGTAAGTGAAGATTGTCACAAACGGAATTAAACTAAACAATTTAAAAATTACAGGAATTTTTTCGTTTAAATCAAAGTCGTAATTGATGTTAGAATATGTACAGTCACTTCACCTTTGTTGGAAATGTTGTTAGTGGGGAATGCGAATGAAGGGAAGTATAAAATGAATAACATTGTACTCCTCAGTACAGAGAGAAAATGAATAGAGTACAATACCAACCATCATTATTGGAATTTATTTCCAAATGGAAATGGTACCAGGCCATTCTCATGAATGCTGTGTTATTAACCAAAGAAAATAAAGAAATCTTATACAAAATGATGTTCACCTTCTTTGTAATTAAGTTCAATAAACGGCAGAAATATCACATTAAATGAAAGGCGGTGAAAGTACAAACAAGTTGTCTTCAATGCAAGCTTAATGGACAATGATTTACATTTTCAATAGACCTCTACAGCAGCAAGCTCTGAAAATGTAAACTGAACCATTAGTAAGATGTCTCTTTAACGGACTTGCTTAGTTTGTGTGTTTGCATAATGATAATCATAACAGAGTTATAATATTCAATATACTTACCATTAAATATTAATATCTGCTATTAGAAATAATAACGGCAATTAAGTTAACTGCAAAAAATACAAATAAAACTTGAAGAAAAGCAA
The DNA here is from genome assembly GCA_964059195.1 of Ectobius pallidus. Classification (NCBI taxonomy): domain Eukaryota; kingdom Metazoa; phylum Arthropoda; class Insecta; order Blattodea; family Ectobiidae; genus Ectobius; species Ectobius pallidus. Next base: position 100,354,236 of record CAXKWD010000010.1, read on the forward strand.
TTATTTAATTTCTAGTTTCAAATTAGCAATAAAATGCAACAAAAACAGAAATTGTTTTGAAAAGGGGATAGGTCTAATGCAATACTGTTGTTTAAAATACAAGAGATAAAGAACAAGCTATTAAAAGTGATAGAAAAACCACAGGAAATAGAATATTAACTTCAAACAATACAGGAGCTACAGTGATTTGCATTTACGGATACTTAATAGCTTTGCCGTACGGCAAGTTCATCTATTCACTTTATGGCGGGAAAAAATCTGCTGGAGGTTCGCTGGAGTTTGCTGCTCGAGTCAATAGCAATATGATTGACAAACTAAAAGAAAAGCTCCCTTCAACATTCTTCTTAAATGAAGGCAGGGAGAAATGTAGTATGTTATTATGTGGTTATTATTATTATTATTATTATTATTATTATTATTATTATTATTATAGAAATGGTGATGTTAGATTGTTGATAATACGTATAGGCTATAAATCGATTTATCCATGATGAGCCCTATGTATTAAGTTCAGTAACATGAAAAGACATTAAGCTAATTATTGGATTTGAAATGTAAACACTAGCACGAGAATCGGGTAGTACCCAAGAGGGCAACAGTACTTGACAGCATATAAACATTGATTAATATTTATTATGAAGGGCACTACATATGGTGCTACAATAATATCGCATGGCTCCCTCTATCCTATCCATAATATAGCTTTGATTTTGTACTTTCCATAATTAAATTTGTATGCTACTTTAACAAATTAGGGTTATAATTCAGAGCCATCAATAAGTCGCTCCATAGCACTTGTGCAGGCGAGAATCTGCTAAGAAAAGGAATTCAGTTGGCAGCGCTAGCGTATGGTAATAATTTTTCCTACAATCATTTATGAAGTAAAAAATAAAAGTAAAATAAAACTCACCTATCTACAGAAGATGATACAAATTCACTCGCTTTAATTTATTTCCTAAAACTCAATTAGTTTCACTTTTCGACTCATCAAAAATAGCGAACAGACACATGTAACTAATTAGCATGGTCTACTCTGGTATCCCTGCTATGAGACTGAAAGGAACTTAGGTTGGTGGGTATATGGGTATGGGAATATAATGCTACTTAGGCCTGGGACCGCCGCGGTGTGCCGGAATTTTGTCGCGCAGGAGTTCTTTTACATGCCAGTAAATCTACTGACTGTCACATTTATGCACACATAAATGCCATCGACCTGGGCCAAGATCGAACCCGCAACCTTGGGCACAGAAAGCCAACACGATACGATCCAGGCCGACGAAAGGAAGGTAGAGAAGATTAGGGAAGATTAACCTTCGCATGGGTGGCGAACATAACCAGGCTGCGGAGAGAGTTTTTGATGACAATGTATTATACTAGTCAGAAACGGATATGTCTCTGATATGTCCAAGATTTTCTCAGATGAAAATGAAACAAAATATGCAGGTTTGTTTGCTTGTTCACTTGTTAATGTGTACCTCACAGTCTCACCTGAGGTAGAGCATTTTAGTAACTAAGGAAGAGCATTAAAGTTGCTGAGTCATAGAAGAAAATTAAGTTTTCTTGCTTTCCCAATATTGGAAAAATTTATCAAGCACAAGCACTGCTCGCTTTGCTGCTATAATTGCCAGCTTGGTCATAGCTATTGGTAGCGAAACGAGTAAGCTATGCGTTCATGCCAGCTTGAGCCACATAGGCAAAAATTCAATGTTAAGCTGAATTTTGTATATACTTAGATAAAATAGTAACTGCGTTTCTATTTCATGAAATGCCCTTAAACTATTGATAACGAACATACAGCTGGCCATGCCCAAACATGGGCTCCCGAAGAAAAAGACCTATATAATTTCATTATTTAAGTCCTGTGTTCTTGACAAGCAAAAGTCTCCGAATAGCAAACGTGTGGGTCGTAGCAAACAAAATAGGTACGGGACTATTTAGAAACCCTTTCCCTAAGAACAATACGCTACAGCAAAATCGTGTATTGTTTCTTTTGAATCGCGACTTCAGTACATAGTGTTTGATGCGGAACAATTCGTAAATTGCAAAGGTAATGTTTGCAAGGTTGTTTCTTTCTGTCATTACACAAAAAAATCTGCACTTAACTTTGTTGTCCTACAGATGGAATTCGTAATCTTCTCCACATGGCGTTCCCTAGTTCTGTTCAATTAAGTGAGATGTTTCTAGTAAAAATTTCTTAGAAATGACGCTCAGTAATAAGTAGGAGAGCAAAGAAAGATGAGTAATTTTCGCAATAAATTACAAACTAATCTCTTTTTCAACTTAGAAAGTTCAAGTGCGATATGGACTAGGCCTACTCAGGTTAGATTCATTACACAGCTCAGATGTTTTACCGGATTTTGGCTATACTTAGTGTGCTTACAACAAATATGTAACCAGTTTTTCTCTATCAGCTCTACTTCTGTCGAGGGTGGAATTTATTCGTGAACAGCTGAACATCTGAACTCGCACATACTTTTTTCGGATACAAATATTATGTTCTATTGTACGGTATTATGTGCCCGTAAGCCCATCAAGTTTGTTACATTATTTTGCAACAATGAATAACTGCATTTAACGAGGTTGTATTTAAATAAGTTTAAATTAATAGTATGTATAGAGTGACCGCACAGAGACAATACATTCCAGGAGTGGAAACCTCAACCTGACAGCCTCCACCGGAAACCAGAACTAAATGTTGCACACTCATCCTTCTATATTAATTTGTGACTGCCGCTATCTCGCCAAGCCATGGATACAGCAATGAATTATTGTTCTCGTACAGAAAAAATATCTTTGATACTCTATTTTATGCATAATGAAATTAAAATGGGATTTATTGAAAGGTTGACCTATCAATCGGTTATGTAAAGAAAGTGAAATGACAAGATTTGGCCGGTTTAGGATGGTTATACGAAAGTTAAGGGAAGCAAAGAATAATTTCAGCGGATCTAGAGATATAGAGAAAGAAATAACAAATGTTGAGTTCATTCGTTGTGAGAAATACTTGGCCCCAATTAATTTAAAAGATACATAAAATACAGGTGATATTCTCCTAATAAAAACAACAGAATGTTGAGTACAGACTGAAGAAAGAGCCTTCAAAATTAAGTTTTCCTATGTTTTACATTGTAATTATATTTTCAACTTTATACTGATCTTGATACCAGATAGGAACCAAACAATGGAATACTCGTAACTCAAGCCGCTCTTTAAGATGGTTTGTGAAGCAAAAAAATAAAAAATGAATAAATAAACAGTAACTTATATGTATGATACTATTTTCAAGAAATTATTTTCTTTCTTCAAAAGACAAATGACATTCTCCTATCGGCGTTCTATTCACGCCCAGTTATTAATTAAACTAGTTATGTAAGAAGCTAACATTCACGAATATCAGACTACTAACTAGTTCCAGTGAAACTAAAAATAAAAATAGAATATTTAGTAATTATTTCTCAATGCTGCAGGTCTACCTTCAGTCCCTCGTTTACTTAAAGATAACAGGTCCACTATTCCCGCGTTCAATGCTGATGAAAAGTACTTAAGGTCTTAGATATTGGAACGAAACCATGACAATTACTTGTATAAAAAAAACAATGAAACTCAAAATACATAGGCTATTAATGATGAAATGCGCAGTAGAAGATCATTAACAGGCTGCAATAAAATAGAAAAAGGGGGAAGGGGATTATTGGCACGGTAGAGAAAAAAGGGACAAAAGACCTAAAATGGGGAAAAAGTTTCAGAAAAATTGCCTCCATTCCAAAGTAGAGATAATAAGAATTCCACACTGTGGTTTCTTTCACAGGAGATATAACTTGTCCTAAGAAAAATTGTTCGCACAAAAAATTCTAACCCCGGTTATTATTGAGATAATAATTGAATTTAAAAGTGTTTATGGTAGAAAACTCTGTTTAGTGAAGTATGAAATTAACCATAAAATTAACTATTTACATTCGGATTTCACATCTTTACAGGGTTCTGTTAGATCTCCTGCAGAGAAACCTTCTTCACTAATACAGTGCATTTCAAAGGCAACGTAGGTGGGCTCACAAGGAATCTCTATATTTTGAACGTATTAAGGAAATATACTGTAAACATTCACGTTATTTAAATTATATTGCAGCAAGGAGGCCTACAACAGGTGTAGGTTTGAATATGAATACAGTATTACTGTTTTTGCTGTATGTCTTTACAGAATTATATGAGTTACAAGCACAGTTGTCAGAAGATACCCCGTTGTGCTTTAGACAAAAAATTAGTCGTGTTTTCAGCAACTAGTTTGTCCTTCTAGAAGGACATTGGCTATTCACTGTCAACCGTCGGTCTCGGAGCTGGATTTACATTTCACGATTATGTTGAAACCCGCTGATTCATGCTAACGAGTATTAATCTCACATAAACCGCTGACTCGTGACATGTAAAATCTCCAGTAAAAATGTATGATTTCAGTCTTCAGACCGTCCTACTTGCCCTTCTAAATATGCCAGCATGTACCATTATTTTTACATATTACAGTTTTCCAATCTAATCTAATGTTTCCTCCATTTATCGATTTTGTATTCATTATCGACCTTTTGAATAGTCTCCTTTCATCACCTCATAGCCCATTCTCAGGATGCGATCAGAGGACATGTCTTTAAGACAATTGAATTGAATATAAAAAAAAGCTAATTGATTTGAGATAGCCATTTTGTTCATTATTCGTATACACACCCAATGAATGTAAGAAGGAGCATGTTTCTATACTCGAAGTCTGAGTTGAAAAAGGGACATGTTCCACTCAATGTCACGCTTGTGCAGTTGAAAAAAAAAGTGTAAGAGAATTCAGAAAAAAAATAATCTATTAAAATGTACTACACCATAAAATCTCGCGTCAAGTACGGTATTGAATTTTGCCTCTTTTTCCACTCGAAAAATATAAAGGGATTTTAAAAAATTTGAGTCTTGCTTAAATTCTAATAAAAATTGATTTTTTTATCAAGAACATAAATAAATATTTAATAACAGGCTGTTTACAAACAATTATTAACACATCTCCTAAAATATGCAAATCAAATAGCTTAAAATAACTCGAAGTTATAGAATGTTTATCTTATAATCATATTATCACCTTTTTTAAAGTCGTCGCCAATCTTCTTTGCATATCCGCAAAAGTTACCTAACAGAAATTAAATAAATTGTGTTAATAAATTCACAGAAATATTTTAAAATCCGTTTCATTAAATCTATTTTATCTGGTGGCCAAACTACTCCTTTAGTAATTATGCTTCTTATACTCAAAGAAGACGACATACAATGAGATAGAACGGATCTTAATACTTCATCTTGTCGTTCGCTTGTGAACCGTCCGATCATATGCAGTGCCTCCTTTCTAGGACTCAGAAAACATTGTGCACTGGTATCTATTATCTAAGATGGTACTCGTGGTTTATGTGTTTCCTTATTGACCACTTAGAGACTAGAGCAGAAATGGCTTACCATCTTCGTACAGTAATTCAATATTATGTTCTTCGTGAGGAATCTTAACAACTGTCAGTCAGTTCTTTGGTTAGATTATCATTCCGTACATTCCTATGTTTTTCTTGGAGTCATTTATGTGCTAGTATTTGTGCAATAAATATGCGAAAACAATATATTGACTCAAAACAATAATTGCAACGAGAAACTGCCTCTGTTTTTGGTCAGAATGTACAACATTTCCTTATTCATGTTAATTGAAGGTTCGTAGATCCATTATTCTTGTGAAAATTTTTAAGGCTTTCACTCGAAACGGTTAACAAAAGCACATGAACTGAGTTAAGTTATGCAAAAAACCTGACTTGAAACACCTAACTTCTTCTACCCTTAATGTAATCCAGATCTATTGCAGCAGTGCACATTCAGCTGTCTAAGACTCGTGATCCACGCAGTTATGTATAAAGTTGAAACAACTGAATGTGCACTTCCGCAGTGCGGACATTTACTTTGTATATAATGAGAGGTAAGAACATTTTCAAATTCAATCTTAAAGTAGAAAGTCATAAAGTCATGTGCATGTTTCAATTCAACTTAAACTGTCGGTTATTAAATTTAAATAAAATATTGTAAATTCCAAAGTAACGAAAAAATGTAGTCTATTGGATTCTATTGTACATTTTACTATTGGGATACTGTCAAAATCTTTGAACGCTCTTGTATTCATACAAAAGTTGTTCTTCCTTTTCAGTTTTCAACAATCTGTAAACCCTTTCTCATAGCCCTCATTAATCGTAAAACCTGCACCATTTCCATCCCTAATTTAATATGATTTCAGATTATTTCAATTTTCAAGATTAATTTTTATGTATGTGTAATAAAGATATTCCTTCTTACTTACTTACTCAATGGCAATAGACAATTCCTAAACAAACTAAAGAAATAATATCCATTTTATCGAACCTGGAGGTTCATTGACGCGCTTACATAAGACTGCCATTCAACCCTATTCCGTGTCAACTCCATCTAATTATCCCCCGCAAATCTTATTTCTCTTAAATCTATTATTGTCCTATCACCTACATCTAAGTCTTCCAAGGGGTCTTTTCCTTTCGGGTTTCCCAGTCAACATGCTTGCAACATGTCCAGCCCACTTCATCCTCCGTGATTTAATATTACCTTTACTATATTCGGTTAAGAGTACAGGTTATGAAGTTCGTCACTATGCAGTCTTCTCCAGTCCCCGTTTTCATCTCTCTTAGGTCTGAATATTTTCCTAAGCACCCTGTTTTGGAACACTCTAAGATTATGTTCTTCCCAAAAGAGTAAGAGAGGGACCTTTTCTCATATCTACATAATACAACCGGCAGAATAAATTTTTATTTTTAGATTTCTGGAGAGAAGACGAGAAGATAAGTATCTGAATTGTGTAAAAACAATATACCTTATTAAGTGCCAGTATGGTACTTTATGAGATTGTGTGGTGGACGGGAAAACGCCTGTCCGTCTGTCCGTCCGTCCATGTGTCTGTACGCGCGATAACTCAAATACGCTTGATCGGATTTTAATGAAACTTGGTATATGCGTTTATAGTGTCCATTGGACCAAATCGGTTGACCGGTACCGGAGTAAAACCGAATTTAGTGTCTATTTTAAAAGCGCCATAACTCAAATACGCTATAGACTATCGGATTTTATAAAACTTGGTATACGTATTTTTAATGTCTATGGGAAGACGTCTGTTGATATTGGACTAAATCGGTTGGCCGGTACTGGAATAATGCCCAATTTAGTGCCTTTTTATGGTATTATATAGGAAAAGGTGCGATAACTCAAATAGGCCTACGCTTTATCGGATTTTCATGAAAATTGGTATATGCATTTATAATGTCCGTGGCAAGAAGCCTTCTTATTTTGGACCAAATCGGTTGACCGGTACTAGAGTAACAACTAATTAAAGGTAACTTTTTTAAAAATCATGTCTATACTACAATGCCGCATTTTTAATCATTTGAGGGCTTTGTCTGCAGTGCAGTCAGATGTTTGTTTACTTCGCTGATGTAGTTGAAAATGAGCACTACGATACACTATAATATATGGTACTACATGAACACTGTTATATACAGAAGGTACATTACTGTGAAATAATTAGCGGAGTTATATGCCACTGAATTTTGTGAAATGTTGACATCTTTTAAGAATTTCAAGATTCAATACATTTAGATTTGACAAATAACACTATTCCTTCACATAAGCTTATCAAACTACATCGTCAAATTGACTGAGTTAGCCGAATGGTAACGTCTTGGATTCAACAAAAGCATAGGCCTATTGGCACTTTATTATATCAGTTTAGCTGATTTTATAATCATTTTAATTTGAACCGAATGAGCAGGTGCGGATTGAAGGTAGCCCACTGCAACACTTCCAATAGGTGCAGGACAAAAGGGCGGACGCTGTACCCCAGATACCACGTCTCGACCTCGCAACATTAAAGCTGTATGTACTTAATGAGCTAGAAGAGAATTTGGCTATTAAGTACTGAGCAGAACGCACTTCGCACGTAATAAATCCGCTTGTGATGATAGCTAAGCAGTATTATAACTCCACATGAATTATAAACAACTTCATTTGATTGTAATCAGACTTTTTTTCTGTTACTAACTAGTCATTTCCCCTTCCATGGTGTTTACTTTGCAAATCATCACCTGTTTCGCGTACATAAGTTACTTCAGGGGTATCAATTTTCAAGAGGTACCGGTAACACATTCGTTCTTGACCGCGCTCGTAAGAGATACTAATTGTCACATACTTACGACTTGAATCTAATTCAATATATTTATGATTAATTAATAAATATTCTCCTTATTCCCTCAAATTTCTACTTGAAAAGAAGTACACAAACCACTTGGGATTACTTATAAATCCTTATATAATATATTTTCAAAGTAATCCCAAGTGGTTTGTGTATTTCATTTTGAGTAGGCTATAAATTTGAGGGAATAAGGAGAATATTTATTAATTAATATTAATTGGCCCTCAAAGGTAAATATGAATTTCATCAAGTTCAATCAATTTAGTATAATTCACGAATATTTAGAGTATACCATTAACAGGAAAGTGTTCTGGAAACCATCTTGGAGCTAGGGCTGACAACCTTACAACTTTATGGCTAGAATGTCTACAAAGGCGAGAGCTTCAACCACGTGACATCCCAAGGGCCCACGCGGCTTGTACAGAGAATCTGTTACTCATCCGACCTAATTTAACTCTTGCATGATGAATTTTTCTCGCGATTAACCTACTTTTCAAAAAAGTACTACTTCCAGTTGTCACATAATATATAGGCCTATTTTCTTTGCAATACATTTCACTTTGCCCAGAGTTTCGTCCCTGGTTTTCGTAAATTTAGATAAATTGTTCAACAAGTGTGCTGTTCACCCCTGGGTGTAATGCTTTTGGAATGGACACCAGTCAGATGTTATGGATAACTTATGTGTAGGTGAAAGTTCGCGAAAATCGTAATGAATCACCATTTTCGCACATATCTTAAATGTTTGTTATGCAAATGCAATAAATTTGTCAGTTTTGACAGTAAAAATTTATGCGTGCGCTGCTTGATACGGCAGTATGATGTTGGACATTCTTTGAGCCACTACAAGTAGGCCTACTCACATAGAAATGCGGAAATTTTTTGTAAGAAACGTTTTGAGTTGATCTTTGCAATGAGATAAAATGTACATGCGTTTTTATTTTAATTTATCAACATTTCAAAATTCCCGAGCATAATCACGTACACCCTGTTTCTTTTAATAGATTGTTTAATACTGGAGCATCTCATTTTATTTTATTTCTTCAATAGTCATAGTTAATTCCACTAGAGATTACGATTTTATCAATAGATTTGTGAGCGTGTAGTGCGGAGAAATTCTAGAGTGATAGGGAAAAGCGAATAAGTCAAAATGCCAGAGTTTCAGGAAATACAAAAAACAACTGATTTCCGCAGCATTGTTATAATATTTAGATCAGCCCAACCAGATACTTTTACATAGCATAATATCTAGTGTAATAATGTGTAAAAATATATAGTGGACTGAACTAAATATTGTAACAGTGCTGTGGAAATAAATTGTATTTTGCCTCTCCTAAAACTTTGGTATTTTTCCTTATCACTCTAGAATTTATCTAATGAAACTCGTAATCTCGAATGAGATTTGTTAATACTATTTCACTATTCCACCATGTCTATACGATAAATTACAACAACAAAAACCGATTTCACGAGTTTTATCTCAGCCCAGAACGATGGGACTTATGTGTGCTTAAATGTATCTAAATTTACTGGCATGTAAGGTAAAAGAATACAGCACTAAAGTTTATAGGCGTAAGTAGCAATACACAAAAGCCTAAACGTAAAAAAGGATGAAACAAAATTCTAAAAAATCATTGCATAGAACATACATCAATGTAAATAAAAATCTGACAATAAATACAGCACGAGTGTGATTCACACACTGAGAATATAGGTCACTGAAGAAGGAACCGAGGAAAATCAAGCCCATCATTAGCTGACATACAAAACCGAGAAGAGATCGAGAGCAGAGTGTATTAAGTTAACAATAACTTAAGCTGAAAACGTGTTTATATTGTGACTCAATAACAATAACCTATATTAGCACTAGAAGTATGTGCGCATTGCGTAAGTTATTGAATAGGATAATAATATCAAGACGTAACAATTTAGAAATTCGATCTACAACTTCACGGGTATAGTCCGTTAAAACCTAATCAACGTTTTTTAACAGAACTAATTTCAAGACCGCCTGTTGAGAACGACTTCATCAAGTGACGATTTCGTTACTATTCCACTAAGGTTGGTTATATAAAGAAAACATCATTGCTTTAAATAGGCTATCTGTTATGAATAGACTTCGGACTTTTAGGTCGCTAAAAATGCTGTTTTAGACACCTAAAATAGGATCAAAAAACTGGAAAACAGGTTCTAAAAATAGTAAAATAGTCTCTTATAAAATCGTTAAGTTGTCAATTATCTGAAATAACTTATCTCAATTGCAATGCAGAATATTATATTTATTAAAGACACCATTAATCATGATAAAACACAGACATAGGCCTATGGTATACAGAATTATATAGACCTATTACCATAACAGTGAAAACCTAATCCCTGCGCCCAGAAGCTACGCACGCTAGCATATTCAACCCCTTGTATCCCTCAGTGATTCAGAGAACTTTGTTTGTTTGTTTGTTTGTTTGTTTGTTTGTTTTTTGTTTGTTACTGGATGTGGGAGTCGGGAGAAAAACACTACATTTTCTTAGGAATTACTTAATTCTGTAATCAAAAGTAGGCCTAAGGAATTTTTCTACTGAAGACGAAACATTCCTTACTATTTAACCACGTCAGAAATGTGTCGTGTACTACACATTCCGATCTAAAAATTCAGTACGAACTGAAAATAAATGCTAGAATTTATAACACAAAGTAATTTATTTTGAACTTTAGAGGAAAAACAAGCAAAAAGGCAACATTAGGCTCTAACGTAAAAATAGGCTGTTTTAGGTCCTATAAAAGTATCAGTTTTAAGCATAGTCACTTATGAAACATGCATATACAAGTTTTCGTCCATGTATCACTTAAGGAAGAAATAAGTTTTTACCTAAAATCCGAAGTCTAGTTATGAATTACTAAAGTCGAAGAACGGAAAGTATTCTACTTATAATGTAATTTTTGTAATTACATTTTCATTCTTCAGAATATTTATTTCTTTTCAGTAACATTTTCGTCATCAGACTGGTTTGTTCCTCTTAGCAGTAGAATTATCAGCCCTCAGCAGTATAAAGGCCTCTAGACGTGAAATATAACATATTTGATCACGGGGCAGTAAAGAAATATACGAGGCGCGTTACAGAAACAAAACACAATTTCATGGACATATATATTCCAACAGATACAGCAAGTGTTCAGATATTTTTCAACATATCGCCGCCGGAACTGAAACATTTTTCGTACTGTGGAACCAACTTTTGAACACCTGTGTCGCAGAAGCCTGGCACCAGGTATTTGAACTACTGTTTGACAAACACCTCTGCCATTCTCTGTCATTCCCTGTCATTTCTTTAGGTATAGGAAAAGCTGGAAATCACTGAGAGCGAAGTCCGGGCTTTAGGGTGGATGTTTAAACATCTAGCAAGTCTCTTGCAAAAGTTCGGCTGGGAGGTATTTAAAATTTCACCCTAAAGCCAGGACCTCGCTCCTAGCGATTTTCATCCTTTCCTACACCTCAAGAAATGACAAAGAATTACAGAGAATGACAGAGGCGAAGGTTGTTGTCACATGGTGGTTCAAATCCCAGGCGGCACACTTCTACGACACAGGTATACAAAAGTTGGTACCACGGTAAGACAAATGTTTCAATTCCGGTGGCGAATATGTTGAAAAATAGCTGAACACTGGCTGTGCCTGTTGCAATAACATTTCCTTGCAATTGTGTTTTGTTTCTGTTAACGCCTTCAGGGAAAGTTACTTTATAGGCGCGCGTCGTATAACACACTTGTACGGGGGTAGTAAAGTAATAATATAATTCAAGTCGTCTTAAGATTGAAACAATGCTCCTTTACAGTGAGTGAAATAAAAAATATTATTCATGAAGTTGTGATAAACCTTTAGCCGGTGGCATGGGGTACCTGAGACTCTAATAATTAAGCTCCAAATCGACCATTCATTTTGGTAAGTTTGAACGTTTTATTTGGTAATATGTCCTGTTTCATAGTGTTTCTCTCTGTGAGGCTTACAAATAATTTGTAAATTGAATCAGTAATATAGTCTGAATTTCTAAGCAAAATGCAAGTTTATTCTCAGACTCCTAAAAAGAAGCAGGAATGTTATATTTCGTAACACGCTCCTTGACAAGCAGTTTCAACTTTATTTGTTAGTGCTTTTTTACTCATTGTGATAGAAAAACTATTTTTGCTTGCTTATTTTATGATTTTAAAATAAAATAGCAAATTTACTCAAATTTACTCACTTTGTGACATTCAAGGTGCTTATTTTACTCCTAGACGTCCTTATCTCCGGTTTCCGGTCTTTTTTTTGTCGGTTACCGGTAATACTCGTAGAATTACCTAAAAGACGGGTTATAAAACAGTCAGATTTCTAGGAAGCATTCTGGTGAAGAAACAGATACTGGAGAGGAATCCAGTTGCTTTTCACAAGCGCCTAGTCCTGCGATGTTGAAGGAACATTTTCACTTTACAAATTATTCTTTACTGACAGATGGAGCTTCACACAAGAAAAACTGCGGATGACCTTCCTTACATACTGTAACAGCCGTGAATAAGAAAAGATTTCGACGTAACTAAGAAGCTGCTTGATTTTCGTGTACAGCAATTTGTATAGAACATTTTTGTGCTTATTTCTTACATTTGCCGTGCTTACTTGCTCATTTTACTGTTTTAATTTGCCTATGAACCCGGTCTCTACTTATAAACAACTTTTTTATATGATATCGTGATAATTTAATGAGAGTTATGTTCGTTGAAATAAAGAGTTTTACATTACCGGTACGTAATGGATACTATTTGAATAATGGGGACCCTATTTTGCGGTTAATCAAAATATTAAATTACGGTGCAAAATATACATTAATTTCAGTTCTATTTCGCATAAAAGCATACAATTACGGCGTTATCTTTCACTAAAACCAAATAGATTTAAGCCTCATGTTATGAAAAATATTGCAAATATATGCAAGCTATCAAATTCCCTTTGATTTTAGGTATATGATTTTAGGTATATGATTTTTAGATTTTAACATCTTACCAGTTGACTAGTAACACTTGCCTGTATTGTACATAAATTGGTGTCAGGAAATGTCCTTGATCTGCTTATATGGAGGATATAAATTAATGCGTGCCAAAAATAGTTGTTTTTAAAGTAAAGTGTTCCCTATTACAGGCCATGGAGGGCCAGTTGTTTTTAAGTTTATTTTGTTTGACTTTTTAATTTCTTCTTTGTAGCTTTTTACACTTATCACTTAAAAAATATCTGACAATTCAAAATTGCCTTGGTTTATTGAAAATAGGCCTATATTCCTTATAATTTGCATATACAGTATTATAATTAATCATATGACTTTCAATAATTATATAATTTAAATTATCTTCAAAATACCTGTCTAAAACTCGAGATATGTTTTAAGAAATAGAATGACGTTAAAAAATAAAAATAAAAATATTCGCGAATTAACAAAACGTCTTGTTTTTATCACGAATGTAAACCGGTAATATTTCTGCCTAGAAGTGTTTAAACCCTCCCAAAACACTTTGTGACTGGTAATAAATCGCAATTCGTGAATCAGTCTCTCATGAAAATTAGGTATCTTTATTGATTAATCAACAAAACGTACATTTTATTGGCACCAAGGAAATGAATCCAGTGCCAGAACTCTGTTGCTACTGTGCAGAGCTTTTAAAACTTGATGTGATTCTGTTGCTAGGGCTTGACATGTTTTATTAACAACGCCGGCAAGACTTGAGTAGTTAATTGTGGCGGCTTGTCTTCAGGGGTATTGAGATGACGTAGAAGGAGCTGACAAATTAATTTCATGCCCTCCAACTAGCTTTTATTGCTTTATGTAGACCTAACACAATGACTGATATGCTTCTTTATTCTATTTAATATGGCGATAAACAGTGCGAGTTAATGTAGTACGTATGGGATTACCACCTCTTGAGACGAGAGTCTTGTTTGTGGTCTTCAACCTGCGGCTCGTGACAATTTTTGGCGGCCCGCAAACAAACACTAATTTTTAACCACAATCAGGGCCGTGGAGAGAAAGCAAGGGCCCCAGGGACAAATTTTCCCGGGCCCCCGACAAATATTAAATTCACCACTGAAACCCAACTTCGTCCTTTATAATGTATACAACAAAAAGATTATGTAAAGATATTACATAATTATTATATATGTAATGTTATGTAAGTAACCTATTACTTGAAGACATATATTCTTCTTAGTCATTTAAAAAGTTAGTAGGCTAATATTTTACAAAAAATAAATCCATATAAGTTTAAAAGCTTTCCAGCTGTGCTAATAAGAGGTAATAATATTATAAACAAATGGAATCCCGGGGATAACTTAACAGGTATGTACCAATTTTATCTGTATGTACCAGTTTAATCTGTATGTACCAAAATTAATCTTTTGAAAATTATTATTTTAAAATTCCGAACGTTAATGAGGTTTTCTGTTCAGTCTAAAAGGATTTCTGCTTCTACTTTTAAAAAAATAGCAGTTTTCTTAAAGAATAATCCCTTTCAGATTAACTGACTGATTCCGTGTCACCGTTATACGATAGGATAATGCAAATAAAAATAAGCACATAAAACATAAACTGATCTCATTAGGCCTATTGACTTATAATCCATTTTATGTTAGAGTAAATTTAGAAGGTAAAACATAAAACCTGGTTGGCCGTGCCGGGCCCCTTTGGAGACCGGCTGCCCCCCCCCCGTCTCGTCGGGCCTGACCACAATGTGGCTCTTGCTTAAGTTTTGACGGCCAGCAAACAAACACTAGTTTTTAACTAAACGTAAAAATTGTATTCTTTGACGACCATTCTGAAACCACTCTTCAGTACGTTAGAAGACTATTTCGAAAAATCCTCTCACATGCTCTATTCATAGTATCACGTTTTGGCAGGACATACATAGGCCTATGTCCGGGATGAATATCGTGAAATCAAAACTGAGGAACAGACTTTCCGACGCTCACTTAGAGAAGTACCTTCTCACCTTCGAATTTATTCTTTCAACATTAAAGCCAATATTGTCAATCTGGTGACGAAGAAATCGTATTAGCTCTCAAGAATGTTACTGTGGATTATGTTATTCATTAACTTTTCAAAGACACACTGTATAATGTTAAATATTCTCAACGTTATTGTAATATAATTATATTATATTTGTATTACTTAAGTATCGTGTCATTAAAAAATCAATAAATCAATTCCGGGGTGCGCGGGCAAAGAGAGTTAAGTCCACTTTCTTGTTACTGAGAATTAGAGTGACTTAACACATTATACCAGCCCAACATAGCTTTAGAGATGGATAAACCCATGAGGCACACATCCATAACTACCGTACAATTTTGATTATGACTTACTGGACTTAACACAAATGTAGAGAACATTTTTATCTATAACTCTATGGACATATCTCAATTTTTTAGGATGGTGGACTTAACTCTCTTAGCCCGCGCATCCCGGAATTGCGGTCCGCTAGTCTTTCACCAAAAATAAGATGGCCCTTTAATTAAGAAAAAGGTTGCAGACCATTGGTCTAGATTTGGCATCATCTTTACAGCTTCTTTAGTAATCTTCACAGATATCTCACAGAGTTTCCATCTAAGGGTGAAAGAGGTTTCTACATAATGACGTCATTTATCAGACATAATATGTCGATAATAGTCGAAATTTACAGTTTATCGAACAGAAAGTATTATGCATTTCGGCATCTTCAGTCTTTGTTCTATGTGACTATTCACATACATACAAATTAAACTAGTGCTGACTAATGGTATCGACTAAGATCTACCCTATTTTCTCCGACATATTGTTGAATAGTGACACATAAGGCTTTTTCAGCTTAGTTATAAAGACAATGTTAAATAATTACGTATATCCTATATTAAAATGTCAATTCTTCGAATCTTCAAAAAACTTCTGTTCCAGTTCGTGATGAATAAGGATAAACATTGCCATGCATAGGCTATTGTAAAACATAATGCCACCGCAGACTATTGATTCATTAGAGAAGGTTCATGTATTTCCAAGATGTATTTGACGTTTTCAGAATAGTGGTTAATTTACATAGCCTAGTCATGTCTGAAAATAGTGATTTAGATCTTGTCGATCATCCAAGAAAACGGAAAAGATGACCTGAAAGTAGGAAAAAGAACCAAGACTAGGTAACCTCTCGGCACCCTACAGGTTGAGGTTAGGCCTACCAGATTGAGACATTCGGAGAACTTTTAGTTGTGAGTAAAATGATTAATAATAATAAGTTGAAAAATACAAGTGGTTAATTTTATTGGAATCAGAAAATTCTTGTGTTTACTATTTTAAGCCCTTAACATTTAAGCTTAAAATTTATGAAGTATAAACTTTTACAAATTAGCTTAACTGAACGTGATTGTTTCCAAAATAAGCTAAAATACCTATAGGCCTATTTATCTTCAAAATATTATAAAGGACAATTTTGTTTCCAAAACCTGCTATGCCATAACTGAACTTAAAGATATTGTATTAAACAGACAAAAATGTATACTTGATACTAGTGATGTATTATAGCAAAATAATGTACATTTCAAAAATCCAAAAATGTTATTAATTTGTGTCTAGAGAAAAACACTGGAAAAAATCAGATTTGCTGTAAAATTACACTGAATGGAAATAGCAAGTTTTGGAAATAAGCTTCTCCCTCGTGCATGTAAATAAATCCGCTGAATTTCTGGCATTAATGCAAGATTGCTACATGCAAAAATATTATGTATGATTACTCAGTAAAGTGAACATATAAACAAGACAAAAATCGGCCCCGCCTAGTACCGACCCATCGGGAAAATTCTCGATATCCCGAAGGACCAATCCAGCCCTGGCGTACGGATTCCATATCAGCGTGTAACTTGTCAAAACAAATTTAAGTACTTTGCCCAGTTACATAAGTGTGCGATTCGGATGCAATGAAACAGGCACTGTAGGGGGTCTCTCAGGTGTGGACAATAAGAAAGTAATAGAGAAAAATGACGCTATTGTTTCCGCGATGACTTGCGTAGATCATTACTTAAATTAATAGCCACGCATTTAAGCGCCTGTTCAAAGAGCCCGGCATTGATTACGACCACGGGGGACTGGCGAAGACAACAGTGTCAAACCTTCAAACAATGCCGACAAACCTATTAATGAAGAACCTAAACCAAAATTCACACTACAATATTTTGATAATGAAGCAAATGATTGCTAATACAAGCAGCGACAAATTAACTGGCTTCTTCACATAACCTAAATTCACCCACAAGGAATGTTACTTCAATCAATCGAGGACCGCTAAAAGACAAAGTATAACCTAATATAATATAATATAAAATTGGCTTATATTAAACAGTCAGGAGAGTAATTAATAAACACGAACAGTACTCATCCTTTGTATACATATAAAAATGTCTGATGTATTGTAAAAGAGACCTTTGTCCAGAACATAATGCACCCAAAACTGATATAATTTTTGGGATATTGTGTCTTTGGACTAACGATCGAAATTTTTTTCAGGTCATATTTTTGTTTCAATATGAGATGATAGACTTACACATGAAATTCTTCTCGGGATCAAGCTCTTCAGACAGTTAGCTATGGGTATCAAAACTATGATGATTATTTTAGTGGAAGGCTTGAATGAAATTAGGCCTATATCAGTGTAACGAGAGCTGTCATTTTTTAGCTAGACCACGAAACTCTTCATAGACAATGCCTTTTACTTTCTTGCCTTGAACTATGAAACTCCGAAGTTTATGATGGCAGCAAAGAGCATTCTTTCGAAGAAGATTCCGAAATGAGATATCGTATGGTTCTTTTGTATCAGAACAAATTATGCATTATATTTTTCATTCTTGTGTCTGACTTTAAGCGTTGAATAGTAGAATCGCTGGATTAAAAATACTACTGTATTTACCTCGGTGAAGTTCTGGGCGGCCATTTCGTAGGTGGTTCCCTGTATCTTCATTAGTTTACCGAGGTAAATACAATGCGTTTAAAAAGTATTTTAATTCAGTAATTAAGTTTTCTTTTGTCAACGATATGGATTAGGTAGATTATCGTATATGATAATTATAATTTGTCTAAAGAAAATAGTTGACCAAACGAATATGAATTTGTTTTACAAATTAAAAAATGCAATGTTAAAAAACTTTTATTATTAATTTAAATGGACTTTCTTCCAATTAATTATTATCAGACTTCAGTAATCCAACATTTTGTATTACTGATATTTTTTTATGAAATCTTAATAGTCTTAATGCCGACACCGGTAACTACTCAGTTAGGCCTACTGGACAAAGGCAGCGTAAAACTTGTTTTCCAGGCTGTTATTTAATTTCTCTTTTATTTGAATGTACACAATTTCGTACTATAGATAACTTTTAATTCTCTCTCAATGTAAGCAAACGACATATCACTTTTCATTCCCTTACTAATATCATTGAAACGGTTAAAATAATCCATGACTGTTGTAGGCTACGTATTTTCTTTGTAATCGTAATTATTGGTATTTACACAGTATTGTATATTTCTGAATTTGGTCGAACGAAACAGAAGATATCGAGGTCTTAAGAGATGACAGAAGTGTTGATTTAGCCATTTTGGTCAAAAAATAATTGTTTTAAATATTCTACTCTCAAAAATTCATGCATACCCTAAAGTACAACTATCCCAAAATTAATGCCGTTTGGGCACATGAAACAGGCGCTGCTGATACCATTTTAAAATCTCAGTGCACCTTCAACTGCCAGTACATTCAAACTTTAATCGCTTGTTTCCTCAGTTTCAATTTTCATTATATTTTGCCACATTAAAAATCTATATTCTCCCACAAAAAGAGAGATACAGCTGTGTACTTTTTCGCAATGAACGTTACAATAAGAGCAATAAAATATCTAAAAAGATTTTCTATATAATCCTTAATTATTTAAGAAGTACATATATTTAGAGTAGACTGATCATAGGCTAGTTTTTTTAACTTCTCACTTCTCAGGGTAAAATAACTTTTAAAAACAAAAAGTCTAAACAATATAAAAAAATCCATCAGCAAATTTTTAAAGCAAGCATCAAAGAATCACACATAAAAAGTTGAGATTCATATTTTAATTTCTGTCGAAGGAGATATATTTCGATTTTGATTTTTAAAATCAATTAAATTTAACTAATATCTCAGAATAATTGAGATACTCTAATGAACTTTTAAACAATAATTGTTGTTTACATTTTAATTAAGTGTGCAACATTTCAAGTTTATAGGAAAAATAGTTTAGGAAACCACTCTCAACACTTCGGTCATCCTTTAACTCTTCCAAGATAAATTAAACTATTATTATTTATTGTTGTTATTATTATTATTATTATATTAAAAAGTGATAATATGGATGCTAATACTGTCAACTTGGTTAAAGGATATCTTCTAATCTGACAGATTTAACCGATCAGGAAATTCTGCACATCGGAGAAATTATAATAAATGCATTTCAAACTAATGCTCTTAAACCAAAGAAGGCAAGTTGACCAACTGCTGCATGGGAATCAGTGCAAGTGATGAGAACATCGCGGAACTTCCTGACAAGAATTAGCTCGAGTTAACCCTGAAACCCTCTTGAATACTGTACCGTGTCGAGAGCTGTCACTTTTACCTCGCCCATCTGCATACAAGAAGTTTCAAAACACAATTCACTCTTAATTTCCATGTTGCTATTAAATACGAGGTAGAAGATTCCATACTTTACACCCATTCGCTAATCTTCAGAAATTACCTAAATCCCAAACTTACTATACCAAAGCCCCTGTCAAATTTGCCGACTTCGACTTGCCGATAAGAACTTATCGTAAATTTGCGCATTTTATTTGAGTTTGAGAGTTTAAAATTGCAATATTCTCTCCCGATAAATTAATTTCGCACATGAATAAATCAAACCGTATTTAAATAGAATCTTGAAATATCATGATAATGCTATTCTAAAATGATGGCTGTCTTAGAAAATAATAACTTCAGGACTCATGTACTTTTGAGTTGTTCTTTTCCCTTATGTAATAGCAATGAATCCCAAACTTTTAATGCCGAAGACTTCGTTTTACATTTACAATTGAAATAGAATTTGGAATAGATGAAGCTTGAATTTTAGGCTCTAAAATAAGAATTTTTTTCTGGTGATAAGTATTTATGCAGAAGTACATAAAGTGTAGGTTCACCGCTGTGGCTCAGGGGATGCGTTCGCTCCTCTCACGCAGCGGGCCCGGGTCGATTACTAGTCGGGACAAATTACATATACGGGGTTTTCCCTCAGCTGTGAAACGAATGCCATGTAACTTCAGGCTGTTGTGTTTCCTGAATACAATCATTATCTTCATCCCATACGCACCTTGTTCGTCATGAGTGTGTGTCTGTGCGTCTCGTTCTTTGTGGTAGTCTTGTCTCGGAGGTGGCCCCGGAATTGGACTGATCATCCACCCGGTGAGAACTCCATGTCCCTGTGGTAAAAAGTATGTATGTGATTCAAAGGTAATCTCTCTCCCGACATATCACGGTTCTGTAGGGCCCGGGCGGAGTAGGCCACATAAACGTCCCTACAACGGGAGAAGTTAAACTAAGAAAAAGAAAGAAAAGATGAACGATAATATTGAACTATAATACAATAATATACCCCGGAGAAGATGGTTGCCGCAAAACATTTTATTTTCCCAGTGCCTACAGTAATCTGAAAATACATAAATATTGATAGGATAGGAATATCCTTTTTTAAACTGCAATCTGCTTGATAATACTTAAAATCAATATTAATTAAATAAACAATGCCCTAAATTTGCGCATTTTATTTGAGTTTGAGACGTTGAAATTTGCAACATTTTCTGTCGATTAAATTAATTTCGCACATGAAGAAATAAAACTGTAGTTAAGTAGAATATTAAATAAACAGTATAACTTACATTGCTATTCAAAGGGGAAATTTTTCCTACGTTATGGGTACTTTCTCTAGAAATCTTGCACTTGAGGAATTTTTTATTTCGTTTAATCTCATAGGATGTAGGCCTACATGGATGTCCGTATTTTTCGTGTTTACATAAATATTATATAATGTACAACAAAAATTAAATAAAACCTTCTAAACATGTTCTAAAATCCTCGATCCAGAAATGAAAGTTTTCGTCGTTGCGGAAAATATTGAAAAAATAATAAACATACCCGTTCCAGGTCGGCGGATATTTTCTCCTGCCTGACATCAACCACTTATCCCGGACACACCTTCACAGCTTTCGTCTTCAGCCACACGAAAATCTATAAACACGACTTGTATATAAAAGAAAGGGCAGTGGACTAGCGTGTGACAGTGAACATTGTGTGTTTTTCGCAATGTATTCCGGAATTCAAATCTGTATTTAGTTGAAGATACAATTCTAGTGAATATTGATAAGAAAGGTAACGTATGCATAGAATAGTGAAGCGATGACAGTAAATGTGTGGGCTCAGGGCATTGTTATAAACTCATACGTCATGTCTAGGGCCGAAGTTTTTGAAAAATATTACAGTGTTCGTAAGCATGCACTCTATCGCATCCTAGTGTTAAAGTGTGTACAAGACATGTAAGAAACGACAGGACATTAGTGGTTTCATTTTTCATACAACAGGACAGTAGTGGTTTCATTTTCATATTGTTTCATATGTTAGTTTTGCGATAATGCATCATTATTGACTTGATACAAAAAAATTGCATATTCTTAATTAGTTTGTCACATATTAACGGCATATTTCTGACAGATTTTAAGTATTGTGCATATCTCTATTAGTTCAAATATTTTGCAAAACTGATATTTTGCAATATATTTTGCAAAATGGATATTTTGAGAACCGACTGTACAATTTATTGAAAGTACATAGCCTAATGTTTTCGGAACTGTTTGAAAATTATTAAAGAAACGTTTTACGTCATTAATATTCAATTTACTAAAATTTGTTGCCACTGACTTTTTTTATTTTATTTTTTTAATTTTTGTGATTAAAGTTTACAACTTAAACTATTTTCTTGTAATTTATAATGTAATTCATCTAACATGAGAACCTAAACCATTGCATTGTAGATTACGTCAAATCCATAATCACTTTCTCGTTGAGACGATATTTGAAAAATACCATCAGATTTACGCCCAAACTGTTCATCACTCCGGGTCTCTCAAGGTATGAAGACAAGCAAGTACTTCCAGGATCTGTCTAATTACAGGCATTCGGTAAATTGTAACAAATGTATCCCTGTTCTATCGCGTGCATTCGTAAAATCAACAAAGACAATAACAGTATACATAATATATTAATCTATTTTGGATTCAAATCAAATGAATCCTACATCCCAAAACTGAGATATGATAGAATTGTATGTTACCACGGTGTTATGATTATGAAATAAATTTTCAAATTTTGTAGGGTAAGATTTCTGCATTGTATTTTTTTATAAATCCGAAGGGAATAAACAAATTTTGTAATATTAATAAGCACACATTCTTTTCTACTCTGAAAGTTTACTGAAAGGAGTAGGCCCTACTCTATAATTACACAACTTGAACTTCAATATTTTGGTAAATTAGAATTTAATTTGATGAACACTTTCAGGCATGCTTGAAACACTCTTGATTCGTTCGTTTGTTAATCTAGTTCCTGCTATCTACCATGTGGATACTGCTACTAGTGACTATGATTTCGGAGACAGTAACTGGTGTCCTCACACGGCAGAACATGACATTTCCTGAGGAAACTAGCAATGGAAGAGAAACTTACACCGGCGGGCCTTCATACTACGATTACTATGAGAGTCAAGACTCGACAATGGATACCAGTGGCAGTTACTATGTTCCTGTGTCTCAGTACTACCCATCTCTGTATCGACCAGTGCAGCACTACCCGCAGTACGAGAGTAAGACATATCCATTTAATTTACGTTATAGTTCACAAGTATATCTTGTTATTTTTTTGTAATAGACATACAGAAGACTTTTGAAGAAAGCGATAGAAGAATCTACCTCACGGTCGGTTTTGTAGTTCTATCGGAACTGGGGAGGACATAAGATTACTCTGTGATGTCAGTGCAGTAGACTCTGGCTTCACGCGGTAAACTTCTGTGAGAAATCTGTGGAATGTAGGTACCAGTGAACAGGAGGGGGAAACGAGGGGTATTAGGGGTATTAGGGGTCAGTGGAGATTTAGATAACTACATTGAAGCACTAAGCTCTAGCTTTCTTTACTCATCCCCACTATCGTGCGCCCTTGCTTGAAGTCACACACTGTGACTTGCATACTCATCCTTCACAAACGTCATCAGGAGACGAAGCTGTCTTCCACTAGATCTATACTATATCAGAATTTTCTAGGTAGTTAATCAGTTGTGTGGTAGTTATCTTCGGATAGCAAGTCAATTAGGCATACGTCAATTAGATAACTGAATATGCAATTCCGCAATGCGGCCGCTAACCCTATATCGTAATATGTAACGGAGATAATTACGTGATTGTTTTATAAGTTTATTTTCATAAAGTATTCAGTTGCGACTGAGTTGCCACAAACCGGCAAATGAATTTTTTTTAAGCGAATACGGGTCATGGTATATGTGTATGGTATCACTCGCAAGATTTTTTCGCTCTGGTTTAATTATTTTGCATACCGTTGAGTTTAAATGGTGCTCCTGGCTAAAATATCAAAATTAAAATGTTATATTTTAAAGTCGAAGAGAACGATTTTTTTTTTCGATATCTCGATCCAAAGCCCCAGAGGCGATTCATTCAGTGAACAGTTCATAACAATGAAAACAAAGATAAATGCTAGAGATTATGGTCAATTTTGAAGCTAAAATTAACGTTAAATCTACACTAAACTGTAACATAAGTAGCCTATATTTCATTTTAAACATTCCTTACTTTTTTATAGGCCAGTGTTTATTCATTCGCTGACGGATTGTTTAAAGCAAGAAGGTGGTTTCGCTGTGCTGTCTTATTATAACCTGTACCGGAGTGTTAAAGACACAGTGTAACTTGTATGTTCAGAGAATCATATACAAACATAATTAATTTCCTGTGCATTATGCGAAATCGTCATCAAGCTTATGTTATGTGATTATAAACGGCTACAATGTTGAGCCTAAATACTTAGTTCAATTCCGGTTTTTCTGGCTTTTGACAAAAAGGGAGAAAGTGCGAAAGTTTCGCATGGGGTTGCTCTAGTAAATAAAATTAATAAAATTAGTTACAATTATATTGAGAAAGAAGAAATAAAGGAAGACAGAAAGAAAGAATGAAAGGAAGAAAGAAAGAAAGAAAAGATATGACTTCTTAATTCTCCTGGTCGTTCATGAAATCTTCCTTAGAGTTTTGGGAATTAAATCGGCGCAACGGCCTCTTTTTTTAAAACTTTCCCTCGCTCCTGTTAGGCTAAACACTTTCCGACCTAGTAAGTTACTCACTAAATACTGTCCTACTAACAATAAAGTTCAATAGGCGAAAAACGTGCTGCTAAAATGCATTTTCAGATGCACCAACTGTTGCAGAATCACTTCATTAGGTAGAACGGTTACAACCGGCAGGTGGGCAGGGACTATGCCGGTGATTCACTTATTTCCACTTTTGAGGAAGACAGATTTAGTTTAAATGAGCCACGACTCCGTTGTTACGGTTCCAATTTCTTGACAATTCACAACTGAAATTAACATTCATTTTGACGAAAATTGTTTTCCCTATAATTTGCGAACAAAGGCGACGAAACGGGACTTTATACACATTAGGCTGGTTTGCAACATTGTATTCACGTAACTTCTTGCAATGCACAATATATCGAACTGGGAATTCTGCACTGCTTACGTGAGCCTAAATAACACTGTACAACTAATTTGAACATTTTTTCTGTCTTTTGTATGAAACTATGTGATTCTATATAAACAAAAAGTTCTTGATTCATGTATCAAAATCAAAATGGTCCATCACGTACCGTTTTTGTAAGAGACACTTACGTAAAAAGCAAAAAATGTGGATTTTTGGAAAGTGGTGAGTGGTAAACAAAAAATAATTACCGATGCGTTATTTTCAGTCAAAAATATACAAGAAACATGTTTTCATTTAAAGGACATTTTTCATGTTGTACAGTGACAACAAATTTGAACTTTTTTCTGTCCTTTATATGAAACTATGTGATTCTGTATAAACAAAAGGTTCTTGATTCATATATCAAAACCAAATTGGTCCATCACATACCGTTTGTGTAGGAGACACTCTTCTCATATTTACGTAAAAGGCAAAAATGTGGATTATTTGAAAATGGTACGTGGTAAACAAAACATAATTACAGATGCGTTATTTTCAGACAAAAATATACAAGAAACACATATTTTCATTTAAAGGACATTTTTCATGTTGTAGCCTACAGTAACAAGAAAATTTAACTTTTTTTTCTGTCCTTTATATGAAACTATGTGATTCTGTATAAGCAAAAGGTTATGGATTCACATCTCAAACCAAAATGGTCCATCATGTTCCGTTTTTGTAAGAGAAACTCTTCTCTTATTTCCGTAAAAAGCAAAAATGTGAATTTTTGGGAAAATGATGCGTGGTAAACAAAAAATAATTACAGATGCGTTATTTTCAGCCAAAAATATACAAGAAACACATACTTTCATGTAAAAGACATTTTTTCATGTCGTACAGTGTAGGCCTAATTATTCTGAACATCATTTCGAATTATCGACAAGCATTATAACTACGAACAGTTTTCATAGGAATACCACGAGTGGTTTGGAAATCACTTAGGGGGTTCCAAGTCACGAGTTACATTTATAATGACTATTTAACGAATAGTACTTAGCCTAATTTACAAAATATATTGAAATTTAATTATTCGAATAGCATTTTAGATTGATTCAGTTTACTGTTAAAATTCATTCATGACATGTAATCAATGTGACTGTTTTTTTTTTTCTGAACAAAACACAATCAGTTAATAAACATCCATTTCAAGCATTGTTTGCTGAAATTAAATATCTTGCGTAAAACATAATTAGGCCTATATTATTGTTGTAGTACCTCACGATGCATACTTATAAGTTTCTTGAACGATATTAAGCTCATAGGAAAATGCTCATATGCCTGGACGAGCCTAATATTCAAAGGGAGGGAAATATTAACCCTCACCACCCACCTTTGAATGGTCTTCCCGTCACCCTCCCGATTCATCAGTGTACAGGTATTGAAAAAATAGCGGACCGACTCTTGTAGCTGATTTCAGATACGTAAACGAATGTAAGAGATGTAACGGAAACGTTTGTTTCCACAACCAATGCAAATTACGTGAAATTATGTCTCAATTCAAGCAATTTATCGACACTAAAACAATACATTCCCTGTTATCCTGTGAATGCCGCTAGGCATGTGCAGTGGCTCATATCGGCAACTTAGATATTTTAGTTGGTCCACTTCCCCCCCCCCCTGTACATTTATGCTGTTGAGGTTATATCTGTATAATCTTTACAGGAGGCAATTACAATTATTAAATACCAACGTTGCTGAACTATTGAACTAATTTCCCACAAACATTACATTGCTGATTCTTGAACAGATGTATACGTAATGTTCACTTTATTTCCAGAATAAATCTTAACTTACTCAGACAATAGTGAAGAATGCGTAAGTCATAGCCTACAGAGTCGCCGACCTGATTAGAATATAAAGAAATTAGGACGTGTCTCTATTACTTTTATAGATGATAAAGCCAATTCGATAAGGATGGTTGAATCAGGCATGTGATTGGCTGATTTCAGACTCATTCTTACATGTTATTGGTCCATATCCAAAGAAAGACGTACGAGAAAAATAGTCAGTCTTATGTTCTCGATGTGTGAACATAGCGAGGTCGATAGGGGTATAGAGGACTATTTGATATGGAACTGGGTACGATCTGCGGGAACCTAGTGGTCTAGGCGTCATAAACAAAGCTGAAAACCCGGGTTCGTTTTCCTAGGTAGAATTACCCTCTGCAGAATACGATAAATAATATTTTTGTATTTGCCACAAAGAATAAATAGGTTTTTATTTTACTGAAAATTCAATTATAATGTATTAAAATTAAACTTGAATATTTTCTAATTGACTTATTTATCAAGCTCCATCAATCCTTATGGAAGAAAGTCATGAGAAAAAATGTCCAGATAAATCGTTATGGAAGAGAAAAAACAGTAAGATTAGTCCTTGTGGAAGTAATTCATGAGGGGTATAAATTATTTTAAGTTCAC
The DNA here is from genome assembly GCA_964059195.1 of Ectobius pallidus. Lineage (NCBI taxonomy): Eukaryota > Metazoa > Arthropoda > Insecta > Blattodea > Ectobiidae > Ectobius > Ectobius pallidus. Next base: position 100,381,786 of record CAXKWD010000010.1, read on the forward strand.
TCCCTTTGGAAGTTGTTTCTTCTTCAGTATGCAACTCCGAACTGACTTCTATGTTCTCCTTCAAATGCAGAATTTTATACCGATAGGCGAAAGCATTTGAAAACTGACAACAGACTGTAAATTGTTATCGAAATGGAGACCTAACCAAATTTGTTCATCAAAAGTTTAACGTTGCAAATTTCTCTTCTACATTAGTTTCGAGAGAAGGTCAGTGTTAAGGACGAAGAGAAAGTACCTAGCGTATGAAAATTATGTTGAAGAGCTTAAAATTGGGCCGGTCACACATTTCCTGTTCATAAGGTAATTTCCTACACGAGCAAAGTGCTATAGTCTACCTCAAATCGTGCTAAGTCTCCCCGAGTAAATTATCTAATCAATGATATTGCACAATTTCTGCAAACCAGCTGTTTTGTTAACACACAAAACTGATGCTTTTTTCTGGTCATTTCCATCCTAGTTGTCTGAGTAAAAGTCACTGATGTGTTACGATGGCATTAGTTTGTCATACTTTTCGATTCGTTTCATACACCAGGTTTCATTATAAACATAATTCCAACGACATAATTATACATCGGTGACCAATAAATAATAATTATTTTATTGCAACAAATGGTCATACTAGTATGATGGATGGAGTTCTGGTAGAATGACACAAGTCAGGGGAAACAGGAGCACCCGAGAAAATCTGCCCCAACCCCATTTTGTCCACCACAAATTCCACATGGATCCATCGAGATTCGATCCCGGGTTCCAGCGATGGAAGGCGAGCGGTGACCAATAAATGTGATTTAATGACTAGGCGCGCCTTCGTGGCCAGAATATATTTATTGGGAGAGAAGAATAAATTACTGAAAACTAGAACTAATTGATCAAATTAGGATTATTTTAATACTAGTTTTACTCATAAACCTAACAATGCACTGTTTATTATCTCTAATGAGTTTCGTTAAATAGTACAGAAGTGTTTGCAATAAGAATATAGAATTTTTTCTTTTGAAAATACGGGAAAATTTTACAATTTTAAAATATAGACTACAAATGAGACCGCCTGCGTGGTCTAGAGTCGCTGGCTACAGATCCGCAGGTCCGGGTTCGATCCTCGGTACCTTCTCGGATTTTTTCTGAGGTAGGGAGGTCTGAAACGGGGTGCACTCAGCCTCGTGATGCTAACTGAGGAGCTACTTGATAGAGAAGTAGTGGCTCCGGTCACGGAAACCACTACTAACGGCCGTGGGTGTCGGCATGCTGACCACATGCCCCCAATCTGCCATCTGCCTATGGTAGATGACGCAGCGGTCGGGTGGTTGGCCAAGTCCCTTCAGGGATCTAGCGCCAAGGAGTTTTTTTATACTACAAATGAAAGGGAGGGTAAGGAATGTATGTACGAGAATACAGATTATGGGTATTAGATATAGGAGAGTGAAGGAAACATACACCCATAAATATCCATACGCGACGACATCGTGCCACTCTAATGAATTGCAGTAGTTTGAAGCACGAAAGCACACATACCCACGTTATGATTTCTTAAACAAAGATCCGTAAGCGAGCAATGTGGTGAATTTTATTTTGATGGGGATAAGAAGGTGGTCTGTAGAACTGTTCTGACTTATGAATGTAGTACTCCCAGTTTTTTTTCAAAGAGAGAGAGAGAGAGAGAGAGAGAGAGAGAGAGAGAGAGAGAGAGAGAGATAGAGAGAGAGGGAGAAACGCTGGTTTAACACAATACCGTTCAGAAATTTCAAAAAGTGCTTAAAAGTTCTTCCATTCAATTACCTTCTAAACATCTCTAGCACCCTATGAAGAAAGTATATTTTCTAAAAAAAAATTTAAAAAATACAAAACTATTAAAAATCTAATTTAAAATGTTTGTATGAGTTTGCAACATCATAGAATACAGGACGTGGAATTCCATTTAGCTAAGTTTAAAAAACTTTTCAACATGAATATAAACTTCACAAGACGCACGCAGAACTGTGACGAATATGAAGATCGTGGGTGTAACATCTCATTTTAAATTAATCCTATGCTCTTATTGAAATATCATCTTCCAGAAAGTAAACAATGCAGACTGTACCATTTGCTTTGTCTGGCGAATTGAAGCAAGCCATGTATGGTATACAATAACAGTGCATTGCAAAAATGCATATTCGTTAGACTGACTGACATTGCAATCTGATGTGCACAATGCATGAACTAGATATCACCTGATACATTTATTAAGCTTCTGAATTGGTTCTAAGAAAATTTATGTAAGACGTCTAGAACTTCCTCGTCGCTTATTATTAAGATATCAAACTTCGTACTGAATGATCTACTTCTGTACACACAAATTTTAATTTGAACTTATACAAGTAGACCTAGTAGCCTATAAATGTGAAAGCCTAAACATGATATAAAATGATAATGGCACACATAATTGAAATGATCTGATGTGTTATATTATTTAGCTTTTTAGGTTTTTTTTTATGCATTTTAGCTGCAAGATCATATCATATGTTGAGTCTATGGGTGAACCCGCAGGTAGTGTAACTATTGATGCATATGTCTTGCTATTTTTTCTGAGTTATGGGTTCTGTTATTTTAGGTGAAAGATATTTAATATTTGAATAAAAACACTTTCTTAACGCAATTTATTTTACCTTAGTAAACTTCCGGACGACCGTTTCGCAGGTGGTGTTCCTGCATCATCAGCAGAGTGCCAACTAGATATTTAATGTTGATATTTACGATATAAGTTAAAGCGGTGAATCATAGTAAATATACAATCCGGTATTTGTCTTTTTCGACTTCGAAACTGTGAAAATCTTTTAAGCTAAATTTGCGCTACCGCTTCGGCCATCTCGTTCGTTAATTAATTGTTCTTGAAAGATAGTACACATAAAAAAATGTTTTAGAATTTTAATAAACGGCTGTGTGAGTCTAAATGTTAACTACATGATGCCAAACCTTCCCTCTTACAGTGAAGTCCTGTAACTTTGTTCCTTCATGAAGTGCCATGGAGTAAATACGTGAAATCCAAAGGGACAAAATTTTCTCCCAGAAAAATTAGTGAAAATTAAGAATATTACTAATGTATAGTCCTCTGTAATAAGAAATATACTTTGCACAACCTATTTTCATTCTTCGTAATTTCTGAAATTGTTTATTTAACAAAGCGTTTTTTTTTTAGTCCTGAAAAAGTTTCCAGATACTTTTTTGGCCACGGTACTCTCCATCATCGTCATTAATTACCTTCTTATCACCCATCATCATCATCATCAAATCATTCAGTTTCCTCTGTCAAGCTAAGTGCTATTATATGTCCTATGAGCCCTATATTTTGGCCTTTTTAGATAATAATGCTGTTGTGGAATAAATTCACCATATATCAAGTAATCTATAGAAATAAAATCATAGAAATTAGCGCATTGCCAGACTTCTTGTTCCAATGTTGCCTTATGTCGTGGATTTATTATTCATATAATAATCTTAGTACTTAATTTGCACACAAACTGGCAATATTACTGAAAAACAGCAAAGAGAACATTTATTCCTGTTCTTCCTCTGCTGGCGTTAAAAAAATAAATTATCGAGTAAATCAAGGTTAAAGTTTAAATAACATTTATTTTTTCTCAGAAAAGTACTCACTCGGGTCAATTAATAGCCTATGCTATTGGAACTAGCGAAGGACCAAGCTGCTAAAATCTGCACGGTTGTATTACTTCCACCTGTATTCTAATCGCTCATGTTGCGGTACACTGTGTTTTCAGTCTTCCGATAGTATTAACAAAACACAGGGAGAATTATCCAGTACCTATTGATGTGAATATTAGGAGCTTATTATACTCCTTATTTGCATATCTAACTTCCTAAATAAACATAAAGAACAGAGCATGATTGCTATTTGAATGATTGTAACTAGCATATTATTCAGCAAGTTGAACGTGTTGAATGTGTGATGTATCAACACTTCTGTATGCTGTGTTTACTTAGTATTAGTTTGGTTCAGAGTTCGGGAGAGACTTCAGTAATGCAAAGTCATTCTTGTTTGGAACATACAGCAATATATGTTTGAGAGTAGAATAAATGTACGGTAATATTTAGGCAATGTTTTATAGTACAAATCATAGGAGTCTGTACAAGTTAGTTTTAGGCCTACTTTCATTACAAGTACAGCGTTTTCATAATAAAATAAAATCAGGTAAACTGAAGTAACAAAGTGCCAGAATGCTTTTGTCTAATCATTGATAATTGCAATTATGATATGCAGAAAATAAATTATTTTTGTAATCGATTTTCCAGTTAAGCTCCAGATTGATTCATTAAGCAGAACAAAGGTAGATTATCTTGTTTTGTGGAACTTGTATATTAGAAAGAGTTTATCAAATTCAAATCAGTTATCATGACAACATATTGTTTTACACTGTTCACATACGACTTTGGAAGTTGCAATACAGTTAGCCATGATATATTCTTTGCCAGTGTATTTTGAGAAATGTTCACATATTTTAAGAATTTCGTATATCAGTGCATACGAGTTTGAATTAAGGTTAAGTATCAAACTTTAGACCTTTGTTCTTCCACAAGCCCTGCTTAATGAATCGATCTGGAGCTGAACTCGGAGATATTACAAAATTAACTTATTTTCTGCATATCATAATTGCAATTATCAATGATTAAACAAAAACATTCTGGCACTTTGTTATATATCAGATTACCTGAATTTATTCATTATACATAATGTTTATAATATCTATGAACACGAATTCATTACCACACCTATTCTATATTACATAGCCTATAAGGATATCATAATGATGATGATAATGCTGATAATGAGAATGGTGATAACGATATTGAAGGTAATCATAATAATATTAATCTCTATTTTCGGATTATGTACGGCTGGCGCCGCTTCTCCGCCCCCGGGTTCATTTTACCTATGTGAATTTTTGTTACGCTTATTCTCCTAGAGAGGGCAGAGGTACAGGTGGTAAGCCCATCGCCTCGCAACCTCCCTCCGGAAACTAAGGTATTACTAGGACGTGAAATGGCCGGCCGAGAAATTTTGTCCAGAGGCTCTAATTTAGGCTTGGAGTTCATTTACATGCAGTAAATCTACGACACGGGCATCCCAGCTTAAAGTCCTTCCCGGAGGACTCGAGCCCAGGATTTTTAAGTCCAGAAAAAACCCATCGACTGCGGCCGGGTTTGATCCCGCGACATTCGGATCACCGCAGCCGATGATAATAATAACGATAATGATAATAATGTAATCGCGGAGTATTCCCATTATTCCAGAAATAAGTGTTTATCTAAATACCAATTCCATCATTTTCATTACTTCAAATAACCTTTATGTTACGAAACAGAAATTTGGAGATTATCTTTCAGTACTTGCATTGAGCTACGTATCCAAAGGAGTGCTGCGTATACGAATGGTTAGGGTAGTAGGTTATTAAGAAAGAGTTCCAATCCCGCTCCCATCCTCTTTTTTTCTACGCATTTCTGTACCCGTTTTGAGAAATATATTATTAGTCTAAACGAAATACGTCTCCAGATTATTCTTTTTGGGTATAATAGCGCTGGTTTTCTCGTATCGGGATGTCACGCGTACATTAATAAGGCCATAATAAGGCTTCCTTCCATTATTCGTTTATGGAGCATCACAATATATTTTCATGACCACCCAAAAAGCCCAAAAACTCCTAACCGAATACAGTATAATTTGTATCGCCCCTGAATCCCTCTAACATGAAATCACTCGCCATGAAAATTTACGCCATATAACTTTAAAAGTGAACGGTGGTTGTACGGCAGTTCTGGAACAACCAATAGGTCTATACGAATGAATGATTGAATTAATTTTATTGAGTGCTTAACAACTTAAAACTTTACAGAAGATGTCCATTGATTCTGACTCTAACCTAGTCGACACCTATAAAATAACAATGTTTCTCTACATGAATCAATTGTACATTATTTTCTTTTACTTACCAAGCAACTTCCGTTGTATTGACAACTCGCGCCTGAAGCTTTTAATAATCACAGACATTAACTTTCTACTTTCAAATGCGCAATCTATTAAGCCTACTCTTTACCTACTGAACTGATTTATACTTGTGACTTTTATCTTCACTATTGAAACCATTTGAATCAATCTATTTTCACATTCAATCTCTTAGCTTTTCACCATCTTCATTAACCTCCTTATCTTACTTCAACATCTCACCGACTTGTTGGCTTGTAACTTCTTTTTGCTTGGTAATTCGATACCAATTCTGCTGTATTTATCTGCTTCCTCGTCATCTGTTTTATTGGATTCCGAATTTTTCCAACGAATGCGCCCTTCCTTTTCCTGTGTGTTTCTGCTCGATGATGCAATCTTGCCTGTAGTTGACTCTCCTCTACTCTTCTCTTGCCGTTCTTCTCCTCCGACCAACTGACCAAACGTTGTGACACAGGTCACCCGGTATAAACATATGCATATATAATGTTCGTGTCATTTTAAGAAGGCCTCGTCCCAAACCATCGTCTATCCACAAAAGAATATACCCATAGCATTGTTCCCTAATCCGAAAATCTGCACCGACAAAGAACAGGTGCTCTTCTAGTCGCGTGGATTTCCAAGATGTTGCCGCTGTCATTCACTACTTAAGTGAAATAAATGCTGTGTTTCGTATTTGACAACGTTGTTCTGGACTGCAGACAAGTGCGAATACGTCTAATTACCATTCTATTCACTGATTGACAAGTCGAAGAGGATTAGGGTGGCAGCAGTTCTTGGAAAAGTCTTTACTCACAATACTGTGCATATGTTTCAGCTCCCAAGCAGCACCCTGATTGGAGCATGGATGTGTGTTCATGGGGCCGGACCTTCATGGAGCACATGTGGCAAATGGGGGCCGCTAAGCTCGGCCTCATGGGACTGGCAAAAGCCATCGGCACTGGTGTCCTCACTAAACTTTCTTTGATCCTATTCAAGCTCATAGCCATTCCAATCGGCCTGATCATTCTCAAGCTTCCTCTGCTTTTACCTATCCTCATACCGGCTCTGTTGCTATTTCTACCCATCCCCATCTTCTCTCAGCAGTGCAAGACTTTCCAGAACTGTGAAGACCTGAGGAACGAAATGGAACCGAAGACAATAGAGCAGAGAGTTACCAGAGCCTTCCAGGCATTCGTCAAGTCCGAGAATTGTGTCGGGAGACTTGCCTGTGAGTTAGGCAGTCTTAATGCAGATTCTCAGTATAAAGCACAAGTTAAACGGTAAGAAATTAGTCCAAGTATGTAAATAGTCGATAATTCTCTTTCTCGCTTCCTAGGCTCAATCCGGGAAACTTTCAGGGCCGGCGATGTGAGAAACACATTAGTTGCAGTATCTTGATATTTTATATATTTAGCAGATTTGAAAATATTGGTCACAGTAATTCGACTTCTAAATGCCAAGATCTTAGAAATTCGAATAAATACTGACCAAAACGCAGGCAAAGTTCTTCAAGAAATTGATTAGGTCTTAATATTGAATGTATACATTCATATCAGTCTAACAATTCAAATATTTAGTTGAGAGAGAGAGAGAGAGAGCGAGCGAGAAAGAGAGAGAGCGAGAGAGAAAGAGAGAGAAAGAAAATTAAAAAAGATAGAAAGAAAAAACCGAATATAGGAAAAGTCATTTTTTAATTTCACAATACTGAGGAAGTATTTTTATTTTTCCAGAACTTCATAAACCCTATTTTATCTTAAGAAATTAGGGTTGTAATATAACGCTTAATACGTAGTTCAAATTGAGACGCCCTTGATGCCCTGTTCCTTTGAACTATACAAAGTTTCTTCAAACTCTGGCATACAAATCTGTTAAAATTGCCTGAATGTGGTTTTAACAGTTGTTAGCATTAAACATTGGAGAAACAATCCATCTTTTTTCTACTAGATTACTCGGAATGAAAAAACTTTAAATGAAAGTAACATACGAAAAACGTTTATATGACAAGTATAATACTCTTTAAATTTATTTTTAGATCTCTGGAACATCTACAGCGTTCAGCACCAGAGAGTGAGAAATCTGTTCTTGAGGCTTACAGTTTAGCCTACACGCAAGGCAACGAAGGGATGAGCTGCAATAACGGCACATATCCATGTGACTTAGGACACGTCGCCAGTGCCGTTTATGATCCTCAGTTCTGACGATAATAAACACGAACTTTTTTACTCAGTCTGAATTCTTAACAATAGCCTATGTCAAATTTCGGAAGTGTACTTAGCCCACGTCATCTGTTATCCCTGGTAGATAATTTGTTTGTGGTTTATAATTTAAGTGTAAAATGTATAACTAAATCGAAACATTACTTATATATTTCATTCTCTTGAATTGGCTTGGCTTACGCAATACTTTTTTTCTTATAGGTCCTCTTACATGGGAAATTATTTTTTGTTCATAGTGTTATATTTTTGTTTTATTACTCTTTTAAAAGTTAAAAAGTGATAAATTGTAAATAGTATAAACTATATTTTCTAAAAGAAATTGTATAAGCTAATAGCTTATGTGCCCGTCAAAAGATTAAAATATTGAAAATTACAAAAAAATATTTTAAGATATAACACTGTCAAATAATTTAAAAGTAGACTTGTGTATGTAGTAATTAATTTTTTTAAATCCTGATAGTCTGTGTTGGGTAATTTTTCCTTGATTTATATAATATCGATATGCATTTCAGCATAGATAGGTAATCAGAAGTCCTATTACACTTGAATCTATCCTAGCCCAGGTGCATATTGCACAATTTATGCTTAAATAATAGGTGTACGAATGTCGGTAAAGGTAAAGGTAAAGGTAAAGTGAACCCTGTATGGGCCATGGAGACCCTTAGAATTTCCAGGAGGTTAAGGCTCCCAGATTGTAACATACGGCACAAGAAGGTGGCAAGGCTGTCAGCCCTACGACCGGCCGTGATTTTACCCCCAGGAATACTCCTGGTACTCATTTCTGTTAGAGGCTGAGGCGACCCCGGATCCATAGGGCCACCAGAAGGATTAGGCAAATTGAAAAATCTCAACGACTTCATCGAGAATCGAACCCGCGAACTTCCTGTTTATAGCGCAGTGCCTTAACCACGGCGCACCTCGGAGGTTTGTTGAAAAAAAAATATTTGCAAGGAACATATTCCAGTTGTTGCAAACCATTAAAACAGCCACTACGGAGAAACGGCTATGCTTCCCTGGTGTAAAAACTATGTTCGTGCAAAATTTCAGTCAGTTGAGTAGATTTTCCGTGAAAGAATAATAGACAGACGCACAGAAACCTCCAATTTTTATGTAGCAGTCTATATAGAACTAAAGATGATAGCTAATAATGTCTCGAAATTAAATACTTTGCCCCACAACTAAAGGGTGCAGTATACAAATTAAAATAAACGGGGTATGAACGTAGACCGGCTCTATGAACTCAAATTCAAAGCAGAATATAACAGCGTGATGTTAAAAAAATTTGTTCTTGTCTGAAGAGCTTACAGCACAGATGACAAGAACATACAGCCCGGGCTGGCTTGTCCAAAAAATAACACGTCATTTGTCACTTGTACTGCATTTTGTCTCCAATTACGATATCAACAGGGAAGCAACAAATCGTGAACAGTTGTTACTGCAGTACGAACTGCAACACATGTGAGTCTGTTTTGGTTCCGCATATTCAGAATCAGGTAAGAAAGTTTACTCCTTTTACAGTCAATTACGTGATTTATTCGCAGGTAATCCCACGAGTTAACGAGTTTATCGATAGATTCGCGACTGCGCAGCGGGAGCGAATTTATCTGATGAAACTCGTCAACTCGAGTTGGATTTATTATGACTATTCCATGAATAAAAATGTAACGGATTATACAAATAATAATTTCGTGCTTTGTTGTATAAACTTTTGTTTCTAGATTTGAAGACTCCGTATCTAGAAGTGGCTAAACATAGATACAATTTGATTTCAGAATTATACACGAGAGAACCGAAATTAGAACTACTGTCATTTAATTTGGGTAATTAGGAGGTATAAATAACGCTCTGCATTGAAAATTATAGTCCACATTCCAGACGTGTTTATTTAAATGCCTTTACTAATTCCGAATAATTGCTAGCCTTATCCGAGATTATATTTGCGTCTGTTCAGATCACTTGCATACTCTGTAAAAATACACATTTTATTCATGGTGTTGTTACTTTGAACATTACTTTTTCTTAAATATAACAAATTGGTTTGGGGCAGTTAGGTAAAGAAGTGTGACGATGCGGAGTTAACATCCGGTCCTAGCCACTTCCTCCAGGTTTTTCTCCTTATGTTAGTTTCAAACATACAAATAAATGGTGCAAAAATGTGTTGCACAAACTTTCTCGCGTATACGTGTTAAAGGCTAGCACAGAAAAAAGTAAATTATAGGGACAGTTAAATGTTATTTATTACATTTTCATAAAACTAAGAAGTATCTAGAACGGAAACCATCAGAGTCGATCTTCATGTTTAATGCTTTTACCGTGAAATAATAATAATAATGAATGCCAGTAAAACTGCATATTATTAGTACTACTAGTACTACTACGGGAAGATTCAAATATAAGTCGCACCTTGGGATAAATCGGCCCCACCCAACCCACCCACCAATGCAGTTTCTTTTATACCACGATCTAGCGAATTCTTCTCTCCTCGTATTATGAAGAAACTCGTGATTAGACGTTGGAGGTGTGACGTCATACCACTAGACGAGAGGTGACAGGCTGACAAACTTCGCGGGAGATATAATATGCCACATTTTCGAAACCTACAAACAGTGTATCGTACATTATTCGAAAATGCAAGGGCGCTTCGCTACGGCTGCCGCCTCCGCTTCGCGCACTTAACTATGTGGTTAGTGTTATGCATTATTTAGCTATATGTAGAGGTGAATACAAGGCACTTGCGACAATATATAAGGATAGTGGGTGCAAGGCACTTGCAGCAATAAATAAGGACAGTTGGTAATTCTGCTTCGCTCAGAAACAAAATACATCACACAGTCCGTGCAAATGTGAATATCGAATGGGCGGAACTTAAGGGGCGACTTATAATTGAATTTCGCCACAACTACTACTACTACTTAGGTTATATTGCACGCAACTGCATGTTTATATCACGTGTTTAGTATGGCTGCATAAACCATTAGTCTGTAGTAGCAACTCATTCGTGTCATCTGATTCTATTGTTTAGTGATGTCTTCTTTTGTGATATTCATTTTAAACTATTATAATATCCAGTGACGTAGCGGCGATGAGTTATGGAAAGTAAGCATGTCCTACAAACCCGGCGTTTGCCTTTACGAATGAGGAAACTATGAAAAACCCAAGTCAATTTGGGCGGCCACAAGGTTTGATTTGAACTCAGGACCTCTTCCCTGTTAGCCCATATCACCTCGCTGTAATTGGTTTTGGTGTGTTCATTGCGACTGAGCTAAACTGGTTGCATTTCACAACAATAAGTGTACATTAGGCCTATAGTTTTCTTGTTACTAGGGGCAACAAAATGTCATTCATATTTTAATTGACATGTATGTTCTGAAATTCGCATTTAAGCCGTCCTTATTTCGTTTTCATATTGATATCTATTAAACGTATAAAGAAATGTGTTAAACAAAAAATGTTCATTTTAATTTTCTCTACAACTTGACTGTGGTAGGTTTTCGTGTATCGCCTACTGTAATGGATATAATCTAGAAAAATTGAAAATGGATACGAGTAAAGTACCCCTTAAGTCATTTTTGCAGAAATACAGATATAGCCATTTTATTAGTCATAGATAAGAGTTTCCAATTTTAAATTTTTATTAAAATCGTTAGAGCCATTTTTTCAAAAATCAAAATTTTTAAAAAAGTTTTCATGAAAAGTCCCCTTAATATTTCAGTTGTAAAACTAAATTTCTGGGCGGCTCGACAAAATTTCGAAAAAGTCCTTAATTCAAAAAATGAAGTAAATACAATGAACCATTTACCCGCTGTGCTTGTCCACAGACAGACGGACAGACAGACATACAGACAGACAGACAGACAGACGGACAGACAGACAGACAGACGGACAGACGTCAAACCAAAAACACGTTTTTCGGTTTCTAGGCATCGTGAAACATGCTTTCCCGGTGTTAACTCGATTTCGATTTTTTGTCACGACACAATACTTTCTCTATACTACGTATAAGCGAGAAAGTAAAAGTAAAAAATAAATAAACAAATAAAAAAAACATTCAGGACAACATTCAAGAATAAAAAAATGATGACGCTCTCCATAACTTCCTGTACAAATTCTAACTAACAGTCAGATCAATAATTAAGTTGCATGTTATACATGTCCAAACATTTAGTCAAGGTTTAACATAGACTCATGTTCGAGAGTTCGCACGTTAAAATCCGCCAATGAAAGTATAGGTGTTTTCGCTCTTAGTTAAAGAGCACCGACCACAGAATACATTCCTTCAGTTTGTCTGTGTGTGTGAAGCATCCGTACATTAATCCAGCATCCGATCAGTAAAATTGCTGAGTACAGAAATATATTAATAAAAAAAACCACAGAAAACAAAACAAAAATTATTACCATAATTCATAACCCAAATTCCAGAACAGCGTAATAAGCATAGAACTTGACTGGTTATAACGAAGCACCGGAAAATAAATTTTAAGCAGATAATAAGGTTTAATCAAAATTATTGTTAGTGGATTTTCACTTCCTCGCTTGTATATGGATTACTATAACTGGCTCTTTATACTCGTAGTAACAAAAACTGAGTCAAGTAGAATTACTATATGATACTTCATTTAGCGCTAAGCACACAGAAATTAACTTCCAGAGCAGCGACGGACAGAATGACTCCTTGGTGGCATTCGCAATTAACCCCTCTTCCATACTCTCCTCTATACGTTCACTATACATTACCTTTGATATATATTGGAAATTTGTAATTTTAATGCACGCATTGGCTCAGTCATGGCTCCTAAAACCGTGCGGACGGCTAGGCCTACACAATTAACCTTTCAATTTACTCTACTTGAGGTGTCTTTACTGGCAAACTCGATAGATAGAGATAAAAGATAGAGATCCTAACTTCTAATGAAAGTTTAATGCATTTCCTGGTACATAATTATGTAGTGTATGTGTTTTAAATCTGAGTTCCTTCCTTATGTGGGAAGTCTGATTTGTAACACATACACTAAATATATAGCAGGAAATACATTAACTTTCAATAGGATTTATATCTTTTATCAAATGAAGATTGCCGGGTTTGCCAATACATCCCTCACTTATTGTTAGCTATGCTAACCACTGAGCCGTGAAAACTTTTCTGGTAATTATAACAACGATGAAATATGGTTTTAACATTTAGAAGGATGGACGGATTAAAAGAGGATTCAAATTCAAATTCAAATAGGTTTACTCATCTTCATAGAAACAGGGACTTATGGTTACATTTATGTTTTACCATTCAGTCCCTCGATTACTAAACAAACATTATATAACTATTTCTACCTATTAACTTAAAAAAAACCAAGTATGTTTATATATTATTTCCTACTTCACTTGCATTTATACTGTTATTTTCTCTTATTTTATTTAACCATTTCCTTTTAACTACAAATAAAAATTCCCCCACTCTTTTTAGTAAATCCGAATTTTTTGTTATGCATAGCTTCTTATATCCTACCCCTTTATTAATTTTTAGTAATTTATCATCAATTAAATTTACCCTCCACCTCTCAGTTTCCTTACACCCTAAAATTATGTTTTGCATCCTCTTCCTCGTTACATAATGGGCATATTCCCCTATGTACCGATCCAAAAGAGGATTCATGTTGACAGAGGAACGACACTGACTCTAAAAAGGACTGAAATGGCGGCGAAATGACGTTTTTTCAGAGATGTGATGTGGATTGTCTACTCATTTCGGAAGCACCTATCTTTGCAGGAATGCGAAGTTTATAATGCCTAAATGAATTGGGGCAAATCGTGCATACCAAATCGATTGTGTTTATCCAGGTTTGTAAAATAGCAGCAGAACACAAAACAATACGGATTTAAGTGGAGTGGCTGTGGACCGTGCAGAGCGCCTGCTTCTTGTGAAGAAAGAAAAAAAATGCACGTGGTAGCGATGACGATGCAGCAATAATAACATTTAAAATCTAGAACAACAAATTTAATATTAACTTCTTTTTAGGCCCTATGTTTTAAAAGTGAGTAAATTGTAGAATATTCTACTGGCCAACATCCCCATTCTAATGGCGCTGAAGTCGTGATGTACTCAAGACAATCGGCAAAATAGCCTGACAGTTTGCTACAGTAATATATATATTTTTTTTACGAAATCAGGCAAAGTCAAACAGCTGAATAGAAATTAATAATTATATTTAAGTTTACTTTGTACGAGATCAAATACAGTTCTTAATTATACTATTAGGAATGCGTCAAATCGACCATGTAGGCCTAAAATAAGAAATAATTTATATCACACGTATTTACAGTTTATACGTTATACCTGCAGCCTATATGACTCCACCGATACTTATTGTTGTGTCGACCAGAATAGGCCTATTGTAGCCTATATATTTTTTACATTATATTACATTTTCCCCAAACTCATCCTTTTCAGTAAATCCATCAATAAGATTTGTAAATATATTTACACTAAAACTAAACTCCGTGGAGCTACATCCCTGAAGGGGCTTGGCCTACCACCCAACCACTGCGTTATCTACCATAGGCAGATGGCAGGATTTGGGGAGCATGTGGTTAGCATGCCGATACCCACGACCGTTAATGGTTGTTTCCGTGACCGGAGCCGCTACTTCTCTATAAAGTAGCTCCTCAGTTTGTATCACGAGTGCACCCCGTTCCAGACCTCCCTAAGTCAGGAAAATGCGAGGAGGTACCGGGTACCGGGTACCTGGTCTGCGGATCCGAGCCGGCGACGATAACCACGAGACTACACCATATACGGCTATGAAATCTTAAATAAACTGACATGTGAAAAGAGGCCTACACTTCTAAAGACAGACAAAATTAGGTAGAATATAAACCAATACACAAGTAAAAATAAAGCAAGATAGGCAGAGATTTAAGCAAAAGAGATGGGAGACTCGTCAACAGACATACAAACGGATCTTAGTTAGACGAATTAACGGCTATATTGATGGCGAGAGGGATGATTGAACAAACTAATGAAATATGAAATGGAAGGATAAACAGAAATGATGGAAAAAGAAATGAATTTGGATGGATCGATTTGTAATGGCTAGGTAACGGCGAGGTGGGTTGACAGGTGACAGATAGATACGTAAATAGATATGAAATTAACGGAAAGAGGTAAAATGAAAAGAAGACCAGAATGAAAATATAAAAGAAAAACATACCGAATAGAAACAGAAAGGTACATAAAAATTTCAAGGGAGGCAAAGATGAAAAATAAGACATGCGGACTGAAATAGTATATTGCGACACAAGGGCGGAAATGCACGTTTACGGGTCGAGGAAACAGATTGAAAACCCGAGGCGCAGCCGAGGGTTTTTAAGTTTCCGAGACCCGTAAAATGCCTTTACGGTCCGTGTGTTGCATGCTATTTTTTGCACGACTGTTACTTATATCAATTTAATTATATTAATTGTGATATTACCTGAAAATATTATGTAAATACATTCTTGAAAATAGATGTTTATTTCAGAAAGTGATTCGCATGTGTTTGTTGTTATGGGAACCGAATATTTGTCCTGGGGGCCGTGTCCATAAAGGCTTGTATTATGAAGTGTATCGTAATGAATTATGACGTGGCGCTTAGCAACACGATTGTGTGGGAATGTCAACTTACGATCCATGTAAACAACTTTCGTAAGTAACACTTACTAGCTAAGGAGTGCAAAAAGTAACTTTCCGCCCGTCGCCCCTAGCAACAAGTCACTTTCCGCCCGTCGCCCCTAGCAACAAGATTGCGTGTGGTAATGTCAAGTTACGATCCATGTAAACAACTTTCGTAAGTAACACTTACTACCTAAGGAGTGCAAAAATAATGATAAAGTCAAAGAAATAGGCTTATACCAGAAGGAATAAATCTAAAAAAAAAAAAAAAAAAAAATTAATGTGTGGGGAAAATAGCATATGTGTCTACGTGTGTGAAAGGAGAGGGATGAAGAGTTGGAAATTGGTAAAAATGACGATCGTTCCTACACTTTCGATCACACGTGAATGAGAGCATTAGGTACTAAAGTCACTCCGGTTCTGTAAGGCCGGGCGCAAGTTGAGACGCAGTTTGGTGACGTGAGGTGACGCAGAGTGACGCACGGAAGCAGGATTCAATCAACTGCGCGCAGGGAGAGCGAAAGTTGAGAGGCAGTTCTATCACGACTTCGTGTGTATGAGGTAGTGAGCAATGTGCACAATGACTGCCATGTACATAGAATCTTTACAAAGTTCGGAATCATAGTCAGATGAACTCTGAAGCGAAAAGCGTTGTTTAAAGAAAAGAAAGACGCACGGAGAATTTATCCTTAAGGACGATTTTTGTAATGAAAAATTTAGGAATTATTACCATGTAACCCTGAACATTTTTCTGAGTTGCATGGCTTCATCAATGAGTCAGTAGATGCTGAAGGATGCAATGCGTCAAGATCTATTGGAACTGAAGAAAAACTATATAGCCGCATTTTTATGATGAGGAACTGTATAGGCACTGTAGAACTGCAGCACCCCTATTTCTACATGATATTATCGATAACATTTAATATAATGAGTCCTTTTTTTCTTTAATTCTTCTTTATAGTTGTAGAATATATAATCCTTCAGCTTAATGACAGTAGCATTCCCCAATGCGCTCCAAAGTTCCAGCGGCGTGGTGTTTGACTGTTGTGCGCATGCCCACATAGGAAGGGGAATGCCGCGGCTGGCGCGCAGGCTGCGAGAGAGATAGAGAGTACTGTCACTTACACAGTGCCCTTGTGTTGGGCTTAAAAACCATGTACCATATTCTTGAATGTGATAAATTGTAGAATTAGATAATTATCTTGTTTCCAGCTATTCTATTTGATTCATTTATTTCGGCAGAAATAAACAGAAAACTTGAAACATGGCAGATCAAGGAGAAAATTATTGATCTTTTCGCGGAAATTAAAACAAGAATAATCGATTTAATTTTTAAACGAATAGATCAAGCTTGAGCTGTAACAATTTAACATACAGTAAGTAAAAAAAGTTTGATTTTGTTCTTTTATGGTCTTTTCAAGTTTCTGAATAAATTTTATTTTTAAATATGTATGTTTCCTTTTGCACAATATTTAAAACGAAGGCTAAACATTTTCTAGAGCAGCACCCACACTAATTTTAGCTACGAGTCGACACTGGGAGGAATGTATTAATTTCCTACAAATTTAAATTTTTTAATGTTATGTTGCGAATACTTATAATCAGCGATCATATATACATATAATTAATAATTATGATATGAAAATTCATCTTTCAGACATAATTAATATATCATTTTTAATAAATATAATACGTTTTAGTTTCTTATTTTTAATGTCACTATAACACCCAATCATTCAATGCAATTTAAATTAAGGTTACTTTTCAAATTCCGGTGAGATACTAAGTTTAACTCTGAACGGGAAAACATTATAAAGCGAAACGTAACTAATTGGTAAAAACATTTTTAGAAAGTGTTTCATTTCAGAAACGTTTGTTACGGAGCATGGAGCAATTTTACTGTACATAATTATAAAACATTTATTAAAGTAAATTGAAAATAAATTTCAAGATGACTCCTTCATTTTATTTTTAATTACAAATCTGAAACTTCCCAACTAATTAATTCTTGTCATATATTCTTATAGTTTATACTAGTTATGATATACATCTGTATAGAAAATATACACATTTATACCTGCTTATGCAACTTTTTCTTTTCGTCGAAAATCTACTGCATATAAAATGTTATCTAAAACAAATGAAGGGTACAGCGGAAAACGAAAAAGGAATTTATGGGAGAACAAATTGAACACATTGTATAGAAATTAATTCAAGAAACGCTTTTGATTGAAAAGAGCATTGCAACAAACTGATAAACAATAAATATGAAGAGTTGAAGAGAAGAGGTTTCTTTACTTTCAGAGCGGACATTAATCTTTCACCAGTACAAACTGCATGGAATACGATCCTTTTTCCCCTTTATATAATTTATTTTACCTATAATATTACCGCTTTCTCCCTAAACTAATTCCAAAATCCCAAATTCACTAGTAGAAGGCATTATTATCGCAAAGTCCATAAAAACGGAGACTACTACCGCTTTACCCTTGTTCCCTTCAAATAAATTAATCTTATTTAAGTAAAAGAAATTATAAACAACTTATCACATTTCTTTCCAATGCCTTTCGAAATTTCTTCCCAAATCTAAAATGTTATTGTGACGTGTCTTACAATTTTTTTCTCCCTCGACCTGCTTCAATTAATTTCTCCTCCATGGTGGACAAACAACTTCTCACGCGCAGTGAAAAGTCACTAGTGAGAAACTGTGGCACGATCACAAACCTCCGCAGCTCACGGACGCGATGAATCTGCTTCACTTCACCCTGCGTGCGAACCTTCGCTGTTGTATTTAATTCTGTGTTTCACAGAAACTGACGGTGAGGCACATCACCTCACCTCACCAAACTGCGTCTCAACTTGCGCACAGCCCGCGCAGGTCGCAGTCACTAGTGAGAAATTTAGCATGGTCACAAACCTTCGCAGCTCACGGACGCGCTAATACTGCGTCACCTCACCCTGCGTGCGAACATTCGCTGTTGCATTTATCTGTGTGTTTCACAAAACTCACGGTGAGTCACCTCACCTCACGTCACAAAACTGCGTCTCAACTTGCGCCCGGCCTAATGCTGAAAGGAACGTAGCACTACACATGGGATGAATACAACAATTTAAAGGTTAGCTGAATTGAATCAAACAACTAAGCTTTTCGATCCGCTTTAAATGCGTCCCACTTTTTGGTTCATGCAGCGTGTGACAGTTTCTGCTTAAATCTTAATAAACGAGAATTTAATTCCCCGAATTACATTGTAAATGGATGAAAACGTTGATGTGTCAGCTCTAATTGGGATCTCCTCACTTGTCGTTGTCCACTAGTACTGATTGACCAAATAAGTAGCCTACTTATAACTTGTCCAGGATGACGACAAAGAAAGGAATTTTGTTTAACTAATATACTGTCCTAAAATTAGGCTATATAAATGTAATATTACATTCCCTCTACTGCCAATTTCTCCCGAGTAAATAATTTATATCCTTACGAGGATTAGAAGTTTCTAATAGTGGCAATACATCTATAAAATCAAGGTGAATTAGAGGAAGTTCAAATCGCTTTTGTTGGATGTTGGATGGATATCTAGCATACTTCAGAGCAAATAGGAGCCTTCTATCACTAAGAATGCCTACGCAGCAACCAGAAGAAATTGAACTGGCTCTATCAACCGGTAACTTATCGCGCTGGCTTTTTGTGCCCAAGGTTGTGGGCTCGATCCCGGCCCAGGTCGATGGCATTTATGTGTGCATAAATGTGCCAGGCTCATGTCAGTAGATTTACTGGCATGTAAAAGAACTCCTGCGGGACAAAATTCCGACACACCGGCGACGGTCACAGGCCTAAGTTGCAGCACATTCCCGTCGTTAAATAACCATATACCAATCAATCTATCAACCGCTCTATGTACCTACGAATTTTGGATCGGACAGAATTGCAACTGTGAACGAAGTGGCAAAATACTTCACATGTTCAAGCGACAAAGGTCTCTCTTCCATATGAAAGTAACATAAAGGAAGCGAAGATTATAAAAAGATCGCCATTTTCATTCTATTGCTTGGGGTTCTAAGAAACTCAGCATTATATACTGAGGAGATTAAAGTAGCCCTAGTCTTTTCAAAGCGAAATAGCTTAATGCACACATGAACTGCCTTATACAGCGGCTGGCAATTCATGCGATACACTTGTCTTCATTACTGCTTCATCATTTGCACTTACAATAATTTAATCCTTTCAATCAGCAAACCCGCGATTTAAATTTTCATGTTATTAAAACTGACAAGATGTTCACGGATTTATCATTCGAACATCATTACCTACATAACATTTCCATAATTGTGCTGTTTTCGGCTTCTTTGCGTCGGTATTTCTAAAACACTGGATGCTATTAATCAGTTCACCATCGGTCACTTTAGTGAGTAACTCGAAAAGCTATGCTAGGAGCTACAAGCCACTCGCTGAATTTCGGTTAGAAAAAAAAACTGGATTCGAATCTTCACTGAAAGTTAAGCCTTGTATTCGAAGTGGATGAAGCGGGGATTTTTCAGGGTTTATCGGTTTTTTCTGGGGATTTCGTTCTTTTGACATCCTGCTTACCTGCATATTATTAATTTTATTTCCAAAAAATAATTCGATTAATAACCACAGAGTATCATCAAGCAATTGGCAGGGCTGCAGTGCATTTGGACCCACAACTACTACTTTTGAAGCTCTGATGGCTTTTCTTCTAGGATATCCAAATTGGAAAGTAGACAGTACACTTGGAAACTCGGAAATAAAGACCAGTTGGAGAAGGTTGGTCAATTAATATTATAAGGTTCGTCCTACCATTCCTCCCTCTGTAACTAGACCCTATATTTTACTTAAATTCAAAGCAATGTGTCATAGCTGTCTTTAGAAATTTACCTTGAATAGGTAAACTAACCCAAAATATATTTTACCACAATTAAATATTACGCAAAGCTTGCAGATCACACTACGAAAGCTAATGTATTGAGGATACATCTACGTCTGATATATTTTGATATTAAGACCTTGGTTATACCATTACTTTAATGGCATATTGTAACTGATAAATTTTTGGTTACATCTCTGAAGAAATTATGTCACAATCTTACCCTACATAAATAATACACCTAACAGGTGGTACTAAGAACATGGTCAAGAGACGTGAAAATAATGCGCTACAAAATATTAGAATAGCCGAAAAAACATTCGAACAAATGAAAAAAAAATATAATATTTCGGAGCAATAAGTACAGATACAAATAATATTAAGGCAGAAGTTAAGTGTCGATTGAAATCAGGGAATGCTTGTTTTTAAGTAATTCTTCTCGTCTTCTGTCCAGAAATCTATTTAAAAAATGTAGAAAACAATTATCCTGTCGGCTGTATAACATGGATGTCAAACATGGTTGCTTACTCTTCGGGAAGAACATAATCTGAGATTGTTCGAAAACAGGGTGCTTAGGAAAATATTTGAGCCTAAGAGAGAAATGAAAATGAAGACTGGAGAAAACTGCATAATGACGAGCTTCATAACCTGCACTCTTGACCGAATATAATAAGGGTAAATAAATCACGAAGAATTAAATGGGCTGAACACGTTGCGCGCATGGGGAAAATACTTTTAAAAAAATACTTGCTAGGAGACCCGAATGGAAGAGACTACTTGGAAGACCTAGACGTAGGTGAAGGATAAATTAGAATAGATTTAAAAGGAATGGATTTGCGAGGGATGGTTGGATGGAGTTAGCACAGAAAAGGGTTGAATGACAGACTCATATTAGCGCGGCAATGAACCTCCGGATTCCATGAAATAGATAATATTCCTAGCTGGCTTAGGAATTGTCTATTGCCATTGAGTAAGTAAGTATTCAGACGCTAGATAACCTTTATCATTGATTGGTTGGAAAATCATGACGCAGACTTTTTTTTTTTACAATGGTAGGCTATGGATCAATAATATGCATTTTCAAACCTATGTGAATATTTGTGTACATTATTGTTGGTAAATGATTTATGGGTGGTTGTGAAATATAGTAGTGATTATCCATGGCTACACCAGCTTATTGTTTCATTCCACAGAATAAAATTATTTCAATTTCTGATTAGTTTTCCCGTACTACTGCTGAACTGTCTACCAACAAATACTTCTAAATTCTTGGAATTTTTTGAGGAGGTGGGGGCATTTACAGCTCTCCATGCCTGTCGTGCAATGCTCTTATGTAGGGGACATTTTACAATAAAAATGTTACAACCTTTCAAGAAACGCAGAAGATGGAGTCTTTTAGTATTTGCGGAATACTGTTTGTTGTTTTCTGATTAATTTTCGTATTTTTCGACAGTGTGCCTTCCAAGACTTTTATTACTGAACATGACAAGCAAAATAATACGGGTAGAACAACAACATAACAACTCCTAAAAATAATATTTCTATCCCCAGATGGCCAGCGGCTTTAGTTTCACAGGTTTCGTTATAATTTTTCACGCACTAAGTATTTCAAATTGATCGTGTTGGCGAGAAAAATAGATTCATAGAAGTTAATGAAGCTGAGAGCAGACATAGATTTCCTAAGAATCATTTTTCTTTCAGACTCTCTGATAAAATTCCGCTTGTCCGATAAGCATATTCACTAACTTTCTTTAGCGTTGTACAGAAACTCAAAGTGCATAGCAATAAGATCGAATTTTTATTTTATATTTCTATGCGCTACATAAACCGACCTGAACACTAATGTCTGTGATTCTCATTAAAAGGTAATGGCTTCGAATTGCGTGCAGGTCCGCTGGAGTAGAACACCAGCAGGTAGGTAGTTTTCTTCATCTTAAAGCTTCTGGATACAATTTTCCTTCCCTTTCCCATTCTACTATTGCCTAACTTCCTCTTAGATGGCTGTCGAGTCGATGGGCTTTAGCCACGATAGCCATGGTGAAGGAGGCTGTGGGTTCGAGTACCGCCTCAGGCATGGGTGTAATAAGAGAAAAAGGAAAACCAACAAAAAACAGTGAACAAGACAAATTATTCATAAAAATTGTTCTATGGCCGGTTAAATTCATATTTTTAAAAAAATCTGCGACTTTACCACCTTATAAGAAAATAAGTTAACTGAATTCATCTTCGAAACTGAAACATATCGGAGAGGGGTCTTTATGCTCCGAACATGGAAGACTGGTTAATAGTTAAAACTCAATTGGTAAAGTGACTGCTTGGCGTATTGACATAATTGCCTTTCCACCTGGCTCAAGAACTGGATGTCAACTTCACAACAATGCTTCGAAGAGGGATGTCTTCTCTCTTCTCCTGTATTATATGACCAATGTTAGGTGGAAAAGAGGTAATCATTAGACCGCGGACTTTTGGGTCGTAAAAAGTGTATTTTAGGTACCTAAGTTAGGCTCTTTCAGTACCTATATTAGGCTACATAAAACCTAAAATAGCTTCTACAAAGAATATAACAATTAAGTGAAAAAGCTTAAATTTTTTATGGGACGAGAAGACCCTACAGATCTTTTTATTAATTAGTATGTTATGTGTAGATATTGTATAATAGGCCTATTATTTATTATTTTGTTGGGGTGATGGGAAGAAAAGATTAACTCTTTTTGTTGATGTGTATTGATGCATATATTAGAAGAACTGTATAAAAAATAAACAAATACATAGGCTTCTCTTGACAAATGGGCATATTAACAGTACAATTTACGAATTTTAGTTTTACATTCGTAATCCACGTGACTTGACGGATTTATGTGGGGACTCGAAACTTTAAAAAATAAAACTCTTATTTTTAAAATAAAGAGATTATGTCTTAATGACGTAAACTTTTTACAGTGTTTACTCTGCTTTCATATCAAGCAGCTGATTTCAACTGAATTGCTTAAAAATTACAGAAAGTGAACAACTGAAACAATGGCTAAATTGAAACTAAAGATGTAGACGGTGAGATCAAAGCTATTTATCAGTCAGTACCAAATTATGAAGACAAAATAATATTTTTTCGTCCACAGAGAAATAATTGGGCTGTTGGTAGATGCTCGTGGAACAATTTATTATTAAAAAAAAAACTCTTCTCAACTCTTTGCAAGATGTTTGGCATACCAAGCACAAAGTAAAACTGGACTATTGTCCTCATAAGGTTCTGTGGCCATTCTACAAAATCAATGATATTATTTTAATTACAGACACAGTGGACACATAGTGAAATGAGAGTGCATCGCATAGCGCCAACAGATATTAAACTTGAACGTTTGTGGCAAAATCTTAGCTCAACTCATCTACCGGCGGAAACACGTTCAACATGGTTTGCAGTGATTCATGATATTATTGCAACACGAGACAGATTATTTAAAATTAAAATGACGCTTTCTAATCAGTGTACTTTTTGCAACCAAATTAACAACTTAATTCATCGTCTTACAGAGTGCCCAACCGTCTTACCTGTATGGTGTATTCTATTGGCATACACCCGTAACATATTAACAGCGCAAAAATTGTCCTTCACTCCTAGAATGTTTCTGTTTCCTGATTTTTTATGCACCCCGAAAAACACGCACCAGAACATTATGCAACTCATAGGACATACTGTAACGTACATTATTCACAATTTTGGCTCCACTGATAAAGAAATGTACCTGGACTATCTTCGACGCACACGTTGGAAACCTTTAATCTAATCAACAAAGTGTTTGGACGATTAGTGGCCGGTTTCTATAAACTTGCGAATTACCTATGGGTAAATTATCCAATGGACAGAATTTACACAAAAATAACACCACACAAACACAAATAATTTAAAGATAGCAATCACATACACTTGTGGCGAGTTTCTAGATAAATGTCCTCTGGATAAATATGAAAATGACAGAAAAAATGTTCCTACAAACTCGGGCTTGATCTTTCCAAGGGTAAATCTTCGGGTTAATTTATCCTTTCATGGATGGCTGGATAAAATTTAACCTTTCATAGGATCAATAGTAATATTTAAACAATGAGAATCAAAGCCTTCTGAATTAAATTAACTGTACAACTCCAAGGCCTTGCTCATTATATCATTGTAGGTTAAATGGAACTAATTTGTCCATGGATAATTTACCCATAGGTAATTCACTAGTTTGTAGAAACCGAGCATAAGACTCTCACTGTTACGAGTGTTTGGAAGATTAAGTGTGTGTTGTTTTCATTGATTGTTTTAGTGTTCTTTTGTTGTTCTTAATGTTATTTTACTGTCAATAGTCTATGTAATTTTTTTTTAGTTTAGTAGAGTTAAAATAAACACATTAAAAAAAAAATACTCCTAAAGCTCAATGTTTGTTGTCTTTCTTTGTGGATTGGAAAGTGTTATTTTTGTTTTGTTTCGTTATACTCTACATGAACTTACTGTACACTCCTTCCTTTTCTGTTTGTTATGCATTTTCCACGAGTCAACTTTTAAATTATAGGACGCAATAAAATTAACGATCGGTTTAATTACACAGTTATAAACATGCGTTCATATTAATATGAAAGCAATAGTTTTAATTTTTATCTTCAAATTTTTATACAGCCTAATTAATAACTTTAAAATTATGTAAACAATACGCATATTCGCAGGGAAGATCAGACGATGTAGGCTATCCTTGACTATGTTTTCATAGTTATAAAGCCTGTAGTGCACCAATGACCCGCCTATAGTGCACTAATGACCCGCAATAAGTATCGTGACGAGAAATATTCAACATTTCACTAGAGACTAGACTATGCAGAAAAATTACATAATATCCGTTGCTGTCATTAAAAAGTGCATTGCCTCCTTACAGACAAACGAAACCAATAAAGATTTAATTTCGATTATTAGAGGGAACTGAAATTATATAGCAGAGACTCACATATCTCCGCCCACTCATCCCATCTATCCATCACTGCCTACTTGATGCTCTCTGTGCAAGTGCAATGCCCTAGGCGGCAAGTCACCTGGTTTAATGATCAAGAGCTCCGTATTATTATCAAAAGGATTGTTTCACGGTTCGTATCAATTGAACTGGTCAGTCCTGGACAAGAGGCAAGCGAATTGTTTTAAGAAAGGAATCGACCGACTCAGATAATCCGGATTAACCGGTCCACTTGTTTAATTAGGACTTTATTCTACTATACCACCGTGTTATATGGCATGATCGAACTGTACTTTGTCACTGATCTGGTTCTACAGTCATCATACGAGGGAGAATCAAATGAAAACCACAACTAATTTTTTTTCCACTATTTTTCTACAGGAAGCATGTATGCTTGTACATTATTTTTTCACATAGTCCCCTCCCAGTTAATTGCACTTACGCCATCAGATAGGAAAGCTTCGATACCGCATGTGAAAAATTATTCTGGTTGACACTACAGGCAATCATGCACCGCCGATTGGATGTCTTCATCAGACTTGAACTTGCCCTCCAAAAAGCTCCTTGAATCAGGGGTGCCCACAGGGGGGGGGGGTTAAGACGCAGACTGCGTCATTGAAATTTCTGGGGGGGGGGAATATTATCGTTTTATGAATTTTCTGGGGGGGTGAAAATTTTTGAAAAATTAGTGTTTTATATGTTAAAAATAAAAATGGTCAAGTTTTATAACTTTAAAAGGTCTCTTCTAATTCTTTAGAAGTGAATAGTCAATAAATTAGCGCCCATAACCGGGGTCGGAGGGGCGCAAGGGAAAAAATGTATATTAATAATTATTACAGTCAGGTGTTTTTCTTTTAAGACAGTTATTTGAAAGTCATTTGAGACATAAAAAGTTTGCAAAAGTTTTACCAAATCGACAACATGGAAGCAGAATCCACAGTGGATTAGGAAAGGGGGGTTCAGGGGTTTTTGGCCCCCAAAAGTCAAAACCTAAAATTCTATATTTGTACTTTAAAAAAATATTTAATTAAACAAGATTTGTTGGTGTGTCAGATATGATATAGCAGTTATTTTCTTCTCATAACATAATGAGTAGTATTATGTCCACTGTTCCATGTGTTATTCAACTTTTCTTATAAATAGTAATAAGTATTATAACTTAGGTAACAATTTCTTGTTTAAGTTGCCATGTCTCAGACATGGACGTCCGCAGAAATCTTGCCAAGGAGGGGCAAATGAACAAAATACTATCAACACTACCATCACTATGCTTGAAGCAAGCAGCTCATTTTATTCAATAAAATTAATATTAAAATAATAATCATCGTCATCCAATCGATGATTTAGTGTAATTGGACCTATGGTGATGGATACACAGTAAAAATTAATGTAGTACACTCACATGGCTTTTTCTACCCCTTAAAAATTGACAGATGGGCCTTCTATTCATATAAAATTGGATAGACTACATCCTTGCATTACCATCATTACAATAAATAGCTTGGCTGGAAATGATTTCAAGTTTAGTGGAATTAATTATCCCTACATGCTCACATCTAAGGTAGTCAGCTGTTACAACTCATATTATAGTATGTGGAAAAGTAGCGTCACTGCATATTAGTTGCTTACAGTAATTTAATTTACAGATTTATGTGTAAACAAAATTTCCAGAGAGGGGCAGCGGCCCTACCTTGCCCCCCCCTTCCGGACGGCCATGGTCTTAGAGTATAGCAAACAAATTTGCTAACTAGTTTTTCAGTGCTAAAATAGCGTAAAATGTGATTTTCATTAGTTCAATATTTAAAAATTTTCCGGGGGTGGACCCCCCACATAGGTAATGATTTATTATTTAAATTGGCATGTCTTAGAGTTTGGTAAACAGATTTTCTAACTAGTTTCTCAGTGCTAAAATAGAGTAAAATATGATTTTCATTAGTTCAATATTTAAAAATTTCCCGGGGTTGGACACCCGACTTAGGTAACAATTTCTTGTTTACATTGGCATGTCTTAGAGAATGGTAAAGAAATTTCCGAACTAGTTTTTGAGTGCTAAAGTAGCGTAAAATGTGATTTTCATTAGTTCAATATTTAAAAATTTTCCGGGGATGGACCCCACTTAGGTAATGATTTCTTATTTACATTGGCATGTCTTAGAGTATGGTAAACAAATTTCCTAACTAGTTTTTCTGAGCTTAAATAGCGTAAAATGTGATTTTCATTAGTTCAATATTTAAAAATTTTCCGGGGGTGGACCCCACTTAGGTAATGATTTCTTATTTACATTGGCATGTCTTAGAGTATGGTAAACAAATTTCCTAACTAGTTTTTCTGTGCTAAAATAGCGTAAAATGTGATTTTCATTGTTCAATTTTTAAAAATTTTCTGGGGATGGACCCCCGACCCCCTTTTTTGAGGGTATTCCAAACCCCCTGGCACTTTCGACCCTCCCCGTAATTATTTTCTGGCTACGTCATTGTTGCACTTATATTATTATATTATTAAAATAATGTTACAAAGTGGCCCAAGAAGTTAAACAAAAAAAATTAATTAATTAAAAAAATGGCCCCCCTAGAAAATATCATATGGGCGCCCTTGTCGACAACCAATCAGGTTGGGGGGTGAGCAATGAAGTTTGGGGGGGTGAGCAATGAAGTTTGGGGGGGGGGTGAGCAATGAATTTTGGGGGGGGGGTGAGTCATGAAGTTTGGGGGGGGGTGAGTCATGAAGTTTGGGGGGGTGGGCACCCCTGCTTGAATAATATATCGTCGGTGGTTTTCGTGGTTGCACAAGCAGCATGAGGGCTGTCGTTATCATGTTGAAGCAAAATACCTGCTCTCAGCAACCCCTATCGCTTCGTCACCATCAGATTTTCAATCTCTGGTCCGGTAAAGGATCTCCTTGGAGAGCAGAAGTTCAAATCTGATGAAGACATCCAGTCGATGGTTCAGGAGTGGCTACAACGTCAACCAAAATAATATTTCTCATGCGGTATCGAAGCTCTTCCTATCCAATGGCGTAAGTCAATTGAACTGGGAGGGGACTATGTAGAAAATAATGTACAAGGAAACATTCTTCCTGCAGTAAAATAGTAGGAAAAAATTAATTGCGGTTTTCATTTGATTCTCCCTCGTATAATGAGATCAGAAATAGCTGAAGCTCTATGTTTAAAAGGAGAGGAGGTTTACGAAGAAATGTCCTGTATTGCTACAAATGGCTCAACTAGATGAGTAGATTACTTGCTATTAAGGAGACCTTAAGGCATGCTATTATAAGTTAGTTGAATCTACCATCAGATTTGAACTGAGTCACCTATAACCAAGAGAAGTAATTTTAGAGAAGGGATTTTATGAACCGACAATCCCTTATTTTGTGAAACATACAATAGAAGTAATATTGGTCTCCTAAATCTAGCACGTGGGATTATACCATTTTTTTTTAATTTCGAAAAAAAATATGGCATCCCTTCCTCCTTAAGAGATAGCATTGTCACCACGGTGTAAAAAATTTCCAAATATTTCATATCCTACAGATTAATTAATTAATTCTGTTCTGTTACTTATCTATTGTTTTCTTCGTGTCATTTGAATAATTATTATAATTCTTCAACATATACTAACATTCACTCCGTTGGGAGGCAGTTTGGAAAATAAAATGAAGACAAATAGGTGTGAACATAACCATATTCTTATAGTCAGCTGGGAATTATAAATCGTTAATGCCGAAAACTCAAAATAGAACTTCCAGGTAGAACGCAATTCTTCCTTTACTTTTCTGTAGTATGGGTAGGGAAGGTAAAAACATGGGGATAAAGTCAAGAGTGGAACTAGCCAATTGCTATTATGGAGAAAGTATTTAGGTTTAGTTTGGGTCCAATACGAATATTGTCAAACATAGATACACATAGATTTCTATCGTAGCAAATAGAAACAGTTTTATCACTTGCGCGTAGGGAGAACTTATAACCAGGAAGACGTATGTACGAGATGTTATCTTGCAATTCGAAGCACTATTTAAGGAAAATACATAAAACGATGTACATACCTGTTGCGAAGACAAAGGTGTATATGAGAACTCCGCATGGCTTTTGTCAGTGAAACTAGAAGATTACGGCTTGGCAGTCATCTGTCCCCTCATTAATCATACACGCCTGTGATTCAGCAAGAATAGTCCATACCGGACCTTCGCCGTGTAGCACCTTAAAGTCTCGCGTTTCAGTGTTCCCACGTATCGCATATTATAACCTTTCAAATGTAAAATACATTCAAAAAATAATTGGATGAATAATAATAATAGCAATAATAGTAGTAATAATAGTAGTAATAATAATAGTAATAATCATAATGATGTCGATAATTTCTCTATAATTATGGAGTTTCACGGTCTCAGCTTAAGCTAACAGAAACAGATTATCCTATATGAAAATTTAAAGAAATTATTATATACTTCAAATAAATACTGTAGGCTGTTTAAAATTGTAGGCCTAAGGTTCGTACGTACATAAATTTACACCTTAACTAGCTTTTAGTACGCTAGTTACAAAGTGAGCTGTGGGCCAAGTTAAAAACAAGGTACTGAAACTAACTTTTTTTAATGTGTTTACTACATTTATCTCTTCTGTTGTTGCAAATGTAGGCCAAAACTGCTAAAAATTAACAGAAAGTAAATGTATATTATCATTGAAAAAACCTTAAGATTCATAATGTTATTAATTGCTTTCGTAGCTATTGTAGCATCTAGGATAAATAAATACCATAAACGTTGTTGGTGAGGTAGCCATTTTGAACGTGATAAGTGCAATTAAATGTTGAAAGTATGCATCAAGATATAGAAAAAGAGTTTGCTAGTATTCCGGTCAAATTTCTAGCTCGAAATTCTAGAAGAAAGACATAATGCTACGTTAAATTTACTTCATGATAAATCCAGCACTTTCAGATCAAAATAAAGATATAGAATATCTGTGGCCTGTTTCATTATTAGTAAAGGGCTCTGTCAGCCGCGGTGGTGTAATGGTAGATAGATCCTAAGGTTGCGGGATCAAACCCGGTCGTATATATATAAAGATAGCCTACTTTGGTAGGAAATAATAAAGAAATTTTTTATGAATATTGAGTGAATCAGGTTTGTGATTGGCTGATTTCAGGTTAATTCTTACATATTATTGGTCCCATTCTAAAGAAAGACATTAGTCTTTTGTCAATAGTCACTAGTCATTTATCAGTTGTCAGTACAACTTTATAATGAAGGCTTATAGAAATGTCAGAGTAAACAGTATACATAATTTTAATGATAATATATTACCATTGAAATACTTTTAATTAATCTGTACTATTGCCTACTGTAGTGTAATACTGTTAAAAACTATTTTGTGTTTAGTTAATATATTGGAGCACTCTGATAGCTTGCTTCACAGTTTATTGTTGATGCATGGTTTACCGCAGCTAGGTTCCTTGCGCGAAGTGTGTATGTTCAAAATAATTTTGAAGACAAGAAGAAGAAACACGGTCACAAAACTGTGTCGACTGGTTGAAAGCATTTCGAAAAAAAAAATGGCATACAGCGGCTTTAGAAATCTCATACATGTCACCAGTTCAAGTGCAGGTATGGAATATTAGCACATAGTACCATTTGAAATTTATTGATTAACCTAAAATGTTCACTGAATACGAAAGTACCATAGGTAACTGGTACTATAGGTGGA
The DNA here is from genome assembly GCA_964059195.1 of Ectobius pallidus. Classification (NCBI taxonomy): domain Eukaryota; kingdom Metazoa; phylum Arthropoda; class Insecta; order Blattodea; family Ectobiidae; genus Ectobius; species Ectobius pallidus. Next base: position 100,413,172 of record CAXKWD010000010.1, read on the forward strand.
GGAAGTATTGTTTTCGACTCCCAAATTCGAAGTTGAGTTTTTAATAGGCCTATAAGTTACATTACAAGTTTTAGGTCCCCTGAATCCAAAAATACTATGTCTATGTGTGTATCTGTGTGTGTGTGTGTGTGTCTGTGAGCAGCCGGGCTCCAGAACGGAAAATCGAAAGAAAACAAAATCTTGTATTTGGGTTAGGTATCTTCTGAGGATGTGACACGAAGATTGAAGACTTTCTCGTATTTCTAAGGAGACTTTACAAGAAAAAAAATCGTTTTTCACGATATTCTTGAAAACGGCACTAACGTTTTTCTAGAATCTTTGTACGTGAATGCTTATACTAAGAGCTAAAACTTTTATTTTAAACATTTTTTCGAAATAAATCGGAAGGGTAGTTATAAGCCACCCACTGTTTGTAGAAACTCAGTTTTGCCTGGTTAACAATAAAGCTATGCATCATGTTCAAAGAACTGAATAGCTCTCTTTGCAATATGGTCTCTTATTCAATATCAGATTGTGAAGTTGAAGGTATATTGGCCATGCTTAGAGTAGAGAAAGTTACGTGATTGCATTAATCAGATTTTATTGGGTTACGTATCCTTCGGGGATGCGAAACGATGTAACGAGATTCTCTTCATTTTTACAACCAATTTACGTGAAGAGAAAATCATACATAATAATTATTCTAAGAGGAAAACTTTATTTGGGCGTTACATGTGTTTCACATTAGACTTTTTAAATATAAAATTTTGCCTTCATGTAAATATTCTTTGCCTTTTAAAACGCAAAATGTCCTTTGGACTGGAGTAAACTAATCCCAGTAATTAATAATTTCTATCAAACTATAGACGTGAGTAGAAAGTCCTTAGCCTTTAAGTTAAAAGAACCAATCTGAAATATATTAAACACATTGTTTAAAATAACAGAAAACTGGATAAATTATTGTATTGTCTCTTAGTAGTTACCGCAGTATTTAATTTGACTTAGTATATGAAATCAAGCCTTAATAGCCTCTTTACTACAGAGATTACTTTTTAATTGATTTATTTTAGTTTATTTATGAAACATACTTTATTAAATCAGACTATTAAATGTCAAGATTCATTAGTAGGTACTACAGTAATCTTTGAATTTACGATAATAATTATTTTTAACTCATACTATAACTTTATTTAGAAATCACATTCGGAAATGCCTTTAAATTCATCTGCAGGTCGAATAACCAATTCAGTAGACTGAACTGCCCACAGTTTTTTTTTTATTTGTACCTTAATGAAGAAATTAAAGGTGTAATTTTAAGGCTGCGGAAGAGGCTACCAGCAGTGGTGAAGACAATGGAGACACAGGCCTGCACTTAAATAATTAACGATGATTAATGATAACAACAGTTGGCGATTAATTAATTATTTCACTTAGTTTCATAAAACTGCTTTTTTGTGTCGTTCTGGCAAGGTAATTGCTTCAAGACTAGTATATAGCACATTACCAAACGGTAGTCGAAACCCAAGATCAAGCAATGAAAACACAAGTACATATGGAAAGCGACATATTATGGTATTCTGATTTTAGATCAGACGGGTATTGCTCACTTTTCTAACTTCTGTAAGCGTCTCTATGACGGCGGGAGATAATTTTTAAATTATTGAGGAAAACTTCACTAAAATAGCTGTTTCTTACGAATGATTGTAACGCAAGGATAACGATGTGCACGTTATTAATATGATTGTCGATATCAAGGATGTGGGGGCTTTCTTTCTTTCTTTCTTTCTTTCTTTCTTTAGCCATCTTAGTTTTACCTCTCCCTTTTATGATTTAAGCGACCCAAGCCGCCCGGGTCTTACAGGGCCGCGACCTGTCGGGAGAGGGATTATCTTTGGATCACATGCATACTTTTTGACCAGACAAGGAAAGCCTCCCCGGATGAGTGATCAGATCTATGCCGGGGTCACCTCCGAGACAACACGAACACATAGGACGAGACACACCATTCACTCACACACTCAGTCCGAACAAAGCGAGGATGGGATGAAGATGATAATGACGGCCAGATGATATCTTGGGACCACAAGGGCCTAAAGTTAAACGACATTTGTCTCACAGGTGAGGAAAAACCCCAGAAAAACCCCACCTAGGTAACTTGTCCTGACCAGGGATCGAACCCGGGCCACAGCGGTGGACGGATGTGGAGACACAAAGGCAAATTTTCTTCGTAGCAGTTAGATGATCAATATGAAATTAAGATTTACTGAGAGGTTAAAGTAATTTTAAACTGTTAAATGTCTCTCGTTGATCCGTTAAGAACGAGATTACATAACATTGTTATTCACAACTCGTAAGTTATATTTTTTCTGAGGATTCAGATTGTACATTTCATAAACCTCAGACCAACAGGCCTAACACTATTTTTGCAAATTAGGTGCCCGAGGCGGTAGGTCGAGGCGATAGTCGTTAGGTCACGAATTCGAGTTGCGAGTGTTTTTTCTCGGGGTTATCTTCCCTCGCAAAGGCGAATAACGGATTGGACTTTTAACTTATACCCTGAACGTCTGGAAATATGTGATTTAAAGATTTGTACCGTTTGAATATAACGTGTGATCTAAAGATTTGTGCCCTTCCCTATGAACAATGGAGTAAACTCATAATAGGGAAGGTAAATGAACAAATAAAGGAAGAGAATAAGAAATGAAAGACAAAAATAAGAGGTCAAAACAGAATAAATAAGATGCCGGTTTTCCAGATGGGCCAGAGAGAAGGGGGAAAGAGAGAAAGAGAGGCAATGCCTAACAGTTTATGCAGTTTACCACAGACATTTAACGAAGCTTTATAACCAGAGGGATTCTTAGGCTCAGTATTTCTAGGCCCGTTGCATAGAAGTCTCAGAACATTATTTCTTATAAACAATATGAAAATACTAAAACTAAACTCGGTGGCGCTACATCCCTGAAGAGACAAGGCCTACCACCCGACTACTGCGTCATCCACTATAGGCAGATGGCAGGATTGGGGGCATGTGGTCAGCATTCTGACACCCACGGCCGTTAATGATGGTTTCCATGACCGGAACCGCTACTTCTCTATCAATTAGCTCCTCAATTTGAATCACGAGGCTGAGAGCACCCCGTTCCAGACCTTCCTATCTCAGAAAAACCGAGGAGATACCGTGGATCGAACCCGGTCCGATGATCTGTAGTCAGCGACGCTAACCACAAGACCACGCCGGCGGTCCAATGAAAATACTGCCAATGTTCTAATAAAGAAGCGAGAGATTTGTAACTATTTCCGTTCTTGTTTTAAAGAGAAAGTTAGCCTAATCGAAAACGAGCTACTTCATGTCATCAACAATCTGCCGTATCACACCCAATCCATTGCTCTGAATAAGTTTTTATTGGAATCTCAAATGTGTGCGCCCCTCCATCCCAATATTCACACCATCTGCATTCTAAGTGCGCTGGCCATTCCTACAGCATCTGTACCCCTTCTCCCCACTCTTTTACCCCTCTCATTCATCATCTGCAACAATGACTTCGCAATGCTCCTCTTCCCCCCACCACATCTTATGCGTGTTTTAAGTATTTTTCACTTAGTTTTGAATCGGAGATCCCACCTCCAGCTTTGCTCCCCCTTCACCCCTAACACCAATCTGTTTGGCGAATTTTCCTTGCGAGTATTTAAACTTGAAATCAGGCTAGGATCCGGACCATACAGCGTTCTGTTTTTGTCTATACGTGTGAAGTGGCTGGAGTTATTGTGTTATCGAACAGTGATCTTTCTAGCATCTGAGACTTTGACACTCATGTAAGTTTATTGTGTGAAATGTTATTCTAACAATCCTCTTATTTTCTTACTACGAAAGGAGGATGAAAAGTGTAAAAGTTGAGAACCAGAGTTGTTTAAAGCAAGCAATTTTTGTAAAACAGAAGTAAAAGGATATTATTTTTCTTCAGGCGATTTTATCAAACTTAATTAACCGAGCGAAGCTGTGTTCAATTTTCTTCCAATTTTGCATAAATTTTACCTGAAGTCATTAAACACGACTTATATATAAGGATTTTCATATTCTGATTCCATTTCAAGTTGGTGATCGTTTTAACGGTCGCGTTTCATGTATTGTTCAATTTCTTTAAACGATTCTAGACAATCGGTCTATGCTATAAAATTTTGAAGATTAACCCTCACCCTCGAGTGTAAATTTTTCTAAAAAGTTGTTTCAGTACATTTTTTACGTAACTCTAATAGTTTACCGGCATTTCGTTTGTGTGTAAAGCTGTTTGTTTCGCGTTCGATTTTCTTCCAAAGTGGCATCATTGTTCCTTGAAGTCATAAAATAAAGTTCATATATACACACAAATATATATAGGCTATATATATATATATATATATACACACATACATACACGAGGCGCGTCTACAAAGTAAATTTCCCTGAGCCGTTTACAGAAACAAAACACAATTTCATGGTCATTATATTCCAACACATACAGCAAGTGTTCAGCTATTTTTCAACATATTCGCTACCGGAATTGAAACTTTGTCATACCGTGGAACAAACTTTTGAATACCTGTGTCGTACAAGTCTGCCGCCAGGGATTTGAACCACTGTGTTACTTTATGGACGCGTCTCGTATATACATATAATTATTTTAATTAAAAGAATTCATTTCCAACAGATAAGGGTTGTAATATTAAACATTTTTACAAAGTTCTGCCTTAAACCCTTAACACTTAACACACAATTTATCTTGATTCACTCAAACAGCATATAAAGATGTAGATGAAAGCTGGAATCTGAACCAAGATGTGTCATTATTTAAATAGAAAATGCATTTCGGCGTATATGCTGCGCCATCTTCAGTTCTGATGAGTTGTAATAAACACCACAATTCGTCTGAAATAATGTTGTTTATACGTTTGTTATTTGGTAACCTAGGCCACAGTTGTAGTTAGGCGGAACTTTGTACAAATATTTAATATAATTATTTATTTTTACGCGAGGTTTACTGTTCAAAGAACGACTAGTGTTATGGCAGGTTAAATAAAAGTGATTGGTTACCATAATTCAGCTGTACTTATTCTTATTTTAACATCGAGGCCATGCAACTGTTGATTGTCAACTATTTTCTATTGTTGGTAGGTTTTATGTCAGTAAATTTCAACTAATATTCATTTAAATGAGTATGGTTTAGGATGAAATAGAGAGGATGAGTACATAATTAACCAATTCGGCATTTGCCTTTACGAGTGGGTAAACCATGATAAAACCCATGTCAAATTGGCCGGTCACGGGATTTGAACATGGGACCTCCAGAATAAAATATCATCTTGGCCTCCTCGCTCGGTAACCATTATCAATTGTGATAAATAATGTTTGTACCATACATTCATTTTATCAATAAAAATATTCCTAGAATACATAGTAACTTGCTTCAAGTTTACATGAAACATGAAAGTCTAAAAGTCCGTAATACACACGCAATACACGCGTAATATATTAGCTGCCTGCAAACTTTCCGGTCCCCCCCCCCAGCGGTTCATTATAAGAGAAATAATTTTCTAGACAAAATCATTGATGTGAAGGTGCTTTAATTCAATAGAAAAATCTTTTTAGATTTCGATTTTGTGAATAAAATTTAATTAGAAACTAAATCTAACCACGAGATGGATATGCATTCGGTAAAATAACCTTCAAATCTATTTTTTGTTTTTATATCCTTTTCTGTATAGAAACAAATTACTAATTGTATCTGTTGAAATAGGAATCTGAATAGTTTCACACTTCTGTGAAATTATAAACAAGCATTCGATCATTTTTGTTGTTGTTGTTAATTTATGTCATTATTACAAATATTATATTATCATAACTTATATCTAGTTTATATATTTAGGAAAATCTGCGTTTTCCTTATCAGTAATTATTCAAATTCACCTGTTCTATTTTGTTCTTCACCATTATTTCAGTCTTAATATAAAGTTGCAGACGTAGTTCTTTGTTAAATAATCCCTATATAAGCGTAAGCGTTATATTTAAATGTTTTCCTGAATGCCTACTTGTTTAACCTTAGGTACACATAAAACTAAGCGCTAAAAATTATTCTAATTGCATTTGTACTTTGATCAATACGTCATCTGAAATTTGACAGGAAATAGTACTTTTCATCAGTAAAATTATTATTAAAAAATCACGATATTTCCATTTAAGGGCAAGTTGTTTAGTTTTTTTCACTTAAAAAGTGCAGTTCTTCCCGTGGATTTACACCTTTGGTTGCCTGCCGGATGATTTCGGGGAAGAAAGCAAATTATGAACAAGACGAAGAGAGGGAAAAGCAGATCAGAGTGAAGTGTGTTGGAGAGAAACTCGGAAATCGGGAGGACCCCAAGAAAACCTCCAAAAACCCAAACTTTTATACACCACGAAAAAGGCTCCAATTTTCTCGAGATTCGAACTCTGGTCCCTGGTCGCGCGAAGTCACTGGAACACCGAGCGAAAATAAAATAATAAAAGCAAGATTTCAAAACCGCTTCGTTGCAAAGAAATATTCCCTATCAAGCTTGGAATGAGTGAATAAACAGTTTAAGTAAAGCTGATTAACTTTGTTACTGCTACTGACGTAAGAATTTCATCCAGAGACATAATTGCACAAAATAAAAATTATTAAATTGATTAAAAAACATTATGTTAATATATAGGGATTTTTATTCACGTGTAATGGTTGTCATACATTTAAACCAGTTATTCCTCTGAAATTTATCGTGTGAATTCAAACTTACAATCCACTGATGATTTTACCTTAATGCTTATATGAATATGTAAATTCAACACTGAAAGGGTTAAAGACTTGTCATTACTTAACAATTATTGTAGCAATTTGTGTCAACTGCATGATAATTCAATTTACAATCTGTTTAATTTAAAATTAGTTCCATCATGACGTCTCTACAAGCGAGAGTGAAAAAGCAATTTTGTGATCTTGTAGAAGTGAAATTATAGATTCACAATGACTCTAGTAAAAGTAGAAATTTGATAAATTGTACCAAAATCCTAGTAACCTAATAACAATTTACAAGTCACTGTATATCCATAACATGCTGTTGCTGGTACTAGGAAATGGAACCGTTCCACTAATAAATCATCATACACGATTCACTGTTAAACGTAAATGATTTCTTAATTTGAGTCAACTAAATGAGATTAAATATTAAGGGACTTTTTTATTGTAAATTATATTAAATTATGCATGCTTTCAGAATATCCCCAGCCCTTCCTCATTATTTTGATATGTCGTCATAAATGTTTCTGCGAAGGACCTACATAACCATAACCAGACCCCGGATTTTGATGACCTAAAAATACTTATAAATGAGCTATAAAATGACTGCAAAAATAAAAAAATATGACCCAAAAACTTAAAAAACAAAGAACCAAAAATTATATAAAAATAATAGTTTATTCGTCAGATTTGTGTCTATTCTATATTTATGTTGATCAAACAAGTTGTACAAACAAGTAACATGAACATTTTTGCCAAATACTTTTTTTTTATAAAATCAACAGGCATTGAGATAGAAACGAAATAAGCATGTGTTCACTGTACAATATCAGAACAAATGAAAATATGCGTATCCTACCTGCTAAGACCGGGACTAAGACATAATACTGTGTTCAATTTGCACTGTATTGTATGCTTTATTTCCTTGACCACGGAACTCTGAACGGATAGCCTAGTTAATTATTCATTCCGTTAATATTTTATGATGCTATAAGGAAAATAATATAATTAATAATTCGGCAAGATCCCTAAGTATAATTAAATCTGAGGTATATTAATTTGTTAATGGTACATGCCAGTTTCTTTCGCCAGTCTCAAAAACCTTAATAACATAGATCGTAACATGAATATGTTAAAAAATATTACAAAACATTTTTCACTATTTATTTATTCTAGAGATTTTACACTAAATTTTCTACATTCATTGTAATACTATTTAAGTTATAATACGTTAAGCGTCGGACTAAAAAGCGAACATCCGTCTACCTTAAAGAGGTGACAACGGAAAACAAAAAAAATAAGTTTTGGATTGCAGAGTACAGGCTATAGGCTACATCATCTCATGCTGCAGTTAGTTGCTTTAATAATTATTGTGTTATATATTATTTTATAATACGAGGGCCGTTCACAAAATAAGTTTCCCTGGGGCCATTTACAGAAAAAACACAATTTCGAAGAAATATTTATTGCAACAGATACAGCAAGTGTTCAGCAGTTTTTAAACTTATTTACCACTGGAAATGAGACATTTTGTCATACTGTGGAACCAACTTTTGAACACATGTGTCGTAAAAGTGTGCCGCCTGGGATTTGAACCACTGTGTGACAACCATCTCTGCTCCTGTCATTCTATGTCATTTTTCGAGGGGTAGGAAAAGGTGAAAATCACTGGGAGCGAGGTCCGGGCTGTAGGGTGGATGTTGAAACACTTCCCAGCCGAACTTTTGCAAGAGACGTGCTGGGAAGTGTTTAAACATCCACCCTACATCCCGGACCTCGCTCCCAGTGATTTTCATGTTTTCCTACCCCTCATGAATTGACAAAGGAATAGAGGCGGTTGTCACACAGTGTTCAGATCCCAGGTGGCACTCTTCTACAACAGATGTGTTCAAAAGTTGGTCATACACTATAAAAGATTTCTCAATTTGGGTGGTGAATATGTTGAAAAGTAGCTGAACACTTACTGTATCTGTTACAATGAATATTTACATGAAAATTTATTTTGTTTCTGTAAAATTTCCATGTTTTATTTCTGCAAAATTTCTGTAAAATTTCCATGAAATTTTGTTTTGTTTCTGTCACCCTTTATGCACTTTCATAGGCTAACGAATATAATATACCTGTATGTATCGTATGTAGCCTATGTAGTACACACATGTATATAGTAAAGGTACTCTATGTATTTATGACAATCTTCCAATGAAGATAAAATAGAGATTTTAAAAAAATGTTGCACCCCGTAGGCAACTCTTTAAGTTCAGCACATGAATTAAAAATTCACAGTCATTATGGTGCTGGTTAAGGGGAACTTATAAGTCTATTAAAGGCGGGCAACTTACAACCTAATGTTGAAGATGAAATGATTAGTTCCAGCATCTTCTCAATGGGAGTAATTTAAATAATATTTAAATAATTAACTCATGCTATTATAGCGGACTCCTGAGCATGTCTGACACCCGTCTCAGTCCGCTATGGATTTTTTCATGAATAATGAGCCATTGTATCACCGTAATAAAGCAGCGTAATTTGTGCGCAGTCAGATTTTTTTAGGATTTGAAATGGGAGCAGTAAAACACAAGCAAAACTTGAGAGTGCAGATGGATGAATAAAACGTATTGTGCATCATCTGTATAAATTACATAAAATAACTTCTCTTGACGGATTCATCGCCGAGCGGAGACGTTGAAACTAAACATATGAAATTTTGTCAGTCTTTTCTCGTCCTATGTGCTCGTGTTGTCTCTGAGTTGGCCCCGGCATTGGGCTGATCACTCATCCGGGAGGCCCTCCATGTCCTTCTCCGGTCAAGAGTGTATGGTGTGATACAGAGGCTATAGGTTGCAGCAGGGATTTCATGAATTATTAGACAAGACAGCTTCGTCCTGTGATGACTTTAGTGAAGGAAGTGCACGGCAAGTCAATGTGTGACGTCAGGCAAGAGCGCTCGCCTGCCATAATACTAATGCCCCTCTCCCCTCCGTTCAATGGTGCCTGCATTTAACAAACTCTTCCTTGACGAAATACACAAATCGACGGGACGGCCCTGCATACTAAAGTAAATTTTCTAAACCCATAATTGAAGTGGTTTTTTATTAATTACTTACTCTGTAGCACCTATTATTCTAGCATTCTACATGCGTCAGAAGAGATATAAATGCGTAACATAACACAGTTGAAAAGTGTAACCCCAAATCCTACTAAGTTCCATTAAAAGAAAAAACTTGTTTTTAATTATTAAAACCAAACATGTACGATTGCCAATTCACCCAAGAAATTGAGTTTCCTAGTACCATCACAAGATGGAAGTATTTCTATAACCCGCATTTTTTTAGCCATAGGCCTATGTATGCTAAGTGCCAACAGCTGATCAGAGAAGTGAGACACTCTGTAACCTGCCTTCAAGAGCTGAAGTAAGAGGAAGCTAAAGTAAGAAAGAAGAAAGGGTGTGAATGCAAGTCAGAAATCTCAGAATTAGTGGGAAAGACGCGAAAAATACTGGACTGAGGTGAAACCTGAAATATAAAAAAGGGTGTGAAGGCTTCTGATATCAGAAATATAATTATTAGAAAAATCAAATGCCAAAGATTGTTAAAGAGTAAAAATAAAAAGAAGACCTGTTGTAATTATTACATTTCAGATACACAAATACAGGCAACTTTGTGGGAACTTATGTAGTAGGCCTACAAACTAAAGATGATTTTTGTGCATTATGTTGTTCGCTTAGGGTTGAAATTGTGCACGGTACTTAGCTGCCATTAGGTGAAAATATGCAAATAAGTCTAAACCAGGCCATTCAAGCAGTACTCCGAAGGTGTGAAGGCATTCTCTACTTCCCCTCCCTTTGAGACCGCCAAAGCGTAGCGATTGGTTCGGTTGTGCAACTGGTCTAAACTTTTATAGCGTTCTGGGACGCAGCAGGTTTTTTTGGTTACACTCTTGAGTTAATCTGGCGATTTGTTCTCATACCTTGAAGCGGTTTTCATTCTCTCAGTTGTGAGTAAATTGACAGGAATGATGCGAGTTTGAAGTTAGCTTCTTTAGATTATTGAAGTTTTTTTGGGAGGAGCTGTCGTGCATAATTATGTATTCAACAGTTCAGCAATTTAATTTTGGAATTACTCTACAAGATGAAGATGTTATCTGACGGAGGAGTGAATAATCTCGTAATTGAGAAGAATCTTAGCCAGTCACTCCACATAATCTCTCCCGGATACGTGTACTATACAACAACTTAATCACGCATATAAATGGTTGTCAATCCGAGTACATCAGCATGTGAATCATTCATTTGAGAAATTACCCATTTTCTTTTTCAGGAGATGTATGTTATTTGTAAGATAATAACATAAGTTCATGCTGTCAAGAACGTGTGACATAAAATAAAATAACCAACATTGAAACATGTTCGTCAGTTTTTCACTTCAGATATATTTACCATAAAAATAAAATAAAGGAACTTCAAGATTATTATGAAGAAATATATTAGATTTTTATAATAGAACCCCAAAGAAATGTAAATTGTTAAGCATGGTACCTCGTGCCAATGGTAACTTAAAATTCTATAAACATTATTTCAAGCATAACAAAGCATAATTTCAGAAAATAGAGCATAAAGTATATTATGGAAAAAAGCATACATAAAGCAATAGACTAAGCCTAATTATCTTTAAAATATAATTTAATCAGAACTCGACCTAATTTTCATATTTTATAATATGTTCCTGCAGCTTCGCCCCGGATATTAATTAAATCGTTAGATGCTTATTAAACAATTTATTTATTAGCAAAACCAATAAAACAACATATTTATTAGAAGGGACATAGGTTTTACATAAAATTAATGAATTACATAATTTTACGCAATTAAATTCGCAGTTGAAACGTATTAGCGAAAACTGGTGCTTCGATAGCACTAAAAATGACCTTTTTTGACAGTTTTTCACTCATAACTCGCGAAAGAAAGCTAACATTAAAAATCCGACTTCGAGGTGCCCTTCGAGGTCACCCATTAGTCCAACTTCATTCAAAATTTCAGATCATTGTGCGCCGTAGAACTGTCTGTGCATTGCACACAGACAAAAACTTCTTATTTTTATACACATGAGCATTCCCAATAACAATGGCCAACTTTTAAGTACAGTTTGAGTGCAAAACGTTCATATATCTCAGATGAACGTGTAAGGATCACGTAAAACTTGCTATTATTCGAGAATATTATAGGAGAAAAATTCCTCCGGCACTGGGACTTGAACCCAGGACCTTTGGCTATTCGCGCCAATGCTCTACCAACTGAGCTAAGCCGGAGCTCAATTCACAGCGCCAGATGGAACTTCTCTCCTATGACTGATTGCCCTAATGGTCTACCTCACAGACAGACAAGTTATGTCATATGCAGTACTGTGAGGCACACCAAGTAGTGATTTTTGTGACCGGGCTCCCACTGTTATTGTACAGTTAACATTCAAGACAGATATATAAGCATTCATGAGCCACAGATTATTGTCTCTGTTGGACACTACATGAGAATATTATAGGAGAAAAATTCCTCCGGCACTGGGACTTGAACCCAGGACCTTTGGCTATTCGCGCCAATGCTCTACCAACTGAGCTAAGCCGGAGCTCAATTCACAGCGCCAGATGGAACTTCTCTCCTATGACTGATTGCCCTAATGGTCTACATAACTTGTCTGTCTGTGAGGTAGGTTAAAATTCGAATTAGACATGACGTCATGCTACCAGCTATTCGGCTGATATTAGGTTTGTTCGCAAAGCAGTCAGAAACCAGGAACAAATCGTTCGCGCATGCGCTCTTCCTCCACACGCGTTCGCAAAGCGAGAATCCGTGATTCTGATTTCAATCTTCTGTTCGCAAAGCTCTCACGGACAGTTTCTGTACTATAAGAAAAGTTTGCAGGCTCTTGCATGAATTGTTATCAGAGACATGCGCAGTAACCTATTTTCACGCGCCTGACTCCTCCCTCCTATAATATTGCGCCAGATTTATAAACATAGGCTACTTATATGTATGAATAATGGAAGATAATTAAAAATTTCCCAAAATATAGATTATATTGTCGATGTATATTGCATTTATAAAATGTCAAAGGGAAATATATATTTTATTTGCATATCATATCGATTAAACGCAGAAACTATCGATTCCAAACTCTTGTAACCGTTCTCAAAGTGCAAATCACGGGTAAGTTACAGACTGGACATGTGCAGTACAACAAATTCTTAAGCGGTCACGGATTTGCTTTGCGAACAAACCTAATATGTACTAACCCCTTTAGCGCTTAAAACGTCATTCAGTGAAAACGTATAACGCCTATAAATATTAAATATAATAAATATATGAAATATTCTAAATATTATATAGATTAAAGGTTGTTAGGCTCAGTGATTAGACCACTCGTCTTCCACCGTTGAGACCCGGGATCAAATCTCGGTGGATCCATGTGATGGACGAAATGGGGTCGGGGCAGGTTTTCTCGGGGTGCTCCTGTTCTCCTGCCATATATAATTCCACCAGTGCTCCATTCATCATAACATGACCATTGGTTGCAATAAAGAAATTATAATAAAAGGCTGTTGAGCTGATGGTAGTCCATCAATTATCCATTTTATTTTATTTTATTTTACTGATCGAGATCGAAGGTACAAAAAATATTTTAACACGAAAAAAACACGTTTTCTCGGTCTTACCTGGTCTTAGAGATTTTTATCACGATCACTATAACTTTGAATTTTACGAGAAAGTACAAATTTGATCTGAAAAAAAAACTTTCTCAAGGGTAAAATACAGAATGATGACGATTTTATGTACCCAAAATAATGGAAAATTCTATGGTACAAAATATGCCGTTACAATTAAACAGGAAGTAGATATTTAAAATTGTGAGAAAAAAATCTCTATAGGCCTACAGTATTTAGCCTAACGTAAACTATAGATATCGGTATCTAAAAAGCTGATAAAACTAAATTAAAATAGAACATTCAAGATTAGACTGTAGTACAACATTTCTGGAAAATAATAGAGAATAATGCATAATATTTTATAAAAGAATAAAGGATCATGCGGGTTGCCCTGATTTCTGGTGAATGAAGAAGTTGCCAATAATTTCATCAGAATCCGAATTGCAGGAATGCAGTGATGACTATTGCAAGCCACACGATATGCCGATCGCTTTACACAAAAAACACGAAGCGTTCTGATGACTTGCAATTCTGCTGCCACTGTTTAGTATTGAAATGTTACCTGCTTGCACTTGTGCACTCTCCTGTCATGCTTCAGGCCTTACAGGGTGGTTACAAATTACGTTATCGCAATTTTAATTTATTATTATAACATCAGACTGTTTAGTCATTGGCTTAAAAATTCCGTACTTAAATTGCACATTTCCTCTGACTCATCAAAATTCGGCACGCTTGCATTTCACCACGTGCAGGACAAAAAATAAAATAAACAATGTTAACTGTGGCGTAACCTATACCGTGCAGCTATGCAACTTGATGACTTTTTTTTTTTAATGGGGTTTATGTAGTTGATGGTTGGTTGTTATATGGTTATTTAACGACGGGGATGTACTGCAACTTAGGCTTGTGATCGTCGCTGGTGTGCCGTAATTTTGTCTCGGAGGAGTTATTTTACATGCTAGTATATATACTGACATGGGCCTGTCACATTTTAGCATTAGTATTAGCCCATAAAGTCACATTTATGCACACATAAATCCCATCGACCTGATCCGGGGTCGAGCCCGCAACCTTGGCACAGAAAGCCAGCGCAATAGCCTAAAAACTGCGCCACCCAGTTCATATCTGGGCCTTTTTTCTTCTTAAATTTCTTACGAAAAAACGGCCAATTTCCACGTTATCTTGTTTTTCAAAACCTGCAAAATCCATACATAAGCGCTCTTTACTTGTAGGAATATTCTAGATATAACTAAAATCACTAAGAAGTTCACACAAAACTAACCTAAAATGGCGCTAAGAAGTGATGCGTATTCATAAGAACCGTCTGCTCAGCTGCGAGTGAACCACGTGATCCAAAAAATGGCTGTAAACTTGATGGCGATCAACACTAATATCACAGTTCCTAACCTAACTGCCACCAACCTAGCTCTAACATTAAAATCATTATTCCTGACCTAACTACCATACTGCCACTTGCCTAGAATCTGTAATTGTAATTTTCGCAGGGAAAATGGTCTATAGAGGCCTACGTCATGGCCAGCAACAGTCCAATAGCATTGGCGCATGAATAAAGCAGTTACCCAGCCTGTGCGTAAAGGACCAATGGGATAAAAAAAAAAATCGGTATCCAATGGGAATGTTGGTATGCAAACTAGGGCCCGAGTAACCACTTGAAATACCTAGTGTAGAAACCAAGATACGAGCTACAGCAAACCCCTCAAAATAGTTTTATTTAGCTTTATTTATGCTTACATACATTTACTAAACACAAGTCATAACGCGTGTTTGGTTGTATTAATAGGCCGTATACTATTCACATGCATCTGTTTCTATTTTCATTATGTAGTGGCTTGTGTATCTCTTTATCTCTTTCTCTTTCTCTCTTTCTCTCTTTCTCTCTCTCTCTCTCTCTCTCTCTCTCTCTCTCTCTCTCTCTCTCTCTTTATCGTAGTTTAACCTCTCCCTTTTAGGATTTAAGCGACCCAAGCCGCCCGGGACTTTCAGGGCTGCGATTATCTTTGTATCACATACATATTTTTTGACCAGATAAGGACATGGAGGGCCTCCCCGGATGAGTGGCTTGTGTATCACTTTAGCATATATTTTAATTTAATAATTGTTAAGATATTAATTAAAATAGCGGAGATGGATATTGGTAACTAAATACTCAAACTCGCATTGTCTTTCCGACAACTACTCGTATTTTAATTAGCTATAGAAAACCGGGGTGAATTCGTAATCTTACATGCTGCACCTACCATTCATTAACTTATTAATTTCTTCAAGTGATCAGGTAGTCGAGTGGAAATTTACAAAATTTGTACTCTGCTCAAAACTTTTGAATAAATCACCAATAGATTATCTTACCGTTCCATTAGATACCGAAAATTGTAAACAAAAGATAGACGTAAAGAAGTCATTAAACTATTTTTGCTGGAATATATTCTAGCCTAACGTTGCTGAATTGAAGAATAGACTATAATTAAAGCTTGCAGATTGAAATATACTTTGTCACATTTCTACCAACCAAACAGATGATCGAATGTTATATTATTGTTAAATGTGTCATAAGAAATAGCTTCGATGGCCTATGCTCTTATGTGGTCAAATATAATACCTCTTATTGCCATCACCCACATTGGTTCTGAAATCGTAGTTCTAAGTCAGCGAATCAGATACAGTCAATTTCGTAAATTGCAAGTGATGATTAATTTAAATGACTAAGATATAGGATGAAATAGCAAGGATGATTCCTGGCATGTAAATATCCAATTCTGCATTTACCTTTACGACTGGGGACAACAAGACGTTGCAGTCTTTATTTATTATTGGAATGGTGAAGTCAGAATGAAAAATTCAATCCCATAGCCGGGATTTATTATCATTAGTTGCGTCTAAAGAAATAAAATTCTAGATCACGCGTTGGTTCTGTCCAAGAATTTCAAGCTAGCTAATCAATTCCATCTAAGCTAACATAAACAACAATTACGATCTTATGCTGTATATGGTATATCACAATGCATAGCCTACTTTTGTTGTATTAATGTAGCATTTATATTCGTCAAGGTCAAGTTTTAAATTCTCCATTGGATATTTACAGAAAGTTTCAACAGCATTCCATCCCAGGTTGCTGAGTATTTTCTGCATATATAATAATAATATTGGTATATTTAGTTATAATTCTGTTCTAGTTAACTTTCAACGATCTCAATATAAGACAACAACAATAATAATCTATATTAATAAAAATGAATTCCCAAAATCTATGACGGAGCATCACTTGAGAACGGCTCGACCGATTTGGCTGATTTCTTTTTTGTTGTGTTCGTAATTGTCAGTCCAAGGTTTGTATGAAAGAAAATTTTTGGAAAATCCACGGGAAAAGTCGGAAATGTGAAATGAGGCACAGTTAGAGAGTTCTGCTGTCAATTGTTTACATAACGAAAGTATTATTTACGATGTTCACATAGGGCTTTGGAAACTATATTATAATAGTACTGGGCTTTAACAAATTCTGATACTGTCGAAGTAATTAAAACATTTGTGAAAATAATTCTTGAAGAATAAAATCCACGAAAATAAAGCAGTCACATAACTTTATCTACCCTCCACATGGAAAATATTATCTCACTTCACATTTTGATGTAGAATAAGCGGTCGTATTGCAGGGACAACTTAAGTGTGTGCCAGTTAGTATGCTATATCGGAAGTCGGTAACAAATCCTATCCACTGATACGTCACTCATAGCTGTAAGCTTTGTATTAGTTGAGAAATAGGCCTAGGGATGTTTATCAGAGGCCCAAAGCATCTAAAAGAAGACAAAATGGGATGGAACATTTTCAGTCCTACGCGCGCAGTATATTATGTCCCAGGTTTTGGGGAAGGAAGGTATGAAAGTGATATATAATTTCTTTTTTTACTTCAGCCCCGAAACGGTTGTATGGTAAAATGGGAGTGAGAAATACAATTTTCTGTCAAGACAATACAACCTTATGTAACTGGAATTTCTTTTTCTTCTTGTTTGCACTCCTCCCAGGCATGGTGTGTAGAAGCAATGGAATGCAACATTCAACATCCTCTATGAGCCATGAAAAGCAATATCTAGCGTTTTCTGAGGGAATAGTCTGAGTGTCATATGTCGTTCTTCCTCATTTCTAATTCTACATACATATTATATTAGGACCTAGAGTTTCAACATCGAAAGTCCTCCATAAGTTAATTTCATATTACGAAATACAAAACCCGGGCGACACCGGGCCTTTTAAGCTAGTAATAATAATAGTAATAATAATAATAATAATAATAATAATAATAATAATAATAATAATAATAATAACAACAACAATATCAATAAGCATAATTTTACATGCGTTAGTACTCACGTCCCTGATGTAGTCCTAATCTATTTACAGGGATGTTTGTATGTCATAAGAAAAAAAAAAGTACGTTCCATTTTAGGCATTCATAACGGACCCCTCCCATACCGTTTTACCTTTGAGATGGTATTTTCTTATTTGCCGAGGATTTCAGCGTTATGGTAAACACTTACATAATTTCTAACAGCAGATCCATCGCGAAATGTCCTTCTTTCCTTCTTTGTGATATCTCAATGAATGTTTAGTTATTACAAACACATACCACTTGTCACTCACTCCATGGCTACAGTACGACTGGCAACTGTACTACGAACTACCCTCGTGTTTACAATTCGAATAAGATATGACGTCATGCTGCCAGCTATTCAGCTAAGGTGAACCCCTTTAGCGCTTAAAAGTCATTCATTGAACGTATTAACCCCTTCTTATATTTTATTATATTGTATAAATTAACAGTATTTATGTCATGATTGTAATTTTGTTTTTTTATCTGTAATGTTTATTATGATATAACTAAATAAATAAATTACATTATCATAATTTTATGTCATAAAAGTTTTATAAAATATATATGATAAAATATTTTACAGTGTAATATAGCATATTTGATCACTTCTACCTTTGACGGAATCTTTGGTAAGACAAGAATCCCATAGGTTTTACAAAATCTAGTCAACGTGAAATAAAGTGCAAAATCATAATTATATTTTATTATAATATTACCCTCATTGGAAAAATTAAGTTTATTAATAACTAGCGTCGCCGGGGCTTTGTATTTTGTAATTTGAAATTAACTTATGGAGGACTTTCGATTTTGAAACTCTAGGTCCTTATGTAATATGTATGTAAAACTTGAAATGAAGAAAAAGATTTATCAAACTATTCCATCAGAAAACGCTAGATATAGCTTTTTATGGCTCATAGAGGATGTCGAATGCTGCATTCCGTTGCTTCTACACATCATGCCTGGGAGGGGTTGAAATAAGAAGAAACATAAATTACATAAGATTGTATTGACTTGACGGAAAATTTTATTTCTCATTCTCATGTTACAACCGTTTCGGGGCTGAAATAAAATAGAAATGCAGTATCACTTTCATACTTTCCTCCCCTAAAACCCGGGACATAATATACTGCGAGTATAGGACTCAAAATGTTCCATCCCATGCTTAGGGCCTATGATAAATCTCCTAATACAAAGCCTACAGCTATGGATAACTGACTATTTACCGACTTCTGATATAGCATACTCACACACTTAAGTTGTCCCTGCAATACGACCTCTTATTCTACATCAAAATGTGAAGTGAGAAAATATTTCTTATGTCGAGGGTAGAGAAAGTTGTGTGACTGCATCACACTGTGCTTTATTTTCGTGTAATTCATTTTTCAGTAATTATTTTCGCCAATATATTGCATCGATTCAATCATAATTCGTTAAAGTCCAGTTGCCAAGGCCCTATGCGAACAGAGTAAACAATACACTGTTGACATGTGAACTGAACAGCATTTCATTTTTTTTCAGTATAATATTCTCAGAAATTATATAATTTTCAAGGGAAGGACTGATTTATTTCAATTTTAATGTTGACCGCGTTACTTCCCGGGCTTAACTGGGTATGTGTGCAAAATTTTGTACAAATTGGTGAAGAAATGTGGATTTGTATAAGGAACAAACATACCCACATATCCACAAACACACATTCGACTTTATATATTAGAAGAAGATCATAAGGGAAACTAGTAAAAAAATGTTAGAGTGGAAAAATCAAATTACTTCAAGTTTAACATCGAAGACAAGGCGTGTAAAGCCTTACATTGCAAGGATTACATTTTATTCTTCTCTGTGGACAGAGATGTGGGTTCAGTATCCTTCGGGGATGCGATGCTACATAATACAGGCCTTTTATGCTAAGAGGCAAAACTTTTATTTGTGCAGAGGAAGTTGTTCGTTCCACATTAGTTTTTTTAATTTGATTTTTTTACTAGTTTACATCTCTGTAACGAGATAATGAAACATAACGTTTTAGAAATGTTTTGGATGCCGTTCGCAATTTCGTTGCATATGTTGCGCAGGTTGAAGGGCCGCTACAGGTCACACAAAATAATCTCGTAGCTATTTGTCCTATTCACACCTGCCATCTGGCTGAGGAACATTTGTATTCATTCTTTTCATTAATCATGACCGCAATACCTTTGTGTAATAGAAACATTAACTAATTCTCCTATTTGTCAGAGCGGTTTGACTATTCAGTCCCACGTGTTGAGAGAATAACGAGCACATGAGCTCTCTCAACGTATTACCAGTGACCCATTCTGATTTATTGTATCCTGGAACTTTGTACGATGGCCAAGTGTTTGCGGAATAAATGGGCATAGGCTGTAGTCTAACATTTTGCGGCCAAACTTCATACTCCACTACCTCGTGTGCCAAGCGAATTAAGTTTCCATATAGGCTTATTTTATTTGAAAACTGCGTATTATTTTATTAGCTTACACCTTCTTTAATAGGTTATAGTCTACTTTTACAATAATTTATAATTATAAGTCAAATTATTTGCTTTCTTATTTATGTTACTTAAATCTAAAATAATGTATTGTGGGTGCTTCTTCTTAAAGAATATTTTTTCAAGAACTGTCTCTACATGTTGCCACCCTAATCCTCTTCGACCTGACAATCAGTGAATAGAAAGATAATTAGACGTATTCACACTTGTCTGCAGTCCAGTACAATGTTGCCAAATACGTGAATAACAATGGCAACATTGGGGAGACCCACGCAGTCGGTGTCGATGTCGGTGCAGATTTTCGGATTAGGGAACAATGCTATTATATTCTTTGTAGATAGACGATGGTTTGGGACGAGGTCTTCTTAAAATTGCACCAACAGTAGACTCATTTTATATATTACATATATATATATTTATATATTACATACATATATATATATAATATAAAGGCGTTTATCTATAGGCCCACTGAAACGATAACAGTTAGGTTAATTTGTGGACAGTAGACTCCAAGCTAAGAGGACTTCTTTCCATACCATAGTTTTTCCACAAAATACCGGTAGCATTGTTTCCAAGTTCACAGACTTATTCTGACTATGTAGCTCTACAGGTATCGGAGTAGTCTCTTTGCGGTCTCCTAATAGTGCTGCTATTTCTTTTCCTTGCGACTTCTGAAGTGTTTACTCTGGACAATATTACTCACTAAACAATTGGAAGTCATTCTTTATTGATGTCAGATTAACAAGACGACCAGCTTCTCTATACTGTAGCTAGAAGAGGGAAAATGTTTAGGATCTGTACGTTTACATCTAATTATCGCTGTTCACTGATAGTAAAATAAACTAGTAAAGTAAAATAGCAAGTAAACTAACATAAAGTAAGCAGCAGTTTTAGGAAAAGAAGTCGTAACACTAAAAGTACTGTACCTGAGGTATCTAAGAGGTCTTCATGCTAAAAGTATTAAGCTGAAAATTCAGATTTGGACTTGGCATACTAAGCGGAAAATTTGGTTTTATTGCCAGCTAGCATAAATCCTAATTTAAAGGTAATAATACATTTGTGTTGATAAATTTCATGTTGTTTTTCTCCTACGAGGGATTTGTATGTAGTGTATAAAATAATTCCACCTGTTTCCTCGTATAAAATATATGAAATATATAGAAATAATACATGTTTATTTACTGCTCCCGATTACCATATGAAATGTATTAGTTTAATGACTTTCATATACATTTTGAAATACCGTGCACGATTATTGTAGTTAGAAAAATTATCAAATATTTATTGATTTTTTAATAATATTATCCGGTGAACATCTACATTCGTAAAAGTCTCATGGATTTTGTTTGCAGGTTTCATAAACCGGTTTCTTATAGCATTCAAAGTGGTTATTTGACGAATATTATTTGATTAGGACGAGCAGGCCTACTTAACCATGTCGTCTCCGTGAATTGTAACCTTAAATCGAAATTTCTCATTATTCCATTTAAAATATATGTTTTACTAAATTGGAGTGAGTTGTATAAAAAATAAAATTTTATTTTTTTTAACTTTCCACTCGCCTACTACCAAAACGAAAAAGGTTAAAATTCTGAAGATCTATTTATCCTAAAACGATGATATCATTTACACTTCATTTATTAACCAAATCTTTTTTTAAATATTTTGAGTCACTATTAAGATTTTATTGTAAGTAATTATTCAAATATATAACTACAATTCAGCTGTTGATGAGTTCAACATTTTTGGGCTTATGTTCTGATGTTTTGCCCTGTGCTTTATGTGCGCGGAGTGAACAGGATCCGGTCCTATCATATCACTATTTCTGAAAACCAACAGACTCTCGTTGTTTCTTGAATATAACTTACGCGGAACCAAACATAACAGGCAACTTTTTTTTTAAATAACAAAACTAATCTCAGAAATAAACGATTGAAAAGGTTCATTCTTTTTTGTATCACATTTTCATTAACTTAAAAATGAAGTCTTCCATATTCCAGAATATGAAGGACCTTAATAAAAGTTCCTTCACTTTGTTCCACTCATTTTTGTACGTACTTTGTTTCTTATTTGGTTATGAGTCACTTAGATACAAAAACAGTTTTGTTGTTGTTGTAATCAGGATATAGGAAAAATTGAAGCCTGAGAATTACATTGTTCTAGTTTTACTGAAAATCTACCCAAAAGAAATAAATAACATTTCACTTATGTTGGCGCAAACAGTAAAATATTTTAAACACTGCAAGAAACATAATAATTGTCTGCACCTATCGTCAATTAAAATATTGACACCTGTGTCGGATACATTTTCATTTTTTCAATCACATCCCTACAAATGCCCTAGAAAGATGTAGGTCTGCTTTTCAAAGTTAAGAACTGCGTAAAGAGACTTGACGGAAGTTGCTAATACGCTAGCTTTGTTCAAGACGTCAGAGGTAATGTGATGAATTCATTTATCTGTCTGGACAGAGATGTAACACTCTGTCAGGAGCCTCTGTGCATGCAAGGTTGGCACAAAGCTGATTTGTAACTCCGGTCCCTGTCACTAAATAAGTCGTCCCGAATATTACTGAAGCCCAATGAAGGCAAAAATCTTAGAAATCAGGACAGTATAAGGATTCCTGGCCCCGAGTGTCGAACTAGGTCTATAATCCGACAAAGGCAAGTGGATCGTCGGTGTTGAACATGAATCCAATATGCAATGGCTGTGCACTCGCCTTTGTCGACTTCTACTTCTGCTTTCACCACTCAATATTGGAAACATTTCGGTTCGGAAACGACTTGCTTGCACATAGTGCGAGATCGTGAGAACTCGAGCCAGTAGGCCAGAACTAAAACCTGACTCGATTGATAACTCATCGTTATTCGGATGTACAGTTCGGCAATTTCATCATGTTACAATTCTATTACTATTGGTTCCCGCAACTGGGGTGGTTTGCCCCACAACCACTGCGAACCACAATCCAATAGAAGTTAGTTTCATGCACTGCTGTCAGATATTGCGTTAATCTCATTGTACTACTAGCGTTTACAGAGTAAAGATCCATAAGATTAGAAGACTGTCTGCCCTGCAATTTTCTGTTAAGAATCGGGAGTCTGGCAAATCGAACTGCCAACTGTGCAAGGTAGCTGTGCGATTGATAAGTATATACGAAGGAATATGTGGGTAGTGTTATTTGTCAAAGCTAACTGTATTGAAACTTCCAAAGCCGTATATGAACACTGTAAAACAATATGTTGTCATGATAACTGATTTGAATAAAGTCCTTCTAATATATTACCATAAAATAGGTACTAAATTGGGCATTACTCCGGTACCGGTCAACCGATTTGGTCCATTATCAATAGGCTTCTTCCCCTTCTTGCCTGCAAAACTTATACCGCGTTAACGAACTTAACCAAAGAGATACGATTTTTGATATCTCTGGAACTTTCAAGAAGGGAATAATTCTGACTTTTTCATTCGAGAACTACTAACGAAAACAAAACGAAAACTGGCGAAAACAAAACAGTAGAGGATGTGTACTGCTAGGTTGCAAGTAGGCAATAATAATAATAATAATAATAATAATAATAATAATAATAATAATAATAATGTCTAAACATGCCTTCATTTTGGTAGATAACTGAATAAAGTGGAATGCAGTGGACAACCTGAAAGGGCCGATTCAGGGAAGTCAACGCTTCGGTGAAATGGCGGCAGGAAGTAAGTCTTCGCGCTGCTTATAAAGCGCGTATGAATAATAATTCTACAGACTCCATTTGTCTCTGTCTACAGTGTGACAGGTGCCAGGAAGGTTGAGGATTTAAAAAGTCTCAGCGCGGTATCATTAAATGTCTAGTTAACGCTATTTAATTTATTTGTTTTCACTTGACAGTGTGACGTTACCGTAATTATTTTAAACTTCGTAAAAATGCATGAACTGTTTCGTTTTTATCAACGTCTACAGTTCCACAGAATTTTCGTTTTGCACAAATAAACTTTTTATTTAAAGGTTTTATTTAATATGCTTCTTTAAGAGAATTTCATTTTGCCGATTTATGGACTGCAAATACATCAGAAAATGATTTCTTTTTTTTTTTAACTATAGGTGGTAAAGTTCATACGAATCCATATATATAATGTTTTCATATTTCATGGATTGGGTAACCATTACATATTTTAGATTTAAACCTTATCTTGTTTCATGTATCCCTCTACTTGGAGGCAAATCCGTGACACTAAACGAGATGAGTGAACCCAAACGGAATGTGGTCGCGGTTGAAAGATTTTATATTGGCCTACTGTATTTAACAACGTTTCAATAATTTAAATAATTGTATATTTCTGTATGTAAAAATGACTGTTTGCATATGAAAAGGTTTATGATATAAAAAAATTATTTTACAATTCAGAATTCACAATTTTTAATGACATTTTAAATGCTGGAAAACAGTAAATTACAGTAGGCTATATGGAACGCAAACAAATTATTCTTGATTTCTACTACTGTATAAACACAAATAATTTTTCCAAAGGCTAATGTTAGGTCGTATAAATCTTGAATTTGATTATTAAGTTTTTGGAATGCAATGACGATCAGGCACGTCGTTTAAATGTATCCGAATTTTCACACTTCTGATGTGATCACAAGTTCTAAAAACTCCGTGGCGTTACATCCCTGATGGGACAAGGCCTACCACCCGACCGCTGCGTCATCCACCATAGGCAGATGGCAGGATTTGGAGCATGTGGTCAGCATGCCGACACCCACGGCCGTTAACAGCAAAAGTTCAATAACATAATTAACTGGTGAGCCGCAGTCTCTGTGACTCCCCAGGAAATTTTAACGATAAATTAATATTAGGTACCTGAAGTAAAAGTTTGCTGTTACCTCACTGCTAATTTTGAGTTCTAATTTGAAGAAATACCAAAATAATGCTTTCACCATGTAAATAAATAATGGAATTTAAAGTGCTCACCAGTTAAGGGTTACAATTTTTTTAAGGTAAGGGAACGGCAACACTAATATTTTACTAATGATAGGCTACCGTATTATTATGCTATTGCTGTTACTAATTACTGTTAGTTACTGATAAGTTACTGTTTTCAACAATGATGAGAATTGAACCATGTAATAAATTGATTCATACAATATTAATAATAAGTAGGCCTAGTAGTTATAATAATAACAGTAGGCCGCGGTGGTCTGGAGGTAGCGTGTCCGCCTCTAGATCCGAAGATCGCTGGAGAGGGGTTGAGAGGCGATGGGCTTACCACCTGTCCCTCTCCTCTCTCTCGGAAAATAAGCGTAACAAAATGCACTTAGGTAACAGAAACCTCCACTTGGAGATCCTTCGCCCCAACATAGGGGATATAGGATTCCAGATACAGGTACAGATAATAATGAGTAGGTTTCGGATGTTTATGACATGTCATATTATCATCCTCACCTACGTTTTCGCCACAAACACAAATTAAACACGAATTGCACATTTGTTATCCTAATAGGACCGTTTTTGTTTTGAATATAACGTCATATTTTTATCATTTTCATGGTCTTGGTCATATTTTGGTTATATTTCTAATTTAACGTCATATTTCAGTTATAAATTCGGTAAAAAAAGAAGTGCAATTATGCAGTATATGCACTAAATTGTCGACTTAAATTTTTTCCGAGAAAGAGTCACGAATATTTTGGTTTTACTGTAATTGAAGTGCGAAAGGACGATAACAAGTAATTACCTCTTCCTCCTTGTTAATAATTTCCAATAGACATGTTTTAACACATTTGCAGTGGTATCTGGAAACATTAACACATTAGAAGTACCGGTAATTCTTTACAAGTAAAACTATAATCACCTGAAAAATTGTTGAAAATGTGATTATCTGATTGAATTCATGTGAAGTAATAATTTAGTGTCATTAAACATTTATTTTTTTGAAAATATGTTATTTCGGATTTTTGTGACATATTTAGTCATTTTAAGGTCATATTTGCAGTCATATTTTCCACCTTTTTAGGTCATAAACATCCGAACCCTACCAATTATTATAGTTCGAATATACTGAATAAGATCACAATTAATATGAAATATGGAAGCTTCTCCCTTCATATATGTAGGCATATCGCATATCTCATACCAGGCGGATACTGTAGTGGTTACTAAATTATTACTATAGCATTATTTTTAATTTTATTTTTTTGCAGGTGGGAGTGTGAAGAAGCAAAATGAATAACATAAACTGTAAACTAGTATACATATTAGCATTGACGTTGTTAATTGCTACAGCAACCAGAGCTTCCTCAACAGCGAAAACAACCACGCCTCCTACTAGCACTACGACAGCTCATTTGACAGATAAAAATGGCACAACTACCAAAACAACGACCGTAAATTCCCAGCTTCCTTTGCAACAACAAGCAAGAAAATCAGGACGAAACTTTCAGCCCTCCACACCCACTTCCTCGTCATCTTTGTCTTCCACACTATACCCGTATGACACAGCGAAAAAGAAACTCAGTTACTCTCCCCCTGACTACGTTTCTTCGCTCACAGGCAGCGTTTTCAGTGGAAATCACGCTTACGTCTACAATACTTATGGTGAAAAAGGAAAGCATTCTTTTTATGCACCGCCAATGGTGACACCGCTAGAAAATGTCAACAAACAACAAAACAAGCATAGTGCTAAGTACTCTGGGACACTGCCTTCAACTACAAAGATAGACAGAAGTCAGGATGACAGTATTATGAGCGATTATTACTCCCAAAGCTCAAACTCTGGAATGAGAGAAATGCCTTTGATGCCCTCCAACTCAAGGCATGGCTACGGAGGAGGGGGTCATTTTGACGACCACGGAGATTATGGACCACCAGAGGGCGATGACTTTGATGGACACCACTTCGGATCAGACCTATATTCTCATCATCACCACGGTCACCATCATCACCATCCTCCAATCCACCATTTTCCCCCTCCACCGATCTACTATCCAGTTCATCACGAGAAGCATGACGAATATTCCAAACTAGGGCTCCTAGCAGTTGCAAAAATCATTCTGGCCAAAGTAAAAGCCTTAGGAATATTCAAAATTATCCTAGTGCTCCTAGCGAAGATTCCGCTGATATTCTTGAAAATAGCTATAAAATTCTTCTTCCTCTTCAAAGCAGTTAAGCTGTTCAAGCTCCTGACAGTCTCAGCATTGGCACCTCTTATTTTGATTCCTCTCATACCTCTCCTGTTCCTGCCTCTGCTGCTTATTCCTCTTGCTCCACTGCTCTTGATTCCTCTTCTGCTTCCTCTGCTGCTGCCACTTCTACTTATGTTGCCCGTACCCGTGGTGAGTCCTTTGACTTCTAATAGAGATAGTGGTACCAGTAAAACTTCAAGACGACGAAGAGATGCCCCTGAGAACATAGATCCCACGACGGGGCGAGTCTGGAGGGAAGTGGATGCCAGTGACGACTTCCTCTCGTTGACGAGACAGGTCCTTGAAGCCCAACAATGCATGGAAAGGTTGGGATGTAAGATGGCAGCCAAACACGATTCCGCTACATATACCAATGTCGTTTTGTGGTGAGTAAAATACCCTATGAAGCATGCAATTTACGTATTCCATACATGGATGTCTGAAATCGTATTTATTTTCAAGTTGGTTAACTGATTTCTTAGGGGTACGCCGTAGCGTAGTGGTTGAGGAGCTGCTCTACAAACCGGAAAGTCGCGGGTTCGACCACCGATGAGGTCGTTGGAGCTTTTCAATTGGCCTAATCCTTCTGGTGGCACTATGAACCTGGGGTCGACTCAGCCTCTAACAGAAATGAATACCATTAGCAATCCTGGGGGTAAAGGCGGCAGGTGCGTAAGGCTGACAACCTTACCACCTTCATGTGCCGAATGTCCAAAATCTGGGAGCCTCAATCTCTGGAACCCTCTAGGCCTCCATGGACTATAAAGGGAACACTTTACTTTTTAATTGATTTCTTACTATCGTCTTATATTGTATCGAATTAAGAAGTCAATATTTGGGAATTTTCAAGAAAGTGATAGGCTGTAACATAACATAAAACAAGTGGCAAGATGGAGGTCGGAAAGAATTCAATGTTTTTAAACTTATCTATTACTGATATAACGATTAGTTAGATTAATCTTTTAAAATATGCTGTTAATTTGAAAGTAATGTTACTGGGGTAATAATGTTAATACTGCATTTTAGCGCTACTAGATGCTACTTTTTGGGAGTGAAAGTTCATTGGGACGCAGCTATAAGAACTTGGGAAAGGAAAGACCGCCTATTCTTGCTGCCTCGACTTTAGTATAAAAAGTGTAATTCGGTACTTGTTACGAAACTCTGACCCCATAGTATCATTTTTTGTACTTGTCATTTAAATAATTACTGAACTGAACAGTAGGATGGTAAAAATTATTTTCATATTTCAGGTTATTAGAAAAATTCCGTGCTTTGGCGCCATCCAAAGTCCGAGACAGATTGGGATCCTACATCGAAGCATACAAGACTGGAGCAAAGAGGCCGAAAATCTGCACAGAGAGATATAAGTGTGACAAACCCAAATTCATGATGTCGCAAGCTGATACCTATTACAATCTTCTCTGAGAGGACACCACAAATATAAAATCTAAGCATATCTAATTTATTTTAAAGTGGGGTAAAACAGTAGTTTGGCCTAGTTCTCATTTTCATCGCTTGATCAGAATGAAAACCGGGTCAAAAGTGCAAAATAAAATGGCGAGTCATGCTCTATAGAATCCTTATGTGTGTCATGTATTATTTTGTAAACTGAAGAGAAGGAATGTCAATCATTATTCCGGAAGTTTTTCTACAAGTTTCTTCACATGTGGTCTTCAATGCCATCAATTGATTGGATACTAAATAGTTTTGATTTAGTGACCCATAACTGGTCAGGATCTACATATTTTGACTTGGTAAAGCGATTGATATACCTGCGTGGCCATGACAGACCAACCAACTTAACGTTATTGTAGATATACCAAAGACTTAATTTATTTGTATTATTTATTACTATTGCTCATATTTATAAGGATTGTAGTTTGAAACTTAATTCAGAGTTACGTACACTTTTATCAAATATTTTATTTCTGCTAGGGAGCATCAGTAGCTTGAAAAGAGGATGTTATCCCAAATAAAACAGCAAATTTTAGTACACCTTCTAATCAACTTTATACAAGATTTTAATATTTCACTGCCATCAATGTATTTGAAAAGCTGCCTTGAAATTATTTGGACAGTTCTGAACCTAATAGAATCGACCAGTTTAAAACTTTAGTAGAAAAATAGTTGTTAATATTTTGGCGAAGAGTTTCGTATTTTGAATCTAAAGTGGCGAAAATTCTGCTTCCTTACTTAGGCAAAACTTATGTTTCAGTTATGTAGGCTACAATATCGTCCAATAATAAGATTTAAAAAAAAAGAAACGCGGATAATAAATTTCTAATGTTGCAAAATATTTTAGCTAACTTCACTATTTCACTAGATTTTGTTTAGTATACATTAAATTACCTAGTAAATTAATTATTTCAATGCTGCAGACTCCAATAAATCATGACCACTTATGTCTATGATTTCTAGACATTTTAACGAAATGGAAAACAGCAATTGCTTCAAGTTAAGTAATTATACTTCTTCTTTCTCTTTTTCCCCTTTTCTTAACAAGCAAGCATTTAGTGAACAGCACTCACGTAAGTTTAGATTGGAAAACTTAGAAAATGTTTATAAATTAACCTTTTTCACCTCCATTGCCGTATAAATATGTCACTCCTAAAATTGAATAAAATATAAAATGTTATATTAGTAGATTAATGATTTATGCTATATTTTATGTTGAATCGAATTTTTTTTCACGTGTTATGGAATTAAGCTATTCCACATTGCAAGTTTTCATTTTCATTTCAAATTCCTTGATTTCCAGTGTATATAGATCTAACATTTATTATACTACATTTATAATGCTTCACCATACGTAATGCTGTACATTATTAATTTTAAACTGATTTTGTGAAACTTTATGAAATCACGAATTTCTTTAAAGCAAACCAAGTTATATTATGTTACAACGAAGTTCATAATTCAGAGGACATTTATATGAAAATAAGGATGTATAGTACCTACAGCAGACAAATTTTTTCCCATTGCCTTGATACTTCGCTTACTTTTCCAATAACTTTATTTATATCATACAAATCAAGACATTATTACTCATAATATGAGTGTGCTTATCATTTGATCGCAGCCTACATAAATGGTTCAAATTCCAATAAAGGAAGTGGTTCCAGATGACATTCAATATATAACAAGAAAGCAATACTGTATTATTTATATTGATATGGAAGTGTGCATTATTTTTGTTAAAATATAATAATTTATACTTTGCTTGACATTATTTATTTGTTAATTTATTTCTATGTTAATTTTATTATGTTATTGTATAATATATCGTTATATTATGTTTTTCATAACTCGACGTTTATTATTTTTCCTATATCTTCACTTCTGTCCTTCAGCTGTCCCTTGTATACATAAAAATTGCTGCAGTGATTGTTATTTTAAAAATTCTGGTTGTGAGAACAGTGGCTCAAGAAACTATTCTGACACTTTGTACCATAAACTGCTCAGAAAATATTTAGGAGTGGTATTAGATTAATAAATATTATGTTAACTTATTTATAACCAAGAAAACTGTTTAAGTAAAAGAGTTAGGGAATAATAGGCCTATGTAATAAATAAATAATGTATTATGCATAGATATCTTCTGCGGATATGACACGAAGATTGGTAATGACTTTATCATCCTTTTAAAACCAATTACATGAAAAAAGTTTCACAACTTTTCATTTTCCATTTTTCGTAGAAAGCAACCAAATCCAAAAGCAACAACCATACAAATACAGGTTCAAGATAACTGAGAAGTCACTGACTCGGGTTGCGACTTGCGAAATTTTGAATCAGAAAATACTAGGGATGGAACTTCTTAAATTTCTTCGAATGCTAGTGAAGACATATGAATAGTGTTGATCACCATCCACTGGCCTGAGAAATGTCTGTTTGAATTGTATCTTGAAAATCACTGACCATCTTCTCCAGTTACCTTGTGTTTTGTTTTGAGCAATTATTAAGAAACATGTATACAATCCTCATGAACTATCCTGTCGTTCTGCATGATGCAAGTACTTAGTCATAACTACTGTATTTAAAAAAGAAATCCTGCTCTAGTCCAGTATTTTGATGTTAAGGAAGCAGTTTAAACCAAATTATTAAATCAAATAAATGTGACAATGAAAATTCTGCTAAGTTACTCTATCAGAAATAAAGTAACT
Source organism: Ectobius pallidus (assembly GCA_964059195.1). Classification (NCBI taxonomy): domain Eukaryota; kingdom Metazoa; phylum Arthropoda; class Insecta; order Blattodea; family Ectobiidae; genus Ectobius; species Ectobius pallidus. Next base: position 100,444,851 of record CAXKWD010000010.1, read on the forward strand.
TTATAATATGGTATTTAGTCTATTGATGTGATGAATTATGTCCTGATTTTTATTCCAGAATTATGGTAACTTTATGTATGTATGTCTTTCACTTTCATGTTGACCTATATAAACTTTATTTTAAAATAATAACCATAATTTGGAATTAGAAGTAATACTTACAGTTAAGAAGGTACCATACGGAAGAAAATCACTGAATATCTTCATTCTCCAACAAAAGTGCTGAAATTTGAAATATTAAAATTATAATATCATAATGTTATTTACTTATTTATTTACTCGATGATAGTAGAAAATTTCTAAGCAAGCTAAAAGAATATTATCTATTTTATGGAACATGGAGGTTCATTCACACTTTCATGAGCCCACCCATTTCTGTGCTAACTCCCTCCAATTATCCATCGCAATTCCCTTAATTCTATTCTAATATTGTCCTCCCACCTATGTCTAGGTCTTCTAAGATCTTCCACAATATTTAGGATAAAAAAATTGAGAATATTAATGGTGGCAACACATCTATTGTATACAGTCATGTGAAACACACAAGGTTTACATTGATTTTACATCACATAATACCTTTGCAGAAGACAGATTCCGTGTTGTGTTCATGCATCTATATTGTAACGAGAAATAACTAATCCGATATGAGATATTCAAATGATATTCTTTGTCTTAAACTTATGACTATCTTGCCTTGCTTCTGGCTTGAGCCTTAGAATAAGGATAATCTAGTGGATTTAAAATGTCTTTCACAATGGCTGTGTGTAGGCTAACATGGAAAGGTAGAGAGTCAGGCTGAAAAATTCAATGCCATAGCCCGGATTTGAACCACAGGTCTGTTCTGCCATTTGAGCCATCATGGCACTGTACCAGTACAACATTAAATTCTTCAACTCACTCACAGAGAGCTGAAGATCTATGGTTCAAATCCGTACTATGTCATTGAATCCTACATTTCTGTGTATGTCCTACATTTCTGACATCTGGAGTCCTATATTTCTTTAAAGAGATTTGGGATCCCTAAGAAAAAGGGAACGGAAGACTGCAGATAGTCGAGAGTTTACTGAACATACAAACTTCATAATATTTTTGTTTTAAATATCAATATTAAAATTAAATTGAAAATATTCAATTGTAGCTTCAGAAAACACAGCTTGGTTCTGTACAGGTTCTTTTCTAGCTTGTAGACCTATATACAGAGTGTCCCAGATAATCTGTTTCCACCCACAGCATATAAAATATTGATGGCATGTAAAATAATACTTTACAAAATTTCTACACCAAAATAATGTTGACGCTGAGCTACATTCTAATCTAAACAATCAATATCGACAAAGTTGTAGCACTATCATAATGGTTTCTTTTAGATGGATCTTACTAATTTTTACTACTGGAATTAAATGTTTACACTAGCTCTTTACAATGGAGGTCAAATGGCGCTTTTATCTTAACTATTTTTTTTATTATTAAACATGTACTCCCCAAGGGCAAATACCAACCGCACTATAAAATGATAAAACATCAGCGGAAATTAAATTTACTACATAAGATGCAAGAACACTCGACCATTCGAACAAAGAAGTACACGTTTGACCAAACACCGCGTTTGTAGGCAAATATAAAATGATGCTACAAGACCAATCTGCCTACCAGTTACACGTCTGCAAGCAGAATAAATTTGTACAGCACTACTCATTCGCACATTAAGAGCATGGATTCTTTTCTCCAAAAATGAAATTTTGAAATGAATATTTTGACTTCATGTAGTACCAGAAACATTAATACAGGCATATTTCATTTAAAAGAATAATATTATGTTTGTAGCCTACCTCTACCAAGTTATATGAGAAAATTATTTTGTTCATCTCCACAAAGACATATTTTGTTATCCTATTATTCTGCTTAACTAACTTTTTTACACCTTCAATATTTTACATGACACATAAAGGAAAATCATCTGGGATACTTTGTATCAAAATGTTTAAATTTAATTATTTTTATTTTTATTGAAAAGTAGAGTAGAATTCCAAATATCCATTCTAATTGGGGATTGAAATGATCCAGATATGCCGAAATCCGTACAATTGGGTCATAACTGAAAAAGCACTATATCAAATTCTACTATGAAAGTGCAGTTGAATAGTGTATATATTAAAGGACGACATATTTTAAAACCAAATTATATTTAATAAACAAAAACCTCAACTATTTAAACCCAAACAATGAGCCCACAAAACTGGAATGCCTAAAACAATATTAAAATGAAATTTTCATAAAACCAATTTGGATAGTTGACAACCCGGATATTTGGCATTCAGATAATTGGTATTCTACTGTGTTGAATTTCAGGTTCAGTGGAATTCAATCTCTTCCTGCTCCTTTAACCTTTCTACGGCTTTGTGGGGTGCAATAGATACCCATCCATGTGCATCAATAAATAACTTCACAATAATTATTTTTTAATTTATCAGATTCAAATAATCTTGCCTCAGTTATTAAAGAACATATCTAAGAAATATCAGCCCCAACATATTTTTTATATGTTATAACCAGGCTTTAAAACTTAGTGCCCGAACCCACAGAGAGAGTTGATTCCGGTTACCAACAACCTGAGTATAGGGGGTGGAGGGTGATTGCGTAGGCTGATAAGTCAGTCATTGATAGTAGTACCGAGAAGTGAATGCCCTTGTAGTACGGTGCCTCTCAAATTGGTCAACAGTGTACCTTGTCATTGTGCGTGTTTAAATTTATAATACGTGTTCGGCATGCCGAAAGTAAAGTGTTCTAAAACGCAAACATATATTGAAACATTTGGGAGGGACTATTATACACAAACAGGAGAAAGTATCGTTTTGCATGCTTGTAATGTGAGTTTAGATAGTGAGAAGTTATTTTGTGGTCTTCCTATATCTGTATTCTGGTTTGTTTACTATCACGTGAACTAGCATATGGTAGCTAGGGGCATACGCCGAGCAAAGTCCGTACAGTACAGTTGCTGTTAACATATTCGATCGGGCACTAAGTTTTAAAGCCTGGTTATAACTAGGGGGCGGATTTCTATGACATGTCATATTTTTCCCCTTTGCATTATTTCAGGTTTCAGACTAATTCAAACCAGATTCCAGCATCCCAGTGAAAATGGAACGGCTTTTATTGTGGATATAACTGCATATTTAGGAAGTTTTCAACTATTGTAGCATATTTAGTATGAAAATGCATATTTATGTCATATTTTCGGCATATTTGTGTGCATATTAAAGAAATTTTGAAGTTTCATATCATATTTGGAAAATTTTGCATTATGATGATACTTTTTTGAGAATTTACAGATATTTTAGATAATTAACATTATAATTTAATCAAAAGAATTGTAATGAAACTTAAAAAATGTATACGTAATGTGTAAGTGGTAAAGTCATATTTTAAATTTTATTGGTCATATTTTAATGTTTTTTTAGGTCATAAATGCATGCATATATCCTATTTTTTAGGTCATAGAAATCCGCCCCCTAGTTATAACACAGTACTTAAGTGGGTTGAAAATGATTATGATGCGACAAATACAAAAGAAAATAAATGCACAGGCTACCTGAGATATCCCACAGTCAGTGAACTGCATGCCATGAAGGAATTAAAAATATTAGTAATGCAGGCTAATTGTAATTACAGCAATTAAAAGATTAGTACTTTTAACCAGAGAGTAATCAGTGTTAATATTATCTATGGATAGGGAGAAAAGTTACTGCTAAATGTCAATATACAGTGGTGCCAACTTATATGGACCCGTGGAGCTCAAGTCCACCCAATAATCTGCTGAGCATTATTAATCATAATTATTTATTGCTATTACTAAAAATCATGTTTCGTTTCTTGAATCGTTGTACAGTGAAAATCAAGTTATTGTTGACATACATTGTACGATATCCTCTTATTCCAATTCCCTCATGATTGTTTGAAATCAATCCACAATTCAATAAATGTTTACAAGAATGTTGTTTCCACAGCCACTACTGAAAGATCTTTTTTATGTTTTGAAAAAACTAAAGATATTTTTGTGTTAAAAATAATTTAATTACATTCCCTTTCTAAATGCCTACAAAAGGAGAATATGAGAAAATTATTTGTAGAATTTAGATGATGTTTGGGATTAAGAAAAGTTACAGGAACGATATTAATGCTCAAGACAAGGAATTGTGATATAACACAGGACATTAGTGACTCATTAAAAAAAAAAAAAAAGAGTGGAATGAACATGTAGAATAAATTAGCAAGGAATATTAAACCAAAGGGAAGAAAAAGCTCAGGTTGTCCATGAAAAAGATGGTATGATTATTGATTAAGAAGAACAGGCAACTGGTATAAAGAAAGAAGATGAAGATGATGATGATGATGATGATGATATTGACGATGATGATATTTGTGATCAAATTTATGGCAACACGCCGTACTATATGATGGTGGGTCCATGTGTGGTTTCATTTCATTTTGTTGTATTTTGTTAGATAACTAAAACCCACCATTAAAAAAGTTTCTATGATAATATAAACTTTAAAGAATATTTCTGTTAAATATGCTACACAACACTTTCACGGCAGTTGAATTACAAAGTGTGATTGTCGTTAAAACAATAAAATTGTTTCTTGTACAATTCTAAATTTTTCCATAGTCATATCAATATTATATAATCTATTTCATGAACCAAATAAGGGGTGGGAGTATAAAAATTTTAAAATCTTCGAGTCCACCCAGTTTTTTTCAAAAGTTGCCACCACTGTTAATCTAGAAGGATATTGTATAGAATATTTTCTGTGGGCTTAGAGTTGGTTAGAAGCTTGAGAAAATATTCTATATTACCACCACCAGGAAAAGTTCAAAGTAAATTTCAGAAGGACATTTTCCAAAGCAGGGTTGTACAAGAAAGCATACCAAGCGGTGTAAGCAGGATAAACTTGCTGTGTTTCCATATGTTTAGAGATGCATTTATAGAATTAAAAATCCAGTCCTCGTAAACAGCACATCAAAATCTGTAAAGAAATCGAAAAGTATGGTCAATACACTAAGTAGAATGATGATGAACAATGGAATATTTATTGTAATAATCATTTATTTATCATTACACAAAAATTACCCCATTCGTTTTTTTTTTGTCATATAAAAATCTAGGTTGGGGAGGAAAAATCACAATTACATTGTTTTTATTCAATTTAATTAATGTACTAAATGTTTATCTCTGTGAACACTACCGGAAATACAAAAGCTGATTATATCAGTGCTTTCATATTCACTCCACGACATATGCTCATTTCTCAATCCTTTTTATTCAGTCTTTGGGCACCAACATTAAGTACTGACAAACAAGTCAACTACAATGAAGGCAATAGCCCTTAACAGATTCGTTTACTATGTTTTTGCTGGATTTTAATCGACTTCAGCTGCTCTTGCCCCATCTTTGAATATTATTTATACCTAAATTGAAGTTACCTAAATAGGAAATAAACAGTAAAAGCAAGTATATTTTTGAAATAGAATTAATAGTTTAACTAAAGAACAGTTGATAAGAAATGAAAACAAAAATGTAATTATTTTCAGTCTTCCATAATTGATTTATGAAATTATTATTGCAAAAAACTAAACAGTCGTTGAAGAATAGAAACATTTTCAAATTTAAGAACAATATGATAATATGACTTAAGTTATTATTGTAGTAATTTTTCTATTCATTAGGCCAATGCTGATATTTGATTTACTTCTTTAATTTCAAAAAGTGCTTACATTTTCGTATAGTACTAAATTAGCTCTTAGTAGATAGTTATAATGATTTACCATGAACCTCATTAGTATATCCTTAAGATAAGCCTGGAAACCTGCAAATTAAGGCTATATGTATGTGTCTTCAGATTTTAGCACTGTACCTTATAAACACATACATTGTCCAAGTAAAATTCATGAGTGAGTTCTTCCATTATGTTTTGTTTGGCACATGATCATCAACATTTCTATAACTGAATGGAGATATTTAACAATACAAACACATTATCAAGCTTGAGTTTGACAGTTTAACAAAGTTAACAAGAATTCCTATATCAACATTACGTTTCACATGAAAAAAATAAAGAGAAAACTGCCATGATCTTTTCCCTTGCATTCTATACACTTCGTGACAGAAAACTACAATAAATTATTTTAACTTTTCATAAAATGGAGTACTGATCAGCGAACTAATTTTTTTCTGGCCAGATTCTGAAAAATAAAGCTATGAATTGAACAGCTATGGATTCTGTAAGATGTTAATTCTTTAAGTGAATCAATGAGTTATCTGAAGGAGTCCTTAAATATGTTATGAACTGAAGATTTCTCTGATTTAAAAAATGAGTTATTTGTGCAGTAGCTAGATGGCATAAGTCAATTCACTACTCTTCAAATAGTCACTTGAGATATTAAATGTAGCAGTCACATTTTATTTCTTTTCATGTTGTAATTGTAAAAAATATGAAGATTTTAACAGTAAGAATAACAACGGACAATGGATTTTCACAGGTTGCAATCATATCGCTTATTTCTACATCACAAATATGCATAAAAGAAACTATACTTCAGAAATACGTTGAAACCATCTGCCACTTTGTACAATATTCAACTGCACATATACATTTCTTTTTATTATTATTTTATGTCTCCAAAATGGAGTAGACAATTTATAATCATGGAACCATTAAGTTGCTGAATTTTCAAGGAAGTCAGTTTATTTCTATTCAGTAAAACCTTTATTAATAGATCATCTAAGGTTACAGTGAATTGTCTTTCTTAGTAAAAGAGAAATTCATGTTTATGTAAACATGGAAGTTTAAAATGCAAAAGATTATGTAACACATTAAGTAATTATTTTTTGTCATTTCAGATTACAGGTAGGCCTATCGTACTTTAAAGATATTGTGCTTTAATTACTGGTTACTGTATTCTTATTGATGTTTTTGTCTCTAGAAATTATCAATGGTTTTAAGTTTCCTTATTTATGCCTGAACTTTTATTTAATTTATTTTTTGTTGCTAATTCACTTTCCAAACTGTCTTTTAGTATATAAAAAAAATGTTGTGTTTATGTTCCCCAGGAATGAAGTCTATATACAGTTAAAATAGAAAAGAGCTAATCAGGGGAAGGTTTGGAATGTCCCTCCCATTCGTTCACCTATATTTCCCCTGTTTTACAGTACCATCCAGCCTTAAGAGGACACATTTCCAAAAGGTGAACAACAATTCAAAACATTGTTTGACTTGTTTTCCAAATTATTCTTTTTACAATTGTAAAAATTGAAGCATCGAGAAACAGTATTTTCTTGCACCTGCTGATATTGGTAAAGAAGAGTTAAAAGCACAGAAACACTGATTAGCTGACAAAAGGAGTGGTCTTCTAAGAATATGCATTGCATTGATGTTGTGGGCTTTAATGCCAGCTCCTAGAAAAATCTATCTTTAAGGAAGGTGATTAGTAAAAACAGTTTTTAATAAAGATTAATAAAGGTCTTTAATAAAGGTGTACCGAACTTACATACTCCATAGCAGTATCAAAATCATAAATATTGTTTCTGAAACCAGCCATTAGAATTTTATTTCTGAATCCAATTATATCCATCTATGATAGTGATTAAATCTTTAAAACTTGATAGAATAAAGATATGTTCATAATTTTTGTCTTATCTGTTATACATTAATTTAAAGAAGTTTATTCTTTATCGTGTCGTAGCTTCTTTTACATTTGAAAAAAAAAGTGTAGGCTATGGTACTTTATCACAGCAGTACGACTTTTCAGGAATGATGGAGGCCATTCACTTAATCTAAACTAAGAAACAAAGTTTGTATGTTAACATGAATTATATATAACCTCTAATGGAATAATAAGAGCCTCTTACTATTGGGTTTATTAGCATACCCCTGGTAGTAAAAAAGAAATGTCATGGTATACTGAAAATGACATTGTCATGGGCAACAAGTTACGCATGCTTCTATGTTTTGTGCACAAACAAAATAATGATTAAGGATGTTAAAATTATTAGAACTGCACAAATAGGCTAGCTTAACACATGTTCATAAATACAGATAGGCTACTAGCTTTACCTGAGGTGTCTATAACATCAGCACATGACTTGTGTCTTGCAGAGAAAGATTTTTTAAAAATTTTAACCTGTCATCACAGTTTTGAATTCCACTGCCATTCAATAATAACCCATTGACACACTTTATTAAAGCAAAGAACAATCAACACTTTCAAAATATTAAAAATCCTCTCTCCAACGAATATCTGCATCTCAAATCAATGGGAAGTGTGGCAATATTTAAAAATAAAATAATAATAATAATAATAATAATACTGGGACACCATAAAACTAAAGCAGCATCTGCTGTTCTTTCTTCTTTTAAAACCTTATCTGTTATGTAACTATGTTGTCAGATTCATTTTATTTTCAAATCAGCTATGTTAAAAACTCATAAAAATAAATAAAATTACTCAAATTAATGCTCCATCTTTTAAAATAAAACTAAATTATTCCGTATTTGGGCTTGTTGTACTAAAGACATGTGTTAATTTTCATGCTTATAAGGCATTCCTGTTTTTAAGGAATATAATTTCAATTCCTAGCATAATTATCATAAAAAGAAATTATCTTATTTTCACTTTTAAGGAATTCTGCTTTAAAGGAATAAATATTTTGAGAATTTAGATGTATTCACCCCACAATAGTGAATTTCTAAACTGGTGAAATAAATGGGAACAGAGAAGCCAATTTTTGAAAGCGATTGTCAACTTCAAATACAGTAATTCAACATTACAAAGGAAATCGTTCACTATCACTAGAATTGGAAAAAGTTTTCAATATTGATAGCAATTCTATTTTTGATTTCTCATATTCATAGATGGTTGTTCCATTGCCTTTGTGTTGATGTTCAATAATTGTGTTATTATTGTGACTTGTTTTAAGATAACTTAATTAGGGTACATATATGTCTATAAAATATGTCTATAAATCACTGCCCATTTGAGAGGAACCCCCATTTAAGTTTCGTTAAAAAGGGGTTTACTGTATATGACTTTCATTTAAGTTGGCAAGGACATGCGACAGTTGTGAAATTTTGTGTCTCTGTTTATTATGAATTAACTTGTTTAACAATGATTGTTTTTAAAATAAAATCTCAAATCAATAACAAAATGATATTATCTTACCATTTCCATGAGTTGTCATTCTGACTTTGTATAAACATAACCACAGCTTCTGTAGGATCTTATGACATTACACAAAAGCTTATAATAGTTACGTTAGCTACAGAATTGGCACATTATGACAGCAATAAAAATGGTTTGTGCTGATATTGTTTGCATGAGAACAGGGATGTAAAAAAATTGTTTGCTGTTTCGAAGCAAACATGGTTAAGTGAACAAAATTTTGAATGTAGTAATGCAGAAAACTACACAAAATCAAATTATTGCAAGAAAACAAGATCACTGATCAGCTTTTCTTTTTTAAGCTATTTAAGTAATAATATACTGTTTTATGAATTATTATCTACATGTTCTTAACCCCTCAAGCCAGGAACTCGAACATGTATTCGCACGCTGAACACTGTTTACCAGTGGTGACGCAAGACCCTACTCGCTAAATGTTGAAACTTAGAAAAATTGTACTTTCTCTGCACTCCTTTGAGATTTCTTGGAACTATTTGGGCAACACAAACTTAAAAGCACTAACCTTCAACTGCATTGTGTTGTACCGGAGGTAGCATTACTGTTCCCAGCTCCTAGGATGACCAGTTTGAGGGCATGGCATTACCTAACTTTCTCATTCAAGCAATAAAACATGTTTCACACCACAGTTAGGCTGCAGCTTTTGATTTATGAAGATAACAGTGTTGACATGCTCTGATAACTAGTGTAAAATGAAAAGACTTAAACAGACAGGCATTAGATGTTTTGCTACCGGTGTCCATTTATTTCCTTTGGCTAATATTATCAATGGTTAATATTATCAGATTAGTTACGTCCCGAAGTGATCACAATAAGCAGCGTGCACTGTTTTATCATAATGAAGCAAATTTTTAGGGCCAATTATACTAAGTTTAGTTATTATTTATTTTATTTTATTATTTTTTAATTATAGTAATGTAGTTATTTATTTACTAGAAAGAAGTAGGACAATTTTTCAATATGCTCAGAAAATTTATGGATACTTAAAAAAAATAAGGAATATTTAGTAAAATTCCATACAAAACAGGAAGGAAGGCTTTTTTAAATTCTGTGCATGTGTCGAATGCCAACCCTGATGTTTTGATGCAATTCGGTTTTGCCCTGAGGCAGATAGATGGTGATAGTGTGGCACACTTTCGAGTTACGCACCACTTGGGCAGGCCACATTACAAGGTGATCGTAACTGGCAGAAGTGTAAGTTGTGGAGAGATGAGTGTGTTTGTGTAGTGAACTTTTGTGTATGAGTGATGGCATTAGCCTACTCTTGTCTAAAGACACCAAGAGAACCATCAGTCTTAACATCCCCATCCAAAGGACGAATCACTATCAATAGTGGCAGGCCACATTACAAGGTGATCGTAACTGGCAGAGGTGTAAGTTGTGGAGAGATGAGTGTGTTTGTGTAGTGAACTTTTGTGTATGAGTGATGGCATTAGCCTACTCTTGTCTAAAGACACCAAGAGAACCATCAGTCTTAACATCCCCATCCAAAGGACGAATCACTATCAATAGTGGCACAGTGTCCGCATCATAAGAACTTCAGAGAGGTTTGGGATTGAATACAGGAATATCTTGTACATAAAATAGTGATTAGAAACTGTACACCACCACCTCTTCTAAATCCGCCCCTACCAGAAATCGAACCAGGGCTGTCGGGTTGGAAGGCAGGCATGCTGCTCCAGATAAAGGTAGTGAGCATTTAAATTCCGGCTTGAGGGGTTAAATATAATTCCAACATTATTAGTAATTAATAATAAGTACTGGTAAATAATGGAATTAAGAAGTGAATTCTTATTCTGCATCGCTTATGACAGAGCTACTTCATTTTATTATAAAAATAAATTCTTAATCAACTGCATCCTTTAGTTTCAAATTTCTTGTACCGTATATTTTCATGTATCTACTGAATCATTCATCTTAAATCAAGTATGTCATTTCCCAGAAGTCGGTATTTGAATATTATAATTTGAGTGACTATTGAGTGATAAATTATGCTTTGTATAATGTCATAAGAAACAATTTTAAACAGAAAATTTATCTGCAGATGTTTGTAACTTTCTAGTATGAACAGTACATGTGTAAGCCAGCAGTCTTTTTCTATTCCAGCTATATCTGTGCCTTCATTTTCATCGTATCTTGTAATAGAAAAATTATTAGATTATGTTATCTTCTTGATGGATTATGTTTCGATGAAAAAAGACAATAGACAGAGAATTCGATATTATGCTTTTCCCTTGCATTAAAGAGAATAGTGGGGGAATTTTGTTCAAGATTAATGGACACACATGTTTACAGCAGTATATCTTATAGTTGTTGTCAATTATTTCAACGTTTCGTTCATGTGTAATTTGTTTCTTTGATGGTGTAAGTATTCTTGCACTCACCTGTACCTTACAGAGTATGAGCACAACATTCTTTTAATGATGAATGATAAAAAGAATTATATCACATGCTCAAAAAAGCACTATGGATGATGATTTTCACGATGAAAAAATTATCACAAACTGTACATGATCATTCATTTCTATACTTTTATATATATATATTCTTATATAGACACTTGTGTGTATAGGTTTTTTTGGTTTTTTCTATTGTTTTTATTATAAAAAGGGCACATTGCAAAAAGTTGCAAAGTTTCTCGAAATGTGACATAGGTCTGTTTTCCACCCCATCCTAGAGGTTTGACATTCAGATATCATTCAACAAGGGGTGGTTGTGGCAAGGGACTTTAGGATGTGGTGTTCGTGGAGGGCTTAATGGACAGGGGTAAGTTGTGAGAGGTTTGGATAGAGAATTAATATTATGTAACATTTGTTTGCAAGCAAATACGGTAGCAAAGACGACAGAAATAATTTATCGGGAGCCGTGAAGACAAGCTTCACTCATTGACTGTTGCATATAATAGGAAGGGGTGGATCTTATTATTCTTTCATTTCCTCGTTCTGGTAGCATGCTTGTAACCCCGATACATTTTCCTACAGTTCATTGCGCATTCCATGACCATTCTTGCATGTAATTGTTATACAGACATCTATCAAAGCACATAAATACATATCTCTTGACATTCTGAGGAACAGGCAGTTCTTAAAAATATTCATTGAATCAATAAAAAGTCTGCAAGAATATAAACCTGTAAAACTGACCAACATGTATGGATACCTTTAGTTTTCAAAGTATAGCATGAAAATAAAAAAAATTATGGAAATTCGCAACAAGCTTGCTATTGAAAAATGCCAGTTTTATGTAAGATGGTCAAGAAAGTCAAATGAAGGTACTTGTTACAAGATAGATAGTTATTAAATTTTTACACAATCTTCTAAGGGACTAAACAATTTATTCTCATTTGGACCATCAATTTCAATCACTTTTGCTGTACAAAATTTTGATTTCAAGCACTTCCATGGCATTAAAATGCCCTAATACAACTCCAGGATAACGTGTCAATAACTTAGTAATTAAATAAGATATATTTAAAAATAAATAATCATTTAAAAAAGTATAGCGTTAATTCAGAATAAAGTGTACTTTAGCTGAGTACAATATGTCACAGTTACCATAATTTAATTGTATCTGGTATGTAATTTTACATTAGTTTTCTTATAGGCCTACTGCAAAACCCTGCTTAACCAAATTTCTCTTAACCAAAAAATGACTTAATAAAACTATAGAGAGAAATAGCATAATATCATACTTGGTCAGAAAATGCTCTATAAAGAGAGACAATGGAGTGCTTGAAAAACTACGCGCTTGGTCCAGGTTTTTAAATTTCTGGGACTCTATTATGAACTTAACTCCCATGAACTGCACACTAATTCTTCGACAATAATGAATAATAAAAATATCACTTATGTAAAATAGAATTAATGAATCACTAACTCCTGTTCAAGATGATGGTCAGGTTACAATGGTACCAACTTAAAAAAAGTAGTGACTATTTTAATCTCGATGGCTATTGATATATCAATTACTCCAGCAAAGTTAGTCACATCAAACTCAGCTGCTTGATAATTACATTTGAAATCAATATTAAGAAATAAAAAGGAAGTAAAGACACAAGTAAGACTGAAATGGTAAATATGATATTCCATATCTGCAGTAAAAATTGATCAAAAGTTAGAGGCTTTGATAAAATGATGCACATGGGGTGCAAAGGTATTCAAGAAAGTTGGTTAATTGCAGAGGCCAATATTTTATTAACAATCTTGTGACATTTTAGTTTGCCATTTTTATAACTGCCCATTCCTCAGAATTGTTACACATCATTTTAATTTCAGAACTGTATGACTTAATTAAGATGGTTTCTGCAATATCACTTCATTTGCATACCAGTAACAATTCTTACTTATAAATATTGTTTTCTTAACTTTCATGATGTTAAAATGCATACTTTGCTGAAAACTTTTACAAAGAATACGTTGCATGTCAAATCAAAATCCAAGCTTGTTGTTACCCAGATCTTTTTCAAAATATAGCTCACACAAGGCTGTATTTTTTTGATCAGAATTTTGTACAATTTTGACTTTCTACCATTTATCAAAACTAAACCTGTCAGTTACTTTTTCTTCTTGCAACAAGTTTACTAAAACAGGAGCAGGAACAGAACAGTTTATCCTACTTCAAGAAGATAAAGGATTTCGTACACCTTCTGTTATAGCAGCAATAACAACTAAAACTATTTTTCTTCTATTTTTAAAACATTCAAACTAAAAATAAAAAGAATTCCATCTACCAAATTTAACATTCATGCAATAACCATTCATAAAGTTATATCCCCAATATGATAAGACAAGGAAGTTAATATTTTGGTTGGATATATGTATTCTAATATTTTGGTATTGAAATTTGCAGTTTTTTTAATATATATGTATATATATATATCCCTCAGATTAAATAACTTGACCCTGAACAGGAAAATTTTAGGGTTATTTTTAATTCCATTCACATACTGAGTAATACCATCTCAGCATTTCATCTTACAAAATAAATTTATATAAAGAATAGGTCAAAAATTCAAATTCTAGGCAGTGAAAAGATTCATAAAGAATCTTCCTTTTATTTCATTATTTTCAGTTATTATATTCAACAATTTCTTGCCTCCCTTATTTTGTCTTAGGTATCCCATATTTCCATTACCTAAAATTACAAAAGAGAAAATAAAAATTTTATCCGAATTATGATCAATTCATATTGATAATTTAATATTCAGATCATTGTTTTGAACTGTACAGATGTGAACAAATTATGTTCAGTTTCGTAATGAAAAATATACAGAAGTATTTTATGTATATTCACTCTCACAATCTACCATACTGATTGATCCAAAAGTGTTATATAAAACAAAATTGATTTCAGTGATTTATTTATAAACATGAATATGATGCGTGTGATGAACACTGTTATATTAACACTAGACCTAATACAGCAGAATTCTGACTGAAATCTGCACTAGCATTTCAAAATACAATCTGTGGGATTGTTTTTAAAGTGAAGTGAACAATAATGAAGTTTGAAGGGTAGGCCTACTTTGGGCATGAAAACTACTTATGTTATTTGTTCTTCAAAATATTACCCTTGTGTGTACCTTAAAATGAAAAAAAAGTTATCACATTAAGTAAATAGGACTAATAATACTCTTTCAAAACGTTCCATTTCTTTTTTATTAACTCCCTTGCTTAAATTTAATGTAATAAGTTACGGTTTTCATTAAGTAGGCTACTAACTTAAAATTCTAAACAAAAAATAAATTAATACCCGTAAAACGTAACACAAGTACCGGTACAGTGTTCGCCTCTTAATGTAACCACAGATAATGTTATCAATCGAGTAATGTTATCACTTTTATGAAGTCCCGTATGGATTAATCCTGATACATTGAAAAAATGCTGTTTACTGTAATCAACGATCTGGTTTATGTAATCACATTTTCATTTTGTGGCTTTATTTCCAAGTGCTGTAGGCCTACATTATTCAAGATTTTGTTTTTAAGGATTTCATTTCCAACTCAACTGTATTGTGTTGTATTGGAAGTAATGGTACTGTTCCCACTTCACAAGGATGACCAGTTTGAGGGGGATTTCTCTACTTTCTGTTTTAAGCAATGAAACATGTTTCATGCCTCAGCAGTCAGTTTAGCTGCAGCTTTTGATTAGCGAATATCATAGTGTTGGCATATAGTGATGGTTACTGTAAAATGAAAAGATTTGAATGGATAGACGCTAGATGTATTATATTTCACTTAGAAAGATTTATTCAACATTGAAAAAGGAAATATTTCAAATGTCAATGTATGCTCAGAAGTATGAACTTCAAATCCAAGAAAATAGATCTAGTTGACCTGATATTGTACAGAAAAGTGACAGTTTCCAAACAAACAAAAATATTATAATAATTCCACACATGGAAATGATTTGCTCACATACAGACAAGAAATACATCTACATTCTCTTTTAAGTTGCCTGAGATATTTTTCTCTTTTGGAGGTTGAAATGAACATCCTGATACAGTAGTCCTACTTTATCTATCTGACCTTATTATGACCTCATGTTTCAAAAGGCACTACAATATTCTAGTAATTTAATTTTATCATGTTAAGATTCCACTAAAATAAGAATATCCAGAACATATAGTTGCTAATAGCAGAGGATAAGAAATTTGAAAATTTTACACTTAGGACATAAGTAAACCTAATTTGTTTTGATTTGCTATAAAGTTTGTCATAAGTTCCTTTTAGACTGAATTGAGAGGAAGTTATCAATTTGTTGAATGTTATAATCAGGACTGTCCTGTGCGTGAGGCAAGAAGGGCAGTCACCTCAGGTACTGTGCTGATGACCTACATCATAAGAGGAAAGTAAGAAGTTTACTACTTCCAATTCATTCTGGGGATTCAAAACCTTTTGAGATAATGAACTATAATTTTGTATGACTGAATAGGTCTAATATTGATGTTGTGAAGTTCATTCATAACATCAACAATGGCTACATTCAAGAAAACGTACCTTTAACATGGTACAACTTTGTGAACGTAGAAAATTCATGTGAAACTGTTCTGAATTTCTAGATTTTTTGTTTCTAAACATGGTTGTCTCTATAATGAACAATTTGAAACTCTGGGTGTCAAAGAATGGCCCATTCCAATCTACGAAGGCAAACAGGCATATAGGCAGATAAGGACAGAAGTATGCTGGTAACTGCAAATGGTGTATTGCATTAGCAGAGTTGAGATCTTAGCGAAATTTACTGTGAAAATAAACCCAAGAGGAAATGTAAAGTGGAAAACTAGAACAAAAGGAAAGCAAAATAAAAAATATTTTCCACAAAAGATTTTCAGTCTTTTCTCATTGAAAAGATTTATATTAAATTTTGTAGAGAAAAAAGTGTCCTGGGTGAGAACAAAACCTGCAAATCAGGTCCAACAAATTAACAGAACAGCCCTGGTTACGGTCATATAAAAATTTAGCTTGTCTAGTAGAAACACAAGTCCACAAGATGAAAATTTTCTACTATAATAAGCCAGCATTCTTTTGAACTAGACCATAGGTAAAGTAAATGTTTCATAAGATTTCTAATGGATCAACCGCATTCTTTGTAAAAGCTTTTTCTCCCCTACACTCAGAAACACACTAGATAAAAAACTTACAAACTGTAAACCAGACATAGATAATACTAACAGAAGTGTAACAATGCTTTACACACAATGCCAAAGAATCAAAACTGGTTATACTTACTGCCCAATATTCTAGGTTTGGTATGGTACCAAGATAATGGTACGTTACTGATTATTTCTTTGTAAATAATTTTTTTGTTTGTTTTTAATATTATGTTGATGTAGTTGTCCAAGCACTTTTGTGGATTTGTTTCAATGAGAAATATATACATACCAGCTTAATTACATGATGGGGTGGTGTTAAGGAAATAAAATGGGATCACATCTACAATAGTTTTGTAGCCGTTAACAATGATAATCGTCCTCCCTTTCTTATTTTTTTGTCATTTTCTGTTTTCGAAAGAAACTAAACATTAAATAAAAAAACATTTTGCATTTTCACGGTTAATGCAGACAAGTTTCCACTGACCATTCCTCTTTATCGCACGTTGAAATTCGAAGGAAAACAGACATGTATTTATTTACAGTATTTTGTCCTTATTAAGTCTCAGCTGCCATTTATTTTTTCTCGCATTCGAGTGGAGCTCAGTGATTATTGGTCCACAAAATGAAATTTATATACATCTTTGCAGAATACGATAACCATCCATTACGAAACTTGACGAAGAACTGACACATACGTTGTCTCTTTCATTAAGAAAAAAATAATACGTGTATTTAAACGTTCACAATTGTTGTGGTCCATATCCACAGGTGAGAAGTGTCCATATGAAGTATAAATGGCACATGGGATATACTTTTAAATAGAGCCCATTTCCAATGCAGCCAAAGTTTTACTGGATTCATGGATCTGGCTCGAATCATCTTTGCACAACAGGCTATCAACGATCGAATTAGACCATGAGCATCCAAAGCCGCTGTAATTGCACCAGAGTTT
Organism: Ectobius pallidus; assembly: GCA_964059195.1. Classification (NCBI taxonomy): domain Eukaryota; kingdom Metazoa; phylum Arthropoda; class Insecta; order Blattodea; family Ectobiidae; genus Ectobius; species Ectobius pallidus. The sequence continues at coordinate 100,462,627 of CAXKWD010000010.1, forward strand.
ATCACACATACGGTTCCAGCCAACCGTACCCACTTTCGTCATACTACAGGTTCTTCCCTTTTGAAGTTGATATTCTGACTAGCGCAGAAATCCCGCGTCAATGGGAGGCAGTTGAAGATGTTGCAGACTTCACAGTCATATACAGGAATCACGTAAAACAGGATGACCAAGGCAGCAAAGAGGAACAGGGAAGATAGGAGGCAGACCCAGATAAGAGCTATCTTTTTCTGACGGTCATATGGCCCGAAAGAGACATACGGCATGAGGGCATAAGATAGAAGGAAACCAAAAATGAAACCAAAGAGATGGGCATAGTTGTCCACCCAGGGCAGGAGACCGAAGAGAAGTAGCACCAGAGTGATAGCTATGAGTTTCAGCAACGCTTGGTTTGGATGTTTCAGCATGGGCCAGACGTTGAGCACTTCCACGATAAGGCAAGCCAGCAGACCAAACTGTGCTCCGGCAGGACCCACCTGTCAAACACAAAGTACATCAGTCTTCACTTCAATCATGTAGAGGAAAGGAATGGCATTGTAATTATGTGGAATAATTTTGGTCAGAAAGGATATCCCAAAGTGTAAGAAGAGGTATACTAGTGAATAAACAGGAAAACTCAGGCACAATGACATATTGGAAGGATCAGATACTGGTACAGAACTATTTACAGCTATTGCATATCAGTTTTTCCCAATCTTTTCTCTCTACAGACCGCCAGCGTGGTCTTGTGGTTAGCGTTGCTGACTACAGATCTGTTGGCCCGGGTTCGATCCCCGGATCCTCGGATTTATCTGAGGTTGGGAGATCTGGAATGGGGTGCACTCAGCCTCGTGATTCAAACTGAGGAGCTACCTGATAGCGAAGTAGCAGCTCTGGTCATGAAAACCACCATTAACGGCCATGGGTGTCGGCATGCTGACCACATGCCCCCCAAACCTGCAATCTGCCTATGGTAGAAGATGCAGCTAAGGCCAAGTCCCTTTGGGGATGTAGCACAACGGAGTTTCTCTCTACAATGTATTTTATACATGACAAAAATATGATATGTGAAGGAAAAGAGTACCAGTAATATGACAGGGAAAGAGGAAGAAATTATGGTTGGGTTGAAGAAGGGAAACAGAAGAACCGATGTTTGTTTGCTTAGTGAATAAATTGAGTAAAGAGAAAAATTGACAAAAGTGAAGGTAATACAATAATTTTTCTATATCCCTGGGAAAGCACAATAACCTTGATCATATTAATTACAGACATTCATGCGAAAGTAATCAAAGAAATTAACAATAGAAAAAGTCTGGATTGAGAAATGAGCTAAAGGAAGGTTCTATAAGAAGGCCAAGTAAACATCTGGAAAACATCTAAATAGTCATAGGGTGTACTAGAAGATTACTGTCTCTATAGGAGAGGAAGAGCATAGAAGAAACTGAAACTGAGTTTGTAGTTTATTAACTTGTGACAATAAAATAACTCCAGAAAACAGACTCAAAATGAGGTTGTAGCAATTACATTTTATCCTACATGAAAATAAATAGCAGAAATTGATAGTACACTAGAACCTCTATTAACCATCAGACCAGAGCCTTGACATATTGAAAAGATGGTTGAGTGAGAAAGGAGACATTTTGATAAAAATAACTCTGTTATACCTCAAATTTTTTATAGAAAACATATGTATTTAAGGAATCTACTACAGTAAAATCTATAGCATACTACAAAAAACACTTGTAAGTATGAGGGACATCCACAAAGTAAGTTTCCTGGGGTAAATTTAAAGAAATAAAACACAATTTCAAGTAAATATTATGGCAACAGACACAGCCAATGTTCAGCTATTTTTCCACATATTTGCCACCGGAATTGAGACATTTGTCATACCGTGGGACCAACTTTTGAATACCCATGTCGTAGAAGTCTGCCACCAGGGATTTTAATCGCTGTGTGACAACCAACTTTGCCTCTCTGTCATTATTTGTCATTTTGTGAGGTGTAGGAAAAGATAAAAATCATGGGGAGTGAGGTCCAAGCGTAAGGGTTAATGTTTAAACACCTCCCAGCTGAACTTCTGCAGGAGACTTGCTAGGAGGTGTTTAAACATCCACCCTACAGCCCATACTTCGCTCCAAGTGATTTCCATCTTTTCCTACACCACGAGAAATGACAGGGGATGACAGAGAATGACAGAGAGGAGGAGATGTTTGTCACACAGCCATTTACTTGAAATTGTGTTTTGTTTCTGTAAACAGACTCAGGGAAACTTACTTTCTGGATGTCCCTTGTATGTACCTACTTACTGTAAAAAATATTGTTATTACTCTTTGAAAAATCATTTCATTTTGTTTTGTTTAAACACACTGCTTGCTTTTTGGCTGCCAAGTCTCGTACTCTTCGAAGCAATAATAATTAAGGTAGCATCTGATTCAGTCTGTTTCCTAAACCATTTAATGCACTTCGTATTAAGAAAACTGAGAACAATTATAAAAGCTTGACTTGGAGGACCAGACTGGCATGACGGTTAAGCAAGAAGGATGGTGGATCAGGAGATAGATAATCGAGGTACCACTGCACTGTAGGTTTAAGGGACAGTTTACGGAACTGAAATTAACAATCTTTTTCTTCTTCTTTCTTTCTCTCCCTTTTAGGATTTAAGCAACCCAAGCCGCCCGGGCCTTACAGGCCGCGACCTGTCAGGAGAGGGATTATCTTTGGATCAAATACATACATTTTGACCAGACAAGGACATGGAGGGCCTCCTCGGATGAGTGATCAGCCCAATGCCGGGGCCACCTCCTAGACAACATGAGGACATAGGACGATACACACCATTCACACACACTCACTCAGAACAAGGCAAGGATGGGGATGAAGATGATAATGACGGTCAGATGATATCCGGGGACCACAAGGGCCTAAAGTTACCTGACATTTATCTCTGAAAGGTGAGGGAAAACCCCGGAAAAAACCTCACCTCCCGACCAGGAATCGAACCTGGGCCCGCTGCGTGAGAGGATTGAACGCATCCCCTGAGCCACAGCAGTGAACAAATTAGCAATCAAATGAAGAAAAGATAATTTCATAGGAATTTTTAAAAATCAGCTATTATTTGTTACTTATAAATAGCATTTGGCTCTGCACTACAAACTGGAAGCACAGTCATTGCAATTTTTCAATCGGAATAATCCTTTTGGTGGCACTATGACCCTCTGACAGCCTCAACTTTCTGGAGCCCTCAGAGTCATCATGGCTTGTATAGGGAACACCTTGCTTTACTTTCTTTAAATAGCATTTAAGATTCTGCACAAAATACAATTTACGTAGAATCTACTTATCTTAGATTGCACACAAATATGCTAACACTTATCTGATTAATGTAACATAAATTTTGAAAAGAAGACAATCTACATTGATTAAAAGTAGGAGCTCAGTTGAGGGTTGACAGTCTGTGAAATTACTTTTTATGCAGTGTTCAATTTATAACATAAAGGAAAATATTCCAAATAACAGTGGTACAGTAGAGTTTTGCAAACACACTTCATAACTCGGAAGTTTGGATTATTTGGCAATCATAATGGAAGTATAAAAAAAAATTTAGGAAGAAATGAGTTAAACTATTATGTTGTAATATTATGACTATGACTATATCCATATTAACATGTTTTACAATGAGTATTGAAGGTATCTGTTATATTTGTGGTTAATAAACACATTCCTTATTTTTGCAATAAGAATTTTAATAGTAAAAGATAAAATGCGTGGTCCTACTTTCCACTAAAATCTCAATAACATAAAAGTGATGAACACTTGATAAAAACACTTAACTTAGTTATGATAGTGGTTAAAAGATCGGTTAAAAACAATAAAAAAAACACATAACACAAGACGTTTCAGCCCGCCCTCCAGGCCTTCCTCAGTCAGACTGATTATATGGATCACTTCTTTCACAAACGGTCGTGTTGTTCGACTGTTGTTGTTGTTGTTGTTGTTGTTCGTCGTTGCTTGTATTGTCCTCAAGTTCACGTTCTCTGTATCTGTTGCTTCTATAGTGTTCCTGTATCCACGCGTTGGGAATGTTAAAGAGCGGAGAGTGGAGAAATCTGTCTCAATAACTATGAGGGGGATTTGGGGGAGCCATGGCTAAGCATTATTAAGAATTTGCGAAGTAAAAGACCCTTACCTAAATTTCCCTGTATTTCCCCAAGATGTGAAAATGACTTTAACATTCCCAACGCGTGGATACAGGAACACTATAGAAGCAACAGATACAGAGAACGTGAACTTGAGGACAATACAAGCAACGACGAACAACAACAACAACAACAGTTGAACAACACGACCGTTTGTGAAAGAAGTGATCCATATAATCAGTCTGACTGAGGAAGGCCTGGAGGGCGGGCTGAAACGTCTTGTGTTATGTGTTTTTTTTTATTGTTTTTAACCGATCTTTTAACCACTATCATAACTAAATGTTTTTATCAAGTGTTCATCACTTTTATGTTATTAAGAATTTTAATTTTTAAGCTCTTATTTTCTATAACTTGGTATCCTGGAAACTCGGTGTCCTTTCGGTCCATTTAAGGCTGAGTTTGCAGGACTCTACTGTAATAGAAGCAGTAGTAAAAGTAGGCCTACTAATAATTGTTGGATCATAATGATCACTTACATCTGCACGGTAAGGTACGAAGATTGCACTAGCAAGATTCCCAGCAACTCCTGAACCCATGTAGATGATGGCAATTCTCAAGGATCCTGTCAGTTTCTCCAGGTCTCTCATCAGGAAGTACTGAATCACTAGCGTGACGATTAGTTGGAATATTCTGCAAGAAAAAAAAGTTGTAATTACATGTCTTCACTGCCCTCTCTATATTTTACAGGTCAGAAGACTGAAATGTAGCAATGTGTTGAGTGGGCTTAATGGCTAATATAGTTATTTAAGATTATTTAGTCTGTAAAATATATGATAAACACAGAATTTATCCTCACACAAAGTATTTAAAATGCATATGTAGGCCTATAGGGTTACCAAAGTCAGGATTTCATTGGACTTGTCCTTTTTATGTCATTGTCTGGTGTTTGGCCAGGCATTGTATAAAATCAAACACTGTCATTTTTTTAATGCTGTTGGATATATTAATGCAAATTTTTGCGCAAAACATGGACTTAAATACTTGACACTGTACTTCGTCATGCTACATCCCTGAAGTGACTTGGCCTACCACTCGACTGCTTCGTCATCTACCATAGGCATATGGCAAGATTGGGGGGCATGTGGTCAGCATGCTGACACCCATGGCCGTTAATGGTGGTTTCCGTGACTGGAGTCACTACTTCTCTATCAAGTAGCTCCTCAGTTTGCATCATGAGGCTGAGTGCACCCCGTTCCAGAACTCCCTACCTCAGAAAAATTTGAGGAGGTACTGGGGACTGAACCTGGCCTGCGGATCTGTAGCCAGCGATGCTAACCACGAGACCACACAGGTGGTCGTACACTGTACAGTTCATCCTAAATAGATTTCAAAGCTATATATGAGTCATGACAACCCATGACCAAAGAATATCATTCAAAAACCATGATTCTACTGGTATATGTGGTCTAGTAGGAGTGTTTCAATCACAAGGTATGGAAGCAGTTTTTATTAATCAATTAGCGTTTTTCTGGAACTTCCATTTTCTGTAAGCGTAAACAGTTGCAGATCCATGTGGTGAACTTTTTTAGTGTATGTGTTTGAGTTGCTGTACATATCTTTTTAATACTGTCCAGTCTTCAATTCTTTTAAGATGTCGGAGGTTGGTGCATGTAGTAAAAGGAAGTGCAAATTTTCTAAAAATTTGAAAGTTGGTCATCAGAGCAGTTATCAACAACTGAAAAATGAAAAAAGTATATTCATTATCTTTATAGTACATAGATGTATTAATTATTATTATTTATAATAGCCTCATATCAATATTCTATGTACACTAGGTTTAACGGTTTATATTGACTTTATATGCATTTTAAAAAGTAGTTCTTGTCTGGCTTTTTTTCTGAAAAATTATGCTTTTTTGGAAAAAAGTGTCATGCTTTAATGTTTTTTAATGTGGTAACCTAATATGTAATAAGTTACTTGTGAAAAGATTGTTGTTATAATTTTTAATAACAGAAAAGTAGAATAAAATCAAAATAAATGATAGCATAGACCTATTATGTTACACTTTAGCTAGTTTGTCAGGAAAATATTAAAGCATTATATCAGGATCAAATTTCTCATATTGCTGATAATTGTCAGGATGTATTTACAATATGTCAGTTAAACATTAAGAGTATGGGAAAATCTGAGAGTGCATTAGCTAGCAAAGCATGGAAGCATGAATATCAGTGAAAGAGAGTTATTCACGAGACACCAGTGCAGCAATGGTGTTGAAATTTTGACATAAGTTGAAATAACAAGGACAATATTTATTATATTGACAAAAAAGAAAAATCTTAGTAAGAAAGAACCATGTTATCAAGAACATCACTATAATCATTTCAGTCAAGTTCAGTTCAGTTCAGTTCTTTATTGCATCTTTCAGTCAAGAGGGTACATTGTATCCTCAGACATCAGAATTGTCAAAGTACAAATTACAAAGTACAAAAATAGTACAAACCTTGAAAAGAGTAAAATATATAGAAGATCAATTCCTTATATACCTAACAACCTAACTTACACAAATAATTTCACATATTTACAAGTACAAAAATGTAGAGTACAAAAACTTAAAAGGAATAAATATATAAATTGTAAACACAAAATGGACCTAACTAACCTACAACAAACAATTTCACATATTTACAAAGCACAAAAATTAAGAGCAAAAAAAATAAGAAATACATAGATATGATAATTAACTAACAACCCTTAACAAAAAATTTACATATTTACTAGTAAAAAACTAGTAAAACGAGTACTTACCCAGCATGAAGGAACAGTGAAGTCCAGAGTCGATAAAACTGGTCAGGGACTTCAGGTGAGTAGAAAGGAATCATTCCACATACATCATCCAGACAAGATACCTAAACATAATTCAAGTTTTAGTTTTAAAGCTTCAGACATCAACGGTGCAATAGTGACAGTAAAACTTCAGTTCTATGAGTACCTCTCTTATAACTGGGGCTCATACACTGGAAATCTGTCAAAATACAGCTTTTAATGTTTAAAATTTTAACATATGCTTTTAAGTTCGCTATTATAAATTCTGACTTCAAAACAAGAGTAAAAGCAGCCCTTGAAGAAGTTCTCTGTAGTTGAAATTAAATGTCTGGCAAAATACATGCCCTTGGACATGGGCTACAGCCCAGAAAATGTCTTGCATTCAAGTTTCCAGCTGCGAAAATCTCAGATTGATGGAAAACAATGATATTTTATGCGATTAATAATATTTTGGACTTTTATTTTGTTTAAATCATTTTTCATTAAATGTACGTACAATGTACAATTATTTATTTATTTATTGAATATCCACATTACACAAAACCCTATTTCACCCGAAGGTACATTAGGGTTGGAGATGTCACAAATGTTATTTACAATAGGTAATCCTGGTATTGGAATCTGAATGTCTAATATACACTATTTACAATACTGTACAGTTCTTACCAGGCGTAATGTCTACAATAGTCCTACAGTTTCTTATGTCTTACGATATGGTAAGTCTTAAGTTAAAGTTAATTGTGTGAATTCGTTTTTATATAAACATAACCTTAAATTATAGATAAGATATTGTTGGAATAAATAGCTTAACTAAGCAAGATAAAATAAATTAACTGAGCAATACATTAAGTTAGGTAAGTAAATACCCCAATGACTGAATAAAAGTGTGAGAGTTAAAGCTTCGAAAATATTCTATTTACAAACGATTGAAAAAGTTTGTGTCCGTTTTTGTCAGCAAGGACGTGTCCAATGGGACTGACATACTCTAAGTCTATTCTGTTCAGACACAAAAGAAGTTCAATCCTCTCCAGTTCATAACGTGAACATGTATACAATATATGTTCAACTGTTTCATCTTGCTGACCGCACTTGCAGGTGGCAGTGTTTGAGATCCGAAATCGGTGAAGATATTGCATGAATTTTCCATGCCCAGTCAGAAACTGCGTCAGAACAAAATTCGGCATGAGTTTTTTGCACTTCAACCTATCGCCCACTGTAGGAAAAAATAGATCTCTTGTTGTAGAACCATTTGAGCTATTCTGCCACAGAGTATCCCATTCTTCTAAGATATTTCTTCTGATTGTCTTCTTTATGTAAGAAATGGGACAAGCAGAATAGATGGGAAGGAGGTTCGAATTTGCAGCTGTTTTGGCCAGTTCATCCGCTCTCTCATTTCCTGCAATTCCTGAGTGTCCACGAATCCAGGAAAGACAGACATGACCAGGGAATTTTCCTATCAATCTGCGCACTTCGTGTGCGATTGGGTGTAGATTGTATTTGTCATTTATAGCAAGTAAAGCAGACTTCGAATCACTGTACACACATACACTATGGCTGGTATCCTTGCACCATTTTATGGCTTCTCTAATGGCCAGGAGTTCAGCCTGAAACACTGAACACTCAGGGGACAATTTGTTTTTGTTTGTAAATATTTCTGTTGAGTTGGCGTACACAACAAATGCACACCCTACATTCATTGTGCCAGCGAGTATGTCTTCAAAGCGAGACCCATCAGTATAAATTTCATAATGGTGTGCCCCACTGTCATTTGGTTTCCTGAAGTATTGCATATGTAGGGCAGGATGTCCTGCCGAGATCTTATCAAGCGGTTTCTCAAGTTCCAGTTCTGATATATATTCAGGTACAGGTCTGCCTCTTTTTATGTTGCTTATGTGCGCCTTCATCGTACCTGTTAAGAACAATGGCTCTATTCCAGCCACGATTAAAGCAGCTTCAGTGGAGATGGTGCGATACCCTCTGATCATTCTGAGTAAATACCCACGTTGAATTTGGAGCAGTTTGTTTTGTGCCCACCGTTTCTGAAGTACATCCTGAAATGCTGCTACACCATATAGAATAAGTGGTTCTACTGCTCCATGATATATTATTTTGAGGATGTCGTGATTAAGTCCCCAGGTAGGTCTAGTTGCAAATGCCAGTCTTGTAAGTAGTGAACTTGCCTTTTTGGCTACATGATCAAAATGAGGGCGGAAGGTTAACTTTTGGTCTAATAGAATACCTAAGTAATTTAATTTATCAGTAAACTGTACTGGTGTATTGTTCATGCTGAGGTTGACTGGTTCAGCATTCCTTCGTCTAGTTACCAACAGAGCTTTGGTTTTATTTGCATTAAAATGAAGTTTGTTAGCTTGTCCCCAGTCATGAATTAAAGAGAGAGCAGTGTTAGCAATATTTTCTACTCTTGCTGCTGTATCAGATTTCACCAGCAGAAGAGCATCATCTGCATAGGCAAAAATACTACATCCATTTGGCAGGGGCTGTTGTAGTAGGTCGTCATAGAGTATGACCCAGAAGCCTGGGCTACAGGTGGATCCTTGTGGGCAACCCCTTGTAATGTTTTTGTTAATGGTAGTGCCACTTAATGCTAACTGAATCTTGCGGTTAGTAAAATAGTCTCTTATTAATTTATATAAGTTTCTTCGGCAGTTTTTCTTTCTTAGCTGGTGAAGCACTTTTGGCCACCATGCATGGTTGAAAGCACTAGATATATCCAAAGAAATAAGCAGGCCTATTTTCTTTTCGTTGAGTGTCCTCTGTATCCAATCAACCACTTTACAGACTGCATCCTCTGTTGATTTTTGTGGCATAAAGCCGAACTGGTTTTCGCTTAGCTGATGACTGCTAGTTAAGTGAAACATAACTCTGTCAATTATAAGTTTTTCTAAGCATTTCCCTAGAACCGATATTAAACTAATAGGTCTGAATGCCCCAGCCACCTTCTTCTTATTATTTGGTTTTGGTATTATCTTGACTGACGCAATCTTCCAGCAATCTGGGAAAGTACCAAGTTGTAAACATTTGTTGAACACATCTGTGAAAAGGAAGGGAAAACAGAAACAACAAAATGTTTAGAAGAAAGAAAAAATAAAAATAAAATTTTAAAAAATTTACACAATCAATAACATTTTGGTGTGTTTTATTAGTATTATAATAACTTTTCTTTATGCCATTTATGTAGAGTGTAATGTACAGTTAATATATAGGGTAATTTAATGTTATACCATACCATAAAATAAAGACAAATTGTGGAAAATAAAAATATATACAAACCATTATTAAAAACAAAGATACTAAATTCAGTAAAACATAAAGTTCATTGTCAAAAGTTCGTAACTTTTTGGTCTCTGTGCTTTATTAACTTATGAAAAACCTGTATTTTTACCTGCCTAATATCATGGAAAACATTTTTCAACTTCAGACAATTCAATGCTCCCTGAAATTGTCTCAAGGAGAAGACTTATAATGTAGAATAAGAAATTAGTGCAATAAAAAGTTAAGTGCTAGAAATAACAAATGTGTTTTCTGCAAAAGTATGATCGTGTTCTTTATCGAGTCTTGAAAAAACGCTCCTCAATTCAGAAACACCTCAAATTAGCTTCTAATCATGAGCGTCAACAGCTGCCCCCTTTGTATTCTGGAATGTCTTGTTCTTTTTTTTTTTGGTACTCTATGCCTTGTCAACCTATTCAGGGATTACTGGTAGGCCTATGGAAAACTTGCACATTGGTCAATCAAACAACCATCCATCACCTGTATAAGAAACCTTTATTACTACGGCTGCTAATGTATAATAAAAAAAAATTAAATAAATAAATAAATAAAATTATTACAAACCTGAGAACAAAGGGAAGCCTCTTCATGAAAGTAGCCTCTGACGAAGTCGCAGTACTCCTTGGTGGTGATGCGGCACATGCCGTGAATGCCAATGCAGCATGGGTGACCAATCACTTCGCAGACCATGTGCTCTGCCATCTTGTCCTTGTAACGGAAGCGCTGCTGAGAGATAGAGTTGGTCTTGCGACAAATTGGCCATTTTGTGATGTCATCCGGCCATTCATAGGGTGCTATTGAGGCAGGCGCTTCACAATACCTAAAACATATATTTCGGCAATTAGAAAATGCTACAAAAGTATATGCATAATAATTTCATTCAGAATGCAACTAGCTCTGATGCTAATTCTACTTAATTATTAGATGTTTAATTAATAGCAAGACTGTGCTGGTACATAATAAATAGAGGCTGTTATTCTGGTGAAAATTTTTACTCGATTTTATAATTTTTGTGTAGTTACTTTGGTATATTTTTTGTTATTGTTATTTAATTTTGTCAATGATTTTGCTATTTTTGTTGGGAATTTTAGGGAATAAAAGATTCAGTAAACACTAATTTCAATTTATGCAGCTTAGTTGCATGAAAGTGTAACAGAGACTCGCAGGAATTTTATATTAGTATAGATGAACTCTTGTAGGGTAAAATGAAAGCTCTTGTTTCGGCACATCATATTCTGGGCCAAGAACCCATGCCTAGGAAGTTCGCTGGAATTTAGTACACTGATATTAAATTGTATTGGAAGTTAATACATTGAAGTTATATATAAGAGTTGAATTTTACATAAAAACTTCACTTTGCTATAGTTTATCTGTACTAGTTTCGGCGCCTTTGCTACCACAGTCAACAGCTATACTTCAACTTAGTAGCGAAAGCGCCGAAACTAGTACAGGTAAACTATACCAAAAGTGAAGTTTTGGTGTAAAATTCAACTCTTATATAATTATTATGTTAGTACACCAACTTCAATTTCAAACTCACTAATGGTATAAAGGTGAAGTCAGACAGAAAAATTCAATGCCATGGCCGGGGTTTTAGCCAGGATCTTTGACTCTAATTTAATGTGGCCATGGTAGCTCAGTTGGTTAAAGCATCAGCACAGAGATCCGAAGATCTTGGTTCAAATCCTGGCTATGGCATTGAATTTTTCAGTCTGACTTCACCTTTCCATCTTAGCTGACACACGGCCAGTGTGAAAGAATTATCATTTCACTAGTGGTAGCTAGAGTTTTTTCTAGTGGTAAGCAGGGGTATGCATATCCCTTAAAAATTTTCCAGTTTCATATAGGAGAAAATTATTATTTATTTATTTATTTTATACAAATACAACATACAACATAAGACCACCCGAATGAGCAACGCTCATGCTTGGGCAGAGTTCATTTCTTTACTTTACCCAGTACACAATTAAATTACACAACTAATTTTCAAAATTCTGACATCTGGATAAACTTGTGTCAAACAAAATAATGAAAGTGATTATATGCATTGTACCATTAAAGTAGCATTTTTAGTCTTGTATTGGTAATCTATATCATGATTTTTTCAAGAGGTAGGGCCTTACATTAGTGCTGCGATTTGGAAAACAAGTGAGAGTTACAGCACTGTTGCAATGGTAACCATGTCTGCATTGTCAATGTTACTGATTCTACATTAGAATGTGCTGAAGAGTCTCTTTTGTGTTGGATTAAAATTGCATTTATTTGCACTAATGTTGCTGCACATGTCATTTTGTCTCTGGTTAATCTGCAGTTGTTTTTCAAGTATTAAATTGAATTGCACATACTTTAATATAGCAGGTATTATACGTACTTGGGGTCAAGTCCACACACAGATCCAGATATTCTCCCCCCAGGCCCTGAATCTCCAGCTGACCATTTCTTCCAAGTTGATATCGTTTTCTGTAAAAACACAGTAAAAACAAGTTGAAAATCTGATTAAGAATGGAAAGGAATAGAAAAAGTGAAAAACAACACAGTAGTCAAATTGTCTATATACTAGTAAAAGAGTCAGAATGTGACACCTTATGTTCATACAGAGCATCTATTTCTGAAGGTGGCAATATTTTCAGATTTTAATTGTTGATGTTCTTAGGATATGGCTAATCTAAAATCAAGCATTCGAGGAAATATACAATTTTCTACCTAAAGAAAATGTGAGACTCCTCCTCTTTACCATACTGACTCTTAAATTAAATTAATTTCATTGGTCAGATCAATACAAAATGTATGGACAAGTCAAATAACTATTACAGACTAAGCTTATAAACAAAAAGTAAAAAAATAAAAGGATTAGATTAAATATACCTGAGTTAGACTGGGGGTAATTAATATGAGGTCACTAGGCAAGTTCTGAGACATGCAACAATGGACTGTGATGGAGTTTCCATTTCTATTACACTATTTCAAAGAACTGTATTTTATGGACTAGAAGACACTCTGGACCATAAGACAGACCTTGATTTTAGGATGGAAAATTAAACGAAAAGAAATTTAATGTGATTCTAAATGAAAAATTTTAAAGGGAATAATATAGCCTATTTCATTGCTTAAACAAAATTATAACATTGTACAATCGAATTAGTGTACATCACTTCTAACTTAAAACCTGCATTAAACGAAAATCTCCTTTGTACAGGTGGCAACCCATGATTTCTAACAACTAAACTGATTTCTCGTGAAAGACTGAATATACTTTCACACCCTCTAACCCTCAATTCCGAATACGGTAAGTGTAACAGGGCAAGACTATTCATTTAAACCACCCAGCGAAGACCTCTCTGTATTATTTGAGAAAAGATTATTCGATTCTTAAAATCATTTGATTCTGTCAATCACTAGTATTTTTATGTAACATAGGTATGATAGTCTACCAGACAATTCCAGAATTATCTAGAAAGAAATAATTAGTTTTGAGTAATTTTAATTTAATTTCATCCATGCACTTTTTTGTCTAGAATAATATGCAAGCTTTCTGAATGGGATAAAATTAATTCTGCATACAATCACCAGAAATTTATATAAATATAACTGTACTCTCAGATAATTGAGAGATCACTTGAATCATGTTTACCAGCATACCAATTTTAGTTTGATTTGTGTAAGCATACCATCTCATTCCTGTATATTAAGTAGTTAAGGTATATATGATACTAAGATTTATCAGTGAATGAGATGTAGAAAGTGATGCCAGGGATGGAGCCAATGACAGATTGTGATAATATTGAAGACCTGCTTTCCAGCAGAAAACCTAATGTTGATGATGATACTATCACATTTTAATCTAACACGGCAGTCATGATGAAGTATCACAATAGGTAGGGTTAGCTTTGTAAAATAATATCGGTAAGACTCTGTAATCCTTCAAATGTTAAACAAAAAATTATTCAGACAGACAAAAATATCTATCATAATCCACACATTAAGAAGTTATATTTCTCTACTCACTTACTGAGGTAAGTTACATGCTATACAAACATCCAGGCACGTACATTCCAACATTCCAGAGCTAAGATCGGACTATAATTTATATCAGTACCTAAGTTTTATGGCACACCAATTAGTGTAAGTATTGTTCAAGATGCATATGAAATTCAGAAAAATATACTTCTGTCTCACAATAACACTTCCTTACTTACTCATTGTGCTTATTTAATTACAACATGCAAAGACACATCTTAATTGTTACTTTAATTAAAAAAAATATTCTATAACATCTGGGATTTCTGGTAATTTAACCTCTAACTTTATGAAAATGTAAGGTACAAAGATGACAAATTGATTGTGTTGTCTTTTCAAATGGCTGAAATATGAATGAGAAATCACAACTCAGAGTGCAGAGAATGCTGAGTGAATGATATTTTTACTCGATTTCATTTAATAAAACATTCTCGTTCATCTGCAGATGCTATTACCAGGATCTAAAGTGTGAAAAAATTACAGAGCATAAAAATAGCCACAATGCCACAAATGAATACTGATAGGGGACCTGGACATTACAAAATAAGACAAAAGAAGAACTGAACATTTACAATGGGGACTCCCCAAAAATGGGGAGAGATTGAAGAAAGAAGAATTCTTAAGATGAGTTGAAGATTGGAGATGTTGAAATATATAAATAATAAAGAAAAGGATCTAGACATGGCACTGTATAGAGTGGATGTGAAAATAATAACTTACTGTTTAGATTTTCATGAAGAAGTGGTAGTGAAAATTATAATAAAACTATTTAATACTGTAGGAATGAAAAAATATTTGGGACAAATAATTGTTTTAAAAAACTTGTAACTCTATTTCATTCAATAAGTTGAATTTTTTTATGTACATAAAAAAGGGTCACATCTCATGCTAACTAAAGTCACAAAGCTGTTATTTACACAAGAATGACGAAATTTATTGCAAAAGACAGAAATAATCCCACTTAGCCATAAAATTCATAAATGTATGAATAGCACTTAGTGAATGAAATGTGTTCAAATTTATGTGAAATATTTTTCTGTAAATATCATAAATGTTTCACCGATGTGAAATATTGTATCATTTTTATTGACTTTTTTTGTACCAAGCATTTTTGTCAAATACTACAAAATTAAAATCTGCAGTTATTTCACTTCCTCTTTGTATAAAAAGACATCTCTCTACATCTGAGGGAATTTTAGTATTAGGAGACAAACAAGATGCAAAACACATTACATGTTTGGTATCAGTAGAAAAGAAAGACATTAAAAGATAATAAGGAATGCAAAAGAAGTAAGGGAAACAAGGGTGATGAAATGGTGACCTGTCATATCCAGGTCATAAAAGATGAGATATATTCTTGGGCACTATGAATAAAATAATTATTTCTACACTTATAGGGGAAATGATACAAATGTATGTGTAGCACAGAGAATATTCAACATTTATACAATCATATGGACTAGAAAGAACATTACATTAATGTGGCACTAACAACATGAAGCAGCAAAGACAGACATGCTTGACGAAAAGTGGGAAGAACATACCGTTGGTCTTAGTCCCCGCACCTTTAGTAGCAATGAAAAACAATAAAGAGCACATTATAATACAAGTTTAATAAAATCCTAAGTCAGCCCATACAACTAAAATAAAATATTGTATTTATTTGTGTATAAGCCCCATATTTTTGCTAATTCTTTTTCATAAACAGGAATAAAGCCTATACATGTTACACTTCTCATGGAGTTCTCTGCAATTTAGAGCACTTCTATGGAGCCAAAGAGAATAATAGGTCCACACTCTAGTGTGCTACTCTGCTAAGTGTGGCGGAGAAGCCTGTAGGTTGGCATCCTACTATTGGTGAGGAGAGTGCTGACCTCTGTGGCTCCATAGGAGTGCACCAATATATATATATAATATATATACAGTGAACGCTTCTTATTGTAATCACAGAGAATGTTTTCAGTCGAGTAATGTTATCACTTTCATGAAGTCCTGTATGGATTAATACTGATACATTTAAAAAATACTGTTTATTGTGTTCAAAGATTCTATTTATGTTATCACATTTTCCTTTTTGCAGCTTTACTTCCAGGTACTGTACATAATTAAAAATTTAGTTTTTAAGGGTTTCATTTCTAACTTAACTGTATTGTGTTGTACTGGCAATACTGTTCCCAGCTCGCAGGATGAGGGGATGATATTAACAATTTTCTCTTTTAAGCAATAAAACATTAAAACATGTTTCACCCCACATTTAAGCTGCAGCTTTCGATTTATGAAGATAACAGTGTTGACATGAAGTGATGGTTAATGTAAAATGAAAAGACTTGAATTGACAGTGTTAAATATTTTGCTACACGGTTGAAAAAATAGTTGCTTGCAGTAGGCCTATATTACTGTATTAGCCTATGAGTGGTTCACTGATTCAAAGTTATGTATTATTTTATGAATAGATATTTTAAATTCTGTTTTGTGGTGTATTATCTTATATAATGATAAATATCCATAATTTAATTTCTTCAGAGCTATTGTTATCAATTGGCTAATATTATCAGATTAGCTCCACCCCGAAGTGATCACAATAAGCGGTGTGGACTGTATGTTACTTCTTCCTCCTAGTTACAAATATTTTTTCAGAAAAAAAAAAAACCCTTTAAATTAGGGTGAAACCCAGGACTTACCCACAAGTAAATACTGTATTTAAGTGCATACCAAGAGACCCAGAATAATGTGAATTTTTTTGTTGAGGTAACATTTTTAGCAATGAAGATTATCCACTACTTTCTTACTTTGCCACAGCTAGTGTTAATAGTGTTTGAGATAGCTAGGAAAAATGTGCCATTTCCCTATTAATATTAATATTGTTGATGACAACTCTTATAAGCTGTCTGGTGGACTGATATTGCTATAGATCTCATTGTAGTCCTGTTTGTACTCAGGTGGTCAGGCAGGTTATGTTCACACTGCTCTATTTATAAAGCATTTCAGTAACATATTTCTTATTATAATAGGTCTATATATGAAGGAAACCCTTCAGCTTTCCCCACAGGCTATAAAGGTCAGAGCATAATGATACTATTACTGAGTGGAAACACAATAAAAAGTATACAAAACATAATTAAATAACATAATCAGAACAAGAAATAAAATAACAAAACTGATTTTATATCAGACAAAGTATACATGATTCTTTAGTATGCTGAGGGGACCATTGATGGCAGTAAACACATATTCTGGTATTAGATCTCCTCCAAGAAGGAATCACCTGCAGAAATTTACTAAGAGATGAGGTATTGTGCCTCTAGCACCAATCATAAAACCAATAACTTCACTGAAAGTAAGAAATAGCATAAGCACATATTCTGCACCACAACCAACAAGAATTACTAAAGATGAGAAACACCCATCCCAGCGACAGCTGGTTAAGAGAAGGCCATACTAAGAAATTCCATCACAATGATGGTCGGGTAAGCGAATGAGTTAAATCCAATAGCTTATACTTACTGAGCAATCGGCCTGGGAGGACTGCACACAGCCCGAATCGTCGTTTCGAATGCAGCATGCTGTCTCTCTCTCTTTTTCCCTCCCCTTCTCTATCTCCTTGATGATTTTTGCATCTTTACGCATGCATGGTGCGAACTTGGCCCCAAGATGTATTAAGTCCGCCTGTTTGTACAATAGAAAGTGTAATATTAGAAACCAATTATTGTAATTCTAGAACAACAGCCTTAGGTAACACATGCCATAATACTTCTTTACATACCATATCTACAAAACAGGGCACCTGTAAATGTTTTATCGGATTTCAAATTGCAAATAATGTATGTTCAGCAGCACTCAGGACAAAATTGGTGCTTATAAAAAAGTTTAAAAATTTAGATAGGCTGTATCCAAGACTCACAAAGCCCATTAGTACAGTAGAATTCCACAAACTCGGCATAATATGGACTCAAAGGGCACCAAGTTTCCGAAATACTGAGTTATCAGGAATAAGGGCATAAAAATTAAAACTTTTATTACAAAAATTAAAAATGTTTTATTAATCATAAATACAACAAACATCATTCAAATTCATCATAAAACATGTTAGAATTGATATAATTACTCTTCCATGAAACAAAAATTATAAGTGTTGATAAATTATAACAAAACAGTTTACCCCTTCTATTAGTCCTGGAGGAAATGGGTTTGAATAAGAAAACAGCTAATATTATAAAAGCGACTATCACAAAGATGTTTTCAAAAGTTAAATTCATGGGTGAACTATCAGATCCATTCGAAATGAGAACGGAAGTGCAACAGGGAGATGGGCTGTCACCGTTGTTCAATTGTGTACTTGAGAAAGTATGAGAATGGAAAAAAATATAAAGAGTGGAATAAGACTGGGTTGCAGAAAGAAGAACCTTAAAATAAACTGTATTGCCTTTGCGGATGATATGGCCTTAGTTGCTGAAACAATGGAGGAAGCAAGAGAACAAATACTTGAACTAGCTAAAGAAGCAGCTAAAATAGGTCTTCATATTTCCTTTGAAAAACCAACATCATGACAAACAACAAACACTCACGTCAGTACCTCAAAATCCAATAACAAAAAATAGAAATAGTAAAAGAATTCAAATATCTTGGAGAATGGATCAGTTGGAATGTGGTGGAATGCAAAACAATGGATTCCAGAAAAAACAAACTTGAAATGGCCTTTCAACTAACAAAAGATACATACAACAAGAAATCCCTTTCATGGGGGTCAAAAATTAAACATTACAAACCAGTAATTAAACCAGAAGCACTATACGTGGCAGAAATGCTAAACATGAAATTCAAAGGCCAGATGGAGAAACTTGAACTAAAGGAAAGGAAGATTTTCGAAAAGTCATAGGACCAACATTTCAGGATAATAAGATAATATACATCAAGAATGAAATCCTCTACAAGAAAATTGAAAAACTTTCAGATACTATGCGAAAAAAGAGGATAAATTTCTATGGTCATCTTCTCCGAATGAACTCTGATAGAATAACCAAACAAATCTTTGACTTCTTCCACAACCACAAAACAAAACCCAACTGGTTTAAAGAAACTGAAAAAGAACTAGTAGAGTTAAAAATTACAGAAAATTCACTACTGGATCGAATGGCTAAAATAATAACTAAAGACGAAAATACAAGGTTCCAAGACAGGTCGACACTGAAATCCAAACCTATTATCTCGGAAGAAGAGTGGAAAAGAAGATCAGAATGAATGAATGAAGAAATACTGGGCACTTAGGAAGGTACCGTACAACACACAAAGAATGACTGGTTCAACGTACCCCAAAGAGGGTGAAATGAAAGAAAAAGAAAACAGTTTACCTCATTCCTTGCTGAAAAATTGTTTATTTTTCTCGCCATGGATGCCAAGTAATCTGAACTGCTGGGTTATCGAGTGCCGAGTTTGTGGGACTCTACTGTATCATATTTGGTACATGAGTTTGCTAGATACACAGACTTGCAGGAGAGTGACTTTCATTTCGCAGCTGTGTTGCTCTCTGTGCATAGTTGTTTGAAACTAAGACAAAAGACAATTGAGTAGCACAAATTGTAAGATTATGATCCAGCCAGTTTTGAAATGACAAATTCATCTACAAATGTGGTAAAAATAAAACTTTGTGAGTATCACATATTTTGATACACGGAGGTCACTTGTACAAATACAGGACGCAAGTCACTGTAAATCTGATCTGAACTCTTACCGCTCTTGGTCCAATCCAAAAGTTAGCTGGCTCCTGATAGTCCACCTGTTGTAGGCTCAGACTTGTCACCAGAACCTGCACACATGATTTCATACATGACAACAGTAGGTCAATGTAAATCTAGTCAAGATTCTATTGCATATCTGCCAAACTGATCTGCATGGCAATTTGAAATAAGCATGTGATCCATGTACAAAGTTATATTATACTGTAGTTAATTTCTATCTGAAAATACCATATTATATATATGTTACTATTAATGAGAAACACCAGTGTTGAAAAATTTGATAACAATACCTTCAGAAACAAGGAACTCAGTAATTTTTTAGTATGAAGTCTCACAACTCTGTACAGTATATAAGGTATTTATTTTATTATACTTTAATACTTACTAGCCCCTGTCCTGGATTCCTATCAGAGGACTTTATATGCACTATACAATTTGCAACTTATTATTTTATAACTACACAGGTTATCTAAATTATTTACAACATAATCTAAAGAATATATGTATAAAGAGAGAGAGAAAAAAGTTTAACAATTTATGAGGAAAAGAAGAAGATGTAAGGTGATGTAAGGTATATAACAATTAATTTATTTATGAATTAGACTTACCTGTCCTGACCGATGATTGAGGTCAAGACCTACAGGTCCCAATCCATAGCAAGCCAGTGATATGATAAGAATGAGGACTTGTACAGTCGTGACCCAGTATGTGAAGAATGGCCGATGGTCCTCGATGTCATCCAGTTGTTCTTGCACAGCCGACCTGTTTGCCACCGATCGCTTCATTGAACGTCTAAAACAAAGAGCAGGGCAATTATTCAGATATCAATTCTTTGGTTCATGGTGAAAAAATGTGATTTCCTGTTTAATTTTAAGCATTTCTCTTTAAAATGTAGGGTTCCTTTATTACTAGTAGTAACTTGTCGCTCAATATGTTTTACTACCATTGCATTGGTATTTCTCTACATTGTCAGATTAACTTGTTTGAAATGTTATACAAAACGTTGCCTTCCAAAACCTGGCAATGAAAAATAATTGCTTATTTTATATTAGGATCCCTGAGGTCACTTACTAAAATATAAGCTGGGAATCTTGTAATAAAGATATGCAGTGCTTTCTTTCTGGGGGCAAGTGGGGTTAAGCATACTCCTTAAAGATTTTCGGGTTTCATACAGGATAAAATCATTAATTTCCATAATTTTTAAATCTGGAGAAATTTATGTCAAACAAAGTAATGAAAGTGATTATAAGCATCATTTGCATTGAAGTAGCTATTTTTAGTATTACTACTGTTATACTATGATTTTTGAGGGATGGGGCCTGACTTTGATGCTGTAATCGGGAAAACAAGTAAGCACTACAACACCATTGCAATGGTAACCATGACTGTTGTATCCCTTTCTTCGTGGTCCTCTACAGCTTTTCCAACCTATGCCAAATAGATATATAAGCATTCATGAACCACAGATTATTGTCTCTGTTGGACATTAGATGAGAATATTATAGGAGAAAAATTCCTCCGGCACTGGGACTTGAACCCAGGACCTTTAGCTGTTCGCACCAATGTTCTACCAACTGAGCTAAGCCGGAGCTCAATTCACAGCACCAGATGGAACCTCTCTCCTATGACAAAAACTTATCTGTCTGTGAGGTAGACCATTAGGGCAATTAGTCATAGGAGAGAGGTTCCATCTGGCGCTGTGAATTGAGCTCCGGCTTAGCTCAATTGGTAGAGCATTGGTGCGAATAGCCAAAGGTCCTGGGTTCAAGTCCCGGTACCGGAGGAATTTTTCTCCTATAATATTCTTCTATGCCAAATGTTTCTGCTTTCTGAAATGACAGCATCTGGCAACAGACACCAAAAGCAAGGAGAGGAAACATGAAGATAGCAGTGGTCATGTTCTACTGCCAGTTTGGAAATTGTTGTGATTTGCTGTCTGGATCACCAACTTAAAATATGTGGGTGAATGAGCTTACTCTGAATAGAGGACTAGCAGTTGTGTAGCCTTATGTGTTGTATGAACTGACTCTGAATATAAAGGATTATAAGTCATGTTCCCTTATGTTATGTGTTTGTGAAAGATGCAAGAAACCCTATGACCTTATCATATACTAAACTGCAGCTTACAGGCAAAATTGATATATTACAAACTGAATCCACCTCAGAGGATTTGAAGTCATAAAACCTTATGTATGTTGTGTGCCATTCCATTTTCATTCTAAATATGTGGGTAAGTCTGGCAATGTTCTATAAAATCAAAAGTGAGAGTACCCCTTTAATTTTCTTTAGAAAAAACTCAGAGGACCCAACCGGGAAGCTATTTAACAAGAAATTTCTTGGCGTGTTTGAAAAAATGATGGATTTCATAATAGGTGTAAAATAGCTTGGAAGGGTTTTGGAAGGGTAAATAGACTTTGATGAAATTTAAAGTTTGTGTGCCAGTGGCATTCCTTTGATGAAATATGCAAGATGTTGAACGATCCTTCTCCCAGGGTCACACATTGTTCCAAAGCAACAGAACCGGTTTGTGATGGAACAATTGCAGAATGTTTTATATTTACAATTTTGTAACACAGAAACAAAATATTTCTGCACTTTTATGCATATTTTTTTATTTTTTAAGTACATAAAAAGTAAAATGTTTTTAGCACATAAAAATCTGTTCTCTACTAATAATGCTTGTGCACTGCTAACATTGTTTCAGTGAGCTTTGCTTTAAACTCAAATGTTTCCAATTGTCAATCATGTTTTTTGAACTGTGTACACACACACACACACACATATATATATATATGTATGTATATACAGCATAACATACACACATAGATCCCCTTGCTTCTGGTAGCTTTTACTCAACCTGTCCCAGTTTTTCTAAATATCAAACACTTTTAATCAGCAGACATTCATATTTTCACCATCAACGTCTTTTATTAGGAAGTTTCACTGTAATTTCTCTTATATTGTAAACTTTTACAGTGTAAAGTACTTAACTTCACTCTATAGACAATGAGCCAATCCTTATCACTTTAAGGACTTGCAAGGCACTGTAGAAGCGGTCTGACTAAATAAAGAAGTCTCACTAAAAGCTGCTAGGAAATGGCTTAATTTATAAACCATTTGACGATACTTACCCAAAAAATCGCCCTACCACTCCCATCCCATACTGTCGTCGATTTGAGTTGTCAAACACTCTGTCCAAAACACGGCTCCAAATGCGTGAGCAGCCAACCTCGGGCCCTGAATCACTTATTTCCAATGGTGTTCTTCTCCAACTCGAAGGCCTGTGTAATATAAGTTGAAAGTTACACAATATTTCCTTCATATGGACTCAATATGCAGTACTAAAATATTTATTAATATTATACTAATTATTACAACAGAATTAGATTACAATTATTTATAACTTTCAATTCTTTTGAGGGGGAATTTTTTGCTCCTACATTAGTTGCTGGTAGTGACTTCTTGCTTGTCAGCTAAATAATACAAAATAAAAAGAATTATGGGAGGCCACTATCATAATTCAGTTTTCTTAGAATTCTACTCTCTTAATCAAAATATATTTTGAAAAATAGAATACTGTTCATAATTTCATCCGTAGGATCATGAGTGCTGACTTTGTAACATATATTCAGGATCACTTTTAATTTTTCATTGGATTCTCACATCTTGACAGTGATAAAATAAATCACTGAAAGTAAATTACCAGTTTACTTGAATATTTAAAATATCTGTTGAGATTTAAAATATTGTGATGAAAAGAAGCTAGAAATCACTGGAAAAATGGCTAGAAATGGTTAAATGTAAAGTCAGTATTGTAGCTAGTCATTATATGGGTGATGCTTTTAAGGTAAAGAAAATTTATTTGTGGCCAGCTTTGTACTTGAAAAGGCCACAAATTGGCATCCCTCATTAGTAATTAATTTTACTGTATCTTCAGTTCAGTTTAAAGTTGTATATTGCATTTCATATTTGCATTGCTTGCAAATACTTTTCCATTGTTGGAGCTTGAGAAGTAGGTTAAATAAACATAAATGATAATACCTATTAAAACTCTCTGTTCGGTTAATAGGTCTAAATTTAAAAGGGAATAATTTTATATGATTGTGAGCCCTTTAGAAAAAGGAATTTCAGAATGAAGACTTACCAATTATTGCTTATTTATAAGAATACAAAAAATTAAATCACTATTCATTTGTGCGAATTAAAATAAGCTGGTTATACCTGTCTAAACTTTTGAATTCTGTAGAAGACTCATGCACTCTATCCATTAGTCTCCGGAATTCTGTAGAAGAATCTTCCTCTTCATGCTCTAAACTTAAGCTGTATCCCACATGTAAAGATATGTTCTTCTTCTTCAGAATCTGTTTGTTAAGCAAGGTCTCTTTTCTAAGAAATGAGAAAGTTTTCCTTAAAAACGATGTAAATATTAGTATTTCCAAGAACTTAGTTGCAGGTAACAAATTCTTATAAAGCACAAGACCTGATGACAATGCTGGATGACTTGTGAATATGTGACATTCTGCACGAAAGACAACAATCAAGGAAAGTCAGAAGACTAACTGTTAACATCATAGACAGGCCTAAAGTGGTTTCACATTTGAACTGACAACCCAAGGAAGCCATCAAATTGCATGACAGAAAATTTTATTCCAAATATGTTAACCATTTTGGTGCCACATGCGAAACAATCAGTATCGCTGAGTGCCAGCCTTTGTACAGATTCTACCTACTCAATAGTGCCATGGTTTTCTACACATAAATGCTCAGTTGTTGAAAATATACATAAATTATGCACTTTTTCTTCCTGGGGATAATTTTTCTAATTATAATAACAGATATACGTAATTTAGGTATGATAAAGGTATATTATGTTATTATTGCTATATTATATAAAATCAGTATGGTCAAGATGTCTTTAACACTGTTACTTTCAGATAAATGGCTACATATGTCTTGCAAACACTCTCTTGCAATAAAATGACAGTATGTCTTACTGACAAAAACGCCCTCTTCTGAAGGTCAAAGCTCTCACAAAGTACGTCCTTGAAAAGGGGGAAGAACCCAATTCTTTAGTCATACACTGAAAGGTAACGACCTGCCTCAAAAATATGTATTATGTATTATTTTGTAAAACAGAATTTCACTCTGATTGGAACTGGCGTTTTGGAAAATGAGAAGCAGAAACCGAGTGAAACAGTGGGTGGCATTTACAAGCAGTTCTTTGGCAAATAGCCAAGTGCCAGCTTGGGTTAACTATGGAAAAGGGTTACTATGGAAAAATTGAACATTTAAAATTGTCTCTAAAAGTCTGTACTTCACCTAACATATCACACAGTCAGTTTTGACATACCGGTACATTAATTCTGAATTCAATTGAATATTTGAAAATAATTAAGTTTCTAGACATAGGTCAAGGAAGCCAATGAACAGAAGACAAAACAAAACACTATCAAACCAGACAAGGTCACAAAAGATTATGAAAAATGTCATAATATATCAGCAGGAAAAAATGACATTCAAACGAACCACTTTTTAGACTCAGCATTACAAAGACAAAAGTAATGAAGAGATTACATTCTGTCAAGACAAATAATCAGCAATCCAGAATGACATTCACATGATAAAAAATGGAAAGACACGAAAAGCAAACAAACATCATTTCACCTGGTACAGATTCCAGTTTCAACAGTTTGTAAATCAATTTCAAAAATCCATATTTAAATTTAACATTACCCAAAAAAGTATATTTAAATTCACAAATGCCTACTTTCACTCCTAACATAGTGACCTAAGTTTTCATCATAGTTTAGGCTTAAGTCTTCCCTCTGAACAAAATTAATTCTTCACGAGTTCCAATTTTTGACAAGATTAAAGACCACAGGCTATAAAGAATGAGTGGATGATGGAAATAGCTATTTATGTGTCAAGTAAACAAAATAAGGCTTTAGCGAACGAATCTAATATTGCAGCCGAGGCTGAAATACTTGATGAGTCCACTAAAGCAATCGTACAAGAGGCTCATCTGAATTCTGTCCCTTCAACTAGCAGTGGTGGTGTTGTGGATTAAAACGACGATGCAATAATGCAAACTTCGTGCTTTCAAATCCACCCCAAGTCATAAAATTTATAAAAAGTTATTATTATCGAATTTATTTCTTAAATTCAAGATTTCTAAATGACATGGTTTACTATGCTTGTTAATAGACAATGAACAATAAAACGCCTAACATATAAAATTGAACTTACACTGGGAGACACTGTAGAGGCATCTAGGAGCCATAGTTGGAACTACGTCCACTTGGGGTTACCATGGCAACTTTACCGGCCTAGTACAATAAAGTGCTACTTTCCGGCGTGTTAGCAGTCCATGAAACAGCCACTTTGCAGAGTGTGTACTAAAAATGTTATTATTCTACGAATATGTCCCTGATAATTTGAATGTAAGGAGAACAAGTAATAGTACATATTCAAATGGGTGTCCCAGCTTAAGAAATGTGGCCATGTCAAGGGGGGAATGTTCCCTGCAAAATGACGACCCAATCAGAACTGCCTTCAAGAAAGCTGAGTATGCTACACTTTAAAAGGGACTTTTGCCTGTAGTGAAAACAGCCTTATAAGTCCATAGTGCCCATAACTCAAAGGCCTATATATGTACAATGGCATACATTATAGGGGACCAATCAGGATGGGAATTTTCATAGACTGACATATTTTATCCCAAAATACTGCATGGACTTTTGGTTTTATAATTATTGAATCTGGTCATAATGCACTCATACCTGGTGTATTGTTCCCTAAGGTTTGCATGATCCAGTTGTCTTCCCACAAACCCTGAGTCTGCAGCCAACACTGTCACATGTTCCCCACCGAGGTCGACGGTGTCTAAGGGCACTGCAGCTGCCGATGAGGTGCCTGCCTGAACTGCAGGAGCACCCGCTACTGGACCAACTGGCTTTGAGAAGAATACCTGGAATATCATAAACACGAGTTTAACATAAGGCAAAATAAACAGTGAATCTGCTTTTAAATTACAATTCCCACCTACGCTCAATATTTAACACATTAAAAATCTAACCTACTTAAAAAAAAAGAAAATTACCTTATTACTAGACCTGGGATTTTAGGCTCTAAAAAAATAGTTTTAGGCACCTAAAATAGGCTTTTAAGACAAGTAAATAGACTTTTAAGAGAGAAAATAGGCATTTAAAATATGCTTTAAAAATGTGTAAATAGATAGAAAATTGACTTTAAAATATTACAATAACAACTTAAACTGCAACATCGTCTTCTTTTTACTGCAAGAAACGTGGTATACCTATTCTTAACAGAATTAACTGCAAAATTAGACATCATGAACTGTATTCACTTAAACAGATGTTCTTTCACTGGTGACTTGACACAGTAGTCCTTCCCCCTTAATCCTCCCCCTAAAAAAATAGTTTTAGGCACCTAAAATAGGCTTTTAAGACAAGTAAATAGACTTTTAAGAGAGAAAATAGGCATTTAAAATATGCTTTAAAAATGTGTAAATAGATAGAAAATTGACTTTAAAATATTACAATAACAACTTAAACTGCAACATCGTCTTCTTTTTACTGCAAGAAACGTGGTATACCTATTCTTAACAGAATTAACTGCAAAATTAGACATCATGAACTGCATTCACTTAAACAGATGTTCTTTCACTGGTGACTTGACAAAGTAGTCCTTCCCCCTTAATCCTCCCCCTCCCTCGTCAGTCAGCATTCCTTTAGCGACAATTGTTTGGAATAACCAAGTTTCTGTGAAAAACCCACCTCTGCTGTTCTGCTTTCCATTGAGAGATGCCCATTATGAGATTGTAAAAATTACAGAAGTTGAATTTTATTTTAAACGTACAAAATAGGCATTTTAGGCACTAAAATAGTAAAATACGGTAGGCATTTTAGGGCACTATAAAACTCTATAAATGTAAGTGATTTATCATGAAACACCCACATATTTAAACATTTTCATGTTATTTCATAAGGAACAAAATAGGCATTTGCCTTAAAATCCCAGGTCTACTTATTACAGTCAACATAATTATACAAGTAGCTTAGGCTACCAGTCCAGAAATATAAAAACTTGTGTACATACATTAAATTTATGTATTTATTTATTTAACCTGGCGGAGCTAAGACCATAAGGCCTTCTCTACCACTCACCCAGGGCAAAAACATGAAATACATAATAATAATAAAAATAAATGTAAAACAAGAAATTATATATCTGAATACAAGAAACGTACAATAAATACACAGACAAAAAATCAAACATAAAATACTTGAATAATATACAATACAAATGACTGAAATAAAT
This sequence comes from Ectobius pallidus, assembly GCA_964059195.1. Taxonomy (NCBI): domain Eukaryota; kingdom Metazoa; phylum Arthropoda; class Insecta; order Blattodea; family Ectobiidae; genus Ectobius; species Ectobius pallidus. The sequence goes on from CAXKWD010000010.1 coordinate 100,490,948, forward strand.
AAACGAAAACAAGATGAAAGACTAAACAAATACATTCTTAGTTATTACAAATAATGTAAATTAGTCATGAATATTACTAAGAATTCTGAAAACTGTTAAAAGTGTATCTGAAGTGCATAAAATAAAAGTATTGTACTAAAATGCAGATGTAATTTGAAAGGAAATTGTACAGCTCAGTAGGAAAAGAAAATAATTGAAATAAACAGTGAATCTGTTTATAGAAACCGTAGTTTTTCAAATATTTCGTTTATAATAATAACCGCCTGTCTGGTCTAGTGGTTAGCTTTGCTCACTACAGATCCAAAGGCTGGGTTTCTTGGTTTTCTGAAGTAGAGTGATCTGGAATGGAATGCACCTGATGCACTCAGTCTTCTAAGGACAACTATGGAGCTGAATAATGGTTTGTCGGGCTTCCTACTGGGTGACTAGGAGGATTCTTTCAGTGTTTTTAGCAACTTGCTCCTCTACTATTTTCTGAGAAAAGTGACAGCACAATATTATGTTGTATATTAGTCTTAGTTATTATCATAGGTACTCCCGAGAGAAATTACGAGCTTATCGATATATTTGTGAGAACAAAATTTGAACAAATTTATCTGATGAAACTCGTAATCTCGAGTAGGATTTATGAAGACTATACCATGAATAAAATGTAACCGATTTAGTAAATAATAATTATTTTCTTACTTTGATGTCAATATTCTGTCAGCCGTAAGACCATGGCATACTACGAGTATTTGAATGAACAGTTCATGAATCGATTCAATGATTCGACCAGAGTAATTAAGGCTTGTCGATATGACGTCCTGTACAGTTCTCTTGTAGTTTTTTTTTATTATTATTTTAGACTTAATAATTCAAGTGCTTTATAGTACTAGGTAGTTGCAATATCTAAAATAGTATATTTTATAAATTATTTTTCTTTATATTACTTACACAATTTTGTATTTTCTTTCTTTCTATTTCTATATAATTGCAAATACATTATAAAAATGAAATGAGTAATAAAACGTATTTCATATATACAGAGGCCCTTCAAAAGTTTCACAGGAAAGGGCCAATATCAAAGTAAAAAGTACATAAATAAATAAATATAAGAATAATATCCTTGTCCGTTATAAATTCAAGTCTCTGTGTTGTTTCTGGAGAGGCCCTGCATTGTATTGATCACACATCAGGGAGTCCCTCCATATCCTAAATCTTATGTGATCCATAATCTGTACACTCTGTACGAAAAGAAGAACAAATAACAAAAGAAGAATAAAACTTAATGCTGAAGCAAAAAAAATAGTATACAATAGGGACCGAACTAACAAACCATGTGATTATTCTGTCTGCATATAAACAATCCCTGCACACTGTAAACTATAAAACAAATAGTGCCATAAAAGTACCAGATGGTAAGTAGCCTATCCTATATCACTATCCTTTAAAGGGTTGAGAGAATAGAGGAATCTTCAGTTAGAAATCATTTGAACGGGATTCTCATTTTCTCTGCATTCTCCTTAACTTGATAAACTGCAGTGTTCATCTGTCTGTGATGTCACAAAAAATAGCATCCAAATGCTAGATGTGACAAAAAAGTAAGGCCAGTCCTCAGATTTGTGATTCAGGGAGTGTTCTGCGCAGGCGCAGTTTTTCACTTTTTTAATTATTTAGATAGGAGAGGACAACAACTGCTGCTATCTGGTGCAGTAAAAACAAGACTTTGCCCGCACTGTTTTGCTTCCTCCTCACTCAGACCAGCTCGATTTTAATTTTTAAACAACTCGCATTTATCTTCATTAAACCGGCGCTGGATTGTTAGGTATAATATTTCCATTTACCTTATCTCTCCTCTTCTTCTGATATATACTTTTTACTGCTGCATTGCAAATTAGGGTTAAGTAATGAAGGGATTCTCGTAAAAATGGCTTATGTCCATATTGAAAAGTTTGATTCATTACAGATTAGGCCTATAGGCATATATGTGTTTTTTTTTTTCATTTTGACTGATTTCTAGTGCTCTGACATTTCAAGGTACGTTAGCCTCCATGGTGCATTGTATATGCTTGATACATTAGGCTATATTTCAATGAGAAGAAACTCAGGGTTTGTATTGCAGTCGAAAATTTGGACGAAATTATTTTTGATAAGATAATGTTCCCCCCCCCCAACCATTTCCCGTTCATGTCATTATAGTGTGCCAGTAATTTAACTTAACGCACTATTTATTACAATATTCCGCCTTTACCCTTAACATTTAATACACAACTTATCTTGAAAATGCATTTCGGCGTATGCTGCGCCATCTTCAGCAGATCTAAGATTATTTGGTGAATGGGTAAAATGTCTGTCCGTCGTGTGCCTGTATGTGCGATAACTTGAACATGCTTTATCAGATTTTCATGAAACTTGGTATACCCACTTATGACGTCCATAGAAAGAATTCTATTGATTTTGGACCAAATCGGTTGACCGTTACAGGAATAAAGAGCAAATAATGCTTTTTAAATAGCAAATCATCACTATAATTTTCTATATAGCCGTATGCCTAACTCATTCACTGAAATAATTTGTTTGCTCACTTCCAGATGAACAAGGAATTTGAAATTTGACAATAGGCCTATAGATTTTAGCCTGTAACCGAAGGAAATGTTCCAAAAAGGTCCGATTTTTAATTTTTCCCTCCGAAAAAGATTCAAAATAGCGGAAGCAGACCTTCTTTGGAGGCTTAGTAGCTAAAAGGTACGTACGATATATAAAAAAAAAAAAAAAAAAAAAAAAAAAAAAAAAAAAAAAAAAAAAAAAAAATTGCACCAGGAGCAACGGATTTTGAGAAATCTACAAGTTTAGTCCTTTGAGTTTATCGTCCTTAGACGAATATCTATGTTGAATATCAAAACTTAAGGGGTTTTTGCCTTCCCGAAATTGAAGGTTAAATAAGCAGCACTTTATATATGGTAAATATATTCACACTTTTGATTTAATTTATGTATAACTATATAATATTTGTATTTTTTTAAAGTACTTTAATTTTCGGGCTTTCTTACTTTCCTTATACTTTAGGGGGATTTTAAGATTTCTTATTTTTTAAACAGGAAAGCAGTTCGCAAGGGCAGATTTGAATGCAGGATTAAATGAAACTGTTAGGCCTATACACAGTATCGCCATTCTTAGGCTATTAATTTAATAAAAAAATTGTATTCTACAGTTAGTTCCAGACAGGAGATAGAATTGTGTTATTATTGTCTGAGAGCACCCATGTGAGAACGACTGAATTTAATATAACCAGCTTTCCATGCACATTTGTTTACGACATAGAGCTCCGCACACATCCGATGCAATCTGCATAGCTGCATTAAAACAAGGAAACTTGCTGTGTTTATAATAAACTAGACTGAATCTGTTTTCTATGTGGAATGGGTACTTCATTTTATTTGCCTGGGTTATTTTTAAACTTCATTTTACAAAAAGGCTCAATATTCTCCTCCCACTTCACTAATAGTCAAAACCAATGAATGGTGTAGGCTTATCTAAAGTACTGAAGTATGTATTTATATTTAAATTGAAATATTATTTGCTCTGTGAACAATATCTAATATATATTAATAGGCCTACATTTAGTTTATGGACAGGTCATGGCGTAATCTCAGTTCACCATAATAAGTGGATGTGGTTCAAAATTGAAACTTACAACATTCCCCCCCCCCCCCCTTACAAATGAGACAAGCAGTCATTCTGACTCTTAACTTTCAATGCAAAATTTCGCCAAAATAACTTCATAATTATTGTTATCACATGGTCTTAAATCTCTCGGCCTAAAATAATTTTATGGTCCCGGCAGTTTACTTATTGATATTCACGAAAAAAGTTAACTGTATAAACTTACGGAACAACGGACGAGAGTACTCCCAAAGAAATTACGAAAACGGATTGTTTTCTAGCACGGCTTCACGAACACCGATAGGTAAGTGACGAACAAGGGGTGATAAAGAATCTCCAAAAGGAAATAACCCACTTGTGAAGACGATATCCAGACAGCAACAGCGGTTTAAATTATTTCACTGCGGTCTCACAGACCTCATGTCCATGGTTAAGAAAATCTCTCATAATCGTCGGATGTATTGATGACAGATACCATAAAACCAGGCCAGGATTAGAAACCAGTATGCTTAAAATGACGAGTAAACACTTGAACCTAGTGAGATTAAATAAATGAATAAGTGCTTTGTAAGAGTTTTTTGAAATTTTTTTATTTCTATTTTTTATAAAGAGAAAGTGAACCATTAATCATAAGTTTTCTTTTGCAAGATAACTTGAAAAGCAGGCAAGGTTATACAACACTATTTGATGTTCGGTTGTCAGACCAGTACCTTGAAACAATCCTAAATACGAGTTTAACAAAAAGGTAGGCCAAATTTTAGGGAAAGATTCCTTGCATATAGAGGGTGACATTATGTTAAATGAATATGGGTCCAAAAATGCTTTATTTCCTTCTTAGAGACCTTTCTGTACACCTGCACCACCTAGCAGAATAGGCAACTCGAAAACAGGACTGTGGAAAACTGAAAATCACATGAAATGGGACTCAAAAACAGAACTTTGGGTAATAGAATATCAAATGAAATGTTCAAAATGTCCTCCGTCGCATGGACTCTTTGATACGCTGATGTATTCCTGGAGTACCTCGTATTATCTGGCAGCCTCGCAGGATACGAGCACAGAGACTCTACATCTTGCATACAAAAGTGTTTTTAAATGCCCCCACAAATAAAAATCTAGTGGATTCAGGTCAGGCGATCGTGGAGCTCAAGGAGTTAGTCACCTCTTCCTACCCATTTATCGCGGAAGCATCTGTTCAGAAACTGACAAACAGAGATGCTGAAATGAGCAGCTCATCTCACACCGTGCCAGCAGAGCTGTAGACAAAGTGGCTCTAATCAGGAAATAAGGCATTTTCGGACCCTGTTCATGTAACATATTTTCACCCTCTATATGCAAGGAATATTTCTTCAAACTTTTGGCCTACCTTTCTGTTACACCCTGTAGGTTAAGTTACCCTAAAGCTAGAATCAAATATGCCAAAGTGGAAACCCAATGCCTGTGCCTCCTGTATGCGCTTAGAACCCAATAAGCTTAAAAGAACATGTAAGCACTTTGGCACAGCGTTATGTACGAGGCAAGAGGGGAAAATATGTGAACACCAGAAGAGATAGAAGAGAGAGGACAGTTTAAGGAAGAAAGCAGAACCTTGAGAAAAAGAGATAAAGAAATGAAATCTCGCGTTAAAATGCCATAAAAGCTACACCACATGGAAACGCCGTTATATATATATAGAAGGTTATTAGAAGTTTTTCAGCATCTCATAAAACTCGCATATGCACGGCTCTGAGAGATATCAGTCTAATATCTGATTCCGATGTTATATTTATGCCCATCATAACTGCCGTAACTACTGGGGGTCTTATTTTTATAAACCAACTATCACATATGCTGTGCCAGTTCTTTACAACTTTCTGATACAAAACATCTGCTTTTGAAACAGTCTTTTTTAAGATGACAGTAAAATGCAGTAATTAAATTTACCCAGCCATTGAACTTGATACAGAAAAAACTATCTTTTTATTTATTTATTTATTTCCAAACATCGTAAGCATGTAGGCTTATACTCCTCCTTTTATGCTACAATTGAGTATTGACGAAGTAATAGACGTACTTCAACTCAGGCTGTAATGTTGTTATTAATATACTATTGCACTTCTCACGAAATAAACAAATCTACGATTTTTTTGTGCTTAAAGTAGATTTTATTAATATTTAAGAAGTGACTGATTGGTGAAATGTTAAGATACCTAGAAACTTTGGTATTACTATAAATTAATTTTACTCGTGAAAATATATAAATAAATCTGCAAATCATTACGTTATTTTACGTTTAATCAAAACAGCATTTATTAATTTGCTAACTGAGGATCAGGGAAATAGAAATCCTAAAATCTGTGGAAAAATTAGATATTACCTTTGTACTAGTTCCTCATGGTTCCATACTAGGCCGTATCTTGTTTCTTGTTTGTATTTAATACTTGTCTTTCATTACGATGGCCCTGGGGTTGACTCAGCCTCTAACAGAAATGAGTACCAGGAGCAATTCTGGGGGTAAAGGCGGCCTGTGCGTAAGGCTGACAACCTTACCACCTTCATGTGCCGATGTCTAAAAATCTGGGAGCCTCAAACTCCCGGAACCCTTTTTTTTTTACTTGTCTTTCATTAAAGGATCAATTTTTGACTATGTGCTGACAGTACCACGGTTATTGTTAAACTTAAGAATTTAATGTAGTGACTGTTTATTTTCCCTAAAATAGCATGAACTGTTATACTGAATTCGGATTTTGAAGTAACAATATTAAGTTACAAACTGAGGGATTAAGAAAAAGTTGAATATCTAGAAACTGTCACAAAATTATATATGGGTTATTCGACAAACAAAAGACTTTTCTCATACGAAAACTTACACGATTAACGTAAATATGCACATTCTAGTCTTCAGAAAGATAAAGTCGACAGCCAGTGCATTAACCGCGGCAACCAAGATAAACTTATTATGACTTATAGCTTTTCCATTGTAGAAATGTTTTCAACTAATGCAAACGGAATAAGTTTATATGTCACATATTTAAAAATTATAACTTTTAGAATAAAAAACAACCAACTAAAGAATAGCTCATGTCAAATGAGCAGCACAGAGCATATAAACTTTACATCAGAATTTTGTTTGAAAACTGGATGTTTACTTCAGAATTTTGTTTGAGAACTGAATGTATTTTCTCTGTTTTCTCGAGAGAAGTTCTCGTATAGAGCGAGATGTCAGAGACGATAGCGTCGCGGACTAGCATTCGGGAGGTCACAGGTTTATACCCAATGGTCGGACCAATTTGATCTGCTTTTTTCATAGCTTCCCCAGTCGCAAAGGCAAAACCTGATTGAATATTCATCTCCGTTATTTATCACCTAATGTTGTAATGATTAAAACTGAATATCAGCTGAATTAACATAAGATGCAACTCCACAACAATAGAAACAGATGCAAAATTAACGTAAGATACAATTCTATAACAAAAGAAACATGAGTGGTTACAATGGTCTGCCAGTATACCCAAATGTATTAAATACGTGATGAGACCATATAATATATTATACAGTGAGTCCCACGCAAGAGTTGGCCAATGACGCGGGTTTCTGCGTCGCGGCTGGCTCTGCTCCAACTCCCGAGCGATCGGGTGAAATATCTACGCAAATAATACCGTGGTCGTTGTAATGATTCAGGTTATCACATTTATAGTTAAAATTACAATGAAAATAACCACGTACCTCATCACAAGAGATGATGGAAATGTTCTCCTCTTGCATCCAGACAATACTGGCACCTTTTTAGGAAATTTTCTTTCACGCGCGTAAGTTGAGCTTCCGAGACAGAGTTACTTTTCTCTTGTGATAGGCCAATGTGATATTGTCATCAAATTCTTCCAACAGTATGTAAATATTATTTATGGGGACACTTGAAAAATAAAGTGTATAGGTCAATTTCCCATACACAAGAAGAACTTAAAAGACGATATCAAAAGAGAAATTAACTCTATCTCGGAAGCTGAACTTACGCGCGTGAAAGTATAATCCCTAAAAAAAGGTGTCAGTGTTGTGATTATGCAAGAGGAGAACATTTCTAACATCTCTTGTGATGAGGTACGTGGTTATTTTCGTTGTAATTTTAACTGTAAATGTGAGAACCTGAATCATTACACCAAAAGCGGCATTATTTGCGTAGATATTTCACCCGATCGCTCGGGAGTTGGAGCTGTGCCAGCCGCGACGCAGAAACCCGCGTCATCGGCCAACTCTTGCGTGGGACTCACTGTATAATATAAACTGAAATTAAAGGAAAGTTCCCATGGATTGAGATATTTCCTCAATCCCATAATAATGGTTTGATACAGTTTTTATTTTACAAATTCCAAAAACACTGACGTTGTAGTAAAAATTTCAAGAAAAAAACAAATATTTTAAAGAAACTGATTCCGAAATTAAATCATTTGAATATAATCTTGCTAACAACGACTTATCCAATGATTTTTAGAAAACTCAATCAATTGCAGGCTACCGGAGGTATAAATTTACTTTTATAAAGGTATACTTATAAATTACGACACTAAATATCACAAAAAGGAAAATATCTCTTGCAACTTCACTTGTATAAAACCTCTTTGTCATGGATCTTAGCACGATAAGAAAGTAGTATGGGAGCAGTGGATCTAGTTTTATTTTTGTATACAGAATTGGTCAACCTAAGACCATGTACACTCGCGGAGAAGTTCTCCTTTAAAAATTGGATTGGGATGTGAAGACTCTAGGGAGCGATTGAACTTACCTCATCGTCTGCAGTGGGCGAGGAAGGGTCTGGACTGGGAGCCACAGTGGATGACGGGTAACTTCGTGACCACTGTCTGCTTCTGGAAGTTGGCCTCGGCCGATGGCGTGTCAGCGTCTGCAACAATCAACAGAAATAGGTGTTCAGATACTGATAATTAATTATGAGTAGGGCAAGGCATTTGATGATTTTGCATCTTTTTTATATGAAGGTTAAAAGATAGCTCCAATGTATATAAATGTATATCATTAAATAGTTAATTAAATAAGGGCAATTTGTTTTTGCATTATTTTGCTTTATTTTGCATATTTCGTCATTTTTCAAGAGATAGGTCATTTTTTGGCAATTTTTAGGTCATTTTCGGCATTTTTAGGTCATTTTCAGCATTGTATGTCATTTTTGGCATTTTAGGTAATTTTCGGCATTTTAGCAATAAATATTTTTTTCTTTCTTTTAAAATGGCACATATTTGCTAGGGGAAATTTGATGGGCATGCCAGTTCAGAAAGAATTTATTTTTCGCTAAGGGTGTCCAAGTACTGTAGTATAAATTTACTGATTTCTTTAGTAACAAAATAAGTGTGTTTTATATTGTAAATTCATATATAAAGCATCGTCATAAACTGTATTTAGCAATTCATTACTTAAGAAAAAACTAATTATAAGTAATAATGGTAAATTTATTGGTCATTATTTTAAGATTTCGGGTCATTTTTTCACTATTTTTAGGTCATAAATGCATTTTTTATTTTGTATTTTTTCACTATTTTATGGTCATTAAATGCCTTGCCCGAATTATGAGATTCCGACACTAGGGATGTAACGATATTACCAGTGTCAGTAAATACTGATACTTTAATATCAATATTCGATACTTCAGGACACTCTCTTCCGATTCCATATCAATAGGGTTCGGGTGTTTAGGACATATTATATTTTTATCCTGATCTCCATTCTCGCCGCAAACACAAATTAAACACGAATTGTAGGCCTACGTTAGTTATTTTGCATATAAAGTAATATTTTGGTCATATTTGTGGTCTTGGTCATATTTTGGCCATATTTGTAATTTAACGTCATGTTTCAGTTATAAATTCGGAAAAAGAGCACAATTATACAGTGTATGTACTACATGATCGAGTTAAATTTGAAATTTATTTAATTAATTTAATGTTCACGCTCAATTAATAGGTAATTTAAAATTTTAATTTATGAAATTGTTAATATTTTATAGAGACACGTAAGGTCTACAGAATATTAGGAGTATTTGAAGCTGATTAAGCGAACAAACAGGATAATAGTATATTGCGATACAAGTGCCGTAAGGCACGTTTACGGGTCGAGGAAACAGATTGAAAACCCGAGGCGCAGCCGAGGGTTTTTAAGTTTTCGAGACCCGTAAATGCCTTTACGGCCCGTGTGTTGCATGCTATTTTTTGCACGATGATTATTTATATCAATTTAATTATATTAATTGTGATATTACCTGAAAATATTATGTAAATACATTCTTGAAAATAGATGTTTATTTCAGAAAGTGATTCGCATGTGTCTGTTGTTATGGGAACCGAATATTTGTCCTGGGGGCCGTGCCCATAAAGGCTTGTATTATGAAGTGTATCGTAATGAATTATGACGTAGCGCTTGGACCGTAAGTAATTTAACCTCATCGTAACCGCCCTTAGCAACAAGACTGTGTGGGAATGTCAACTTACGACCCATGTAAACAACGTTCGTAAGTACCACTTACTAGCTAAGGAGTGCAAAAAATTCTTTAAGAACAGAAGTTCAATACAAGTAAAAGGACAAATCACCAAAATTGATAAAAAGTTATCTGACTGAATTCGTGTGATGTAAGAATTCAGTGCCTTTAAACGTGTTCAATTTTAAAATTAATTTTTTGAAAATACGTTATTTAATTAGGTCATATTTAGAGTTTTTGGGTCATATTCGGTCATTTTTAAAGGCATATTTGCAGTCATATTTTCCACTTTCTTAGGTATTAAAACATCCGAACCCTACATATCAATATAACGATTCTCTTCTGATATTTTTAGTAACAAAAAGAAATCCCTGGACAGATTAATTAATCTAACAGTGTCTCTGATGGCTGTATTATACTTGATCAGACTTAATTGGTGACAATGTACTATGTGAAAGGTAGGACAAGTCAACATGTTTATTTTCCATCAAGAGGTAACACATGATATTATAACATAGATTTTCGATCAGCTTTAATCACGTACACCAGGCATGCCAAACTCAACTTTCACTGAGGGCCAACTCGACTTGATAATTTGAAGTCTAAGGGTCGCATCCTGGAATGAAAATACGGTATAAGCTTTGTTCTTATAAAATTTAATCGTGTTTTTATATTCTGTAAAAAGCAACCATAAAACTTTTAAATTTTAATACACCATACAATAAAATATTATTATTCTTGCCATTTGATGCTATGTGAATTGCAATCAACACACTTTAAAAACAGTGCATACATAATGTATGGATAACCTAAATTACAGAACTTTAATGTAAATTTGCTTATAAATTTAATTATCAATTAATTATCAATTAATAATTGTGTTATGTTGGAAGCATACTGACTGGAGTCAGAAGCAATGCGTAAATCTTGAAAATCCTGGTACGTGGAAAACTGAATTAAACTGCTACTTACCAGTTGCCCTTCCCAAGGCTTGAGTTTTATTATCATACGATAAAGTTACAAACTGAAACTTTAACCTGAAACCTGTATTTTACATTTAAGCGCTTTAAATGCACTGCAATATCTGCCATGAATGTCAAATCTTCAAGCCAGTTACTATCTCACATAGCTTATCATATGATTCGCCTTTCATTTCTAAGAAAACTTAAATTTCTTCGCGAAGGGTCAAAATTTTTTTAAAACTTGATGGCAAGAAACCAGGAACTTCCTTATAGCATGGCAAGCCCTCAAATTCACTACCTGTATCACTAATCAAAGTAGGAAACTGAAGTTGATCTAGTCCCCTGGAACAAATAAAATCCATTGTTTTCTTTGCGAAATTTAAAATTAGGTCCATTTTTATTATTTTAAGGATAATGTTTCCTGGATACAGATCTACCAGTAATTTATGGGACACTTGTCTTCTGTACTGATAGAAAATCAGGTTTTAGCAAACTTTATTTTACATTAGATTTTTTGGTGGAAGTATTTATGCATTTTTACCTAAAGCTTTAGGAGGCCACATTTCGCAGGTGATGGGGGCACCTGATGTACACATAGGTTGCGTATGTGTTGTCGGCATATAACTTTTCCTTGCAATTGCGCATTTTCTATTTGTAAGTACAAAATGCAAAACGGAACGTAAATGTATTTTGTGTATTATAATTTATTATTATTATATCATCATTATTATTATTATTATTATTATTATTATTATTATTATTATGGTCACCATATGTTCACATTTAAAGAAGCTCTTTTTTACCATGGAAAATCTACACATTCTCCCGTTGATTTATGCAGGTTTCTCGGATAACGAAAATGAATATGCGTTACTACAGTTGCCTTAGTGACTAAGTTCACTCCAGGAACTTCATTTGTATTAACATACAAACTCTTGATGATAATTTTTGGAAATGAATATAAAGAATACCAAATTAGTTGTTTAAGGGGGCAAAGAAACTGGAAACAAAACACCTCTCAAAAGTGAGCATATTGCAAAAGGGAATGAAACTAAGGCGCAATGCACATTTTTGCAATATTCATGAAGACGGTGAAGATTACACAAGTTGGCCATGAAAATTCAATGTCTGTAAATCTCGGTAACTCGCGATGCTTTAGTGGCTGGAGTAATGCTGGGTTTTATTTCTTGAACTGTTGCGAGGAAGAGCAGATCAAACGCTTTGCAAAACGTAAACTAGAAGTGAAGACGATGCAAATGTGAGCAAGGAGAGAAATCCTTTATCTCCTTTCAACTTCCCCATGTTCAAACCTGTTTAAAATTCCTATTGCTTGGTTTATACTTGGCTGGATTGGAACACGTTTGCGTTTCTTTAACAAGGAGAAACCATCACTTCAACGTTCAACTTCATGACGATAAGCAGTTGGAAAATAGAGAAATGGGAAGAGTTATGTGCAATTAATTTATTAATCTCCGACTGGAAAAAACCTACTTTACAATAAGTATTTAGGGCTATATTTATGGTTAGGGCTACTAAAAATTGAGCGATAAAATGTTCTTTTAAAATATACTTATTTACTTACCCACTCAATGGTAACAGACATTTTCTAAGCAAAATAAAGAAATATTATCTATTTTACGGAACCCGGAGGTTCATTGCCGCACTTATATGAGCCCGCCATTCAACCCTATTCTGTGTTAACTCCATTCAACCATCCCTCGCAAATCCTACTTCTCTTAAATCCATCCTAATATTGTCCTCCCACCTACGTCTAGGACTTGCAGGTGGTCTCATTCCCAGTTAATATCTTTTAGATCTGTCTTTCTTCCCCTAGCGTGCAGTATGTCCACCCCATTTCATTTTCCTTGATTTAATTACCTTTACTATATTCGATGAAGAATACATGTTATGAAGCTCGTCATTATCCAGTTTTCTCCAGTCCCCGTTTTCATCTCTCTTATGGTTCGAATATTTTCCTAGGCACCCTACTTTGTAATACTAATCTTATAACTTATAACTAGGGACCGGATTTTTAGGTTTTTAAAAACACTGTTTTAGGTTTTCCATTAGGTGAAATAGTTTTTTTTAGGTTTTTGTCCAAAATATCGTTTTTGGGTAGAATAATTGGTTTAATGAATTTGAATGTGCTACATAGGATTCAATGCATAATACTTAAATATCTTTCAAGATTCTCAACTGTGAAGTTCTTCCTGTTATCTCTTAGAATACATTTGAAGGCAGAAAATGTCCTTTCAACCTCACATGACGTCAACAATGGTTGTTCGTACGAATATTTTAAAAGGAATACGCCGGTACTCTTACACTTCCTCTCTTGATACTGTCATCCTAGACGACATTGGGTTGAACGAAACGCTGCTGGTGGTATTAATTTCAACCCGACAAAAATTGTCTCTCCGCAAAATATCGATTTATCAACTGACAAACAAAAAAGACAGAAAAGTAGCCTAAATTAGATATTTTAGGTTTTATATCCCGTTTAGGTACATTTAGGTTTTTATACCCCATTTAGGTGCCACAGAATTAATGTGGGTGAATCCTATGGACATGATTCGACAAAGTGTATGATCGCTTTTTGTTTTGGAAGTAAGGAAAAAAATAGGTAAAAACCAAAGAATCCGGTCCCTACTTATAACCTATGAAAGACAAAATAAAAAAATGCTTGATTATAACAGTTTTTTTTTTAATCTGTATTTGAATGAGTGCATTGTCAAAATGCAGTTTCTATTCATGCTTTTGCTTTTCGAATTCTGGACAAATGAAAAGAAATATTTTACAGTCTACAGAAAGTCATCACACTCACAATAAAATTATAGATATTACCTTTTACTTGTATATGGAATCTTTCTGTCAAACTTTCAGTATCCTGAGATAAACTGTGTGAGAACGTGAGTAGGTTTCAGTAATTTTTCATATGGTCCGAGATAGTTAGGAAGTCAAGTTGTAGAACCACATATATATAACTGCCACTGATCAGTCCAACTGTTGACAATATTTTTTTGTAATTTCATCATTTCTGATATATGAAGTAGTAAATTTTTAAGAGGACATTACTTGTAAAAGAGAAGCTCCTGTAGAATATGGACAACATTACTTTTATCATCAGGAGAGTTTTTAAAATTAAGTTTGGAAATATGTTACAAGAAAAAAAAGTTACTGATTTTTTTCCTTCTTGGATAATTTTCGGAACACTAACTTAGTGTACACTGAAATCTCATTTTCGTCAAACTGAAGCGGAAAAGTGTCGGAAGAACTGAAACAATAGGTTTGTTCGCAAAGCAGTCAGAAACCAGGAACAAATCGTTCACGCATGCGCTCTTTCTCCACACGCATTCGCAAAGCGAGAATCCGTGATTCTGATTTCAATCTTCTGTTCGCAAAGCTCTCACGGACAGTTTCTGTACTATAAGAAAAATTTGCAGGCTCTACCATGAATTGTTATCAGAGACATGCGCAGTAACCTATTTTCACGCGCCTGACTCCTCCCTCCAAATCCTTGCTCCAGATTTATAAGCATAGGCTACTTATTTGTATGAATAATGGAAGATAATTAAAAGTTTCCCAAAATATAGTTTATATTGCCGATGTATATTGCATGTATAACATGTTAAAGGGAAATATATTTGTTATTTGCATATCATATCGATTAAACGCAGAAACTATCGATTCCAAATTCTTCTAACCGTTCGCAAAGTGCAAATCACGGGTAAGTTACTGACTGGACATGCGCAGTACAACCAATTCTCAAGAAGTCACGGATTTGCTTTGCGAACAAACCTATTAGCTTAACAGTTTAATACATCTGCTAAATTCTGTGAATTGGAAATTAATTTGTAAACAATTGAACGCATTTTGATGCTGACTGTGGTACAGGTCGGAGCCTTGCTACAATTCATGGTATAAATCCTAACGCATCAGAGTTGTAGAGAAGAAACAGCGTAGCAATAAGTGGAGTGTCCGCTCGTCGAATCTACGCCCTTGCTTGTGAAAACAAAGCTGCTATTATCGCCTAAAAATAAAGGCTGTAAGCAGTATTGCTTATTTTCTACATTTATTTATTTGTTCATATTTAAGTTATTTATTTCTGTCGAGTCCTAACATTGCAGAAGATAAATTATGCAAAAATTGCACTAAAAGTGTGGAATTCAAAAAATTAAAATACGCATTTCAGTAAGTAAATGTAAAATTCATAATTCGAACGAATAGTTCTTCGTTTAATTTTATGTCATAGCCAGAGAGCAAAGCTAGAGTTGTGTATAAAAATACATCAAAATCCTGTTCACAATCTGGTGAGAATGTTGCCTTCACCTCTGACAATTCAAGTGAAGCTTATGGGAGTACTACTGTGGTTCGGAGTCCCCATTAAGCTGTGATCTCTGATACTGTACTAACAGCTTTAGTAGTCATCAACACACAATGGTGAGATATTCTCCATCCTCTAGCGGTTCAGTTACCCGCCACCCGCAAGATAATTAGTAAAAGAGCTCATATTTCGCTATGTAAGTGTGACGAAACAAGCAAGCCCAGGCCTAGAAATTAGAGGAAGCATTATAACAGTGTTGAAGGCTGTGATATTTTAATGTTCTTTGGGAACCGACTGCTTTTGAAACATTTCTGCCGGTTATGAATTTCGTTGCAAAAAGCAACACCGAAGTAGGACCTTCTCTTTTCAAATCAGGAATAGATTAAATCCCACAGTACTAAAACCAAAGCATTGTAAAACAGATGTAAATATTCATCAAAAATATATAAACTGAGTGCTAAAATCACCTTTTAGAGAGAAGATGAGGGAAGTTTAATGAGAGGATGTTGATTCACCTGCTTTGAACCAAACGCATACACAATGCTTTTACATTTACTATGTAACATTAATCTTCATAAAAGAAAGGGGGAACAGCACTAATGGTCATTCAGAAGGAGCTTTATCCGAACCCACAGGTAATTTAAACAAGGGAGGAAACACCGTTGCCCACTTCAAACGTATTAAAGCACACCCGTAATTTAGTTTACGCTTGTATATAAAAAGGTGTTTATTTTAAATAGGAATTTCATCATCATACTTATACTCCTTTTAATCAAAACCAAACATTCCGTAACAAAACTTGTAAAATTTTGAACTCTGAATATTTGCTAAGAACGGTAAGCACAAAGAGTTGCATTTTCAATATATAGATAGTATTGTAATATTGTTATATTATTTCGAATGTTATGGATGAATGGGTTCATTGTGCTTTAACATTTTCTGTTTCTTGCTTATTTGTTGTTTTTTATTTTTTTATTCAGAAGCATAGGCGTAACCAGGCCGACCATATGGGGGGGTTATAACATCCGCGGGGTCTGGGGGGTATGGAATACACCCCGGGGGGGGGGGTACGGGGGTCCTCCCCCGGAAAATTTTAAAAATTAGGACGCAAAATAACGAGTTTTAAGCTTCCGGGGGTCCTCCCCCGGAAATTTTTTAAAATTAAGACGCAAAATAACAAGTTTTAAGCTTCCGGGGGTCCTCCCCCGGAAAATTAAAAAAAATGAAGACGCAAAATAACGAGTTTTAAGCTTCTGGGGGTCCCCCCCCCCCGGAAAATTTTAAAAATTAAGACGCAAAATAACGAGTTTTAAGCTTCCCACGCTTTATACTTGTATTAAGTAATTTATGGGCAGACTTAAAAAATTATACAATTTTCCTTTTTTAATCAATGGGGGGGGGGGTTCAAACCCCCAAACCCCCCCTCGGTACGCCTATGTTCAGAAGATATGGTAATATTCAGGGTTTATTATACGTTTTCTGTATTAGTCATTCAACAATACATAAGAAATAATAAACATACAACAGTAACATGTAAAATAAAATTATACTGCTATGGACAGAGTAAAAATATTCTTTAACAGAATAAAAGGGATTATCTAGTAGCCATTTATGAATAATCTTTTTAAATTAATTAAAACCATTAATGTGGCATTGCTGGGGCAATTTATTAAACGTAGAAACACGTAAAATGTAAAATAAATAAAATTGAAAAGCGTAAAAGATATAAAATGTAAAATAAATAAAATGTGATATAAATGACATGTAAAATAAATAAAATGAAAGCGGAATTTCTGAGGGAATGTTTTACAGCTCCTATATGCTGCACATTACTTTTATAAAGTATTAGGTTCCATCTCCTAACTCCTCGGTAGGTCTTTCAAGTCAGCACATTTTTTACTGCTAACCCTTTAACTAATAACATTATTACCATTCCCTCCACAAACTACATTACTGCATCACGCCAAGTACTTTGTGTATTTTTGAGAGAAATAATTCTATTTTCAGCTTCGCTAGGAACGGCGGAAAGAAAAAAGCAGTAAAAAGAATTCATAAAACTTGCTAGTGCCTCTCTCGTCCTTTCTTCTTTGCTTGCATTGGTGACCTCCATTTTTAGACGTGGGAAATATTTTAAAGGCTTACCCTATAACGTTAATAGTTTTTTTATTGCCTCAGTAACGACTTTTCTTAATCATTTTAAACGAAGTCAAAATGTATATAGCGCTAAGTAACTTTCTTATTTCCTTCCATTGCCGCTTCATGCTGATATACTAGACGATATCTCTACGCTGTAACCATAGGCGTACCGAGGGGGGGGGGGGTTTGGGGGTTTGAACCACCCCCCCCCATTGATTAAAAAAAGGAAAATTGTATAATTTTTTTAAGTCTGCCCATAAATTACTTAATACAAGTAGGCTATAAAGCTTGGGAAGCTTAAAACTCGTTATTTTGCGTCTTAATTTTTAAAATTTCACAAATTTGAGAGAGTATTTCAAGGTTTCAACATAAAATTAGCACCACAGAACAAATTTAATCTCAGGAATCTACTAAATCACCCACTAAGAAATAGCTCCCCGGAAGTCAAACGATCAGGCATTTATCAGATAGATTGTCAAGACTGTCATAAAGTTTACATAGGCCAAACTATGAGAAATTTAGAAACAAGAATGAAGGAACATTTAAGGAATGTCAGACTATTGCATACGGAAAACTCGGCCCCAGCATATCACGCTTATACTTATGATCATCATATTAAGGAGGACATCAAATTATTGAAACATGTTAAACAACCGTTGGAATTAAGAGCTTGGGAAAGGATCTTCATCATAAGAAATGGAGAGAGGGTCATGAACTTTGAGATCCCTACGGTGGACGAGATGTTTAGTTTAACCTTGAGGAGGACAGGTGGCAGCACGACGTCGACTACAGATCCATATCAACCTAGTGCCAGTCAACCATCAGCTGAGGATGAGGGAGCTTCTTCCCTGGAAACCGGTTCTACATAAATAATGTAAGTGGAGCAAAAAGTGTTTTTAATGTTTGACTAATTTTAATTTTAACTATAAACTAATTGCTGTCTTTAAAAGTGGTTATTACGGAAGACACTGACATTATGCGGGTTGTTAAACATTGTGCTCAGAATCAGACATAATTTATAATTTATTTTATATGTGGGCTAAGAGGGATGGTTTATAAGTAGGGGCGGATTTCTATGACATGCCATATTTTTCCCCTTTGCTTTATTTCAGGTTTCCGACTAATTTAAACCCGATTCCAAGCATCCTGATGAAAATGGAACGACTTTTATTGTGCATATAACTGCGTATTTAGGAAATTTTCAACTATGCATATTTAGGTCATATTTTTGGCATATTTGTGTGCATATTAAAGAAATTTTGAAGTTTCATATAATATTTTGTAAATTTTGCATTATAATGATACTTTTTGAGAATTTACAGATATTTTAAATAATAATTCTATATTTTAATAAAATGTATTGTAATGAAACTTAAAAGAAATATACAAAATATGTATATGGTAAAGTCATATTTTGAATTTTATTGGTCATATTTTAATGGTTTTTAAATCATAAATGTATGCATATATCCTATTTTTTAAGTCATAGAAATCCGCCCCCTAGTTATAAGTCATGGCAACTCTTCAATTTTTTGAAAATGTGGGGTAATTTTGAAATTTTAAAATATACAAATGAAAGGGCAGGGTATGGAATGTATGTATGATGCAAATTATTGGTAAGAGATGTAGGATAGAGCAGGAACATACACCTATAAACATGCATACACGACGGCATCGTGCCACACACATGTCGTGAAATGAAAGGAACTACATAGAATGTACTACTTATTGTACATTATACGATGCTTCTACAAAAATGTATTGATAAATGTCGGTCTCCAACAACTTAACTGTTTGAAG
Source organism: Ectobius pallidus (assembly GCA_964059195.1). Lineage (NCBI taxonomy): Eukaryota > Metazoa > Arthropoda > Insecta > Blattodea > Ectobiidae > Ectobius > Ectobius pallidus. The sequence goes on from CAXKWD010000010.1 coordinate 100,510,272, forward strand.
CAAAGGCGGCTAGCACCATGTTCGTCAATTAAAAGGCGAGAATAATTTGAGTAGCTGATCTTAATTATTAAATAATCTCTACACAATAGAATAATTAATACGCGAATAATTCAAGTATGTTTGTAAAGTCTACAGGGTATCCAACCAATTTAATATAATCAGATTTAAATGTATTTCAAAAGATTAAATTTATAAGATAATAAGTTTACTTGGATTCAATAACAATTACAGTGCACGCAGAGCTTACTGTGATCACTTCGGGACGCAACTAATCTGATAATATTAACCGACTGATAACAATAATCGGAAGAATTAATTGAAGATTTTTTATTCGTAGACTACATAAGATAATGCACTATAAAACAGAACTAAAGGCTATTTATTCGTTCATATAAGGTAATACGTAACTGTGAATCACTGAACCACTTATAATACAGTATTAGACAGCAAGCAACTACTTTTGCAATCAATAAAAAGTTTATGTTTGTTTGTTTGTTTATGTTTTCCCTTTGCAGTTCATTAACCAATATTTCCTACTCATGGTGTTTTTAGTAGTTTACTGGTCTGTGGTAAACACCGCTTAGCAAAGTCTGTTCCAGTCTTTTAATTTTACACTAGGCCTAACCATCACTGCAAATAAACATTGTGATCTTCACAAATCAAACCAACAGCTAAACTGAGGGGGAAAACATGTTTATTGCTTAAAAGAGAAAGTTAGGAACTACCACCCCCTCGAACAGGTCTGTGAGCTGGGAACAGTACTTCAAATACAACAAACTACAGTTGAGTTAGAAACAAAACCCTTGAAAACAAAATGTTAAAATGACGTACAGTACTTGGAAATAAAGTCGCAAAAAGGAAATTTGATAACATAAATCGAATCTCTGATCACAATAAACAGAAATTTTCCCATGTATCAGTAATAATTCGTACGGGAGTTCATAAAAGTGACAACATTACCCGAATGATAATAAAATTACGATTATATTAAGCGGCGTTCACTGTATAAACCCTTCAAATGCGAAAACGAGACAAAAACATTAGGAATATAGTATATTTAAACCCTTTACTGCAGAAAGTCATTATGTTACGAGACATATTCATTGTTCTAATTTTGATTGGTGATTTGAAGTACACTGATTACTACATTTTCTTTATTATTACTCATTTTAAAAAGTCCTAGTTCGAGAAGGCACCATTTAATTAACTCTGGAGTTAGACAAAAGCTTTTATAATGGTGTGCATATCATCGAATGAAAACTCAAGTAAGGCGACTACGTTTAAAAAGTCATAAACAGAACTGGCCGGGCACTTGAGGGTTGAACAAGAAGACGAAAGTTGTTCTTAAGATGAAAGCCTGCTAAATTAGGGCTGGCGCCTTTTCTGGAGGGTATGAAATGCACGGTTCATTGACCGCAGATGGCGCTGCTACGGACTTCATTGTTTTCCTAATGTGCTCGGGGGAAGGGGATATCATTGTCTTGAAAAAGCTCTTTTCCTTTCACTACTCTTCCAAGTTTTGTTGTTCTTATTGTCTGTTATATTGGAATAAATAATTTTAAAATTTCATCTTCGTTGAAAATGTACACAAGTTGATGGCGTAAACTGTACTGTTATTTCTAGCTTCAAAAACGATAAGAAAGAAAGTTACTTGTTAAGTAAATTGTGATTACTACTCCGTAGCTTAGGCATTATAGGCAGAAGAAGTATTGGGTTTGACCCCAAAATTTGATCTCAAGTTTTTAACATAAATACACGTGTTGAGGTACCTTGAATCCAAAAATACTATTTTCAGAAATAGGCCTATGTCTGTGTGTGTCTGTAAACAGCCTAGCTCCAGAAAAACAAAATTTTGTATTTGGGTTGGGTACCTTCTAGAGATGTCACACGAAGATTAGCCACTTTTCATGAAGGAAATTCCGTTTTTCGCGATTTTCTCGAAAACAGCTCTAACGATTTTGTTTAAATTTGTACCTCATATCTGTGCCTTGGTTCTAAAAGGGCCAATGTCAATTTCTTGCAGAAATTAGATTCATGCATTATTGATCTCGGCTAGTCTTTATCTTAGGTATACTAGAAGTGCCAATGTCTGATGCTATTAATAGATATAATACAGAAACCTTAGAGGCAAATGTCGGAAGTTCTCAGCAAAAAAAAGGTTACTTCTATAAAGGCTTCACAGTCAGTTATCTGAAAAGCAAGTTTTATGACATTGATCTCTTTAGAGCCACAGATATAACTTATTGTTATAACTGCATAGTGACGAGCTTCATAATGTGTAACTCTTCACCGAATATAAAGGGTAATTAAATTACGGATGAAATGGGCTGGACATGTTGCACGCATGAGGGAAGAAATAAATATCTAAAAAATATTGTCTGGGAGACCCGAAGGGAAAGGACCCCTTGGAAGTCCTAAAAGTAGGTGGGAAGACAATATTAGAATAGATTTAATGGAAGTAGGATTTGCGAGGGTTGGCTGGATGGAACTAGAATAGAATAAGGTTGAATGGCAGGCTCCTGTAAGCGTGGCAATGGATCTCCGAGTTCCGTAAAATAGATAATATTCATTCATGTGTCCGACTTTAGCGTTGTGTAACAAATAGTTGAATAAAAACACTTTCTTTAACGCACTTTATTTACCTTAGTAAACTTCTGGACGGCGGTCCAGAAGTTTATTAAGGTAAATAAAGTGCGTTAAAGAAAGTGTTTTTATTCAAGTATAGATAATATTCCTTTAGCTTGCGTAGGAATTGTCTGCTGCCCTGAAATAATTAAGTATATCACTATAAGTACGGTACTTCTATTCTAAAATAATCGATATGAATTAAATGAAATATGATCGTTTTCCAGACCATTAAGCTGTTTCCTCGCATATCTAAAATGAAATGGCTACTTTTTTCATCTCCTGTGAAGTGTAGTTTTATGAGAAATTCCTTTAATTCAATTAATTTGAAATGTTCTCTAATTAATTTAACGAATACCAAAGAACTGGAGATTTAATAACAGGTGAAAATGCATTACCGGCTATGAAGAGTACTTGCAGTTGTAAATTCAAGAGCCAATATCTGAGGTAAAATATAATTAAAAATCCCAAAGAAAATATTTCACATGTTATTTGAGCTCCTGTTCATTAGAGATTTCGCTACATTGCAGTTTTAATTGAGTTTTTAAATACCTGAACACTAGATTCTATACTAATGCCTGGTTTTTCCAACAGGAAGTTATATACCTACTTCCATGATGGTAATGGAAGAATAAAAAAAATGACGAGAGACAATCATTAATCCAAATACCGAAAAAATTCTTGGCTTTTGAAATATGAGAAACGAAACCTGACTAACGGAACAAAGTAATTGGAAAATTAAAAACAAGGCTTAGCCATTTGTAAATTATATGTGCAAGAAAAGGATAGTCGAAAGTAGTCATTTTTAATAATGTAATAGGACCGATAATGGAAATAATTTGTTTAAGGCTTGTGAAAGGAGATTCTGACAACAAATGCAGATTAAAAATCTGGTTACAAAGGATATACCACAAAAATATTGAGCCATGGGCTCAATCAATGGATAATCCTAAAAATCTGATGTGAAAGTCACATAACTTCCTCTGCCCAAATAAAAGTTAGCAGTATTCACATATCCTTTTACAGAATCGCAAGACACAATTTTACGCTAATTATCCTATAAATACCTCTTATTTCAATGATGCGACTAAAAGCGCAGGCTATATAACAAACTAAAAAAAAAGTGACTGCAGACGTTTATTGAACTTTCCGCCGTAAAGAATAATTTCCAAAATTTATCGAATATTTCCCTCAGATACTTCTTTACTCTATACCTGACCAACAATACATCTTTCTCACTTCACACTCTTATATAGAATAAGAGGCCGTGAAAGAGCGCGTATTCAGTTGTTCATCATGCAAGACAAAATTTCTACAAACAGTGGGTGAACAGTGGGTGGCTTGTAACTACTCCCAGAGAATTTTTTCGAAAAAAAGTTTCAAATAAAAGTTTTAGCTCTCAGTAAAAGAAACACATGTGCAAATTTTAAAGAAAATCGTAAGAGCCGTTTTCGAGAAAATCGCGAAAAACGAAAATTTCTTCATGTAAAGTCCCCTTAAAAATATGACAAATTTGTCGCCAATCTTCGAATCTCATCTTCATAAGGTACCTGACCCAAATACGAAATTTTGTTTTCATACGATTCTCCGTTTCGGAGCTAGCCTGTTCACAAACTTCCACACAGACAGACACACACACAGACATGTTTCCAAAAATAGTATTTTTGGATTCAGGGGGCCTTGAAACGTGTATATATGCTAAAAACTCAACTTCGAATTTTAGGGTCGAAAACAATACTTCCTCTACCTATAGTACCTATGGTACGGGCAGAGGAAGTAAAAATGGAAACTGAGATAGCCAATTGTTTCTATTTTCAATGACCTGTATTGGAATATTGATGAGACATAATTATATCGTATTTGTAAAGCAAGTGAAGGCTGTCGTTTCTGAGGTGCACTTCAATTTTAAAAGAGAGAGGTTCGACCATGTGACTAAAGCGAAAATCGTCACAACACCTAAAAACTTAAGAAATGGGCTGCATTCTACAATGCATCATGTTCATCATATAAGCACATCACTTAAAGATTCCAGTCTTTAAATGGCAGATCTCCATACAGATTCCATCTATTTACAGAAATGGGAAAGACTAGGCTAGTCAAGGAATTTTGCACCTTGTACACATTTTAAAGTGGGATTTTGCACATGTTGTGGAAAACTGACAGATGAACTCGCCTTAAAGATATGACTTAGCTATTTACTCATCAGCGTAGGTCTGCATACACGACTCTTGAGATCTTTCAGTTATTTTCGTAAGTGGCATTTTGGAACGATTCCTTAGATAACTCACTACCGGTACTCAAAAGTTCAGTATCCAATAGGCTATAATAATATTAATAAAACAATAATAATAATAATAATAATGTGTTATTCTGCCCATACGGCCTTATCTTCCACTCTACCAGTATAAATACAAAATACAAAATGCCTTAAAGGAATACCTACAAAAACAAATACAATAGATACCATCATAATACAATAATGTGTAATCAAATTATACTATATATTTTATTATATTGTAATACATATTATTACAAATAATATAATACTATAATACTATAATATACACTTACTGAAACCTAAAATTAAGAAATTAACAAATTTAAGCAACATAGGTTAACTGACATAAAAACATTGTACAATATAAATTAACCTAGGATGTATAACGAGACATTGCTTCTAGTTAGCAGCGAGATACTTGAGTAACTTTGCCCCAAAAATCTTTAGGCTATAGGAATAATTTATTATGGTTTATACTCTATGAAATCGTGCACTGCTGCAGAACTGTGTTGGGACGTATGTGTTTGCCTTATGGTTATGATTTCACATATTTAATGTTCTTGGATAAATCAGTGGCCTATTAATACAGTTTACAAAAACCGATAAAAATTATGGAGTAACTGGTTGTAGGATTTTCCACATGAAGAAAATTGGGTTGTGTTTTATGGTCTTAAGAAGCACAGTTCATATGTTTCCTTCACAAGGACATACGATATATAGGTTATTATAGAGATAGGGAGAGAGAGAGAGAGAGAGAGAGAGGGGGAGAGGGAGGGAGAGGGAAATGAGGAGACAAAGAGCGAGACAGATAGAGAGTCACAGAGTTGGAGGATCAGAGAAGATAGGGAAACTGAAAGAAAGAGAGAGAGAGAGAGAGAGAGAGATGGACATACGGAGGAAGATCACGGGATGGATTGCGGAGTTTCCCTCCTTACTTTAAACAATAAGCTAAGTGACATCAAGCTGACTAGTTATTCTCTCTAGATTTATTTTATTAATATTAGAAGACTTAAACAAGTAGATCTTTCGAGTCCGAAAGTAATGGAATTCACAGAACCTGTTCACAACCGTGGGATTTCAATATATCTGCTCAGAAACTGTAATAAAAGGGTGTTATACTCAAAGCCGTTAAAACAAAACACGAAAGAGAAATGGAGGAAGTAGATGGATATCAAATCACGGCAAGGGATGCAGCTGTAGGAAATCCACAAACCAAAATTTCTCTTCACCAGGAGGTAATTTGATTGTGCTAACTCGTTTGAATTCAAGACGAAGATGACAAGAGAAGGATGAGGAAGAAGAAGAAAGAGAAGAAGTGTAAAGATACGTTTTTCGTTTCAAAGTAGATTGCTAAGTTTCAAGTTTTTCTTTCCTTGCTTCGTGATTTCTCCGTCTCTTTCGTTTCCTGTTGTTCTCAGGCGCTCTTCGCTGTGGACATCTTCACTGTGGAGGAATGCTTAATGGCGAACAGATTTTATTTAACTTCTTTAAAAGATATGTTCCACCTTTAAATGCAATTACGCCATCATTCTAAGTCTTACTGAAGCAAGATGAAAGGAAGTTATGTGTCGTACATTTTCATTCACTTTCAGTTTAAAGATAGAAATACATTTTCTAAGCATTTAAATGTAAACTAATTTGGCTGATAGAGGCGTAACAGCTTCTGAGAATAAAACGATCGTCATCGTCGATTCTACTATACTGTATATATATATTTGTTTTCTGTGAAAAGGAAAAAGTGAATTCAGAGCATTGCGAAAATACCTTTAAATTTGTAAAGCGTTATGTGAAAAGTATACGAATTAAATAAACATGCTTTATCAGTGATACAATTCCACGTCACTTGAAGTGGTCCTAACTAAATTCGTGTCTATAAATAAGTATATAAATATAAAAGTATATAAATATACAAGTATATAAATAAACAAGTTGTTTATAAGTATATAAACAACTAAATTTCAATTTAGTTTAACTGATCAATCTTTACATCTTGCAGAGGTGTTGTTGTTGTTACTATTATTATTATTATTATTATTATTATTATTATTATTATTATGTCAAATAAATTAACGTTGTCATTCACCCCGGGAATGTGCAGACTACACAATGTACTGTATGTGCTATTGATCAATGAGGCTTCCATAGCTGACTTGACAAACTTACAAGTCAGATCTGTTATGTAAGGAATTTCTGTTGGTATAAAATGTTGCTAATTGCTTGTTTATCATTATCATCCCTGTATCATCAGTCATTATAATATTATAATATATAATATTATCAATATTACTATCATCTCTTTATCGTCAATCATATTATTATTATTATTATTATTATTATTAATAATAATATTATCATCATCATATCTTAAGATGCCTACTATTTAAAATTTATAAAAATTGTTTGTATCATCTATAAATAAATAAATAAATAAATGAAATTAAATGAAATTATTATTAAAGTTCATTTAGATTGATTATATAGCTCATTGCTTTTCTTTCGATTTTGACCAATAACATCCCTATAAAAAGTCAATCAATATCAGATCTGATTCACTAAAACTTTACAGATTTTCCTTTATCATCTCATACAAAAGTAACAAATTCTATTCTAATATTCTAATGAGGTAGGAGAGTAGCTAAGTTATTATTTAACTGAAGGAAATCAGACCACGCGAGTAGGCTAAAACCAATTAAATGAAGGACTAACTGGAATGACTGCTGTCCTGTGGAACTTTCAAAATTGTGTGTCCTGACTGTGGGATTAGTAGCTTCTGGCTGTGAATGGAACAAGCATGGTTGTTCTTAATGTTTGCATACAGAATATATATAATATATATTAATATCCTATTAATAATTACAGACACAAATAATATTAAGGCAGAAGTTAAGTCTCGACTAAAATAAGGAAATGCTTGTTTATATGCAGTTCAGAAACTCTTATATTCTCGTCTTCTGTCCAGAAATCTAAAAATAAAGATTTGTAAGACTATTATCCTGCCGGTTGTATTATACGGATGCGAGAAATGGCCGTTAACTGATCGGGAAGAACATAATCTGACAGTGTTCGAAAACAGGGTGCTTAGGAAAATATTTGGGCTTAAGAGAGATGAAAATGGGGACTGGAGAAAACTGTATAACGAGCTGTATGACCTGTACTCTTCACCGGATACGGTAAGGGTAATTAAATCACGGCTGAAATGGGCTGGACATGTTGCGCGCATGGGGGAGGAAAGACATATCTCAAAAGTATTGACTGGGAGACCCGAAGGGAAAAGACCACATAGAAGACCTAGACGTAGGAGGAAGGACAATATTAGGATATATTTAAGGGAAGTAGTATTTGTGAGGAATGATTGGATGGAGTTAGCACAGAATAGGATTGAATGGTGGGCTCAGATACGTGCGGCAATGAACATTCGGATTCCATAAAATATATAAAATTCCTTTAGCTTGCTGAGGAATTATCTATTGTCATTGAGTAAGTAAGTATATATATATATATATATATATATGAACTCCCATTACCTGCATGGACTTCTGGATGCATGCACATTCCTTTCTACCCTTCAAAACCAGGATGAATAGTCGCATAAAAGGCTAAACGGCCCCACTTTTCTGCCTTTCAGAAGTCGTTCCAGTTTGTCCATTTCAATAGCTAAAACTCTGGCTGAGTGTGGGTTAAACCAGTTGAAAACAAGAAAGCCTTTAGTTGTGTTTAGGGCTGGAGATACAAATGGGAAAACCACCAGTCGTGAAATAAGTAAATGATGTTTTGTGCAAGAAGCGCAAGCAGAAGAGAGAAGGCTAAGGTTTTTGTTATCATAGTCTAGCCCCCCACTTCATTTTCCGGGCGATGCTGGAAGAATTAAAATCCTCGTAATGGAGAGGCAACACATTGTACATGTGTGCGTTGCGGGTGCAGGGTACTGCAGGCGTTTCACTGCGGATCATTACTTGGTGTGCGTCAGTGTCCGTCATCACGGGCCTGTCTTACGTCATACGGATTAACACTACTGCAGTAACTATGACAATTTTAGACTCATTTTACACCTTATGTTCTACTATAACTTATGGTTAAACATATAGGCCTTGTGAATAGGCCCATAAAGTCGCGATCCAGTCTGATTACATGGGAAGTAAAATACATTCATACGCTGAGAGCAAAGGCATTAGAATCATGGTAAGAATGTAATATTAAAAAATTTTCATTTTTTGTTAAAGCTTTCCCGACGCTGATAATTTTTATTATTATTATTATTATTATTATTACAAAATTATTACAAATATAAATCATATAAACACAATTATTACAATTACAAAAGAGTATTATTTACCCCGAGTGAGCATAGCTCGTGTTCGGGGTCAGTTCAGTCATACTAAAATTATATTATAAACATTATATAAAAAACAAACATATTATAGGTTTAGGCAAAGGCAATACATATGAAATATATACATGAATAATGATACAAAAAAAAAATACAATATTATAACAGGGATACAAACAAAATACCTCATGTTAAAAATTTAAAAATTTACAATTGAGAATGAATAATGGAAATTAAAGTGAGTAAAAGTACCATTACAAGTTAGTTTTAATCAATTCGAGTACTTGGTTTTTAAACAATTTATTGTTTAGTGGTGTCAGATTAGGATTTCTTTTAGTAAAATTATTGTATAGCTTTACGAAAACTGATTGCAATACGAATTAAAATACGAACTGAAGTATCATACGACAAATATCAGTGTATCCATTGATTACATGTATATGTTTTTTAATCACAAGACGAACCTCTCATGCAGGTTAGAACTATAACATATATTAGTACAAGCTATTTAAAAATGTAACACTGGATGTCTTCTGAAAAAGTTACATTATGTAATAAACATAAGCTCTTTTAGACAAATTTGAGATATCTCATTGGCAATTTTATTGTTTATGTAATAAGGGAAGGTAATTTATATATCAAATTTTGTAAATCTCATTTTATTTACGTGACTCCACTCAATTAATAAACAGAATTTGTAATTATATTGGCAGGGAAATAATTTCTCTGGAACATCCAATAATAAAATAGAAATTGAGGGTATAAGGTGGTTTAAAGCAACATTTATACGATTGCAATGCCATACAATGTATGTACAATAATTCAAAATCCGTATATAGGCCTACTATTTACGTATTAAAACTTTTTGGAAGCACAAACGTCCTTACAGTAAAATTTCCTTAGAACTGTACTGTTATGGGCTCGTATATTATTGAGAATTTTCTGCATGGGTTCATCAATTCTTTAAAAATTGCTATACACAGCCACGAAGACCATTATTCTTATTATTTAGTTAATGTTTTGAAGATGATTACAAGTCCAATCAGCTTTTGCAATTTCGGTATATGCAGTTTCAAAGATCTGCACTTCAAGTTTGCGAAAATACGTTCTACTATAAAATAATAATTGAATTTCACTGGAAAAATATAATTATATCTTCCGAATGAAATCACTTTAAAATATTTTTAAATACTAGTTTCTTTAAAAGGGAACAAACGAAATAGTGTATACAATTTCTACAGGCTATCATGAATTAAACATTAATTTGCACTGTACATATCTACTGTAGGTACTTCACACAAACGCCAAGTATCCTAAAACCCTCTTTGTCAATAGTTCTTGACTCAATTTGTACGCCAACACGTTAATAAAATGCTCAATTCAATGATGCCGCATAGTGAAAAAGAGAGAATTTAAACATTAAAAACACACCGCCTATTTTTTAGCTCCAATAAATGAAACTGCCTGATGAATTTTATGTGATTAGGATGCACGAATAAAATATAAAATTGTTCAGTAGGCTTTATAAATATCTTGCAAACTGCAAGGATGAAAAAATTATGACAATTTTATAAGTTACTTCTGTAACAGCAAAGAGAAAATTTGAACGAAATTTACCTGAATTATTTAGGGATACATTTGAATGAGACACGCAGAAAAATGATTTGAGAAAAAAAATTAGTTTGGAAGGTTGGTCAGTTACGGGCATATGTCTAGTAGCAAATTGGGTCAGTTGAAACAAAAATATTAATAATATTTAACTGTACCGGTTTTGTCTATTTTGTTCACGATTTTTGTTAATTTAACTTATACTAATTATGTAGTAGGGCACACTTCTACTTGCTTTCTAATTCCTTCAGTAACTTTAAATATATTAGTGATTATTAATTCATATTATAGAATTTTACATCACTTAATTCGTTTTGCACAATAGATATTTCTGAAATAAAAAAAACATATAACTTTCGCTAGAATAATTAAACTCACCATTAATATGCATAGCCCTTAAAAAACTAAGTCGCGGCTTTAGTATGGCTCAAGGGCAAAGAGGGAATTTAATTTACGTAATTATAATGATCAAAGATTATAAACATTTTAAAATTGGATATCTTAATATCTGCATGAAATTTGTCTATTAAGAGCCCTTATACACTCTAAAATGGTATACCAATGAGGTTCCTCATAGGCTTAGGCAATTTTACGTGAACATTTCAAACTTACCCTCGTAGATATGTTTCACTGAAGTGACTATTTTTAAGATAGAGTATTATATAAACATCCCTAATCGGCGAGAAAGGGTATCGTAGGAAGAGAATTTTATGGACAGAAAGTAACGTGCAAACACAGAAGACGTGGGAATTGTACATAAGAGAAAAGGAATGTCTCTAATTAATTAATAAAACACGAGAAGTGCATTAACTGCAGTGGACTCGAGACCCTTTATAGAGCACATGGACACTTACGGCCGTATTGCACAGGCAGAATATTCCAGTATATACTGCAATAGAGCAACTAATGGAATGTTAAGGGAAATAAGCTCCGAAAGCTCACTAGAATCTTCACAAAAGAGCAGCTTTGAACACATTCAACACTGATAGGCTATATAGGCTATAATTTTAGAGTAGCCTATATGTTATTCATCGACCCACTCTAATACAAGTAACGAAGCAATTCTGAAAAAAATCCTTTGAAACAGGCTATTAACTATGGTAGATATTTAAAAAAATGGTTGCAAAGGTATTTACTACAGAATGATATTACATGCTACTTGACCCTAAAATACCAAAGGGGGCCAAGAGGTCCATAACTATTAAATTTGGTGTATTTGGAATACAAATATTGAAAAAAAGTTGTCACGAGATATTTTACTTATGAAATGAGAGGACAAATAACTGAGAAGCAATTTGGCAATTTATGGGACCGAACAATTTCAGTTTCCATTTTAATTTCAAAAGTAATTTTTTTAGACAGTCGAAGATAAAAGAAACGCTTTTAACGGAAGATAATATTAATTAAAAAGATATTATTATACCAGTGAGTGACACCTGACACCGTGCTGAAGATGCCACAAGCAGTTTTCGGCGAAACGTCAGACCACGGCATATGAGCCCGGAATAGTTTACTTCAATATTTATTTGGATGTTACGGGTTTATTTATGTATTTATTTATTTAATGACGTACATTGGCGTCACCGCAAAAATTGCATAAAGGCAAAGTTATAACTTTAGTGGGTTAATGCTTTATTTTAAAATATAAATAAAATTATCCTAGTGTAAAAAATGTCATTGTTGAAAATATTTCGAGTTAATATGAAACTTACTACGCACTGATTTTAGTTGGTAAATGCTTATATTAATACACAAATTTAACTCTGAAAGGATTAGAATTTTATGACATGCCAAGGCTTTGCAGGTATACAGTTATCAGAAAATTTTCAGTTATATCTGGCTCGCTGAAGAGATTATGCGCAGAATAAATTTTCCTCTATAGAATGAAACGCAAGCCTAACGCTCATCTGTGAAATGTATATAACGGGAAATACGTCCACAGGTACAGATAGTTTGGTAGACAAAGAGACATATTATGATGAAAGTAAGAACAATAAGAGAATAGAAAAGAGTGGTTGCGGTCAGGCTTGTATTTTCACTGGCTCAAATCTCACGGGAATACGTTCATTGGCAACTTGATCCTCAAACTCTCCCAAGCGTTAACCATTCCTATTCTACTCAGCCTATATACGCACTTCAGGGCAATGGGACTGTTCCTTTCCTATAGGGATGTATGGTTTTGTTAATTTGAGTATATTTTCATTACTCTTAAAATAAAATTAACAGTTACTAGAACAGTTACTAAAATACTATTATCCTGCCGGTTGTATTATATGGATGTGAGACATGGTCGCTTACTCTTAAGAAAGAACATAATCTGAGAGCGTTCGAAAACAGGGTGCTTAGTTAGGAAAATATTTGGACCTAAGAGAGATGAAAATGGGGTCTGGAGAAAACTGCATAACGACGAGCTTCATGACCTGTACTCTTCACCATACATAGTAAGGGTAATTAAATCACAGAGAATGAAATGGGCTGGACATGTTGCGCGCATGGGGGAGGAAAGACATATCTCAAAAGTATTGGCTGCGAGACCCGAAGGGAAAAGACCTCTTGGAAGACCTAAACGTATTAGGATAGATTTTAAGGGAAGCAGGATTTGCGAGGGATGGTTGGATGGAGTTAGCACAGAATAGGATTGAATGGCAGGCTTATGTAAGCGCGGCAATTAACCATCGGGTTTCATAAAATATATAATAGGCTATTCCTTTAGCTTGCTGAGGAATTATCTATTGCCATTGAGTAAGTAAGTTACTAGAACAGTATATTTTGTTTATTTCCTTTCTCTATTAAAACTTTCTGGGAGGGGGGAGATAAACTTCGATGCTCTTGAATTTATCGGTAAAATCCGGACCTCTTATTAATTTTTGTATCTCCTTGTACAATTTTTTAACCACAGCATAAGTAATATGTTCAATATACTGTAATTATTAATAACTTATTGATATGTGAAAGGTTCCACAATTTTTATAATTTTTTAGAATCAATTTCAGGCCCTACCGAAATGCACACTAATTTTCGTGTAAGTTAGTACACAATGCTGTTGAAGGTGTAGAAAAATAATCATGCAATTAAATAAAAATCTGTGGAAGAAGACAGCTTTTGAATATAGTCAAACACACAAAAACTTATAAGATAAAAATGAGCTGACTAGGTTTTACATGCACACTGTTTTCTAGGGACGCCAGCCTGAAATTTATTTGTACAGCATCCACAGGAAAAACCCGTATTTCTGGCGAAGAAAGGTAACATTTTTCCATCGGAAATCCTCAGTTCGCATAAAATATGAAAGCTCCTTTATTTATTTATTTAGTTATTTATAAATGCAGGTTGTATAAACTGCATTTTCTAGTTGATTTTCTATTAATTGTGCGAGTTTAAACATGTACACATGTTTACATAGCTGAGTTCCTAAAACGAAGAAATTCGTGATTCCTATATAGATGCAGAAAGCCGTATGAATATTGCACATCCAAAGAGTTACACAATTGGTGTAAATGTGTAGTTAAAGTAGTATATGTAGTGAATATACAGAAACTCGTGTGGATGTTGAATACCCAGTTTATTAACTAACAATTTCCTACTCGTATTATAATTCATAAATGGGCAATTATCAATCTAGCGATGATATTATATGTACATAGTTTCGTTTTTAAGACAATAGTTTAAGAACTAGCAAAGAGTTAAAATGTAAACAAGGACAAATGTTATTTTGAGAGCACCAAATTACAGGGCAGCAGAATAGCAGTATTGCTGAGTAATAGATGCTTCTCAATTTCGTGATATGCTGTGACCTAATGTCTATTATTGAGCCTTTCACTAAAATATTGAATGCCATTGATCGGGAAAGTGATTTCAGTTTTACGTATTTATAAGAAATCCAAGCCCACCGCAGATGTTACCTGATTCCATATCGACATGACCATGGAACGCTTAATTACATAATCTCAGTACCTGTGCAACGATTATCAAGGTACACCACCTAACGAGAGTCGCATGAACCTAGAACACATTTCCTTCGCTTGAAATTTTCGAAAATCCTGTTCGTGTGCTTTTATTCTGTTCTACTGTTAGCTTACCTGAATTAGGTTAACTATGTCTTGTATGCACCATTGGTAGCATTGGCTACAACATGCTAACTGGATACTGTTAATATACACTCCACCTATTCTCAGTATATATTACAATTTTAAGACATCTAACCTATTTTAAAACATAATTTATCCCTCGACATTTACCTTGTTTAAAAGTAGTATAAGCTACTGGTCTATAAATAAATAAAATAGGTCTACTTATGTACACATAATACAATAGTCAAAACCTTATTAAAATTCTTAACTCATTATAAAAAATGTTTAAAGTCCTTAAAATTTATCAAGTCTTGTATTAAAATGCAGATGTATTCTTGTGTAAGAAGAGTTAAGAATTTTAAAAAGGTTTTGACTATTGTATTATATGTACATAAGTATTTTATTTATTTATAGACCAGTAGCTTATACTACTTTTAAACAAGGTAAATGTCAAGGGATAAATTATGTTTTAAAATAGGTTAGATGTCTTAAAATTTTAATACATACTGAGCATAGGTGGAGTGTATATTAACAATATCAAATTATACAGCTCAGTAGGAAAATGAAAATAATTGAAATGCTAACTCGAACCGATTCATGGATGGTTGATCATAGTATCCAATATTCATTTTTAAAAAAAGCCAAATTAACTTAACCTATTTTAATTAAAAAATGCAGTAATACCGCCTTGTGAATATTCAAGTTTTTAATCAAATGTATTTCGAACAACTTGTAGTCATCCTCAGTGGTACATAATATGATGTTTGCTACACAATATGATGTAGGCTTAGGCCTATGTTAGGCTTATTTACTTTGCCAGCTCAGAACTGAAACTTCATTATATAAGCACAGAGTAGAGACACAATATACTGCTACAGAATGTTAGGCAACGTATGAAAGAGAACATTATCTTTAATGGCAAGTTGTTCGTTCAAATTTCCTTCTTTGTTATGAAGTTGGTCTAGAAAAAATTCTAAATTTTCAAGCGTATTCAGAGTTAGACTTTTGTTTTTGACGTGTAATATGTGCATTTCTTTATCTATGGTTTCAAAACCGTGTTGTGTGTCTGCCTTGTGCTTAGCGTAAGCTGAATGTTTTCCATACGCTATTGCTTTTGTGTGATTTGAATCTTCCAGGGAATTTCCTCCCAGTCTGGCCAACATAGCTACATTTACAATTATGATCTGTACAAGATAATTTATATACCCCAAACTTACTGTATTTATCGTTGTTATTCATTTTATGGCTATTGAATACAAGGGTGGATAAATTGTTGTTAGTTCTAAATGCAATATTTAAGCTAAAACTTTTGAATATATTAGTGATTTTGTGTACGTTCTCGTTAATGTATGTGAAATTAACATATTTTAAATGTTCTCTTTCATAAGTTGGTTAACATTCTGTAGCATTACGTGTGTCTACCCTCTGCTCATATAATGAAGTTCAGTTCAGAGCTGGCCAAGTAAATAACATAGGCCTAGGCCAACATCATATAATGTATCATTGAGGATGACCACAAGTTGGTCGAAATATATTTGACTAAAAAACTTTAATATTGACTGGGTAGAATTACTGCATTTTTAATTGATTCATAGTATGCCGTGATCTCGCAGCTGTTAGTTTTGTTTTTATATATCAAAGTAAGCAAGTAATTATTATTTGTATAATCCGTCACATTTTTATTTATAGAAGTCATAATAAATCTAACTCGAGTTTACGAGTTTCATCAGGTAAATTCGCTCCTGCTGTGCAGTCCTGAATCTATCGATATACTCTTAAACTCTCGTGGGATTACCTATGAGAATGTCTAGGAGTTCACACTCAAAATTTTAAAATTAGTTGAATAATTTGTACTCACCGCTACTACCAAGGCGAGGCCACCGAAGGTCATCCTGGCGACAGATTCTTTCCGGCGAACAGGAGGCTCAGCCCAGCGTGGTGGGGTGGAGGCCTGGGGAGCCCCGGAGGCATCAAGCGACTCGCGACCCCCAGGCAGCACATCGGGCCGCCCGGTTGCGAAGTTGTCCCGGGGCTGGAAATACAATAAATGCAAAATTAGTATGAGAGTCAATTTTTCTACATATTTTTTTATATGTAAGTTATTGTTTTGCAATTTTCTCCATTCAACTTAGTGGGTGAGCTTCTAACTAAATTATGAAGCGTTGAGATAATTGAATTCCACTTAAATTTAGATAAAGAATTCAATCCTACATAAATTTAAGTAAATTTGTATCTTTCGATTTGTCAGTCATTTAAGAGTTAGCCTATACTAGAGGCACAGAATGAAAGTTTGCTATATAGACCTGGTCCCTACAATGAACAATTTTCAATTGTTTGTTAGTCTGATGTCTAATCTTATGTTTTCATCCTAGAGGTAAAATTTTAAAAATCTAATACTGACAATAATTATGTTCTTTAATTTCACTAGGCCTATATGTTCCCTCAAGAATGTCAATTGTGAGCCGAATCATAGCGGACTCAATTTACTGCAAGGATTAAAACTATAGGACTCAGCTTACCGATCGGTGAAAGATAAACAACTTAACACACAGACTCATTTTAACTAATACCCTTCTCAAGGGGGCTAAGATAACAATCCGGACAAGCTAGTTTTGTTCCTATGGACAGCTAAGTGGTTCAGCTTTGAGTTCGAAGATATTCAGTATACCCCACTCAGATTAAATTTTCATGTAAGCATCATAATGTAAAATCTGTTAAGTGATGAAAAACCGAACATAGTAATTATTTGCTCATTTACTTTATTAACCAAGAAAAAATGCAACACAATACAGAAACATCAAATGGATATAAATAGAAGTGCTATTCCAATCATATCACAGTATTTGGGTATATATGTTTAAGGCAGATATTCGCAGTTTGTGGTTCGCTGGTTGGTTTCTGGTTATTTAACGACGGTGGTGTACTGCGTCTTGGGCCTATGACCGTCTACAGTGTGCCAATTTTTTTTCCCCCGCAAAAGTTATTCTGCTTGCCTCTAAATCCATAGACATGTCACATGTCACATGTAAATGCCATCGACCTGGGCCGGGGTCGAACCCGCAACCTTGACCAAAACAATAATAGTAACAATACTCTTCTTGCTTAAAGGGACAATTGATTTGATATCATTAATGGTTGACAATTTACAATGCAGTATGACGTGTATTCTAAAATACCGTTATTTAGAATTATCACTGGAAGTACCGGTACGTAATTTCATAATGAAAACTGTCTTAAACGACATCTTTTTGAACTCTTCTTGAAGGGCGTAATTCATTGGACATTGTTATGGTGCTGTTTGAAAAAGCGATGATGTCATTCGTATCTTATAGAATAACGCAGGCACATGAACCAAATCTCCATGCTTACATTAGCCCCTTGTTATGAAATAATTTTAAAAAGTATTTTCAATACCAGTGCAAACAGAGTTATTTGAGATGTAAAAGAGTGAATAAATTTTTAGTGAGATATTAAAAGAAAGTTTAACCCTGAGCTTAAATAATAGATTTAAGCAATCATCAAGTTAAATCATCAGTGGGCTCTGAGTTTGAAATTAATGAGAAAATTTTCAGTAGAATAGCTGGTTGGTGTGAATGAAAATCATACCATCCTGATAAAAATCTAAACATTTTACAATAAAACATTATTCTATTAATCGTCAACTTCTGTTTTATACAGGCTTTTAGGTGACACATTTATAGGTCAGTAGCAGTTAATATGCATGCATGTATGCAAAGGAATTATGCTTACAATTTGTTTGTAGATCCACATTGATAAAACACTAGAAAAATCACAGCTGCATAAAGTTGCACTATCATTGCACCTGCTATTTGTGCCATTTAATCCCAGTATAGCACTCGACAAGTAGGCCTAATGCATGTCTCTGTATGGCTCTAGAGGCGGCCATGACATAATCTCGTACTTCCAGTTCATGTAATATATCCATCCACATTAGTCCTGCGCTGCTATTTTTACTATCACGTTAATGTGTTTTTGAAGTGAAACTTCTTTAGCCGCGGTAGGGGTAAATCGAGAGCTTGCGTAACGCTAAAAAATCGTCACGAAATTAATGTAACACTCAAAATCGTCACGAAATTGTTGAAGTGTGACGGAACGGACTGCACAGAAAACAATCAACTCAATGATTAGGCTTACCAAAGTTAAAAAAATCAAAAAATTAAAAAATCGAAATCCAAAATTTAAAAAATCCAAAATCCAAAATAAAAAAATAAAAACAATTAAAAGATCCAAAATTAAAAAAATTAAAGATCCAAAAGTCGAAAGTCCAAAAATTCTAAATTAAAAAAATTAAAAATCCGAAATAAAAAATCCAAATATCCAAAATTAAAAAACAAAAAAATTCAATATTAAAAAATTCAAAAATTTTAAATTTTAAAAATAAAAAATCCAAAATTAAAAAACCAAAATCCAAAATTGAATAATAAAAAAATCCAAAATCCAAAATTACATAAGTCCCAAATCATAAATTAAAGAAGTCCAAAAACCAATATTAAAAATTCCGACAATCCAAAATTCAAAAAATCCAATAATCCACAATTTAAAAATCCAAAAATTAAAACAAGTTTCACTTCTGTCGCGTGGCGTTCCACGCAAACTATTTTATTGCTGTTATTATTACTATTACCATTAGTACGGTATTACTATTCAACACAGCATTCTGTCGTCGTTATCAGCTTCTTTACCCAGTTAAATAAGATGTAGAATTTCTGATAAAATTAATATATGAAAACATAAAATATTTATCTTACTTCAGTCGGGAACTTATTTTACTGTGAATAAAAATGTTCAATTGGGTGCAAAAACTGGATTAATTTCTGTGTTCTTTCGTATAACATACTTAACAATTTCTGCGTTATTTCATATTAAAACCAAATAGATTTATGGATCATGTGGTGCAACATATTTATGTAAAAACACATCTCATGTATGTCGGTAGAGGATTAATAAGAAGGTTGCTGATAATCTCTTAATCATGGCACAGAAGAAAGTGTCACCGTTATTGTTTTTATAACAAAAGAGATGATACCAACATTCTCGAGAAAAATAATTATGTTCCACTTGAAAGATCTTCTGAATTACATGCTAAAAGCAAATATTGATTCCCATAATAATTTTTCTCGTTATAAGTACTCAGTCTGTACGATAAATATACCAAAATATAAATATATTTAATATGAATAACAAACGGAAAGAAATAACTGTGATCAAAACTTGAATATTTTTAAAAATTATAATATAAACTGTAGCATAATTACAGGCTTAGACTGTGTGAATTCTAAAGGCTAAATGCGAATTGATATACGCTGTTTTTTTATCTAAATGTTTTCTTTTTACACGTTCCTCAATAATTAATATATTGTGCTTTTGTACGTAAAGATCCGTTCCTCTCATTAAGTACCTTTTATATTATGTGTTTTTTTATTGTTATGTCACGAGGCTTTAGTATTAGTTTAAATATTTAGCATTAATTTTGTAAGGATGTTGTAATAGGCCTAATATAATTAAAATATTGTAATAGGTGTATGTTATTTTCTCAAAAAAAATAAATTAATTATTTTTTGTTTCGCATTAAGACTGCTTGTACTGTAAATGTTTTTACATCTATTAAAATCAGATGAAAAAGAACAGTGCTAAATAGAAGTATGTGGGCTATACCCTGAGTAAGCGAGGATGTTATACCCATTTATAGCAATACAAATTCTGAGGCTCGATTTTCTGGTGCAGATAAAATATGATGTTGCATTACTGTTTGCTGCATTGGAACATGTGATGAAATTCTGTGTGTTTTCAGCAGGATTGATTGCTATTTTGAACGTGGTACGGGTTTTTTTTCCACTCCTCAGATTCTAGACCCCGGAGCGCTAGCTTGCTGAATTCTCCTCTTCTCTTCAATACCGTAACATCTTTTCCTGTAGATCCCACTGACCAAAGCTATTATTTCCAGTTTTTTCTTCTTATTTTCCGCTCCCCGTTCCACTTTTATCTATGTTATTGTGTCCAGAGCCTCCTTGTGCTTCTTTATTTGTTTTCTCCTTGGTTGACCACGAAACCAAGTGCAGCCAACATTGTGGCTTCTATTTTCCCCCTTACACACAAACACACGAACAGAACTCTTGTACAGTAACCATGTAGACAGCCTTATGTGACATCATTCTTAGCTTTCCTTCTCTTTCGGTTCTTCCAGTTTCTCTCTCTACTTTATTTTTTTTTTTTTTAATTGTAATGTCATAACCTTCTTCACTGCATTTGGAAACTTGTTGTTACAGTCTTGTAAAGAGCTTTAGCTGTGCTTTTTACTGCATTACTGTTTGTGTTATTGCTTGCTGAAATGCATGTTCGCATGATGTTTTTCACTTGTCCTCCTTCACGTGTTCTGGTATGACTGCAGCCTGTCACATTGAATTGAATTTCAAGAGTTGCTGTTATGCGATCTTGGCAACTAGCGAAGCACCGCCAGCAATAATAATAAGAAGTAATGAAACAGGCAGTTGTAACGCTTTTTATACATCTTATCGATCCAAAACTTAACCCTGGTTTGGAGCTAAATGGAAAGAGTTGCTGTAAAGAGAACAATTGACTTTCTGATAGCTGTACTCTGCAATCAAGATGGAATAATTAAGTCCTCGAAAGGTTTCCATTCAATATGCATTAGACCAGCGTTTCTCAACCTATGGTCCGCGGACCACTGGTGGTCCGCGAAGATAATGCAGATGGTCCGCAGACATAATTAAAAAATATCATAAAGAAAGAGGAAAGTAAAGAAGTAAAATTTTTTCACATATTTCATTATAATGACCTATAATTAATACTCCAAATATTAAGAATATAGGCCTTCTTTTAAAAGTGGGATGTAACATTAGGGGTCCGTAAATCTTTTTAGACATTTCAGAGGTCCTCGGGTTCAAAAAAGTTGAGAAACGCTGCATTAGACTATACCAGACATCAGGGGTGATCAAAATAAGGCACAACACTTCCCACTCCAGAAGTAGATATCAAAATTACATCTTTGTGCACTATGTTATAAGAAACAGGAGTCATAAAATAAAATAATATGAAAAATGATAAAAACATTTACTTTTAATTAAAAAATATATTTTATAGCATATCTCGAACCCTAGGACTCCGAAGCGAGGGAGGGCTTGTTGAACCCACTACTTTTACTTTACTTTTGTTTGTTTCAAACTATTTTTTTTAGAACCCCCTCCTTTTCAGTTAGAGTCTTTTTAACACTGTATAAAATAACAGTGTCGTATTTTTTTTGACTTCATATATTTGTTAGTACCATAATAAATAACTAAAGGTTCTGTAAACAGTAGACCTCGCGTCCAAAAAATCTAATATCTGTTCTTCATCTTATGCTAACGACTTAAGGAAAATTCTTCCTAAATTGGAAGAAAATTGAACAAGGCATCTGGTAGTGACTGTCTAACAAACACATTTGCATAGAAACAGAAAAAATGCAAGTTAACCAATAGAGTTAAGTAAAATATTTAATGGAAGACGGTTGTAGAAAATTTGACACTCCAGAGTGAAAGAAGTCTTATATTTTTTAGCGTGAACAGCTTGGCTATGACCTACGTAAGAAGCTGAACATTACATGAAACCACTATCTTGAAACGGAATCAAAAAATAAAAATAGTTTTTAATCATCCCTTCTATGAATATTCATTCAAAATTGGTTGAAAATCGAACAACGCGTTTGGTCATAACGCGCAAATTTACGGACAAGATGGGAACGATCGAGTTAAAAAGGAAGGAAAATTATTTTTGAGAAATTATTGGGCATTAGAGAAGAGAGGATCTTCCTCTATAAATGGGGTATGAACCCATTAACTTTTCCAATATTATACATTTTGGTTTAGGGTGCACGAAAATGTTTGATATTTTGGGGAACAGGTCAAAAATATTAGTAATATTAAACTTGGAAGAGGAAAATATACAATGGAGTTGCCTTTTATGCAGTATTGAACTGGGTCACATAAACTAACCCTGATACTAATACACGTGCTGTACTCTTTAGGATTGGAAACGATTTTTGGGTAATTATGTTTCTTGTAGTAATTCGACATTTCTGTCCAAGCAAGTAGAGAACAATAAAGGAAGTAATAACAGAAATAATAGTGTCTTTGCGTATTTATTTTGTGAAAAAAATAATTTCTTGCCTTTCCAGGACTGCATCCTTTGTGTGAAGGAAAACATTTCGGAACTTTAATTTGTTTTCTTTGGTTATATAAAGCCAGTTGCGTATGCTACAACTCTCCAAAGTTATAAATGACTTACACAGACGCATTTCCTCTCTCATGGGCATATATACCGTAGTCTGGTAGGATCGTTCATGCTATCCACAACGGGTTTTTAAAGGGGATCTTCTCAGCTGAGGAATGACGCTCTACCTATACACGTGACGTAAGTACGCGTCGGCGCTCTAACCAGGGATATTTATTAATTTTTACCCCTGTACAAATTTGTATTTTGTCCCCAGAATTAGACAAGAGAATAAGAATCGCAAAATAAAATAAAATAGAAAAAACTTGAGAAGACTCTATTCAGAATATTTAGAACCACAAACGAACATTTAACAAAATAAGGTAAAATGATGTAACAAAGTGCCAGAATGTTTTGCTTAATCAGTGATAATTACGATATACAGAAAATAAGTTATTTTTGTTACCGATTTCCGAGTTACGCTCCAGATCGATTCACTAAGCAGGGCTTACGGAAGAACAAAGGTCTAGTTTGATAAGCATATGTGAGGGAATATGTGGGTAGGGTTATTCGTCAAAGCTTCCAAAGTCGTATTGCAATATTGGAACTTCCAAAGCCGTATACAAACACTGTAAAACAATATGTTGTCATGAGAACTGATTTGCATTTGATAAATTCCTTCTAAAATATTATCATAAAATAGGAACTAAATTGGGCATTACTTCGGTACCGGTCAGCCGATTTGCTCCAATATCAATAGGCTTCTTCCCATAGACGATATAAATTCGTATACTAAGTTTCATGAAAATCCGGTAGAGAGTGTTTGAGTTATCGCGCGTACAGACACACAGACAGACAGACATTTTCCTGTCCACCACACAATCTCTTAAAATACCATTCTGGCACTTAATAATCATTTCAAGGAAAAATTATGCTATTAGAAGTTTCGTTCTTGTCAGAGCGACTTAGCTCTGTAGATTGCACAGCTAAATGTACAAAGCTAACTTAGGATGAAAATTCAATACGCCGATGCTTTCCAGAATGGACATTCCTATTACGAATCATTTGTTTGGTGGACTAAATCGGCAATGAAAGTAGTAGTCAGATTCTTATCGAATTACATGCACAAATATTGTTCATGAATATCTTATAAGCATATGAGATGGGTAAGTTAAAAATTCAGGATAACTGTTCTCCTCAATGGCTCAGATACTCGAGTATAACCATAACGAAAATACCACTACTCTTTCTTCCCTGGAAAAGGAGGAGAATAGTCCTGCTGCTTTCTTTTAAATCTGTGTACGAATTTCTTTCTGTAGCTTTATAGAGACAAGTGTGTTATTGTAGCGTTCCTTTCTGTTATACGACAACTCAGAGCTCTCTACGTTGCTCCTGCTATTGTTATTCTAATAAGTATTTTCCTTCAACTTCTCAGAAAAACATAGTTATAATATAAAAATGACAATGCACTTTATATGCAAAACATAGACAGGTGATAAGACGCACATGTTCTTATCATCTCTGATATTCCTCAGTTCTTAAATGCATTCAGGAATAACTCTTTGAGACCAGTGACTCTGGAATAAGGCTGAAAATACTCTCATTTAAATCTGAAGTAATAGCAATACTTCAAAATATATCGAACAAGCATAAAACAGCAACGATATTAGATGTTAATGTATGCAGTGAGGTCTTATGAGTTTGAGGTCTGATCGAGCTTTATTATTTTTTGGGGAACAGCATCATCTCTGCACCTAAAACAGAAGACCCATTCGAGTGTAGAGTATCGATAAATTTCCCTCTACTTCTCTGCAATTCCATTCCTCTCTTCTTCTAGCTATGTACGGGACTTTTGTGTCAGCAGCAAATCTGTCATGATATTTTTATCAATCACACGAATTTAGTTACATTTACTTCGTACAACCAAATACGGTTTGATATAGAGAAAAACCTTTCTTCACATGAACAAGGTAACTAGCTAAAATATTTTTAAAGTGAGAAGCATAATACTTTTTATTCAAAGGATCAAATTTGGCTTTAGCTTCTTTAAAGAGTTTGAGTAATCGGATTTAAATTTTAAGGTAGGAAATACGGTTTCAGCACCAGAAATAACTGAAATACAATTTTTTATGAGCAATCAATTAGTCATTTAATTGAATAGTTTCATATGCTCAGCATATACAAAGTCTAAAATTACTGAATAATTTAAAATTTATGAAGAATGTACTCATCATGGAGTAACATAACAAAGAAGTGACTGTTTTTTGTGCGCTCTTGTGGCGTATATATGATAAATCACAAAATACAATAATATTTTGTAGTAAAATTATTATTTCTATTTATCCCTAAAATCATAGGAACAATTAAATTAAGTCTTTAAAATATCTATAGTGTAAATATTTTAAAACTTAAATATATATTATGAAAGTTAATTTTTCAACACTTTCCAAACGAAAATACTTGTTTTAAAACAAACTATTAACGGCAGACTAATCTGCCTTCATCATATTCACAGAAATGAAAGATGATTTCAATATCATTAATGCTAATTGAGATATTAGGAAAATGTTTTAAAAAATATAAGTAATACGAAATACACGATAAACAAACCTAATGCGTAGAACAGAATTTGAATTCTTCTTCTGACTAAGCTGGATCCTACTCACTGATTTTCCTGTATAGAAATGAGGTGTAGGGAACTTAATATGATGAGTAAAGAGAGATTGATCGTAAATAAAAGGCATTAAAGCAAAGAACAAAAGAAGTCCACGTTCGCATAATCTACGATCATAACTTCCAAAGTAATGTGTATATTACAACAATTCAACCAATAACATGGAAGTTGAATGTTCAATCTTTATGATGCGAAACAAATTTAAAAATGACTTTCTTATCCTCAAACTTTTATGTTCCCTACTTAAAGCTTAAAGTCCATCCCAGGGCAGCAACGTTGACGATTTCGCCTTGAAAAATCTAGCCTATTGTTCTAAGACAGGGACTGAGCCTCTTACCCTACTTTCAGATTCCATCTGGCAATACGTGAGCCACAGAGAGCTACTAACAAAGCAATCTCAACTAAATTTAGATAGTACTGCGCTAGTAGGTTTTACTGGTAAAATGAACATCCGCATTCCAAGTTAATCTTTTCACTGTTACTGACGTATACTAGAAAATTGTATGAGAAGCAGTTATTAAGATTAATAGTATAACGATTTATGTAAAATATGAGGGTTTCTATCCGTGTGGTAGGATTGTCATTAACGGAAAACCGTTATTACACAAAAATTTTCCCTATCGATTTCAAACTAATTCCTCCTGTAGATTTCATTTGATGAA
This sequence comes from Ectobius pallidus, assembly GCA_964059195.1. Lineage (NCBI taxonomy): Eukaryota > Metazoa > Arthropoda > Insecta > Blattodea > Ectobiidae > Ectobius > Ectobius pallidus. The sequence goes on from CAXKWD010000010.1 coordinate 100,536,742, forward strand.
TGTCTTATTACCAGTGTATAAATTTAGGTTAGCTATGAAAGAATTAATGTTTATATTCCAATGCTACGAGCAAAATTTTATATTTGATTCAGCGACCATCCGGATCTGGCAATGAGCAACGTCACCAGGGACATAGGCCTACGTCAAAACATATGGGAATATCATCACAGCGCATGTACACAGCTGCAAAAAACTGACTTCTCATCATTCATTTAATAAGAATGTTGGGAATATGTATGAACTATTCAAAATACTCTTTCAAAGTTGTCGCAATCTTGGGAAAGTTGTAAAATATCTGAGAAGACAGATGGCTCATCAAACGCAAGTAGTATGGACTTCACTTTACTATCCTGGCAGTAGGCCTACAGCTACTCTAAGCATTCCAAAATCCATCCGCAAACTTTTTAGTGGACGAATATACATAAAAGTCACCTGACCATGGTAGTTCGAAACAGCTTCTTGTGCCATTGAACTCTATTGTATTAAAAGCAAGGACTAACGAAAAGGGTTGCATTTTTCGGCTAGTTTTATTCTTTCTTCGAAATTTGCAGTTAAAATAAGTCAACCTTCATGTCTAAAGAACGGTTTAATAAAAACAATACAACATGGGTTTAAGGGGGAAGGTATCGTGAAATTGAACAAATCACCAAATTTTATTTTATTGCTTCATTTCATAGTTTGAAGTTTATTTTATTGAAATATAAATGTATTTTGAACAACAAGCCTAGTTAAAGGTCCTAAATGACAGTTTATATGACAGACTATTTATAGCCCTATAATCTATTTATATCATACCTTGTTTTATAGGCATATTTGTTCTACCCTTTGTTATATGGAATCGTTTGTTCCTTCTTTATGTAGCTCATAACAAATAAACATAGAACTGAATTGGATTTACGTTAGATATTGCAAGCCCTGTGGTGGTCATGCTTTTATCATGTTTTTATAGTAGATTGTAACGAAATTTTGATATAGCTTGAGTGTATAACAGGCCTATGATTGACTGATTTCAAACTAATTATTACATGATATTGGTGCAAATCGTAATAATGGCGTATGAAATAAATAGTCATACAGTGAGAGGCATCTTAACTAAAATGTAGAATACCGTACTTAATTTAGAGATTTTTTAACGGCGAATCTCGTTGAAACGAAGAAGTTTATGTCACTTTCACCAGATACTTGACATACCGGTATATCCAAAATAGCTCTGGGTAAATTTATTTTCTCTGTCGATACATATGCCTCAACAATCGACTGAATCTTAAATATACTTGACATTTTAAAAAGCTTCATCTGGTGGGTATTCATAAACGTGTGCAAGCTTCCATTAAAATTTGTAAAAAATTAATGAGCATAGAACATTATGAAGATGTGAAAATATAGTTTTTGAGTATTGGTCTCACCTATCACATCTAATGACAGGGTGTGGGATAAAAACAAATAATTTTTAAAATGATTTTTTACAAAAAAATCTATACCAAATTTCTAAACTCTCCCTATTCCAAATATTTTCTATAATTCGAAAAATTGATGGCACTCACCTGCGTTGCATAGGCACTTTTAAATTGCGGCTGTCGGGTAGTGGTCACGCCCGGAGTGGCAGGAGTGGTGGGCGCAGACACTCGGAATGACCTGGACGTTGCTGCTGACGAAGGAGGTCTTGGAGCAGGTGCAATGTATTCCTCCCGCAGAGAACCGTACTTTCTCGACGCTAGTCTCTTCCGTCGGTCCAACCATCTCGCTTTCTGTTCCTCTTCTTTCGATTCCTCCACCCCGAAGAACACAGCCGTTTCCCGCTTGATATAACTGCAAGGAAGAAATATCACATTGGAGGTATGCAAACATGTCATATGTTGTATGTCATTCACATGAAATACTCGAAATTGAAAAAGATATTCTTTGCTTAAAAATCTTTTATCCTGAGAATTAGAGGAGAGCAAAGACGTTAAGGTTAGTTGAATTACACTAATTTCCAAGCAAGTTATAGCAACAAACAACTGGACGAAAGAATAGTGTGCTAATGTTCTCCTCACAGATGAGTCCAGATTCTGTCTCCAAACTGATTCGAAAAGGATTCGCATCTGGAGTGATTCAGGAACACGATTTCGGCCCGGAACTATTGCGGAAACAGAACGATATTGATGAATTGCTATACAAGAGCAATGGGGATACAGTCACAAATTATCAAGTCGTTATTAGGCCTGCATTGCTGCCGGAGGTAGTCACACACCAAACTGAAATGACGTACAGGTTTATTTGTTTCTTTGCAAAAATGAACGTAGAAAAATATAGTTTTTGTTTTCTTTTAAAGTCCTATGCGCAGAAATAACGTTATATTGCTTCTTTTGAAGTGGTTTAATACTTAGAATATTCTAATTCTGTTAAATACAATCATGCTTCTTTGTGTTTCATTCATTTAGAGTAGAAGTTCTCATCCAGCTTTTAATTGATCAGACCTCCGATTCATCTAGAATGTTTTTCCATTAGGATTCTTTTTTCGATCTGTATTGAAGTTATTATCTAATGTGAGTTCAACAATTTACATGTTTTAGTAGGACTGAATTTCAGCTCGTTAAGTTACTAAATAAGACTAATTAACATTCAGAGTAAAATAAAACGTCCATCCTCAGTACACTCTGAAGCAGTTATGAGCATAATTCTTACTTTTTGACCAGCTCAGTCCTGGACATGGAGTGCATGAGCGGGGGTCTTGGTGGATAATCCCCATGCTGCAGTTGAGCTCTGTTGACAACATTGTGCTGTGTGGAAGCTGGGGCTGATATGGACCGCTCTAAAGATACTCCAACTCCTGTAATACAACAAAACAAACAGATCCAGCTTCAGCCATGATGAAAACACAGTCAATTAACTACTATTATAACAACGTTATTGTTTGTGGTAAAATTCTATGAACCACTTCATAGGACCGTCTGCATTCGGATAAAGTTACTAGTGCTTTTTAAATTTTTGTTCATAATTGGAATAAGATTAGGACAAGTAAAAAAAAAGTAACCTTTACAATAAAAAATGTTTTATGCAAATATGTCGATTATTACGAACATTTAAACTATGTGATTATAAAATGGAAATTGCTTTTAAAAGCCCTTCAGCAGAAAATACATATTGCAGGTAAATCTCATTTTCTCACAAATTACATTTACATGCATAAAATGGTCTTTTTCTAAAAACTATTCAATTGATTTTATGTGAATGCTTTTGTGAATCCTGTTGCATAACATATTTAACATCTGAACTTTGCATCTATCAGAATGCATTAAAATATTTTGAATTTTAAACAATTCAAAAGTTTTTCCTTAGAAATAAATACTAAGCTATGCTCTAGATATTTATAGTTCAGTTCATTTGCTATAGCCATGACTTCAAACTGTCAATATTTTCTACCAATCACTGCTATATGTTCTGAGAAAAAAGGACACTACTTATTGATATTTATGATTTTGAATCATAATCAAAACGGCTTCCGTTTAAAAAATGTAATCAATTCCGTGCAGAGATTCGCACACATAAGCAGTCCCAAATATCGAGATAAGTCTGTTAGCACACTCTTTTGTTAGTAGGTATTTTTCTTCTGGAATTTTCTTCCAAAATTCTGTGGATGAAACACTAGTTCCTTTAAGTCCTTTTAGTCCTTCGTCCTCTTGCAGTTCTAATAGCTACAACTCTACTCCAATTGTAATTGGTGATGAAACAGGAGAGCCATCGCCCACAACATCAACAGCAAAACGTTTTTCCAGGAATGAAAATGAAGGTTTAACTGTTCTCAGATCATTAAATATGCCATTGTTTTCTTTAGCAAGACCAGCCATTTTACAAAAATAATCTTCTGTTTCCACCTGAACGTCAGGAAGGCTTTCAGTAATTTTCTTAAAACATGTGAAATGAGCGCATGTTTTAGTATCAAGATCTCTCCGAAAGAGTTTTAATTTGCTCTGAAATCTAAATAAACTCTGCGCTAAATAAAAAATAAGTTTGTCACTTCCTCATAATGAGTTTTCATTAATTTATATTAACCACTTATATACTTTTTAAAATCTGTATCATATTTACCCTTAGCTTGGTTTCAAGAGTCGCACGAGATTCGCTCAAGAGCCGCATGCGGCTCGCGAGCCTCGTTGTGGCCACCCCTGGTATATAACTTATATGTACTGAAAAGCATTTCTGCATGTAACATCGTAAGAAAAGGACCTGATATATAACGATTTTGTACATATTAACACTGCAAATCCAGATTAAGTTATCTTTTAAATTATTTGAATAATATCCGAATGTCTTTTAGGTAGATTTCGAAGAAAATCTACCTATTGCAATGGATACCACTTTATGATTTTCGAAAAATTCTTTCATATCTTTACGTTTCATGCTCCCCTAAGTACGAAACCACCGCCCGTTCAAAAAAAAATTTTGTGATATTTATATATATATATATATATCTTTACACGATAGCGGCCGTAATTTTGAAGATATTTGAACCAAATTTTAATATGTTATTTCTAGGCCCAATAGTTCGGACAAGTTCGTTAATGAGCAAAATTGGCCCAAGGGGGTGGTCGGGGGAGGGGGTTGAAATTTTTAAAAATGTATATCTCGGCCCCTATGAAGTAACTTATAGAGGGAAACTTTGTTTGAATAAATTAGAGTACTCCCTATGGAGTTCACAGTGACACCAACGATTCGGGGGTTCGAGTGAGGGTGGGGGTGGGGTGGGGGATGAAAACTCGAAACTTTTGAAACCACGTCTTGTGGGGTATCGTTGAAAAGCTCTTGATGAGTACTCTACAAATCAATAAATAGTTTCTTGATAGCTCTCATATGACACGAGATTTTAATGTTTGAAAATAATAACACTTGAAAGAATTATTATAATATCATAATTTTGTCTTGTTTAGCGGCTTTGCTAATTTTATTCATTGCTGATCTTGCGCACGGCCTCCCAGAATATTATATCCTATTATTGTTGTCAAAACAGTTGATTGTAGGCTCTTCCTCTTTACTGCAGGTTTGCCATGCCAAGGCTAAAGAAGAAGAGTGCTATGCAGCGACAATAAATTAAACCAAAAGCACTTCGAAATCTACCTCCGCCTGTAGGCCTGCCTAAAGGGATTTTTTAATTACATTTGTATTTTAATCGACTTTGAAGAGTATGTTCTATACTATTATCCTTAGAAAATAAGTTATTTTATATTACTTGAATGCACCACAAAAGTTTTAACTTGGAAAAAAGGATAAGATAAAGATAACACACTGTATTCGTGTATTTGATTGACATAACCAATATTTCATAAACTCTCGTTATTGTATGAGCAGTTTCAAGACCACAAAAGCATACAGCTAGAAGATTCTAACTATAACAAAAATGCGTTTCTTTCCATTATGTCTGATAAGCCTAACTCTAGGGAGTTATTTTCATTTAGATAATGGAATTGCATTAAGTGTGAGAGCGATGTACGCCAGTTAAAACAATTCCACTATTCACCTGCAAACTAATGCAGCTACCGGGTATTAATCACTTCATTATAGGCGTGCTGCTTCAAATGGAAATGCCTTGTATCTTGTACATTATAATGGACAGCTACAGAGCTGGTAAGTTAATCCTAGATTCTCAGTAAGTGGTCCTGAACCTCAGATCTGTCGTTCAAACATTTAACATAAGCCGCCGAAGTTCAATTGTGTAGTCCTTTAATTTCTCTGCCATACCTGGGAATAAGGTCTATTATATTTCATACAGAATTTAAACCGCGTTTTCGCTAAAGAAAGATATTGAGGTCCTGTGAAGTAAAATAGATACGATACGAGCTTTCTCGACGACTTCTCTAATTGCCACTTGTAGCCTCCTGCATGGATATGAGACTGAGGTTCGTTTCTGGAAGATGTTAGCTTATATTTTACGAAGATATGTCTCAATTAAAGTTATAGATTTTAATACAGGCGGTTAGTGTATAAAATTTAAAGGGACCTGGCCCCTCTTATCTTGATCTACCTTAACTTGATGACATTTCAGAAAATACTGCCAGTGCAGAAATAAAATTGTCACAGCTCATTCCTGGCACATTTTCATTTTTTCGGAGGTTTTATAGTTTACTAATTCTCCTGGAAGTTATTATTTAAAGAAAAAACTATTTTTTTCTATTTTGCCCTACAATTTTTAGGATTTACTCCTATAAAAGTATGCATTTTCAAAAATGACTGTAGGTACTGAATGACGTACTGAACATATTTTGAAGCAGTTCTGGTTAGTAAAAGCTGGGAAAAGATATATGTTGTGTACAATATAGAAACTTCCGATAAATTACAAATGAAGGCTCTAAAAGTACAGCCGAGTTGCTTATGGTGAGCTGTCTTCATCCTCTTCAGATATTTCCTTGTGATATTTGTTTAATATATCGTTGGAAAGAGAAAATTCAAATAATATAATACAGCAAAAATTACAATTTAAAAAAATCCATGTCCTGTTCCCCTTAAAAAACATCTCAATGCCATTTTTAGAATATTACGGATACTAAATTTTCTACATGGAAAGTGGTAGTAAAATTGAGAGGTAGTCATCACCACCATTCGTATCACATCTCCTGAAGCAAGCTCAAATATTAATTTTTATTTTCATATAATTCATTCATATATGTATATATATATATATATATATATATATATACACATAGTATTTGCTCAGTTACAACTCAGACGTCAAAATGCACAGAAATAGCTTTCTTTTGATAGAATCTTGTGAAACGAGTTTACCTTGAGTAGAGGCTGCGTTAAGACTGCCAACAAATGGAGGACCGTTTTCACAGCAATAAATGGATTCTGCAATTGGAGACCCAAATAAACTGTCCAAACTTGTTACACAGCTGTCAGTGAGCTATCCTGTCATCTAGTGTCACTTCCGCAGACAGAGGTTACTGATTTTCTCGTACATGGCTGCCAACATAAGGGATGGAGTAGACAACGCTTTCCAGCCACCGAGTATGACTATTTTTGCGATTTTGCAGGAAGTGTAAGATTTAGCAAGGAGTAATGAAATTAACATTTTCAATTTATATCAGACTAAGTCTAAGTTGCAATTATTCTTAACTAAAAGAGTGTTTTCTATGTGAAGCAATGAAAGTTGTTTACCCTGGACTGTTATAATTTCATACAACTCGATGGCATAATTCTCTCCTCTTAATTAATATTATCTACCTTTAAAAGTGTTTCTTTTACCTTCGACTGTCTAAAAAATCATATGAAAGTCTCCCAATAGATTTTATTTTTTACTTTAAAAAATATACAATGGGGTAGTCCTACATTTGAGTTACATAAATCGGAATTCCATTTCTGTTCAATGAAATTCAAATCATTTCACATGCTATTACTCATATTCCATGCATTCCATTGCTAAAACAAGCTCCAATAAATGAACATCAGCAGGTCCTGGAATCCCTTCATCCCGTCCGCTTTCGATATAATATCAAAATATGAAATAGACTGATGCATATATAAATGATGGTATGAGTGTGGGTGAGTTTGTCAACGGTTGATTTGATTGTAATTCAGGCCTCTACGTACGGAATTCAGAAATCATAATTGTTGTTTTATGTTTGTGTATTAGAAGTGTGATTTAATATTGCGTATGAAATGTGGCGTTTTTATTGTGAAATTATTTTTGTAGTTCACGGAAAGTTTGGGAGAAAAAAAGTTGTGGATAAAATAAAATGAATACTGACAGTTTATAGTACAATCTATCATAGGAATGCTTACAAATTCATAATTTAAAGTATTACTACCCACAAAGCTCCTTTTGCAGGAAGTAATATTAAAATAACCTGTATATTGTTAAAATTATTGGTTAAACTTCGTGGGCTCCTATGAATTGTTTTAGTGGTCTCGAAAATAGATTGTGATCAACTGACCATTTGTATATGGAAAGTGTAGCCACAATTTCTTGTACACTGGATGTTACGTTAACATTCTGGGATCTCCCTGATTATCAGGATCGTAGAAAGTAATAAGAGTTGACATTCACCTCTGCACGAACGGAATATGACAAGCCTGCAATAATCGAGCTTTGATCTTTTTTCTTTTGCTATGAAAGACAGCTACCCATTGCCACAAAATATATTTTATTGTTTCTATATAAAGTTGGGCCACTATACAGACCAGTATTTTACGAGGGTGATAGCGAATCGCACATCCCCTACTGTTTTATTTATAGAGTCTTTTAAATGTAGGACAAGCCTCCCACTTTTTATGGGACTTCAGTTGAAATAAATCATACTTATCTGATGTGTGTACTGACCTAGTTTAGGTTAAAGTTTATATTTTTCTTTTCAACTCTGCATTCTTATAATATTTTAAGATGAGAAGGGGCTACTTATTAGAATACTCTGTACCGAAAATGACAAATCACATAGCTAACAACGTAACGTTACAGCTCATGAATGGAAAATGCTTATCTTCCGGACGATGCAGGATCGGGGTTTCATTCTAAGCGCATGTCTCCTATTGCTATCAATGGCAACTTAATTTTTATTTTTATTTTAATTTATTTATTTACTTATTTATTTTGCTGGAGCCCCAATATCTATATTCAAATAACTCTGAAATATTAGCCTTTATTGTTTTAGTCCCAGATATCTCTACCTACGTAAAATGAGAGGGAATACAGAGGATCGATCATGAACTCCGATCAATAGGCGGAAAAAGAGGATGAATACTTGTTCTATTAGCATATTATTATTATTATTATTATTATTATTATTGCAAGAAAATTGTAACAATTTTGTAACAATGAATCATTCTAACCCTTAAAGAACTGAATCTACATATTGTTATAAGCATTATTCAACCGAACTCTGCAGTGGATTATAAGTTTAAAATCATTTAGAAAGATATAAGTGAAATAGATGGTTTCTACGCGTGAATATCGTAGCACATAGATAAAAAAAATACTTACATTTTAACATAAGCAATTACGCTATTAATATTATAGTTCTGCTTTTATATCTTTTGCGGTGGCGAATTTATGCTACAGTAGAAGTGAAAATTAACAAACCACATGTCCATCCAATAGGCAATATCATTATGGACTTGCAGTTATTTTTCTGCAAATGAAATACAAATAATTGTACGTGCAATGTGGCGAGTAATTATAAAATAATTTCTGCAATTAATAATTAGGTATTCGCCACAAACCGTCCACAGCACACACACACACAAAATAATAATAATTCCATAACAAGATAAAAGTACGAATTTTTAATCCACTAAATTTCCGAGGAAAAATTCCAAAGTATACCTAAGGCCTGTTTTCATAAGACAACCAGTAGCAAAGAATTATTGCCAAACCTTCTAGTACTTACATTTCTATTAATTCAATGTCTTCGGGAATTCAAGACCCTAGGAAATTTTTATATACGAGCGTATATGAGCACTCGAAGAAACTCACACAGTGAATGAGTGTTTATGTAATATTTTTCTTTATGTGCGATTTAAATTGTTCCTGTCTTTCTTGAGCTTTCTTTCTTACCCTGTTTAACTTTTCCTTTAGAAGGTCTTGTATACCGATGCCTGTACGGAAGGGCAGAAACTAAGAGTCAACACTAAACAAGACAAGGAGAGGCTAACTCGACACAGCTTTTAGGAACACAAACATATAGATGTGAAATAGATGGAAAGTAAATTTCAAACCGGGATTCGCTTTTGTGAGGGGGGAATCCCTAAAATACAACAAAACTTGCCGGCCTAAGGGATTTGAATCCGCGACCTCCCACAATCGGTGTGCAATAGGCATGTATGAGTATTGCCCACACAGCTAATTATATCACTTTATTCCTCTTCTCATGAATAATATTATTATTAAAATAATAATTATTATAGGACCAATAAGTATTTTTAATATTTTTATTACTACAGCAATTATTATTATTAAAATGTTGAGACTACTATGTCACATCCCTTCATCATCAGGGCAAGCGATTTCTAAATTATCAGAACAACAATTCGGTCAATAATATTCGATACTAGTTCTGTTAACGAAATATCGAGACAAACATTTACAGATTGTTCTTCTTCTTTCTTCCTTTCTACTTTTATATGTTGTTCCTTCTCTTTCTAAAAAGCCTGATATATTATAGAATAGAAATTCGAGCTATATGATTATGTATTTCATGACTTTTATAGAGTAAAACTCTCTGTAACATTTTGTAGTAGTATGTATATAGTAGTCTATTTTTGTATTCATACATTGTTTATTCATTTTTTTCATATTGTAAGGCTCCTCGCTGAAGATTGCATAAAGTTATTTTCACCGTGTACTATTCTAATACACATAGGCTATGTACAATTTAATATCCATATATCTGTGGCTTGGGTCATTGTCATAAAACTTGCTTTTGAGATAACTGACTTTGAAGCCTTTATAGAAGTAACATTATTTGCTGAGAACTTCCGACATTGGCCTCTAAGGTTTCTGTATTAAGTCTATTAATAGCATCAGAGATGGGCACTTTTAGTATACGGAAGATAAAGACTAGCCGAGCTCAATAATGCATAGATCTCATTTTTGCAAGAAATTGACATTGGCCCTTTTAGAACCAAGCCACAGATATATTTTTAAGATTACTGTCGTTGTCTATTGCCGTATTTTGACCTACCGAGAGTAAAAATTCATTTTTTTAACTTATTTATTTTAATGCTGAGGCGATATAAAGAGGTGAGAATTACCTTGATGGTTGGCGTAGGACACCACGGGCGGGTGTTGTGCCCCGGGCGTTGGACCAGAAGAACAGACTGGAGTGACGGAGCTTGGTGGCGGAGTGACAGCCGGTGACGACCCCACCACTACCTGCTGTTGTGCGCTGTTACCTGAGCCAGAGACTGCCGAAGAAGCTCCTTGCTGTTGTTGCTGTTGCGACTGCTGTTGATTCTGACTCGAACCTTGTTGCTGCTGCTGTTGTTGTTGACTGACAGCTCGCCTGAAAAAAAATACTGAATTAGGTTCAGTCTAATAAGAAACTATATCGCTACTCATTTTAAAACAGAAAGGAAACCCTTTATATATTAGTAAATTAATGGTAATGGGAAGCATGCAGAAAAACAAGAAATTGAATGACAGCAATCTCGACACATTGTCGGCCGCAGTGGTGATGAGGTATCGTGCCCGCCTAGGATCTGAAGATCGCGGTTTGAAACCTGACAATGGTCTTCAATACGTTTCTTTTTTCCTACTGATCGTAAGTATAAAATGCATAATAACCACCTTTAGCTCACTTCTGTTATTCATATGGTTATGCAGGCCTGTATACGATAAAATCACAATTAGTTTACACATTGCACGTACATACGTATTATAAAACACTAGTCACGTTAAATGTAAAATAAATAAAAAGAGAACGAAATTTAAAAATCACAGTAAATCTGTATGTCGAGGATATGTTTCGGTCTTAGAAGTCCATCATCAAATGTAAAATATAAAATAATAAAAACTGAGAATTGCTGGAAGTGTGTGGTTGTGTTATCGAGTGATTGGAAAAGGCCTACTTGTAGTGATCACGCTGCTCGTCATGTCCCTACTTCGGAAGATGTGTTAGAACTAACCGTAAGATAAACATTTGTATAAACAAATCAAGTCAAATCAAATCAAATCTTCTTTATTTGCAGAAAACTCCTGAGTTCATCAGGAGTATTACAAATGTCCATACAGGTTATATATATTCCTGAATGACATTCTTCTTCTTATGGTGAGGAATGATATGTACTGTAAATAGATTATTGGGCAACACTCACCAATGTTTGTTGAACGTTCACAAAGGCTTCGCGACCGAACATCTCGTCGCTAATATTCACTTGAAAACGCGAGACGTTCTTCTTGTCTCGTGAAACGTTGTGATATGATTCCTGTTGTGAAGTTGCAATTTTTAGTGTTTACGTTTTATATAATGTGTGTGTTTTATTATTTTATTAAGAAGACGAACGCTTCACGCAAGATTAAGCAACTATTGACAACGGCTTCACAAAGGGATCAACAAACATTGGTGAGTGTTGCCCAATAATCTATTTACAGTACAGGTTATACAGAGTGTCCCAATAAAATGTATACACTCTTTAAAAGACTATAACACTGACAATCTATATATATAAAAATGAATGTATGTGTGTCTGTGTGTCTGTGTGTGTGTCCTTTATGCATTACTACACCATTCATCCGATCGCCATGAAACTTTGGGAAGTTGTTGAGTACATTCCCGGGAAGGTTTTCGGCATATTACATTTTTAGTTTTTGCTTTCGTTATTGAGTTATGAGTGAAAAACGGGCAGAAAACGTGTATTTTAGCGTTTTCGAAGCATCAATTTTTAGTTACACATTTCAATGTCAAATCAATTACATTAGGCTTTGGCTATTTTTGTCATAAAACCATTACGATCGCTTGAATGTTGTAGCTCACGATGGTCGACTCATTTGTTTATCATGTCAAGGCACGCAGATATATGAAATTTTCAACCAACACCGAAGAGGATTATTATTAAGTGCCAGTATGGTACTTTATGAGATTGTGTGGTGGACGAAAAAATGTCTGTCCGTCTGTCCGTGTGTCTGTACGCACCATAACTCAAATATGCTTTTTTGGATTTTCATGAAACTTTGAAAACACATTTATAATGTCCATGGGAAGAACCCTATTGATATTGAACCAAATCGGTTCACCGGTACCGGAGTAATGCCCAATTTAGTGCCTATTTTAATAGATTATATTAGAAAGGCGCCATAGCTCAAATACGCTGTATCCGATTGCCACGAAACTTGGTATACCCATTTATGACGCCCATGAAAAGTGCCCTATTGAATTTGAACCTAATCTGTTGACCGGTACCGGAGTAAAACCCAATTTAGTGTATATTTTAAAGGCGCAATAGGCCTAATTCGAATACGCTTTTTCGGATTTTTATGAAACTTCGTACACGCATTTATAATATCCATGGAAAGACGTCTATTGATATTCGATCAAATCGGTTGGCCAGTACCAGAATAATGCCCAATTTAGTGCATTTTATGTTAATATATAAGAAGTCGCGATAACTCAAATATGCTTTATTGGATTTTCTTGAAACTGTGTATACCCATTTATAATGTACATGGGAAGAAGTCTACTGATATTGGACCAAATCGGTAGACCGGTACCGTAGTAAAACCCAATTTAGTGTCTATTTTAAAGACGCGGTAACTCAAATACACTTTACCGGATTTTTATGAAACTTGGTATACACATTTATAATGCCCATGGGAAGACGTATATTGATACTGGATAAAATCGGTTGACCTGTTTCGGAGTTATGCTCAATTTAGTGCCTATTTTATGGTAATATACGTATTCGAAAGAATTTATTTAAAAAAATGAAAATCAGTTATCTTGACAACATAACCTTTTGTTTTACTGTGATATCTAAGGCTTTGGCAATTAAAATACAGTTAGCTATGACAACACTATTGCTTTAAATGCGCTTATCCCATAACTAACCCAGGTGGCTAAGATGGTAACGTCTTGGCGTCACATTCTGGAGTTCCATGGCTCAAATCCCGAAACCGGCCAATTTGACTTTTTTTTATATTCTGCATATCATAACTGCAATCATAACTGATTAAACAAAACATACTGGCACTTTGTTATATCAGTTTACCTGATTTTATTATTATTATTATTATTATTATTATTATAAGAGGGATAATCAATATAGGCCTAAATATGGTCAAACGTTGTTCGATTTGGACGAAACTCACTATGCAGGGGTTTTCTGGGCCAAGTACCTCGAATCTGAGGTCGCTTTTACCACGCGACGCCTAAATGGGGTCAAACGTTGTTCGATTTGGACGAAACTCACTATACAGGGGTTTTCTGGGCCAAGTACCTCGAATCTGAGGTCGCTTTTACCAGGCGACGCTATCTAATCGTGGTATGTAATTCACGTGATTTAGGTGTTAATAAATATAATGATTTAACTATTAATATCTTAATTTTTAATTTCTGAAATAATTATCGCGGGCGATCGCTTGATTTTGTAGGTCCATCCTTGACGATTCATTTGTTTAGAATATCAAGTCCCACAGACGTATGAAATTTTCAACCTACACGGAAGAGGGATATTCAATATAGGCCTAAATATGGTCAAACATTGTTCGACTTGGACGAAACTCACTATGCAGGGGTTTTCTGGGCCAGGGAACTCGAATCTGAGGTCGCTTTTACCAGGCGACGCTATCTAATCGTGGTATGTAGTCCACGTGATTTTGGTGTTAATAAATATAATGATTTTTGCTATTATGCTCTTAATTTTTAATTTTTGAAATAATTATCGCGTGCGAAGCCGCGGGCACACGCTAGTTATTATAATACAGAAAAGTTTCATAAATCAAAATAATGTGAACAAATGTAGAAACCAGCCAATTATCGGAAGTGTTCAAATTGTTGGCCATTGTGGTCCATGCACAGCTGATAACGCTGACTGATTGAATCCAAAACGTTCCTAATCATGCGAATTGGTATTTCGGCACATTCTCTTTCAATGGCTGCTCTCAACTCACTGATTGTAGCTGGTTTTGTGGTGGTTCTTATGGACATCCTTAACAGTTCCTTCGTCCTCAAACTTATCTCGCAAACAAGACTCACAATAATTGTGATTCTCATTGGTGGATCTCGTTGAAACTCCATTCTAAACCGTCTTTGCACTTCACTTATGTTCTCAGTCTTCCAGTAGCACTTTAGAATTAATTTTCTTTCCTCAAAGTTTAGTCTGACTCCAGCCGTTATTTTAAGCAGTCACAACTCAAAAAAGAACAAAAAGTGTGGTTGCTATGAACTGTCAAAGAGTGTATACATTTTATTGGGACACTCTGGTATTATAGATGAAATATAAAACTTTCCAACATACATCAGCACTTCATCAGCTTAAGATTCGTCACTAATAAAATCATAAAATTCATTAACACTGTACATAGGGTTATTTAATATAAACTTTTTAATGGCCAATTTAAAACTATGGATCGGTAGCCTTCTCATGTTGTTAGGTAGAGAATTGAACATCCTAATCGATACATTTTTGAAACTGTTTTGAGTTTTAACATAATTACAATGAGTTGTGATTATATTGTGTTTACCTCTTGTGTTATAGTTATGACAAATACCATTTTCTAGACGAGAATTATAATTTTCTTTTATATACAATAAGCACCGAAATACAAATAGCCCTGGCAGAGTCATAATTTGAATATTCCTAAAACTATTTCTACAGTGACCATTTAATGGTAAGCCACACATCAACCTAATTGCCTTTTTTGCAATCTGAACAATTTTAAACTGTAAGTTTGATCCCCCCATAACAAAGTCCCATATGATAGGTGGCTGTGAACATGTGCAAAATACACCAGTTTCAAAACATCAAGACTAACGCAGGATCTTAATTTTCTCAGCATATAAATACCTCTACTCAGTTTGTAAGCTATATTATCCATATGACTATGCCAGTTCAACCTGGAGTCCACCTTAAAACCCAGAAAATTTACAACATCGTTGTTATGATTTTTAATATCTAAGGAGATCCTGAGCTCCTGAATTTTATCCATATTTAGACACAAGAGATTGGCACTACACCAATCTTCAACCATTAAAATTGTGTTACTCAAATCTCTTTCTATTGGCTCACTGATACATATTGCGAAATCATCCGCGAATAAGTACCCCTCGGCTGATGACCATAATATATTGGGTAAATCATTAATGTAGATGATGAATAATATAGGCCCCAGAATAGACCCTTGTGGTACTCCATTAAGAACATGTAAATAATCGGACTCTATGTCATTAACATTAACCTTCTGAAACCTCCCTGTTAAGTAAGAGCTTAAAAGTAAAACAGCACTTTTTTCCAGACCATAGAATTCTAATTTTTTTAACAGTATTTTATGGGATACAGTATCAAATGCTTTCGATAGATCAAATAATTTAGCCCTTGTTATATTTTTAGACTCAAGTGAGTCCAAAAAGTTTGTATACAGGGACACAGCTGCTTTGATTGTCCCCATTCCTAAACGATACCCATATTGGCAGTTGCTAAAAAGATTATTTTTTTCAAAATAATCAATTAATTGATCGTTTAACAATTTTTCAAACACTTTAGATATGATGGGAACTAAGGATATAGGCCTAAAACTGTTGCAGTCTGATTTACTTCCCTTCTTATATATTGGAATTACCTTGACAAGCTTTAAAGCATCAGGAAAAACTGATTCTATAATACAACTGTTTATTATATTGGTTAAGACTCCCATCAAATATTCTTTACCTAGTTTAATCATTAACGCGTTCAGACCATAAACATCAGTACATCTACTAGCTTTTAGATTTCTAATAACTTTTTCCATCTCACAATTACTTACTAATTTAAATTTTAATGAGCAACTCGAAAAGAGGATTGCAAAATCGATTACTTCGCTGAGTGCGTTTTGTTCTCTTGTATAAATTACGAGCCTTTTCCGAAAAATGTCCATGGTCAATGGATTAATCAGAACGTAAAAATCACAGCTTGGAATCTTCAAGGAGGGATTATAAACCCAGGGTCTCGTGTTGAAGATTTACGACACGTTAAAGAACTCCAAGTCTCAATTAGAG
The DNA here is from genome assembly GCA_964059195.1 of Ectobius pallidus. Taxonomy (NCBI): domain Eukaryota; kingdom Metazoa; phylum Arthropoda; class Insecta; order Blattodea; family Ectobiidae; genus Ectobius; species Ectobius pallidus. The sequence continues at coordinate 100,553,400 of CAXKWD010000010.1, forward strand.
CCTCTGGTCAAAATTCCCTAGACCTTGCACGTCCTTAGTTGCCGCTAACAGGTCGTCGAGTCCATGGGCTTATCACCTGTCCGTCTGTCTTCTATGGGAAAATAAGCGAAACTAAACTGATCTTCGGAGACCCTATAGGCCTACACCTGCACAGAGTGGACAGAATGTCATCCATTCAATCTGGATGAATTGGGTGAATTCCTACAAAGTTGCGGTTTGGGACTGAGGAACTTTAATACAGCCGTATGTGGTGTAAATTTTATATCTGTTCACACTTTAGAATTTAACATAGTCAAAAGCTAGTAATATAATTATATCATTGTCAAAGCTAGACATTAAATTCTTTGTCAAAATATCGTTTAAAGTAAACAAATAAATAAATATGTCAAGTTCTTGACATTTTATTTCTGTAAGACACTTTCTTCAAGTAATCAAATCTTGTGATGCGCCCACATAAATATTTCTTGTTTATTTCTTCGAAATTTTCTCTTAAGTGAGACATTATTCACTGTACTGCGTGGCTTTACGTAGGTGTGTGTGTGTGTGTGGTTTATTTTTTGCATTCTCTTCATCAGCTCTAAAAATTTGAATATATGAGGGTGGTTATCATTATGATCTGCGTGGAAAGTTTCACAGGTATTGATATTGTGAGGGAAATTGTAGGAATTAGTATGATGTAATTTTTTTAAAATAGTAATTCACATATCCTCATTTCTAAAAAAAATATGTACCACCTACGATTTTGAAGGAATTGACAGCGATGCTATCTGGATACATCATGGGAAATGTAGATATGCCTACAATAAACAAACACTTCTACATTTCTAGTAGTCATAACCTTGTCATCAACAGGCATTGAAATCACTATCTACCTGTTACCAACATTATAAACTGATAGTAGCTGAGTGGTCTCGCTGTTATGAACGCAATATCTACCACCGATAATATCGTAAGTTGGTCATCCTATAAGCATTATATTGTTTTTAAAAATATACAGCTAACGCAAATGAGGGTAAACGCTATTTTCACCATTTAATATAGCAGGACAGAGGTAAATTAGAGAAATTTCTCCCCATAAAAATGGTCCATTGGATCATAAGTAAGTTATATTACTCTAAGCAAATCGGTGGAAATGAATAAAAGTGGAGATCAGACATGCCCATCACACTCTTGTTGGAGGGGATGATATCCATTTATCAGAGGCAATAATTAAAACACAGAGGTTGGGGGAGTGATGGTATCATGAATTCCGAACAAGAGTAAAATCAACAGGCAATCCCTGTTAATTAATTAACAGTGTTATCATCCAATTCTGTTTTATCTTCCCTTGTTTATTGAGATACACCGCCATTATCATCTCTCCCCTCTTTTATTTCTTCCTCCAGAATTATTCATGGCGGTCATTGTTCAGGCATGACCTGCCTGCAGTATTATGTACACGTGCGAGCCATTGGCGCATTTCATTCCCATAGTGATGCATTACATATGTAATTTAGGACGTGTGACTTCAGCCTATTTAACGCTACAATTATTTAGCTAGTGTAGTTTTTACACAGTTACAAATAATAACTGCAGCAATAAATAAATACGGGAGGCGGCGAGGGAGTACAGGATAATCAGGGAGCGGAAGAGGGCAAACCGAAGGAGACAGAAATGAAATGGAGAGAACTCCCCTAACGCGATCCGAGAGATTGCAAGGGAAAGAGGTTCCTGCAAGCATTAATCGAGAAGAAATTCAAACAAATCATTAACAGGAGCAAGGAACTTTGGCAATTCTGGGCAAACAGGAATGAGAAAATAGGAGATATGGTCAAAGTAAGAGCTGCCCACCAGAATATAAACCTTATGGGGACAACAACAAGGACGAAGACAACTAATCGGATTAATCAAATGGCTGACAGACAGACCAGTCAAAAAAATAAATAAATAAATAAACAAATAAAATAAATTGCAAAGCGTGAGGGTGTCAAAGAAGGGAGACGGAAACAAAATTTGTCAAACAAATTTTGAAATTGAAATGCCGAAAACCAGCAAACTGAAATGAAGTTCTCCCAACATCCTCCATCTTCTTCTTCTTCTTCTTCTTCTTCTTCTTCTTCTTCTTCTTCTTCTTCTTCTTCTTCTTCTATCTTTCTTTGTTGTTGTAGGTATGTAGTTTCGGATGTAAACGTACTTGTAGTAGTTTTAATCTACGGGATACTAGTAGCAGTAGTAGAATTATTTCGAATTGTATTTATCTGCAGCATTACAGGTTGTTTAATAAGTAGTATTATAAAATTGAAATAGATGTGTAGAGGAGAAAAATAATTTGTTAATTTATTAACCTGTAGTTAATGTTTGTATTTTGAAAAAATAATAATAAACTTAGCAAAATGGAATCATAGCCGACTACGTCCTGCTTTAGTAACCTAGGTACCAGGACATAATATGCAGTTTTTATTTTATTTTATTTCAGGCTATAGCAGAAGTAGTTATGTAATTAGTAATTATGTACTATATAGGCTACTCGCTTCGCTCGTAGAGGGCTGTGAAATTCTCGGACGACTGTAGGAGCAAGCCTATTAATAAATTAATGGTAAAAGGAAACATGCAGAGGAACAAGAAATTGAATGATAGCAGCCCAATACGTTACAAACTAATTCACATAAAAGGAATTTCAGGACTTTTTATAATGTGGAAATATTTCTTACATAGACTAATTTTACTAGTAACTCTGCGAACAGTAGACCTCGCGTCCAAAAACATCTAAGATAGATGCCCATCAGTTAAAATGCCCCCCCCCCCCATCTTGATATGGAATCTAAAAATAAAAATCCATACACAATCAAAGAACATTCATGCCAAATTGGAACAAAATCAAACAACAAATTTGAACGTAACTACTTAACTGAGTAACTGACATTTATACAGACGAAACGCGCAAAGGTCCAGTTAAAACAGGACAACATTTCACTATTATTGGTCATCTAGTAGTTCCGTGAACAGCAGAACTCACGACCAAAAACAATCTAGGATCTGCTCTTCATCAGTCAAAACGGTCACGAGCTCGAAAAGGAATTTTAAAAGTCGTTATTTATATTTCAATTCAAGGAACATTCAATGCAAAATCGGAAGAAATTCAAACATCGCTTTCGGTAATGACTGTGTAACAAACAAATTTATAGAGAAACAGACGAAATACCGGTAAACCATTAGAACTACGTCAAAAATGTAGTAGCAGTAATAACAAGTGAAGTGATCCCTATACAGGCCATGGAGGCTCCCAGATTTTGGACATTCGGGCCATGAAGGTGGTAAGGTTGTCAGCCTTACGCACCGGCTGCCTTTACCCCCAGGGTTGCTCCTGGTACTCATTTCTGTTGGAGGCTGAGTCGATCCCAGAGCCATAGTGCCACCAGAAGGATTAGGCCAATTGAAAAACCTCAACTACTTCATCGGGAATCGAACCAGCAACCTTCCGGTTTGTAGCGCAGCGCCTCAACCACTACGCTACGGCGTACCCCAATAGTAGTAGTGGTAGTAAATTATTTATTTTGGCTGGCAGAGTTAAGACCATAAGGCCCTCTCTTCCACTCAACCAGGTTAAAAAATATGTACAAGGTAGATTTACATTAATAACAAAGTAATGGATAATAGACTAATGACTTACACTAAGACTAGGATAAGGCTAATCATATTAATTAATTAATTAAGTAGAAAACATAAGTTTCATCAAGGGACAAAATATATGGTTACAAGCAAAACAGGGAAATGTCAAATTAAGTTATAATGAAAATTTAAATTTGTGAAATAAAGTTATAGGTAGTTATAGGAAGATTAAGTAATGCTATGTACAATGAGTGACTAAGAGCTAGTTCTGTTCACAGGGCAATGTACTGGAAGTTGTAGAAAATTTTACACTCAAGAGTGGAATTAGTTTTCATATTTTTAAAGCATGGCTAAATTTGTTGAGGGAAGGTGAACACTGCTTAAACGGAACCATTAACACGGCCGGTAACTTGAAAAGGACTAAAAATCCTTACACATAGGTCGTTTTTAATTATTTAAAGAAGCATTCATTAAACATTGGAAGAAATCGAACAACGCGTTTGCTCTTAAATGCGTAACGCACAAATTTATAGACAAACAGATGAAATGCCGAACGGTCAAGCTAAATAAGACCTTGCTTCGCTCGGTCAAATATCGGCAGAGGTATTACACTTATTTTTATAGCCAGCCTGACCAATATTGACTGAGAATTTGCACAATTATTACACTCTCGCTCTGTATATTCAGAGTAACCCTCAGGCAAAGTAATTCGAAACGTCACTTCAGGGACTAGAAATAGTCGAACATCAAAAGTAGGTTTATAAACAGCACCCGATTTCAGGTACTTTGCACCCTGGACAGAGATTTTTATAACAGCCCTTTCACTGTTTTACTTTACCCTCCCCCCACCCATCCCCAACCTATGTTATTATTTAGTGTTAAGTTTGAGTTTTATGCAAGTATGAACCAATATAGAATTGTATTCCGATAGAATTTTATTAATGCGAATGATCCTAGGATACAGAACGAAAATTAAAAAGATTTCTTCTTCTAAGATTGAAGAAAGTACGATTTGGCGAAAAAATGAACGTTTGATATTGTAATTTCATTTACAAAAAATGCCTAAAATTGCTAATAATTAATAATTGTAAGATGGAATATAGACAATTTTTAATGTTAAAAAATATTTAATTTAGTTGGCAATTTTAAAACGTGTTGAAATTATATTTAATTATATTAATAAAACATTACTACAGATACGTTAAAACTAATATTTTTTAGAATATATTTTAATGCCTTACTTCTATTTTACAACGAGAATCTACAACTTGACCTAACATTTTTTTAGTGCTTTAAATTTAATTCTTTTAAATAAAATTGGCAATGAGTTTATTTAATAAATAAATAAATAAATAAAAGATCAGGGCATGCTTATTCTGAATTCAAGAATATTGAAGGTAATATTTATTTCCATTTAACTTATAATTTTCACAATATTATCACAAAACAAACAAGTTAAGAAATTACTTCAAACATTGCCTGAAATAACTTAGCATTATTGCAGGTTACCATATTATGAAGATATGCTGGGTCACGGTAGCAGTGCATTTCCATGCAGTTCGCGTGAGTAAAAGGCAACTACCACACGATATGCACATGTGTATATTTTACGATTATCTCCCCTTGTGACATTATATTCTACTCCACTGGCGTTTCCTAAATTAGACTGGTCTAACTACAGGACGGTTCTGAAACTGCATTCACGCTGAACGCGATGAACAAGGTTGAGGTAGTTGGTTATTTTGCTTCTATATTTAACAGGTGATCCAGTTGTGCCCTGTAGTACTGAGGGTTGCGGCATCACTTCTTTAAAGGGTTATTATTTCGTACTGTATTTTAATTACTAGGGGAAGGCATCTAATGAGCATAAAATAGTGAAAAAATGCAAAATAAAAATGCATTTATGACCTAAGCATAATGAAAAATTACACACAATTAAGAAAATTACCAATAAATTTACCATTATTACTTATAATTAGTTTTTTAAGTAGTGGATTGCTAAAAGCATTTTAATGGATGATAGTACGTTATTTATGAATTTACAATATAGAACACACTTATTTTGTTACTAAAGAAGTAAATAAATTTATACTATTTGGACACCTTTAGCGAAAAAAAATCTTTCTGAACTGAAATGCCCATCAAATTGCCCCTAGCAAATATGTGCCATTTAAAAATAAAGAAAAAAAATTTGTTAGAAGATAAAAATAATTTTTTTTTTTTTTTTTTTAATAGTCCTATAAGGCTTGCGGATCGAGCTGAAGGACAGGTCAGTAAAACTTCGCACAATAGACTTTGTATTTAAACTCTCATTTATTAAACCAAGAATTTGTCTTAGATTTTGAAGCTTCCTCCGCAAAACTACGCAGATCTCTTGAAATAGCTATTTACCTCATATGCCTTTCTTTAGACAGCACCTCTTTTTGCTATATTCTAATCAGGCAGTGACTTATACACGTGTTTATATTTTCGCGGTTCGTTAAGATAGTAGACCTATATTCTGGAAATAAAATAAATTACGGTTACAACTGTTCAGGAATCAGCATTATAATATTTGACGGGAAATATATTTCATAGTTAAGCACGATGGCATTTAATAATTGTAACCACCTCCTCTAAACATAAGATTTGTTCCTGAAGCCATATTATGTACTGTCAAGCACCATGACACATGCTCACATTGTCAGTTTCTCTGCGCAACATATGGGAGCAATATCACTTTTAAGAGAACATAATGAGAAAAAGTGATTGATAACACCAAAACTTTAAACACATAATGGTCGTAGGCTTCGAGTAAGAAGTCTGGGAGCACCCTGTGTGACATGGTTGAGTTCGTAGAATTAACAGCTTGCATTATAGCGTGCTAAATAATATATTACGTCGGACACTGGCACAATACTAAGAGTCCTACAACACAGTCGCATAAGAACAAATGGAACATTCAGTTAGTTTTGGAGGTCAACACTAGGTCAGAGGTCAAACCGTCTTCTCCTTCAATTTACAACCGCTGAAAACTAATACCTCTCGAGAGTATTTCAACGTGATACAGACTGCAAAATGAAACAAGCTGTGCTACAATGGCATAGAGCACATCCAGGCGGCTGCCTCTATAACCTACTTTCACAGTGATTCAATGCTCGTATTTAGTAGAGAACAAAAGCAGAATCGATCAGAGTGGAAGGGAAATAATTAGCCTATGCATATTTGTAGGTTGTAATAGTGATGTTATAACACTTTTATGCAATAAGAGTTATCCATACGATCCCTATTTTTACAGATAAAGCTATCATAAAGTAAAATTACGTGTTAAAGTTATGAGTTGGCAGAAGTGAAAAGTGTTGAGATGTTATACATGGTGGGCTAAGAAAAGTGAAATTGAAATATGTCGGAAGCAGCATCAAGAAATTCTGCACAAAACACTTTTGTAAATGATTTTCAACATGAGTGAAAAAATGTCATGCAAAAAATAAGATTCCTAATGGTAATGTTTACAGCAGCACCTATCATTCCCTTAGACTTGTACGCCTATATCAAAAAATAAACCGAGCATCTCACGAGTCAAATTTTCATTTTTTTTAAAAACCCGGTGTAGTATAAGGAATAGTTTGCAAGATCTTTAGCAGAAGCCCACGTGGTTTCAATGCTTTTATATTATCCATTCACGGGCGAAGAAGACATAAAGAGAACATTTTCGTCATATGCAGATAAGCGGGAAGGCTAAACGGGCTGTGGCAGGCGTTCACACTACGTCAGTAAAGGAGTTTTCAAAGACATTCCCGGATTGCTATTGCTTATGAAGAGGGAGGCGTGAATATCCCATAATATATTAAGACCAATTAACCCTTAAATTCATAAAAAGACTTGATGTTTTGCTATGCGCTGTTGACCACAGAACATTATATACTTCCAAAAACTCTCCTACTAGTGGTTCAATGATTCACAGTTACGTATTATTTTGTGAATAAATATTTTTTAAATTCTGTTTAATTCTGTTTATATATGAATGAGTAATCTTCATTTAATTCCTTCGGCTATTGTTATCAATCGGTTAATATTATCAGATTAGTTGCATCCCGAAGCGATTACCATAAGCGGCATGCACTGTATATTAAATAATTTAATTTCACATCTTCCCCAGTCGACGGCTCTCTAACGGTTTAAAGCAGCTGTTTGTCCAGTTCGTTAGAAAACTAAAACTGATGCAATTTTTGGGAGACTGTGCCTCTCGCCCCTACCATTAGGCCAGCGACCAAGAACTCGTTAAGGTCATATGCATTTTTGTAGTGAGGAATAGTAGGCTCATCAACTACTCTGCATCAACTTCTTCAGGCTGTCCACAATGGACAGTAGGGTCAACTATGATCCCTCTTTTGGCAAAGGGCTTGAACGCGATAAAATACAAGAAAATACTATGAGCCTAATCATCGTATTAACTGTTTCCTTCGCAATCTGGCACAGGTTTGTATTTCGTGTGAGAAACTGAGCCTCGTCAAATTAATAATTATGGATTTACTGCTCTCTTACCTAGAATGAGCGACAACAGATTGGCATACAGAACAATGATATGGATCCAAGACAAAGGACAAGATCTAGGGGAAGACCCAAAACGAGATGGGTGGAGAAAGAAGGAGTGTTGTGGTCAAGGGCAGCCAGTGGAGGGAATTAGAAAAAGTATAGTGAAAGAAACAGTGAAAAGTGCAGTGGATATTCACAAAAACAAAATTTAATGGAAAAACAAGAAACACAAAACTAGTAATAACAAGAAAATGACAAACACAAAGGAACACAACGCAACGCAAAGAGTAAAAATCCACAAGAAACACTAGAACTAGCCCATCTAGTGTTTAGATCAGGGATATACCCTGCTGTACGCTGGAGGTCTTTGCACCAAGAGGATTTTTAGGATGATTTATTTATTTATTTATTACATAAATACTATGGCGTCAGGCGAATAGGTCAAGACCATCGCAAATTCTTCTCCTCTGATCCGTGTGCCGACAGGCCTCTACGCAACTTTCAGCCCCGGAAACAGGCTTGTGTACCAAGCCAAGAATGACAACACTAAACTTTCTGACCTGAGACTCAGGACCATGTGGAAATGATGAGTGTGCGATTTGTTTGCAGCTGTGCATTAAATAACATCATGGCTATCAGCCAGACACGTTTCCTTACACGGGATGATGACAAGTAAGACGAACATATAATGGTATGGAACTGGACAGTGATGATGGAATTATCGGAAAATGTCAAACACCATCTTAAAATTTCAGCTTCGACCACCATGTACACGATTCCAGCTGCACAGAGATAATATCTGTTTCCTGATCTCTTATTCCCGAATTTATTTGGCAGATTTCAACTGACACATTACGATTTTATATAAGCCCGTGTCCCTTTTTCCCTTCTTTAATATATTTGCTATTCCACATTTGCGCCAACTATTGCAAACAAAATAGATTACTAGATAAACGAACGACAGTAGTTCCATATTCTTTATAGGGTTGTAATAGTTTTTAAGTCGTTAACTTGTCAAACTGTAATAATAAAGCTCTTCAGGCGTAACAAACTTGATATGATTCTGAGATTGGATGAAAAAACCAACAGGTATTAATGAAAACCTGCTACATGTAGGAGAAGCTATTGGTTGTGTGGGAGAGTATATTGATTTGAAAGTGAATAATGATCCGGTAACGTTATTATTTCAGTCAGAGTAATTGAATTTTAACATTTGAAATGCTGTATGCATTTTAAACGCTTTTAGTTAAATTACTTGATGTGAGAGTGAGAGTAATTACCAGAATTGCCACCAGATGCGCTTCACTAGCTCAGCCAAAGCCAATGACCAGAATTCCCAGTCACCCTTTTACTTCTTTTACGCTCTCTGTCCCTCAGCCTCTGAGTCTTTATTTAATTACTATTAGATCGGAATCCCTTTCATAGAAATGTGAGCTCTGTAGGCAGATGCAAGGTTTTATTTTTTAAATATGCATCATATGTATGAATAAAATCACCCTACATTAACAAAAGTTAGTTTTTGAAATCTTCGTTCTAAATAAAAAAAATATTAAAAGGAAGGCACTTTTCATCATCACATACTGCCAATTGCAAATACATCAAAATGTGAGATTTCTAAATTTCTGTGATAATTTAAATGCCTATTTCCTCAGCATAGGGAATACAAATTTAAAAAAACTGACAAATACATCACAACTACATACTGCAGGTAGAAAAGACTTTAAACTGATGGCTGAAGAAAAGACAATGATATCATCTTTACATCCTTTAAGTGGTTTAGAAAAAATGAGTGCTTTGTTATAGGTAACAGTGATTTTTACTTCCTCTACAATACAATAGAAAATAGTAGTTTAGATTCATCTAGTACACACAGTAGTAGAAAGCATGTTGGAACGGTGTGTTTTCCAATGAAGAACTATATTTATAACTAACAATGCAAATACAGTAATACAATTCATATGAAAATAATAAAAAAAGTCGTATCGCAGAACAGTTTTATACATATATAGCAGAGATTATTAATATTCTCCTCTTTGTCTCTGCAATATGACATTCAGAAGACCATGGCTTTTCAGGAAAATGAGTGGATATTTTAGATTAATTAAATTAATTATAACGCCTAATTTTTACAAAATAAAGAAAAGTAGAATACACCTCAAGCGTGGTTCATTGTTCTATCAGAGTGTAGTCGTCAGTTTCCACTGGTCAACTGAGTGACGTTAAGTGTATTTATTGAGAGAGCTCGTTAGAGTGGGACAAAACTGAGAGGTGAACATCAGAGAATATTATCTAAGGTGCAACCTTAAAATCATCTAAAATTGCAATGTCAGCAAACAGACACACTTTTTCATAAAGAAAGAAAGTTAAATTTACCCCTACAAATATAATTGAAAATTGAATTTTTAATCACAAAACTTTATTTAACCAATCATGATATCCAATGAGGATGTGTTTATTTTCAATTTTTGTGTGTGGTTAAATTTACTTCTCATAATTCTCAACTTTCGTCGAAAAAGTAGTTTTAAACTCTGTGACGCTTGTTGTACAGTGAGTCCATTTTATGAGGAAACCTCGCATCATTGCCGCATTGCCACGCTAGCATCGCATTGCATCGCAGTTGTACAAAGCATACAAGCTGTTAGTTGTTTCGGTGTGTTGTAGTGAGACGCTTGTCTATTGTTGTCGTGTGTTACATAAGACAATAATCGAAAATGTATACAGTTGAACAGCGAATTTATTTGGTGGAATGTTACTTATTGAGAAATAACCATAGAAGGCGCGTTCGGAAATTTTCTCCTAAATATCTAGGCTGTACCATCTCAGTATCTCAAATAAATGGTGAGTAATTATTTTGTATTGTTTCTAAAGTCTTGATTTGCCGGTAGTAACGGAACACGGTCCCTGCCGGTGCAAGCTCAACAGCGGGGAAAGTGTGAGCAGGGGCAACGCTGTTAAAAAGTTTCCGCATAAAATGGCCTCCCTGTATAACCATATTAAGACTCATCTCACTACACTGTTTGGGTGGATAATTATTCTCTACCGGACATTATAAGATTCAAGCCCTTAATATAGTCTACGAAACTTACTTATAGTGCTACAAAAGGGACCACATTATGGCACTTCCCCCTAAGGTGTTGCGGTACGCAGAAAGTCTTGCTCATCTGCGTCATGTGTCCCCTGTTACGAGATGATGACGTTGTTTCAAAGTGAGAAAGGATATACCCGGTTAAAACGACTTAAGTTTGACTGTGCGGGGAACAGAGAGGGGCTATTCGCGCCGTATTACGCACGTGCGTTTCTGAATTTTTTACGACGGCAGGAAAAACTAAGTAAGTGAAAAATTAGGTACCTTTCTGAAAGGAATTGCTAAATGGTTTTGCGTACTAAAACCAACACGCAGTTTTCTTTGTCTTCGTTAAAGGAGTGTTTTAAAGGATGTAAGTTGAGTAATAAACTTTAATGCACTAATAAATTATAAAAACAGTGCTAAATTACCTTGGAAACTTTTCAGGCTATATTATGATCGCATCCAAAGCCACATGACTGACTCATTCACTCACTCACTGACTCACTGACAATGTTTTTCTACTTTCAGATGAGCTAAAAACTTGAAATTTAGGACACTTATAGCTTTTAGCTTGTAACCGATGGAAAAATTCCAACAAGTCCAATTTTTTTAATTTTTACCCCTAAAAAGAACTTCAAAATGGCGGATGCACTTTAAAGTCTCCGCTCAGTTCCCATGACAACAATAGACTATGCTTTGCAGTGTTCACATAGGGCTTTGGAAGTTGCAATGCATTTTGACAAATCATTAGACATGCTAGCGATAGAAATAATTTCCGTAAACCGAGCGAGGTGGCCGAGATGATAATTTTTGGACCTGCATTCAGAAGATCCCAGGTTCAAATCCCTTAGTCGGCCAATTTGTCATGGGTTTTTCTCGTGGTTTCCCCAGTCTTAATGGCAAATGCCGAATTGGGTATTTACATAACATGAATCATCCTCGCTATTTCTTCCTTTCATAACAGTTGAAAATTACTCCATAAAATATATCATTAATGTTTGCCCACTTCCAGATGAGCTAGAAACCTGATATTTGACAGACTTATACCATTTACTTGTAACCGACGGAAAAATTTTAAAAAAGTTTTAATATCATCTTTTTACCCCGAAAAACCCCTAAAGTTATCTCGCATTTGTTTAGGATTCTTTTGGCTAAACGACAATATGCTTAAGACAGTCTAAATACATGGACTGTTATCTCCCATATGGTGTCGGTTAAAACAACAACAAACAAAAAAAAAAAAAAAAAAAAAAAAACAAACAAACAAACAAACAAACAAACAAACAAAAAAGACATTTCCCGAGAACCTCACTGGGGCTTCGGGGGCAGAGCCCCCGAAGAGCGAAGCGATTTTTCATCAAATAACTTTCACGCTCACTAGTGAAATAGCTAAATATCTCTCAGCATGCAAACATTAGTGGGCCTATTTTATATTCTCGGCATTGAAAACATCGGTGAATACTGGGTCCACAGTTATGATATACAATTTTTCTGCTTCTCGGATAGTAATTCCGCATCTGAATACTGTTAAATAAAGTGCTAAAATAAATAAAATATATATTTTTTAAAAAGCAGTATGTGCAAACCACGGATAGCAAACGTTGAATTAGGTGTTAATTCCAGTCCTGCAATAAATGAGGAAAACCCCGAAAAACATGGATAAATTAGCTGGATAAGGAGAAGAATAGAACCAAACAGCTGAGAATACGGTACAATACTGAGAATGGTGACATATGACACTAATGCAGGGACCGTATGGAAAGGGAATTCTTGCATACATTTCCCCGATGTTTATGGCGCCTGAATATGAAAATCTGCCGGCAAAGCGCTCTTGAGCAGGGCGACAATTTTGAGAAACACTTTACTTTTAAATTTATAACTTGCAAAGGTGCAATTGTTCGCTCCCCACTGAGTTGAGAGTTTTGTGCATTCAGGCAGAAGCGATTTCGAGCAACATAAATATTGCATATATGCAACACATCGACATTCAACGCATCACCTTTTGTTTTCCTTTGCGACGTCAAGGTGTCTTATATTTCAACAAACAGGTCTAAGCTTTGTGGCTTGCAGGTTCATTTTATGCATACAGTACATCCTTTTTATTGCGGTAATATAATAATAAAAATGGAATGTAATAAGTAGACTTCGGACTTTTAGGTCGCCAAAAATGCTGTTTTAGGTTCCTAAAATAGGCTCTAAAAATTTGCAAATAGGTTCTAAAAATCGTAAAATAGTCTCTTATAAAATCGTTAAGTTGCCAATTTTATGATATATCTCAATTGCAATGCAGAATATTATATTTATTGAAGTCACCATTAATTGAAAATCATGATAAAACACAGATATAGGCCAGAATTATATAGACCTATCACTAGGGACTGAATTACTACCATAACAGTGAAAACCTAATCCCTGCGCCCAGAAGCTACGCACGCTAGCATATTCAACCCCTTGTATCCCTCAGTGATTCAGATAATTTTTTGTTTGTTTGTTATTTTTCTTTTTTTCTTTGTTATTGGATGTGGGAATCGGCAGAAAAACACTACATTTTCTTGGGAATCCAAGGAATTTTTCTGACGAAACATATCTTACTATTTAACCACTTCACAAATGTGTCATGTACTGCACATTGCGAGCTAAAAATTTAGTACGAACTGAAAATAAATGCTAGAATTATTTATAAAAAAACTTATTTTGAACTTTAGAGGAAAAACAAGCAAAAAAGGTAATATTAGGCTCTAACATAAAAAATAGGCTGTTTTAGATCCTATAAAAGTATCGTTTTAGGCACAGACACTTATGAAACATGCATATACAAGTTTTCGTCCATATATCACTTATATCAATAAGATATCTTGTAACAATGTGGAAGTATAAAGTTGTCTACATACGGACATATGTTAGTAAACTTCTTACATTCTTTACTCAAACCCACGAAGGGAGGATATAAATTCATGCAACACATAAACAGAGAGACGAACATGAAGCGATTCCCTCGTGTTGATCAGCACTAAGTGGGTCTCCTAATAAGGGTTCATGACAAGCAGTAGGGAATACTCGGGGTTGGCAGTAAGTAAGTTAAAATCTGGCATTTAACTTTGAAGAATGAATTAATGAATCAATGAAACTAATACAATATTTGAGCTAGTAGCACAGTGCTCCTCTGTGTTATGTTTGTAAACGCCCAAATCTAGGAGTGAACAAAATTTTAGGCATATAAAATATTAGATTACAAGAGAATATTACAGGAGAAAAATTGGGACTTGAACCCAGGATCTTTGGCTATTCGCGCCAATGCTCTACCAACTGAGCTAAGCCGGAGTTCAATTCGCAGCGCCAGATGGAACCTTTCTCCTTATGACTGATTGCCCTAATGGTCTACCTCACAGACAGACAAGTTATGCCATATGCAGTACTTGTGATGCACACTAAGTAATATTCTCATGTAATGTCCAACAGAGACAATGGTCTGTGGCTCATGAATGCTTGTATATCTATCTTGAGTGTTAACTGTGCAATAACAGTGGGAGCCCGGTCACAAAATCACTACTTAGTGTGCCTCACAAGTACTGCATATGACATAACTTGTCTGTCTGTGAGGTAGACCATTAGGGCAATCAGTCATAAGGAGAAAGGTTCCATCTAGCGCCGCGAATTGAACTCCGGCTTAGCTCAGTTGGTAGAGCATTGGCGCGAATAGCCAAAGATCCTGGGTTCAAGTCCCAGTGTCGGAGGAATTTTTATCCTGTAATATTCTCATGTAATGTCCAACAGAGACAATGGTCAGAACAATTACTAATACTATAGTGCCAACCATAAAATTAAAATCTGTATCATGTTGCCAGCCATAAAATTGAAATCTGCACGGACAGCCCTGCTAATTTCTATCAGGAGCTAACTGGGTTGTCCTCTTTCGTATCAGGAGCTAACTGGTGTGTTTACGTCAATTAAAGTTTTAAAGTTTCAAGTGGTGTCCCCAATGTGAGACTTGTACGTGACCCCTTGGAAGAAAACATGATTCTTGAATATAGCGTTTTGATGTTTTAAAAATAATGAAATGATTGATCAGCTACTGCGAAAATAGATTAAAAGGGGGAGTGTGTTTGTGGCAGTGGATACACAACACAGTGATTTAGTAGAAGGGTATTAAATTACCTAATGCACTTTATAACCGCGAAGCTCGTATAATCATCATTGATACAAAACAAAGCATACATTTCAAATGAAATTTACAATACACTGGCTGAAAAGAGTCAATATATTTTTAATTCACCCTGTCTCCAGCATAGGTGTAACAAGTAGAAGAAGAATTCTACTCTGAAATTCGATATCTTCCTTCGCCACACATGTTTTTGAAGTCCACTCGAGTCTAAAAATATCGTTCTTTAAACAAACTCGTGAGAAGATTTTCGTGAAAATAAAGAAATTCCTCGACATTACTTTTTTCAATTATCAAAAGATGTCTAACTCAAATATAACATTTTATTTTTTACACAAACATGTGAAAACATAACTTTTTTCGAAATTAGTATTTTCTATGCGGTAAATGACTCTAGAAAAGAAATATTAATGTCAGAATTGAATTTCTCTGATTGAACCTGATAATCCTTTCAGCTGTAATACATATGTCATGGACAGAGAAAGTAAAAAATAATTACTTACTTAAAAAAAAAGATTTCGTTTAAATTATGCTTGCAATATGCTCTTTTAAAACATGACATTTTCTGAAGGGTAAAGTCTCGATCTGGGTAATTCCAAACGTAATAACATTTATGTAGTGTAACTGTTCTCAGTAATTAAATGACCCTTAGGCCTACATTTTCTTTTGTCCAGTCTCTTGAAAGAGTGGTTAGCTTTACTGACTGCTACTCGAACGTCTCTGGATCAATTTCCTGATCTGCTGTAGGATTTTTCTTCGGTCAAGGATGTTGGTATTTTTCAGTTTTAAATTTTATAAGAGATATTTAGGGAACTAGCGCAACACACAACAAATCCACTGCGATTGTCCCCTTACAGAATCATCAAGGATCGCTCTCGATACAATAAACCTACTTACGATAACTACGTGACACATTAGAATCATTAATGTTGGTTAGTATCACCAGCTATGAATTATGCAAAATAAAAAAAGCGTGCTCTTAATGTAATGTTTCGTTATCCGGGACGCTTAAAAAGTGAACATAGCATATGAGAGATAAAATAATGCATTAATTATATAAATTATATCTATAGTCTGTGATGGTTCGCAATCACTGAGGCAATTTATATGCGTCACTTGATAAGAGACGGGGCATATGTATAATGTATTTTATCGAACAAAAATGTTGTGAATAAAAATGGCGTTCTTGTCCATATATGATAATATTGACCGCTGAACTTATCATACGCACATTTGTGGTTGCAAATGTTGAAGTATCTGTGTGGACATTGCATTCGATTGTGTCCTACTGAAATTTTGCTATGGCCCACAGAGTTGATAGAGAACCCCAATAACTAGGGACAGAGGTTGAATAAGAAAAACGTTATAGTAAAATCCACTGTAGACCTGTAGTTAGGTTGTCAGTTTTTAAAAAGTCTTATGTGAGGTACCCATGTGATTTTTTGTGCTCAAAGTATGAATTTATGACATTATCCCTTCACATTCCGCTATAGGTACAGAGGATAAAGGAGTCAAAGAAATGTGAGCGCCTTTCCCCCACCCTAAGCATAGTTGGTGCAAAGGGGGACATATACTTTGAGCCTTCAAATTAACCTTTAAAAATATATATGAAACATTTGCAGAAAATCACCAACAAAATTAAAACAAAAATGTGATACAACAGTAAAATGAGGTCGTTCACATTTTCGGGAATTGTGTAACTCCAATATAGAATTTAGTTCCGAAACAATATTTCTTACTAGTACTATGCTGTTCCCACGTGTATACATTACATTTTCTTTCTCTATTTAATCCCAAATATTTTTTTGTTCATAATAATAACGTTTTTCATTAAATTTTACATACCAATTGAACATAAATTTGTATTTGTTTTAATTTTATTTTTGAACTCTGGTGACCGCATAACTAAAACATGCGATTTTGTATTTTAAAAAAAGATCAGTTTGTGTAACAGTAATTCATCAGCAAACTTCATCCACTGTTATTTCGTTATCTAACTATGTAGGTCCACACATAAATGCACAAAGCCATGTATTTTTTTTAATTTTATTTTTGAACTCTGGTGACCCCATACATGTATGAACACTGTATATCGAATATCAAGGTGATTACCTAGCCTACTTCCTCTACAGTAGGTGCAGCTCAGTAAAGAAAAATGTAAAAAAGAACTCTAGTTTCAGAAAGAACAATATTTTATAGGCTAAGTAAAATAACATTAAATGAAGAGTTCTATAAAGAACTTCAAAAGTAGTCATATTGTCATATCGTTTAACGGAATTCTCTTCCTCTATCTCTCGTTCTATCCCAGCCTCCCTCCCTCCCTCTCCTCTCTCTCATATGGTGGTGGAATTGGTTGCAGGGTTGCCATACGTACGACTATAGTCGTACACATACGACTATTTCATAGATTTGTACGACGTACGACGCAACCAGGAGTCGTACGCCTCTTTGTACGACTACTTTTAACATAGCACTTTATATTTTTTTAATCAATCTACTGACGAATATTAAATTATGTTTTCTCGTGGTTTTTTGTTGTAAGCATGTTGCTAATAATTACAACACTGTGGCAATTACTGTTTATTTAATTTTATTGTATTTTATCAAATTTAGCATATCGGAAGATAATGAAACACGTCTAGTCATTTACAAATAAGATGATTTATAAAAATTACATGATATATGTAAGGTGTATAATACCTAATATTAATTATTATTATTATTAATAGTATTATTATTAACACAATAAGTTCATTACACTGAAAAATCACAAAGTATACGACAGTTTTAACTAGCATACGACTATTTTCGAATTTTGTTACGACTGTTCTACGTTTATGATCTGGCAACTCTGATTGGTTGAAGCATTGCGTTAAAACTGGACGGTCGCGGGTTCGATCTTCGAAGCGGTGTAAGGATTAATCTTCCCGTAGGCATAAAGCTGTGTTGTGAATCCAGCCTCTTAATAACAATAGGAAGCCTAAAGGTTTCTACAGCCTACATAATAGGCATCACTTTATAGATTATTATTGTAGGTCAGAGTTTTCACACCAGATAATTTTGTTACGATGTTTCTCGAATTTGTAAATTCTATGAAAAAAGGGAAAGTTAAAAAGGAGTCAGACGATATTTCAAATATTTTAGAAATAAGATAAATTAAATCTACAGTTATGAATATATAGAATAAAGAATTCCCTGCACTGAATTGTAGCACCCGCAAAACCATTCTAGCACAGGCTATTGATTTTTCGCAATCATTGTTGACAGATTCATTTGTGGCACAACCAATCCCGTTTAATATTTTCTCTCCGCCATGGCAACAAATACAGAAATTGCTATGCGAATTGTAATACAAAAAAAAAAGCAACTGTTAGACAATGCGGCGACTAATTATACCAAGGCTGTGTTGTTTTTTTATGATATCTATCTCCATGAGTTCTCTCTCTCTCTCTCTCTCTCTCTCTCTCTCTCTCATTCTCCATGAACATACATGGAAAATTTGCGACGAGATTAGTTTTTGTTCACGGGAATGTGTACAGCGGGTAGAGCAGTTTACAGGAAAATCAACGGAGAAATGGACAACGTCCCTTTCTACTGTTCTACCCCTACCTCTTTTTCTTTCCCCTCTTTCTACTTCTTCCCTAAATATTGTGTTGTTATTGTTTAAACCCGTAACGTCACTTGCAAAATTAAAATATATAACTCTAACAGAAACTTGCATAATTACCACCTAGATGGTTTTATACATTCATCCTCTGTAGGGAAAAATACAAATGAGATTCCGTTAGTATCCATCTTGAATGCACGTTACCAACCATATATACATATTTCACTCTCAGCTCGTTTATGTCCCTAACTCTTTCTACCTCTCTCCTCCACAAACTCTTCGATTAGGCCTATATGGATGTAGGGTCAAGTTAAATCATGGGCTTAATATAAAATTATCTGGTTCCGTACAACTAATTAACCTATTTCAGCTATATTTCAAACAGCATCCATTGTAACACAGATTTTTAAACTGTATTTAAAAATATATTCATTGAATTTTATATATTTCAATGATTGTACTGAAAATCAAAATAATGCATATATAACAGTATTACAAGCAACATTAAAATTCCTAAACAGTGAATTTTGTCCAAATTCTTCAATTCCCTGATTTTCATATGCTAGTAGAAGATTCAAATTCAGAATAATGTCCTTAATATGGTGTAAATAGACCGAAAGGCCTAACTAGCATTGCTAAAATAAAAACGTTGAGCTAGGCCTAATGGTACCACATATAAATGTTATTTTATCGATCAAGTTCAACGGTACCCTACAAAATGCATTTAAAGAACTTTTAAAATAAAAATTTAATTAGGCTACTTCCTTAAACGATAACATTTTATTACAATACAGTATATGAATTATGGGAACATCTCTAGATTGATATCTAATTCATACGTATAAACATATATTTACGCGTATATTAAGGATGATGCTAAAGTTATTTAACTCCGACGAGTGTGCCGGAATTTTGTCCTGCAAAATTTCTTCTGCATGCCAGCAATCTGGCCCGGGATCGGACCGGCTACCTTTTGACATAGAAAGCTCTTACCATGCTGACAGTGCCACCAGAACAATTCGCGTATAATAAGGAACCTTTACGATAGAAATAGTACATACAGTAAAGAAGTTTTAAATTTTTTAGATGCCTAGCTGTAAATGTGAATGCGATTGTATAGCCTGCATAAGATTGCATTAAATTACTTAGCAGTGTTAGTCATTAGCAGTGACTAGTTTTCCTGGGCGCTTTTCAAAAGGGGCAAAGTGCAAACGCTTTCACACGGATTTACTAGTATAAAATAAAATAAGAGCAGCATCTAACATAAAGAGTGTTTAAAAAAAAAAAAAGAAATTAACATTGTGGCATAATTGATTTACCTCCAGAAACGTAATTTATACAAGAATAGCGTTCCACTGTATAAATTTGACTTGATTAGAGAACGAAAAAAAATAATGATGTGCTTGAGAAACAGTATTTGTAACCTGGTACAATTACAGCGAAAATTACGCCTGATTGAATTTCACTGTGTGAAATATTTTAAATGGTCAAGTATAAACCATGAATTATTAAGCAGGTTCTGTAACCAGATTCCATTTCCATATGTCATGCATTGTGAGATCTGTATTGTCATTGTGACGTTAAATCAACGGTTTCATTTTTCAGGTCATATAACGCGTATGTAAATAAAGGTAAAAGAGGGAATTCAAAATTACTCTGTCACGAAATGTAACATTACTAAAATACATTATGTAAACATAGTATGTTGTGGTGTTAAAATTTATAGATGTGTTACAAAAGACAAATTCATTTTTAGATGAGTAACCATAGCAACCGCACTCAGCGCTGGAAGATGAAACGGATTGTGTGAAGTATTTTAAAAAAGGAATGAAGGAAACTGGTTTCATTCATAATTTGAATGGATCTCTTAGATAATTCATTAAATAACAAGTGCACATTATCCAGGAAAACTCCCGTGCAGTACGGGAATTATGCATAGAAATAACATCTCCGTGTTCAAATTCCCATATACCCTGTAGTAGTTAATTGCAATTTATCATAATTTTTGTGCATTATTTAACCTCAAATGTATGTCCACATATTTTACAACTTAGCAATTCTGGGATTTTCGAACTCCTCTTGGGCCCAACTCAAAATTGATTTGGGAAGGTACGTAAATCATGCTCATTTAAAATGTAAATATTCTGGTGTAGCAACTATTTCTACAACACCGATTTTATTTAAAACGCACACTATTACATCGTTGTATTGTATATTGTATATTGTTTTATTACTTGTCATGAAACAATGTGTGACAAGGTCATAGAAGTACATCAAATTAAATTAGATGTATTAAACTATAACATTTTATGCATTACAATTAAAATAATCATTGTTATAAAAAGTCATATCAATCAGCCAATCAGAGATAAGTGTCTTGAATTGCTGCCTACTTAAGTAATATAAATTATATGGTAATTTTTTACCAATCTTGATAGATATAACCTCAAAGTTGGACATAGTCAATGAAAGTTTACAAATGGCATATGGAACAGCTACTGTTGTCTGGTAAAATGAGAAAGATGATCTCTACTTAACTCGTATTTATGCACAGTCTTTCATATACAACAGAATTTCAAAAAAGTACAAATAAGTAAGTGTCAGAATTTTGTTCTTGATAAACAGAAGTGCACAATGTTCTCTTACAGCCGAGTTTGTGATTATTCTAACGGCTCTTTTCTGAAGAATAGAAATTATTTTTACATGTATACTATTACCCCATATGGCTATGCCACACTTGCTTTGGAAATATGCAAAACAGATACCCCTGATATAATTTCTAGGTACAATTATTTTAATTCTAAGAAGAAGAAAAAGTGCTTTCGACAATTTGACGCATATGTGATTGATATGACCTTCCCAAGTAAGGCGAGTGTCAGTTTTTATTCCAAGAAAACTGAAAGCTTTGAAATTGTATTCCTTTAAAGAAAATAATAACGTTTCGGTTTTAGTTTCATTCAGTAGAAAGCTGTTAGAATTAAACTACCTTCCAGAATCACTTATTGCTATCTCAGATTCGATCAGCAAATTATTTAAGTTGTTATTGGTATTTATGATAGTGGTATCATCGGCATATAATATAGATTCAGCCATGAAGCTGTTGGCAAAATCATTTGTAGCAGTACCAGAAACGAAATAGTCAAAATTCCATTACAATCTACTACTTACTGTAAGTAGATTAGGCTACAATTTTCATTCTAACCGGAATATCATAGGCCTGCCGGAAGAACAGCATGCTACGAAAACAAACTTCCTAATCAATACCCTACAAAATATCTTTGAACAATAATTTCACTTCTTTCAAACTGTGATATATATGGGAACCAGAATTTACCAAGTGATGAAATCAGATGAACTAGTTGCTATACAATTACGACTAAATTTATTGTTTTAATGTATAAATTTTACTGTGCGGTACTTTATAAACGAATCCTGTGTGAGTGATGTTATAATTGGAATAGACCGGACAAAAGTGGTTTGGTGTATGAGTTTCTTTGTATACGGTACATAGGCCTACGTAATATAAAAAAACACACTACCCTGATTATAATGAAGGAAAAAGTAAACTCTGCCTTGGTTAAAATCATGAACGTTGAACTATTTTTTTAAGTTATAAAAAAATAATAAGGCAATCCGCTTGATTTTATCTTACGTATTTCGCTAGCCAGAGTTCCTAAAAATCGCCCCATCACCACTACAAAGTATTACGTTATTTACAGAAAATAACCTCCTATTGGATTTTTCAGAGGCATGTTTCGAGTTTATTGTGGGGCAGCATCGAAGGATGTAAATTCATTAAGTTCATCAACATAAAGGTTATTCTTGCTGATTGAAGTTTTTAGAGTTCAAAGACGAACGATGTAGTATACATAGATGGCGATACATGTAAAAGGCTACACCTTCAATGTGATCTTAAGGATGCAGATATCGAGGGATCGTAAGGGAACGCAGTTGTCAAGCATACAAAACAGCAAGTACAGCAGTAAAGACATGAACCTCACATTATAAAATACATAATGATAATTTAATTTCACGGTACGCTTCATTTTATGAACTAAAATAACAAATACTCACCAAGTTTTGAAAACCAACAAACATTTAATTAATTGTATAAATAATAGAAACAATAACACACTCGATACTCCAACAGGTAAAGAGAAATGGAAATAAACATGTGTTTGTGTCAATAACGTAGTTATGGCTTCCAGAAGTATTATTTGCATATTCATAGTGAACTTCTGACAAGATATAATGGGTTAATTGTCATTCAAAGTTCCACCTTAACCACAAAACAATAAAATAACAGAGATTGTAAACTGGATACACGGTATCTAAAAGTTATTATATTCTTATAAGCTTTTACATATGTACATACAAGTCAATAAATAAATACAAGATTAAAATAGCGACTGATGCCGCAATAGTCTATATCAATTATTCTTAAAATTTTATCATATCATATAAATACACAAGTTAAAAGATACATGATTAAAATAGCGATTGAAGTCGCAATAGTCAATATAATTATTGCTAAATTCTAAAATGTCAGTTTTAAAATTGCAATTGACCTTAAAAATTATAATATTTTATTGTACAATAATTATCTATTATATAGAATCTTATCGATCCTTTTATTATCAATGTTCACTAATAACAATGTTTATCTTATATACACCACTGTACATTTAATGATGATAATATATTGCCTTGTAACCCACTTTTCTTGTTTAAATCGTCTGCTATCATGTATAGTACAGATATTATCTTATAATACCTTATTAAAATACATCTGGAGGCATTAGCGTATTGTTTATGTGTTAGTTTGTAGCAATTTATGTTGAAACTTCTTATTTTGTTGTAGTTATCTTCTTACAAAATTGTTGTTTTGTGGTTAAGGTGGAACTTTGAATGACAATTAAGCTAATATACCACAAACGGAAATGAAATTCATTAATCAAGATATAATGGGAACATAAAAAGGCAAATGTGCAAAGATAATGGAAATACACTATGACCTTTATCAGTTTCTGACCAATCTGATACAACTGTATACAGATTTATTCTTTTTATTTAATTTATTTATTTAGTCGTATAAAGTAATGCCCCTATTTAAATGCCCTTCGCATGAGTTTGTGTAACGACTAAAAAAGTAAAGTGTTCCCTATTACAGGCCATGGAGACCCACAGGGTTCCAGGAGGTTGAAGCTCCCAGATTTTGTGTAATGACTATACACCTCTGAAATTTAGGGATCCTAGGGACCTGAAATAGGTTACAAAATGATGTAATTAGGCACTATTCTTTAATTTTAATCACGAAAAAATGTATTTCTGGTTCCTAAAATAGACCACCAAAGGATTGGTTATGCTTAAAAGTAATTCTTTACATTTTTATTTGTATAACTATAAGCATTCATTTTATTTATTTGTTAATTCTTATTTGTCAATAATAACAATTTTAATAACTCACAATAAGAAAAGGGTTGCGATATTACATTTCCTAAAAGTATACTTAAGGTAATTTGTGGCCGACTGTTAGCTTTAAATAATCTGAAAAACCACTGAAAACTAATAAATTAATTACCGCATTGTCTATCAAACAAAGTAAATGTCTAATTATTATCTATTGTTAAATAAAAGACACAAAAACATTATTTTCCCTTTGGAAATAAGATAATTATAAACCACTATTCAGGAACGAATTAAATAAACATTCAAATTCTTAAAATTATTTCATTAAAAAAACTTAAAAATTACTTTTTAGGCAGATTTAGACACAAAAAAGGAAGACATGAGCACTGACCCCCATTGTATGTTATTTTAGGCACTATAAATTTGCTCCCAGTAAGTACAATTTTTAATAAATGGAACAATCTTCAATTATTTATGCACATTTCCTAAAGGAGCTAAATAGGTATTTGCGGTTGCCCAAAATTACAAGGTCTAGTAATGAGATAGGCTAATAAACACTTCATTCTTCTTTTACCTTGGTTAATCTGAAACGTATATAATTCCTAAAATCGTTGCCCTCTAGTATTTCTAAGGGTGTAGTATTTCATTATAGCTACATGGATGTAAGCTGTAAATAGGCGCATGTTTAATAGACAGAGTGCTTCAGAAAAATTTATACACACTTTGAACTGTTATTGAAAATTTATTTCCCGTTCTGCAAGGTTAAATTTCTGGGAGAAAGTATTGTTATATTTCTTCTTCATATGGCAGCAGAATAGATTCAACAATCATCCAATAAACGTGCCATAATCATCCAACAATGGAAAGTGCCAAACAATGCTTGCTCATTCCATATTCCCTGCCATTCGTGGATTATACGGTTTTATTACCAACAAGATGGCACTGCGCCGCACTGTCATAAGGATGTACGAGCATATCTGAACCGAAATTTGCCAAGGCAGTGGATACGACGCAGGGAGCCAATCGAATTTCCTGTATGCTCTCCAGACCTAACGCCGCTGGATTTCTTCTTATGGGGCACAGTAAAAGATGCGTACAAACGAAAACCACGAAACCTAGACACACTTTGGAATGAGATTCAAGCGGAGTGCGCAGAAATCTCTTTGGACACTTTGGTACGATGTACGGAATCAGTGGTGACTCGTACTCAGAAATGTATTGATGCTGAAGGCTACCGTTTTGAACATCTGAACATTTGAATATTAATCACACTTTCATCAGAAAGTCATTTATTTTTCAAATTGGACTTTAAGCTTTCCATTTCCAGAAATTTAACCTTGTAGAACGGAAAATAGATTTTCTATGACACTCCAAAGTGTGTATACATTTTTCTGAAGCACGCTGTATTTGTTTGCGACATAATTTTGTTCATGTGTTTGAGGGTTTTGTTGGTGTACTGGTTGATTTTTCTATGGAGTGTTTGTAAATTTTGTTTATTTGTTAGAATTAATTGTATGTTAATATTTAGGCTTGTGCACAGTTTTAGCACGGACAGCCTAATAGCTCGTGCAACGAGTAAGGTATAATAGTTGTTTTAATTCATTCATTCGTATTGTTTCTTTACGAAAGCCTACATAAGAAAAATATTTAAAATCTAATCCTTAACCTTCTGGGCATGGCTTAGGAGTTCCAGTACGCAAAAGTTTGAGACATACTAAAGCAGATGCGAAGGAAACGCAAAAATAAGCAGGCTTTCATGTTATAAGGGCTGCTGGGTGGCCAGGCTGAACTTGCTTACTGGCGCAAAACTTAGAGCCTCACCGAACAGCGATAAATAACTCCAGGGGGAGTGAGTTGTGCTTTCAACAGCAGGAGAATGTGCTGAATGTGCAGCTCTAGTACACTCATCCTCACAACTCACTTCAATATGGCTACCACTAAAAAAAACCGACAGAGGAAATACGAATATCAAGTTAACTTACAACATGGTTGCAAATTACACAAACTTGTAAATTATAGCTGGCGTAATCACTTCAAAAGGAACTTTCATTGCTAAATAAATCCACAGAAAAATTGTAAGTTCAAAATGTGCATTTTTGGTGTAAATACATGTATGCATAGAAGAAGTCTCACTTTTTTTCAGTGGTGAACTTAATTAAAACCGTAGTGTCACGTTTTCCTAAAGAATGATGCACCTGTCCTTTCCAACTTATATAAAGTTTATGTGTTTAATTTTTATAAATGTCTCATTTTCTCAATACCATTTATTTGGACTTACACCACTTCTGCTTTGCACCCATTCTATTCCAAAATTTGGGAATGTGTTTTCACTTCAATGCTTCACTAGTAATTTGGGATGTTAATATTCCCTACCGTCATTTGTCTCTAATAGTTATTGCGTTTCACTAAGATTGAGCGCTATACTTCGGGGCACCCTATGGGTAATATCCAATCAGGGGCATTGGCACTGTTACATGACTTAGTATTTTTCTGTTTGAGATGGTACGAGCCATGTAATTGCCTGACATTTCCGCACACCTCCACCCATATACGATGCCTTGAACTATTCCGGGCAGTGATACTTGAAAGAATATTTATATTTGATTCTTGAAGTTTGGATGTGGAGAGCGTTGTCAATGAGGCAAGAAAGTATGAGTTTAGAAGTTTTATAACAATAACAATATGTTAAAATATGTTTTCCATCTATGTTCAATTATAAAATGTTAATAGATATTATAATCTAAAACATACCTCATTATAATATCACATTACACGTAACATATGTTACTAGTCTAGAATATATACAAACAATAAGTTGTCCAGAAGTTCAAATTAGATGAAATTGTTTTAAAGCAGTTAAAACATGATCTTAAATTCCATAAAAGTGTATGTCCTATGCTAAAACGTAGTTGATGCCTTCTTTTAATATTTCTTCGTTTGTGGAGATAATGTATAATGCAACGTACAACGTGATACTTATCTCCATACACGAAGATTATTACCAGAAGATGGCGAATTAACGCCGAAACGCGTCGTGAAAAATAAGACAGCACCTACATTTTAGCATAGGGCATCGATTTTAAGATCATTTTTTTAACAGTTTTAAGGAAATTTAACAGTGATTTGGACTACTTGTTGTTTGTATAAGTTTACATTCTAGACTGGTAACTTACGTTGCTTGTAATGTGATATTATAATAACGTATGTTCTGGTTTAGGTTCTGGAATATATTTAATACTTTATAATTGAGCATAAGCGGAAGGATGTTGTGTTATCTGTGTGAGCACTTTCACCAGCAAGAAGTCTCTCAAGAGCTCAGTAAACTTGGGTTGGCTTCTTTGAGAAGCGAGCTTCATGGTTTCCTTTAGCGGCGTCAAATTCTCTCGCGTTTCCTCTTAATAAACAACACAATCTCTAAGTGGCCTTCAATAGAAGGCTGCAATCGAGCTAAACGTAGGCCTACATGTACATTTTAATATGAACAAAATATATTTTAACTTTAAAAGAATACTATGGTATATAGGTTGCAAAATCTGACACGTATTGGTAACAAACGTATTGTTTTGAAACAAGAGATAAAATGGAGATTTTATTTTGTGAGTAGGTATGTTTCTGAATGAGCCCATAAGGGCGAGTGTGGCAATCCTGAAAGCAAAATAAAATAATTTTAATGTGTATCGTACACTTTTTTTAGGCAGCCGTTAATATTTGTGAAATAATTGTATTGTTAACCACGCAGCCATTTTGGGAGCCCTCCAGTTGCTCTGCCATCTAATATGCACTTGCACAGAGAGAGCTTATTGATTTTCTGGCATAAGGCTGCCAACATAAGGGACGCAGTGGACAACGTTTTGAGCCACCAAGCATGGCTATTTTTGCGACCACCGTGAGAAATTTTAATTAAAAAAAAGTAATGAATTTTGACATTCTCATTTATTATCAAACTGAGTGAGAAATAGGAAAATACCTTTTCAGAGTCAAATCAATATGGGAGGGATCCGTCGAAAATGCTTAAGCAGAGTCACTTGCTACTAGGTATTAGTGGAATTTTATCCATGATTTTGTTTTGTTGTGTGTACTGTTTCTTGTTTGTTGTATGCTGGTTTTGTTTTGTTTTATTTGAGACGTACAAACATCCCTGTAATTAGCCTACGCTACATCAGGGATGCGAGTACTAATGTTTGTAAAATTATGCTTGACAAAAAGTATTATTATTATTATTATTATTATTATTATTATTATTATCAAACTGAGTCTAGTTAATAATCACATGCAAATATTTTTTACTAAAATAGTATTTTCCATGTGACTGAAAACATAATTGGTGAAAAAGGACTGCCATAAAGATTGTGTAGTACTTGTGCGATAATGTGTAACTTTAATTCGCGTGCATTGTCATTGTATTGAAGTAGGTTATTGAAATTCTTGTATTGAATTTAATTAGGTCTAAATTAAGTTTTTTAAAAAACTTAATTTATTGACTGTTTGTTAACTTATAATTAGTTTAAAACATCAATACAAAATGAACAATATTCAAGAAGTTAATAAAATCTCTAATTGTGATAGGCCTATAAAGTCAAACACGTATGATATTTAACATTTAAAAAAAAGTGTGCGTGGAACGCCACGAGACAGAAGTGAAACTTGTTTTAATTTTTAGATTTTTTCAATTTTGGATTACTGGATTTTTTTAATTTGGATTTTTGGACTTTTTAATATCGGGTTTTGGATTTTTTAAATTTTTTATATCTTTTAATTTTTATTTTATTTTGGAATTTTGAGTTTGTAATTTTCCATTTTTTAAATCGTAGATCTTTGATTCTTTATTTTTGGATTTTAAATATTTTATTTTTGATTCCTTTATTTTGAAATTTTGGATTTTGGATGTTTTAATTTTTTATTTTTATTTTTTAAACTTTAGATTTTTAAATTTTTCATTTTTAGATTTCTTATTTTGAATATTTCAATTTTTTAATTATGGACTTTTTTAAATGTTGGATTTTTGGACTTCTTAATTTTGGATCTTTTAATTTTTTAATTTTGGAATTTTGGTTTTTGAATTTTGAATTTTTTATGTTTTGTTTTTTTATTTCTGGATTTTCGATTTTTCGATTTTTCAAATTTTAAATTTTTTAATTTTTAATTTTTGTTTTTTATATTGTGGATAAGCCTAATCATTGAGTTGATTGTTTTCTGTGCAGTCCGTTCCGCCACACCTCACTAATTTCGTGACGATTTTGTGTGTGACACTAATTTCGTGACGATTTTGAGCGTTACACAAGCTCCCGATTCACCCCTACCGCGGCTAAAGAAGTTTTACTTCAAAAACATGTTATAGATGCACATCCATTAATTTGTAAAGATCGCAGAACCAAATGGTCGGCTTAAACGAGGGGATAAAAATACATGATTTTAAAACATAAAATTACCCTACCGGCTCCTGTCCTAGATTTCGAAAGCATATCTGGCCCATACTTAAAGCACTCATATAGCCCATTTATACTTTACGAGGTTGAAGAATATACGATCGAGCTAAGATAAGGGAAGTTAGGCTTTACAGAGAGCAGAAAGGCACGGCCAATGAGCTGACATCTATCGACTGGCTTCTGCGTACATCACAAGACTTGAGGAAACCGCAGTGACCGAGGTTTCTGCACTGGCTTCAGGGATATTACCTTTGCCGGCAGTGGGTCGATCGCCGATCGGTCCATGTGGAATTTGTGGGGTGCAAAACTGCCTCTATAATCTGCTTCATTATCAGAGATACCGTCAAACTTGCAGGATAACATCCCTCCTGAGTCTGAACTAACAGTAAGTCTTATATACTTCAACGAAACTCGACCCAGTGGCGAATTTCCATATAGTATCGCCAAATGTTACAACGAAACATATCTTTTACGGTAGAAGACGTTACACGTTAGCGACACATCTGGGTTAATCTAAAAATTTTAACATCTGTATTTAGAAGAAAGACATGACATGCATTGTTTTTAACGTGTAAACTTTTCTTTAGACATTCCAGGATAAAAGAGTCACTTCTACCAGTAGATGATACAGATTTAATTAAAAGAAGAAAATTACGCTACAGAGTGGTATAAAATTATAACAGTCCAGGGTAACCAACTTTGATTACTAAAATATTTGGATATGATTATTAAATTTACTCAGTCTGATAAAAATTGAAAATTTTAAAGTTCACTACGCCTAAAAATGTGAGATTTCTCACGGCGAAAAAAAAAGTTCGTCCTACTCGGGTGGAAAGACGTGTCCTTAAGTTGGCAGACATGTGCCAGAAAATAAATAACAGTTTTCTGTGCGCTCCATTTTGGTTGGCTCTACGATGTATAAGTTATTACAATAAATTTAACATCAATTATTGTTTCACAAATTAAAAAAGAGAACAAATAAATAGTAATGTATGATACACGTGGTAAAATGATTTCTTTATTGTTACACTCGTCCTCATAGACTTCTTTCGCAAACACAACTTACTCGCAAAATAAAATATCGTTTTTAACACTTGTATCATAAATAACTATTATATTTATGAATGCTGTAATGAATGCGAGCGTGTAGATTAATTAACAGTGAAATACCTATGATACCACCCAATAGAACCCATACAAGATTAAAGTATCATAGTATATATATATTAGTTCCCGATCTTTTAATATCAGTAGCACAGCAATAGAATAATGAAGTTAATTAACAAGTAAAAGTAAAACCAATTAAACGCAGTCACAAAAACACAAATTAGTGTGCCTAACAATATTGCTAATGACAATACTTGTAATTCAGTGAGGTAGACCATTATGGGTAACCAGTTATAGGAGAGATTTTCCATCTGGCGGTGTGAAGCTAATTAAGTCTACCTCAGTTGGTAAAGCAGCGGCACAGATAGCCAAGGTCCTGGGCTCGAATCTCAGTGTCAGAGGAATTTTTCTCTCATTATATTCTCATGTAAAGTCCAACAGAGACAATAACCTGTGTTTCATGAATAAATAAATCCATCAAATATATAAAGTTTATATTTATAAAAACAACTTAAATATACAAATAACTAAAAAGTTATAACTTTAAAATGCTAGAGGATAACTCATGAAGACGTGAAGACAAAATTATTGGGGTGTTTTACCTCCAGTACTCACAAAATACAAGATTGGTATCTATTGGATAATAAACATATTTACATCGATGTAGCTCTACGATTTCCAAGCTAAAGCTGACTTCAAGCTCTGAACAGTGCTAAAATTCTGTGTTAAAAGCGGTTCATATCACTTGGGCTAGCGAAAGAGATTTCTGGCAGGAATTATTATTTTATGAGAGAGAAGAATGAAATAGTGGACAAGTTCTATGAGTACCATGAGATGAAAGGAGTGGTACATTTGAAAAAAGCCTGATCGATGTGAAAGTGGCACTCTTAACTCTGAGGATATTCATCCACTCACGACACAAAGCTGGCCCTTGTGACCTAGGCGTTACTGGCAATAGTACTTCAACAGGAACTACCCACCAATATGTGCATTGAAATGAAACTATATCAAATATTATACAGAAAAATGTCATAAAATCTTCCTACCGTGTAGTGTATTGGAAAGCTATGGATATAGTTATACATAGACATTCTTATACCATTTCAGAGCTGAATTTATATTTAATAGTTATATGGGATCATCAAGCAAAATCATTAGTGGGTGTAAATTTCAAATCGATGAGACGATTTCAGTGAAAGGGTGGGTCTATGAATGACAGTCGTAACATTTGGATAAATATCTTCACATTTTAACATCAAGCATAACTTTTAGCCTCATATCTATGCTCGACCATCTGCAAAAAGGAAATGAGAACTATTTTGAGTGACAGATTCATGAAAATTGAATACGTGATCCACTGTTAAATATGGAATTAAAACAATAAATTAAAAAATACCATGAAAAACAATCGAATGAGAAAAAGGCATCAGTTAAAAGTGAAGTTTTAAGATTACTTAAAGATTTCAAAATTAAATATTTTTTCTAAAAAACACATTCTACTGTTATTAAATTTTAAATCTTGTATAATATTCGGCTGATTAATATGAAATAATTTTTATTTAGGAATTGGGCCCATTTTTAATCAAAACAGGAAAACTCAATTAGAACTCAAATTTTTGTGTGTACAAAATAATGTGGTTAAATGAGGGAGGATGAAATGGACTGGATATGTTACGCGCATGGGGGAGGAAAGACAACTTATCTCACTGGGAGACCCGACGGGAAAAGATCACTTGGGAGGCCTAGACTTAGGTGAGAGGACAATATTAGAATAGATTTAAGGGAAGTAGGATTTATGAGGGATTGTTGGAGTAGTAGAGACTAGGGTTGAATGGTAGGCTCATGTAAGCGCGACAATGAACTTCTGCATTCCATAAAATGATATTCCTATAGCTTGGTTAGAAATTCTCTACTGCCATTGAGTAAGTAAGTATAGCCTATAAGCCTCCATAAAATATAGAAATACTAATATTTGGTTCATATTTTTGCACATAGAAGACGAGTGTGTTTATGATACGTGTGTACTGGGTTACTGTACATGCGCAGAATTACACGGTGCGGTGCGTTTCCTGCAGGCGATGGCATTTCCGCTCCAAAGTCGGACTTCTCACTTTATTCCAGCTAAAAGGTAGTGCGTATGACACAAATCGTACGCCACCAGAAGTTTCTATTTTGTGGACTGTGACATAATCAGAAGACGAGATTGTCCTTTGTGTGAGATTTATCGAGTATAATACAACAGTGAATTTCTGAATAGAATATTGAGTTTAACCACACTTCACCATTTATGATTTTATATTTCTTACGGTAATAGAGGAAAAGACTCGCTTCTTTCGTTGGGGGCTCTGTTCCTAAACTCCCGATGATGTTCTCGGGAAAAGCTTTTTTTCTAAACTGACTCTGTTTAGGAGTTCGAGTATTTGGGCTACCTTATAGCCTATTACCGTTTAGCCATTAAAAACCTATAAAACTGATGGATGTTTTAATGAATTTTTGGGAAGCAAAAAATTAGAAGTTTGATTTTTGTTGTTGTAATTTTTCCGTCGGTTTTAAGCTAAAAGGTTTAAGTCCGCCAAATCTCAGGTTTCTAGCTCATCTGGAAGTGGGTAAACATTAGTCCTAACGGTGTATTTTATGGAGTAAATTTCAACTGATGAAGGATGAATTAGCGAGGATGATTCATGGTTTGTAAATATCCAATTCGACATTTCCCATTATGACAGGGGAAACTATGGGGAAAAAAATGTCAAATTGGCCGGCTACGGGATTTGAACCTGGGACCTCCCTAATGCGAGTCAAAGACGTTACCATCTCGAGAGGTGCTCGGTTTAAGGGAATAATTATTTATATCGCTAGCATGTCTTCAAAGCCCAATGTATTGCACTGTAGGCAATAGCCCTCTGTAGAAAACAAGAAGAAAACTGCATCACAAATTCTCCCTACATAGTCAACAGTCACAGCCAAACAATATAACAAATCACTGAGACTAGGAAGAAGCAAATGACAATCACAGCCGTGCTGAGCACCACAGATACGAAAGAGGAAAAAATAATTTTATTTTATTAATACTATAATTTGTCTATAAATATAGACGACTGTCTAAAAATAGTGTATGATACTCGTGGAAAAATTATTTTAATTCTCTCGTAGGATTGCTTCACTTGAACTTACGGGCTCGTTCCGCAAACATACCTACTCTTAAAATAAAATCCTTCTTTTAGCCCTTGTATCATAAATAACTATTGTTGCAAAAATATTAAAAGTATTCAGGAATAACTTATATTCCTGATTAACGACACATAAATATTATTTTGCTTTTTATATTTATATTTATTTGTTATATATTTGTCTTCTAGTTTTTTTCTTGTTTCATAAGTTTTCTTGATATAGGCCTAAGTAGTTAATGTGAGTTTTTTCTTAATGTTTATAGTAAATGCTTGTAAAAACTTCTTTGTGGTGTAAATTATTTTTTTCTATTACACTCTGTCTTAGGGCAACCCTTAACTGAGGGAAGCTGAATGCAAATAACATTAAAACTAGTAGAATCTGTGTAAATACATTATTCTACTTAAAATTTTTAATCAGTGCGTTCATCCTGAAACGTAGACTAATTCTTAATTGCTTACTATTATTATTGTTATTATTATTGTAAACTTTTATTTTCTTAAATAAAAAAATCTTAAATTGTAATACTGTTCTTCAGAAAGTTAAGCATTTTCGGTCACGCAATGCTAACGCAATA
This sequence comes from Ectobius pallidus, assembly GCA_964059195.1. NCBI lineage: Eukaryota > Metazoa > Arthropoda > Insecta > Blattodea > Ectobiidae > Ectobius > Ectobius pallidus. The sequence continues at coordinate 100,588,020 of CAXKWD010000010.1, forward strand.
CTAACGCAGCATTGCAGCAATCGTGTCAAATCAGTAAACATAAAAATGAAGAAGCGCCCTAGTGTCAAGTATTGTATGCATGGCTCTCGAGTACACTGGTAGAACTTTTTCCTGGCTGGAATTGGAATACCCATTAAAATGAAGGACTAACTGGAATGACTGCTGTCAGTGTAAGTCTCTCTAAAATGTGTGTCCTGACTGTGAGACTAGTTGCGTCTGGTTTTGCACGGAACAAGCATGGTTGTAAACTTAAACATTATGAATTTGTTGAATTTCATGAAATGTGTTTTTAAAAACTGCGAAATACGGAGAAACGTGTACGAAAATAGGCCTATGATCTAAAATCGTAAATGTTAGTGTAAAATTTTTTTCATCCTTCATATTTCATGGAATGTAGGCTACTAATACATCTGTTTGCAAATGCTATTTTTAGTAACGAAACTTCTCTCGTTTGAGGCTGATACATAAACACAGCGATACAAAAAACAGAACTTATGTTAAAATGAAAATTGATCTATCACAGATGAAAAGATGGAAACATTAAAAAAATTCCTACACAAGATCGGTCTATATGGTATTGTGATAAATTATGTTGTATCTTCCAACTCTGAAACTAAAATTTATTTTAATTATTAAATAATGTTTTAATAATTTTGATTGTATTTCTCACAGTTATATTTAAAATTAAAATAAATAAAGAAGTAAAATTTATCATATCAAAATAGTATAAAATAATTCATTTCGCTAAATATCTACCGAAATAGAAGGTTAACTCTGAATGCAACCAGTTTATTTCACAAAAATATCAGTCTTCTTCTAATATTATAAAAGTTGCATTTCGCCTGTGTAATCTGTTTAGACTACCTGCAAAACCTTGTTATGCATGGTAGTCTAAACAGAGTACTAAGGCGAAATTGAATGTTGTGTCTTTCGTTCTGTATTTTCCATTTCGCCTACCTGAACTGTTTAGACTACACGCAAAACCTTGTTATGCAAGTAGTCACGCAAGTAGTCTAAACAGAGCAGATAGGTGAAATGGAATTTTATATCTTCCTTCGTGAGGGTGAAAGAGTGTTTTGCATTGTTCTTGCCTTACCGAGAAACATCAAGAAGAAGGAATAATACTTCGTTTTCTAGTGAGCCTGGCGCTCTTTTAGAGTTTTACTTTTTAAGTATTATATCAATATTTGGCCTATGGGTGTATTCTATTATCAAATATTTGATCAAAGGCTAGTGAAATGTCTGTGCTAGAAATGAGTCTGATTCAGCCTGGCAACATAGACTAGAAACATTGCCTAACGCTCTAGCGAGACTGAAAATTGAAGTGGAAATTGATACTTTCATTAAAATGTCGTATATAAAATAATTCCACCTATTCCCTCGTATAAAATGTTTTGGTTAAAATATCACCTCATAGCTTTGCCAAATCTAAAATTTACACTTGTCAATATTGTAAAAACATAATTAAAAATTATAGCTGTCAATTTTCGTGTTGTTTGGACAATGTATTTCGGCTATTCAGCCATCTTAAGGTCCTAAAAAGTGTATAAAATATATTAGCTGATTGTTAATTAACTGTATGTATACAATCTTATGTACAAAGTTGTTAACATACCTTTTTCTTTCTCCAGGTGATTTTGTTTCATTCGTTAATCCATTACAACTGATTAGGTGGTGTGTACATTACATGGAGCTTTTATTGGCCAGTAGGGAGAGAGTTCAAAAATGCGATTAAGTTCCTGTATGTTTTCATTGATGATTCCTTTGTTTTTGTTGATATATATGTGATAAGATTCTATTGTGTTTAGTATCCTTCCTTTATCAATTGATTTGATTATTGACATTGTATTTTCTATAGTATTCACATTATGATTATGTTCTATTAAGTGTTTCACGAAATTTGATTTGTTACGGTTATACGGATATTTGAAGTCTGTTGCATGTTCATTATATCGCGTTTGAATTTTCTCCCTGTCTGGCCTACATAGAATTTATTACAATCTTTACATGTCAATTTGTATACACCACTCTTGTCATATTTGTTTACATTTTCTTTTGTTGTATTGTACAACTTATTTTTAAGATTATTGTTAGTTTTAAAACTTATTTTAATGTTGTCTCTCTTTTTGAGGACATTGGTTATTCTGTATATGTTTTTGTCAGTATAGTTAAAACATATAAATTTGTTCTTTCTACTGTTTTCTGTCGGTGTTAGGTAAGTTTGAAATGTTTTGTTGGTCTTAGCTTTGTGTTTATGTTTGTTGATTAATTTGTTTCTCAGCTGTTTCATTAAAATGTATATTTCTTCAAATATAATATTGAAGTTGATTTGATGAGGAACAACCAAGGATATTCAGAGCCAGAGGACATCAGTGTTTGACGGAAGAAATTTATGAATGTAATGAAAGGTCCCGCCTAACCTTAAGGAAGTTCAACCAACCATTTATTGCCACTGAACTATTTCTAGGGCGCAACACTTTCAGGAATATAAGACTCTAACACCATACCTCCAATTACAATCTACTCTTATACAATTCAACGGCCCTAAATAGCGTGCTTGCTCGCCCGCTTCGTGAGACATCGGGTATACTCGGCGATGTTCGTCTCTCGCAGTATAAACTTTCATGACGACTACAAAATTAGTAAAACCGCTTCTTTATGTGAAATGAACACAATGAACAAATATTCTAATTTTATTTTTACTTACAATTTTCATAGCTCTGAACCACAAACATTTTTAATAATCTACCAGTGTAATTTTCTTAAAATCCTGGAGTCAATGAATAATGGCGGGCGAAGCCGGGGGCAACAGCTGTAAAATATTGATGGTTTTATCTCTTGAAATATCGCTGATAATAATAATCCAAACAAACCATTCCTTCCCTTGAAACATTGTATAATTTCTGAAAATTACACTGAATTGATAAAATAAAATTCACATCATATTCATGTCAACAATACGTATTATGTGTCCACAGGTTCCTTGGAACTGCATAATCGATTCTGATATAGTTTTCACAGGGGGCGCTTTCATTTCGTGGAATGTACTCTAAAGCAGGAATTTTAGCGGTTTCATTAATTATTAATGGCTTAGTTTATGAATGATTCGCGTGTAAGTGTTAATAAATATAATGCTTTAATAATTATTATACTCTTAATTTTTAATTTTTAAAGGAATTATCGTGGCGAAGCCACGGGCACCTCCTAGTTATTTTACATTGGTTAGGCACTAGTGCACTGTATCAATGCATAGCTAACAAGCTGGTGGTTTTGAAATCAAATATGTCGAGCAACAAAGAACATGCCTGTATACTTTACCATATACCATCCCATGCTTAACTGTAATTTTCATGTAAACGTAACTGTGGCTATTGCTACAGTATCATCAGGAATTTATCCCCTGATTTCTTCTTCAAACGTTTCGTAATAAGAGCTGAAAAGACTCAAATAATATTGTTTTATGAATCTCTGTTCTTTCCAGGCACTAATATTTTCACGCAACACTACAAACTGAGCTTTTATAAAACAGGTCCTATCGAGAGAGAGAAAATAGGATCTTTGGTTTTACCGGTAGGCCGTGAAATATTGATGATTCATTGAGTGTGTCATGAGTTGCGTTCATTTCAACTTACGAGATGTTAATGATTACGATATTAGACGAAATAGCGGAGGTAATTAAACGACTACAGTCCTATACCCTTTCCGGGTATAAGACATGTGTTCATGAAGAATTTCAGCTCCATTAGTTTAGTATTTTTCTGACAAATCGGAACAGACGGAAATGAACCATAATATTTTTATACAAGTAAATTATAAATAATGCCAAAATCAAAAGTTACGCAAAGATCACATACTTTATCTTGAGTTAAACACTCCATAATGCTGAAAACAGTCCATATCAGGAAGGCCTCGCTCTAAAAAATGAATATCGCGGCCCGTTCCCAGTATTGCCATACCAAAAACCTTCCGTAGCGGCATTCTTAAACAACCGTCTATTTTTTACTTGTTTACAACATATTATTCTGAAAATTACAGAATTGAATCCAGGGACATTAGAAGAAAGGTGTTGTGGAAATGGTCGATATAAGTGACAACGAAGATAAAAATGGAGATTCTTTAAACAAAGATGTCGGACAACAGCGAAGAAACAATAAACCAAATAAATGAAGTGGAAGGAGAAGCAATTTAATATGTTTTAAGCTGAACTTGTCGTTGGAGAAAAGAACACATCAATTTTTATTATTTTGCTAGAAAGTTGTATTAATTAAGTTACTACAAACTCTCGTGAAAGATATTTAGTTATATTAATTCAGGCATGTGAAAGTGCTTATGCAATTACATGTACTTTCAAACCGACTTTGTATATTCTGAAGACTGGGAGAGAGACTGTCTAAAGTAATATGCTACTTAATTCCTTTCTCCAGCGGAATATTCTACTATAATATCTGCACCAATAAAAAAATCTTTATTTTGGTAGCGAGAGTTGAAATTGCTACGAACTACAGTTAGTTACATTCTGTACCTGCAAAAAACTACACACGTTATATTTTCTAGTAGTTGGCAACCCATCAGAAATGACGTAAATTTCAACTCGCCGCCTTCTGCAATAGTCAGTCTTTTACACTACATGCAAATCAGGTCCCCTCACCTCCCATTTTTTCAGCTCAAGATAAAGTGTGTAGACTATACTAGAGAAGAATGTGAGTGTTGTCATACGTTAGAAGTATTGTGACATGCGAAAATGTAAACAAGGAAACAGAAGCAGAGAGAATCGTTCAGTTAGAAGAAGGTGCTCTTATGAATGTATGATACTTTCTCTCCTGAGTAGACTCTGCAATTTTCGTTATTTGACCTGTTATCTCAAAATATTTGAATTTATAGTGGAATAAGTTCATATCAACTTTCACAGCTTTCATGGTACGTTATTGTAAGGTGATCTCCCTACGGAAGGCGCAATTCTATACCCATGCAACTCCCGAGAGATCGTACTCACTAATTCAGTATCTCTATCGTACACACCATCTTCTCTTGTTCCTGCAGTCTACTCCATGCTACATGCTGTTCACAAAAACAATGTACAGAGCATCAAAGAAAGTCATTTTATGAACTGTAACTATAGTCCTACAAGTTAGAAAGAAACCTACGATTGCTGCAGCAAGTGCAGCTACGTTCGGCGCAGGCCACGAAGGATTCTTTTTCTTTGTCGGACTATAGCTTAGGGGAAAATAATACTGGGTGCTGTATACATAGTACGCTACATTTGAATGTATTATTGAGGACACGAATTTCTGATGAATTAAGATTTTGTAGTCTGGTATAAAGATTCAGTCCACCGCTGTGGCTCAGGGGATGCGTCCAATCCTCTCACGCAGCGGGCCCGGGTTCGATTCCTGGTCGGGACAAGTTACCTAGGTGAGGTTTTTTCTGGGGTTTTTCCTCACCTTTGAGACAAATGTCGGGTAACTTTAGGCCCTTGTGGTCCCCAGATATCATCTGGCCGTCATTATCATCTTCATCCCATCCTCGCCTTGTTTGGAGTGAGTGTGTGTGTGAATGGTGTGTCTCGTCCTATGTGTTCGTGTTGTCTCGGAGGTGGTCCCGGCATTGGGCTGATCACTCATCCGGGAAGGCCCTCCATGTCCTTGTCTGGTCAAAAAAGTATGTATGTGATCCAAAGATAATCCCTCTCCCGACAGGTCGCGGCCCTGTAAGGCCCGGGCGGCTTGGGTCGCTTAAATCCTAAAAGGGAGAGGTGAAACTACGATAAAGAAAGAAAGTATAAAGATTCATTATTAAAACTTTTCAGACGTCATAATCACAACGAATGATTAGGAATTTTATACGACTGTGTAAACAGTAGTCAAAGTTACATGACAATTACCGTAGTTGTCAATGTATTTTAACGTGTGTATATATATATATATATACATACATACATATATAAGCTTCGCATGAGTAAAAGGAGATATGAAAATGACGTATACATGTATGTGTGGTGAAGTGTTTTAAATCTCATGAAATAATAAATACAATATCAATAACACGATATTAATACGTAGATATGTATTCATGGACTATTGTTTCCGTTGAACAATAAAAAAGAATATTTTAAAACAGAAATTTCTTTGACATTGGAATTCGAATCCACAACCTTCGGTTTCACGTACCGATGTTCTACCAACTGAACTAGTCAGAGTTTGATTCACATCGCCAGATGGAATCTCCCTCCCATGATTGATCGTAGATACGTGTTTACGAAACCATAGAATAGTCTTTCTGTCAAACATTACATGAGAATATTCTACAAGAAAAATTCTTCTGACACTGAGATTCGAATCCACGACGTTTGGCTTTACGCACCGATGTTCTACCAACTGAGCTCGATAGAGTTAGATTCTCAGCACCAGATGGAATCTGTCTCCCATGACGGATAACCCCTTAATGGTTTACCCCACTGAAAGACATTTAAGTAAAATATAGTATTGTGGGGTATACTAATTGAGTGATTTTCTGTCCCAGTTCGATTGATTGTCAGCGTTAGTTTCAAACCGTATTCTGGGGTCATGGATATAGGTTTCATGAGATCTATTCTTAAGCGATGGATCTGTCCCATCAATAGCATGAACTTATTCAAAGCATTCATATTCATTTTTAGTTAGCAAGGAGTTTAGTGCATGCTTCAACTTGTGGTGCCTCTAGATAATTACGAGAGAATGAAAGGAATTAGGACAATCTGAGTTTTCGGTGTTTCGGTCTCCTTTGTAAATTTATAAAGTTTTGTCCCATATTAATTCTTTACATAACCCTAGCTATAATCAACTGATTTATCATGTAAGTAATCGATATTATCTGACATTCTCAATAAAAATAGCAATAAGATTTTAATACATGAAAGAAAACGGCATTAAATCTAAGAACTATGGCTGTTTACTACTGAATCCGTACCGAAGTGGAAGGGGGGAGGGGAAAAATTAACGAGAGACTGCTTTCTTCTATAGAAGGCTTTCGCGATGTTATTTCGTTTCTAAATTAAAAATGAGGAAGCAACTTTCCAGTCTTGCGACCTACGAAATGTGCTTAAGTAATCAAAATACTTCGTGACCCAATTTTAAAATCAAGAAGTTCCTTGAGGATAAAAATAATACAATAAAAGGATCCCGACCTACATTACCAGCTTAATAAGATTTTTTACTGGCTTGCGTATGAGGATTTCAAGCGAACAACAACAGTAGAGAAAAATAAAATCTGAAATAAACCCCTCGCTTCCATATAGTTGCTTAACTCAAGATTCTGGGCAACCAGTAAATGGAATACCTATAATACTGACCAGATACGGTGTATTTATGTCAAACGCGAGAATGCATCAGAAATTTCCCCCTTATAGATACATTAAAAGCCATGTCAGCATTTTCTTTTTTGTTTGTTTGCTGTAACTTCGAGTGGTTGATGAATTCAACATACAATTCAACTCGTACACAATTCAACATACGAAAAATAAACAAGAAACAGAGCATTTGTATTGTGAACATTTTTTTTAGCAATTATGATACAAGCTGAAGGCATGGAATATCTAGGAGAGATATTATGAATAGCGAAATGTTTCTGCGATTGCTTCTTGATTGAGAACCGTCTCGATTGCGGACACAAAATATTTGGGGAGAGTTATATGGGTGTCGGCATGCTGACCACATGCCCCTAATCCTGCCATCTGCCTATGGTAGATGACGCAGCGGTCGGGTGGTGGACCAAGTCCCTTCAGGGATGTAGCGCCACGGAGTTTAGTTTTAGTTTAGTTATTAGCCTACTATTTCAGTATTTTTATTGCTGTAACTATTTCATACAGATAAACCTTCGTAAAATAAAGTATCTACATCGTACTTACGTTTCTAGTGTAAGTTAAGTTAATTTAACCTCAACTTACCTAACCTTTCCGAACCTACCTAAACTAACTTGACCTCTTATGTCTACTTGAGACTACTTGGTCTATTGGAGGGTATTTTAGTTCACAAAGACCTACCTGTATGAAATAGTGTCTGCGATCGATTATTTGTGATGACGTATTCTAAATCTCATGATTATAGGCCTAATAGTAGATACCATATTATTAATACTAGGCATTATTCTAACTACTGGTACCAAAAGGTTTACTAAAAAAAAAACAACAGTTGTTCTTAACGAAAAGTGTTATTAATAACCACACGCATCGCTACATATCGCGACATACCGATTGTTTCGCCATCCGCTATCTCGTTTACAATGACACAACTAGCGAAGTGTTTTATTCACTTTCGAGGTTTTAATTATTCATAACATGCTTAATTCTGCAAATATTAGCTCAAAAGACTCAATGCCTATAATTAAACAATTCCTATAATTAATATATTCTGGTATAAACACAATGTTCATGCAGTAAGCATTACATTTCTTCATAAATAAATGATTAATCTTACTTATGAACTTAGTTAAACTATTGAACTTTATTGACAATCACTACTACGATTAGACAATGTTAGTTACCTCGCTCCAACTGAGGTCACAAATTAGCTTATCACATCACTACAAAATGAACAAAATTAAAAATTACTTTTATTTTGTAATCCCTCAGAACATGAGCATTTTCTTGCTTCAGAATCCTGTGTTTCCGTAGTTTATAATTTTTTATATAAATAAATAAAGAATTACGCGCAGTGGCTCTGTGACACCAGCACGCTTTTATCAATCTACAGTCAGAAATGCTTCAGTTTTAACTGATGCCGACGCCTATGCTTCCCTCCTGTAGGCTGAGGTGGTTTCAGAGAATGTAAAGGTTACGAGTTCAAGCACACACCAAATTTACCTCTCACGAACTTGAAATTTATACAAATAATATTTGAGCAATGCATACATATGACTACATGTATAGCGAAACAGCAATGAGTACTATAATAAAAGAGGTGCGTATAGCAGCTGGTATAAGTGCGGTGGATGCCACACAGATGTTGCATCCTAATAAAAAGTTACGATGTGAAGTGAAGCACGCGGCAAAGTGATGGAGTTAGGCGACAAGTCAGCATATTGCAACAGGAATTATTAATACTAATATGAAAACAAGCCCAGAGAAATCAACGCGCCGCAGAGTCAGTTATGTTCACACACATGCGCAAGAACAACGTAATGGATAGTGAACACCGACTACTTTGTCTTCTTGTCAAGGGTACAGCAAGGATGCTGTTATTATATTAATTAGATTTCGTGTTCTCACTGTTTACTGTTAAACGATTTGGGCTTCGTTTGTTTCATCAAAGCCCGAAGTATTACATTAGGATTAGTATAAATAAAGAAGAAAAACGAAGATGAGAATTTAAAACAATGGACGATGACATTTCAACTATGTTTTTAGTGATATTAACTTTGCACCTTATTTTTCCCTTATATGTGATTATGCCAGGAAAACCCAACCTAGGAAAACACATTTCCGGGAAACAGTAGAAAACAGCTGTCAAGGCGTGAAATATTATTTTTGTAGATTTTGACGCCATCTATTGGTTTTATTCTTGTAGGCCTACTATATTTTCTGATCACAGCAATCTTACAGACAGCATTACCAATGAAAATTTAACTTGGCCCTTTTTGTTGTTATATGGATATCGCCTGTCTGTGGTTTTGCCGTCTTATCAAACCAACAGGGCTTTCTTTTCGGCGAGTAGGGGGATGGCGTGTTCTAGGCAACGTGGTTGCAGGTCTTAATACAGTTTGAGCCTGGATATGGCAAACTCATAACTCTACCTCCTCGAAGGCCCCGATTTCTACCATGGACGATGAAGATGGTCATAACTCCTTCATTTTCCTCACGATAATTCGTTGGCAGGGCTAGTTCTCCGAGGTCAATGTGCTCCCCATATGTGAACATATGTTTGAACATATGTAGTGTCTGACAGAAAGTTGGTTGCACTACCAACGTGAAATTGGAAAGCACGATACCCGGTTCGATGATGATATAATACTGCAAGTACTGCATTTAAAAAGTCGCTAAAGAATCTCACCAATGAGAAATCTTTGAGGATCCTTCGAATGAGGTTTCCTCTAAAGCTATAACTTTTTCGTCATTCAATAAGTTCGTTCGAATTGAATCTGTTATTAAAGAAGCCACAGCCTACAGCTTAATGTATCAATCACTGGCTGAGTACCAGTTCGTTATGTCAAAGAGCCAGAAGTAAAAGAAGCTGTGAAGCCTCTTCTAGTTCAGCCCAGAGCGAATACGATCAGCTTGGCTACCTAGATTAAAGTTCTCTACGGCTTACCAGTAATCCACAATTCCTCTTAGGCCTATACTTCCAAATTTCCATGCACTCAGGACAGAGGATCACTTACCTGAAACAAAGAGAAATAAATATGTTAATTTATATGTATGCAAAAAGCCTTTTTATAACAAATAGAGCCATGAGTCACTTTCATCTTGACAATTACACTCCAACATGCAATTAATTAGGCCTATAGCATAATTTGACAACCGGTTCTTATATTTGAAGTTTTTGATGAAGTTTATTACAAATTACAAATTAGAAAATACAAATTAATACAAAATTATTACAAATACAAATAATATAAACACAATTAGTACAATTTGAAAAGAGTATTATTTGCCCCGCCTGAGCATAGCTCGTGTTCGGGGTCAGTTCAGTCATACTAAAATTATATTATAAACATTATATAAAAACAAACATACATATTATAGTTTTAGGCAAAAAATAAGAATAAAAATAAATAAGATTGCTTATATGAAATAAATACATGAACAAAGATACGAAAAAATAAATTACAGTAACATAACAGAGTTACAAACAAAATACCCAATGTTAACAATTAAAAATTTACAGTTGAGAATGATTAACAGAAAAAAGTGAGTAAAAGTACAATTACAAGTTAGATTTAAACAAATCGAGTACTCTTTTTTTTAAACAATTTATTGTTTAGTGGTATCATATTAGGGTTTCTTCTAGTAAAATTGTTGTATAGCCTTGGTCCGAAATTTATACTATGCCTTAGACCTACTTCTGTAGCACACTTTGGTTCGAAAAGAGGACAAGAGATAGTTAACTTTTGCCTTAATTGATGCAACGAAGTACAAAATGAAACATTTCTGAATATAAAGTAATAAATTCTAATGTAACATTGACTAAAAATTAGGTTGGGCAGTTATGGATATTATGGACAATGCATTTTACGCCAGAAATGTTGACAATGATAGAAAAAAGGGGAAGTCCAGCATTATACCAGTTTGATAGTTCCATGTATTTCACATAAAATGTACACGCTATAAAGTTGATCACAATAAATACAATTAGTTTTATGAATGCAATTAGGTTAAATACAAATTAGACATGTAAATATTGTACTAATTATTCTAATTTAATAGTATATCGATATTAAAGGGGGGTTAACATAAGTCAGACCAGCTCACAGGGTTTACATAAAAGATCCCAAGATATTTTATCAATCCCAATGAATTTTTAACTAGTTGTCCACAAGAAATAACTGCACTTATATCTATAGTTTGGTAACGGAATTAATTAATTACATTATTAATTAATTACATTATTAATATGGCAGAAATTTTCACTTTGATTGAAAATGATGCATACCAATAAAGAATTTGTTCTTTTTCTGGGAAAATGTAGCAGTGATATAAAATTATGGCTACAGCAAACGAACTGAACTAAAAATGTATGGAACATAGGCCTATCCTACTATTTATTTGTAAGGAAAATAACTCCAGAATTTTTCAAAATTAACAATATTCAGATGAAATTTATTCTTCTATGAGAAAATCAATATGATAGATGCAAGTTTTAAGTTCGGGTGTTAATTTACGTTTTCAACAATATTCACAGAACATTTTATGTAAAGTCATTGAATAGCGTTTTAGGAAAAATAAAACTTTTTACGTGAAAATGTAATTTGTGAGAAAATGCGATTTACCTGCAACATGTATTTTCTGCTGAAGGGCTTTTAAATGTTTCTCCCACTTCACTGCCAATTACTTTAAATGTCCTTAACACCGGTAGTATTCAACATATTCACATGAAACAACTGTGGATGTAAAAGATTATTTATCTTCTGTTAGAAATGCATTAAAGGAAAAAAATTCAACTCAACATTATGTTAAAGCCTCATTATTATGAAGGTTTCTATATTTTTAACCATATGAAAAAATAGGTTTTGTATTCAGGTTAATATAAAAGCATACGAAAATGACGTGACCTAGAATGATAGCCGAGTGTGATTCTGAAACTTCATTAAATCGCCAATTGAGGTCACAGTGCTAGGATTTAGAAATTAAAACATCTACCACTCATATGCAAATGATAGGAGATAAATTATTAATACATTGCTTGACAGCAGGGATAAGAATTTCCAACAAAACCACGACATCAAGACGGAGTATAAAAAAGCGCTTTTAGGATAGCTTTCCACAGTATGGAGGAAATATATGACAGCCACATTTCATGATGGAGCAGCTTATAAATGCTCCAGTTAGAAATATATGACTTGGAGTAAAAACATCACTCAGCGATGAAAAAGAGCAAGCAAAACGATTACATCTCTTTTTACGACTCAAGTCTGCGATGATTGTAAAAAAAATGCTTTGAAATGTACGTTATATAAAGAAATTGCCCAATCTCGGTGCTCAAACCTTGCGTTTACTGCCAGTACCGAGGAAAGAGCATGTTGACAATAGTGGCTTACTACTAAAAGTCTAATCGTTCTAAGAAGGAAACCTGAAGTAAACAAAAACCGGTACATCTGTCTCACTCTAGCACATTACACGTGTGACTTAAAAGTGAGACATACTGGTTTTTGTTTACTTCAGGTTTCCTTCTTGGCTTCTCTCGGATATAAGTCCTTTATTCTTTATCCTTTATAAAGTTGGTTGCGACACTGCATTGAAGGTCGAAGATTCTATCCCCGATGACTTTTTAAATGACCTAATCCTTCTGGTGACCTAATACCCTGAGGTCAACTGGAAGGGGCACATTTGAATATTTATATAAATTTTGCGACATCAATGATATGTTGTTCCTCTTTTTATTAGCGGTGGTGGTATTAATAAAATATTTTTGTCTGGGAAAATTATGTACGCAGACTTATGAGTAGAAAATGCTAATGCGAAATTCCGACTTGACTACCTTCATGCGCCGATTATCCAAACAATATTTAGTCTGGAACATCAAGGGCATCTAAGGCAGCACTTTACTTTTTTTTTACTGTCTATGGGAAAATGCAGGGTTATATTTTTGTCGTATATTTGCCATTTGTGATTTACAACTAGTTATGGGAATTCTCGAATGAAATAATCGGAATTATTCGAATCTTGAGAGTTCTAGAGGCATCAAGAATCGTAACTTCCTTAATGCAGTGTAAGTTTTTCAGGCAAGAAAAGCATATAACTTATATGACCGCACAGCTCCATTCGCGCAGAGCAGTTCAGCATTGCCAGATTGCCGATTTTTAACCGACCATCGGACGACTGACGAGACAGCGTTGTTATCTTAAGGATCTTTACTGTATAGTAGAATGCCGTTAACGCAATATCTGACAGCGCTGCATAATACTAATTCCTATTGGTTTGGGGTTTTCTGTATGGACGAGCCACATCCATTGCGGGAACCAATAGTAGTAGATCTTTAAACATGTTCAAATTTCCAAGCTGTACATTCGAACCACGATTTGAGTTATCATTCGGAAACTGACTTAAGTTCTCGTATAGGCCCTACTGCTTCGCAAATTCTCGGCTCCTTGCATTCTTCCGATAACTTTTTCATTTGAATGATCATTCGATTCATCGTATTACTCGAGAACAGATCACTCGCTTCTTAAAATAATTCGATTCTATCACTAGTCACAACCTTATTCTAGTAATATTAAATTTGCATATCTCACCCTTTAGAACACGACATAAATTCAACAGGCTTTCATGTTAAGAATCTTCAGGAAAGACTGAGAAACAGTTCAGAGTTCCCACATATTTCGTATGTGTGGTGGACTCGGTATAAATAACTGAAATCTGAGTGTAGATGCGGGGAGCGAACCGAAGCTGCTGGAATACAAAGTACAGACATGAATACTGTAAAGTCCTGTGTCCAGAAAGAGACGGGGATGTCTGGTATAATCTCGCTGGGCTGCCAGTCTGTCAGGCGCAGCTATAGTACTGTTACATCTTATCTTCATTCAAACCTCGAGTTCTGCCACTGGCATAATATCAATCCGATCCGATCCTCAATTACTACTACGTCACGCATCTGAAGCTAACTGAGACTGTTTGGACAGTCAAACAATAAAAACTGCACATAACATACATACGCCTGCAAGTTCACACGAATACATTAAAACAGGCCCCGAAGAATTTTCTGAGGCTTATCATACATCTTTTCAATAAACTTACTGCATGCCACTTGTCACGATTTAATATATATATATAAAATTATTATTTGTATTACATATGTATATTAATATATTATATTATATATGTATAAATATTAAATCGTGGCAGGTAGCATGCAGTAAGTTTATCGAACAAATGTATGATAAGTCTCAGAAAACGCTCCGAAAGCTGTTTTCATGATATATTATATTAGTACCGTATATTTAATTATGTAATATATTATATATAATATATTTAACATATTATGCATTATACACAACATATATATTCCTAATTCCGTATCAAATTTCATACATTGTGCACTATATGGCCAATTTCCAATCTCAGTCTGCTATGTGTCAATGACTGAATAAGAAACCCATAAAAATGTAAATATGGACCAGATATATCATATCCCCAGAACCACCCGCAAAATAAAATCAAAACTTCATCCTTTGTTTTTGATCTGTTGTTTTGGTAATTAATATTACACATTAATCCACTGAACAAAATTTATAGCTTCTAAATATCCCTTTGGACCCCCAGTGAGCCCCCATTTTTTTCATTTTTTCTTTGTAAATTTGTTATGTTTCGACTATCTAAGCACAAAAATGAGTGTATAAATACAGATATATATATATATATATGAGATATATATATATATAAATGAGAGAGAGAGAGAGAAATGAGCATAATGTGCATGGAATGAGAAAAACTCCAGATTTAAAAATAATGGTTGTATTTTATTTGAGGCTTAATAATCATGCATATTGGGTTTGGAAGTGGTTAGAATTTGCCATTTTTTCTTTTCAAATATAATTTTAAATTATGTTTAATGTATTTGATTTTAAAAGATTTCCTGCACGAATTAGGAATTAGAAGTTCAACTGAATTAAATGTTGATTGATTGGTAAGTTGTGTTAATAAGAGTTTGTGTAAAGCAAGCAGTTCATTTGTAATTGAGACCTCTATCCAAAATTAATTTTGAAAAGATTTGAATATTTTAATAAGAAAAACTTTTTTAATGTAATTTTTTACAGCTTACATAAAAACACGAGCATCGTAACATGGCTTTCAAAGTAGTGTTTTTTACTAGTATGTGAAGTCTGTTTCGTATTAACTTTCAGAGTTCAGACCTAATTAGTAGCTTTGCTAAAGCAATTCAGAATTTCCGGATTTGATCAGATAAGATGTGAATGTGTTTCTTTAAGAAATAATATTGTTCCAATACAATATGGATTAAAATTAGCTCACGATAAGATGTGAAACGGACCCATCATTTTAAATGTATCCTTCCAGATCTATTGATTTTTGCGCTGTCGTAAAGCAGATGTTCTTTTCATTAAAACCGACCGCGTTTAAGAGCTTGAACTCAAATCATCGTTCATATTAAAATGTTAAATCTTGTTTTCATGAAAGGGACTTCTACGAGATTTATGAGTAGGTCTGATTTAAGTAGCTGAAACTGGAAGGAGATAATGAAAGAATAAACCATAGCCCCGAACGAACTTTGCGTGCTTCCAATTAACATGAAGGCCTACTGTTGGATTCATTTTACACTGAGAAAGATTTTTATGAGATGAGTGGCATGCCTTCCATCATAATAGTTCACTGAAATGCCATTTCAGCAGTGCTCTTCTATCGTGCTCTTACAAGGCAGAAATCGCTCTTTTCTCTTTCTGCGGACGTTGGAGAATATTGGACAAGTGCAGGGCATGGAGACAGTCTTTTCCGAAGAACCAAGTGTTTTCAGAATCACTGAAATTTTCCTGGACTTGAAGGCGCAACGTTATGCTATTAAATATCTAATTAAAATAGTCTTTTCGCCTTATAGACCAGTTCCCTAAAGGCCCAGTTCCTTGAGAATTCTATGTGTATTTCTGATATATAATTCACTTGCGACACCCAAGTGCTGAATTTTAATGTTATTCCGGAAGCCTCCTCTCTTTCTCTCTCTTTTGCATTCTCTTACTCTCATTCCCTCTGGTGGTAGTAAAGAGAAGAAGAGGTTCCTTGGAGGAATGGATCGAAGACAGCGAATGAAAGTGGCAATAGAAGTGTGCGGCTGTGTAAATGCTTTTGATGTTGGCATGAACTTCCTATCCTACCTCATTGTGACCCGCTTTTGCGCAAATTCATAGCCTTACAGTCCCAAGACATCCCCTTCAAAAAGTCAAGCTTCTCATCTATACAACCCTTTCCTTTTGCCAGTACCTTGCGTTCATTTGGAAACTCAATTAGCAATTCTGCCTCTAGAGCACAGCACCAGCTGCCATGTGACTTCTGTTTCATTTCAAGCCACTGTGCATTTTTCTTTTGCAAGAACTTACACTTCTCCTTTCATTCAATAAAGCTCTGCTTCAAAGACGTTTGTTTGATCCCACGGTTTTATCCATACGTCATCCTGAACCTGACGTATGCAGTCATTATGGACATACAGATTCGAAATAAAATTATTAAAACAACCAAAGATTCATGAACCTTACCCAAATCATGCATAAACAATAATTAAGATATTGATATTTAAAAAGATTCAGATTCGAAATAAAATTATTAAAACAACCAAAGATTCATGAACCTTACCCAAATCATGCATAAACAATAATTAAGATATTGATATTTAAAAAGCTAAAATCCCAGTTTCGAGGTGCATTTCACGAGTAAAGTGCGCCGCCAGGGAGGAAAAAGCTACCTAGCCCAAATAACCCCCACATAGCGAGTTTCGTTCAAGTCATTTAATGTTTTCCCATACAGGCATGCATTCATGATCTCCTTCTGTCCACCTGTGTAAAAAATTCGATCACTGCGTGTCGTAATGTTATAGGCTGTACAAATGAATCAAATAGAGCTATTGAAAAAATGTATTTTAGCCATGCTAATTTGTCCGCCATCTTCAATTAAACCGAGCAAGGCCATCTTCAATTAATTTCACGATTGAATACGGTCTTGTTAATAGGTGGCATTGGATCTACACGGAAACACCACATCATTAAATGAGAATATCTGATAAAAATACTTTCAAGTCTTTTTTTTTATGTCCTGTACTCATAATCTGAAAGTCAATATGGTTTGCATGTTATCTGTAATCTATGCGTAGCTATGAGGAAATACCCACGGCCCTCTTATAATAAAGTTAGTGGAACCAGAAAAGCGGGATTTTATATTAGATACTGAAATCGCCTGATAAGATACGAATGACGGCGAATGTCTAGGCTGTGCTGATCATGCAATTTCTCCAGAACGGGTGTCAAGCAGTATAGTCTAATCGCTATTCTGCAGGCGCACATAAAAGAGATGTGTGATCTTTATTCTGAGAACGTCATAAAACGTTTGGGTGCCCTGCTTCTCTGTAATGAAATTTTCTGATATACGATCATCACCAGATGGATGTAGATGGTACTCAGAATCGCCAAAACGGATCAGTTTCTCTTCTCCATTCTTTTTAGTTTCATGTTTCATACCCTGAAAGCGAAGTACGAAGAAATTACTGTAAGTTACTCCTTGATACACGGAAATTATTGGACACTGTTTAATTATATTATCATAGTTAATATCGCAAGAACTTTAATCTTGTCGAAGCGGGAGTTTAAAGCTAGCGTGGCAATTAATATGACTATTTCATATATATATTGATGAATCATATGCGTACAACAATCTATACCATGATAATTAACAAAATATTTAAAAATTTGATATAGTAAGACATATCATTTGATTGCATTGTCACTTTACGTCCTTTGGATCGTTCAAGTAACGACATCTAGGAATAGCTTGCCTAACTACGAGGGCTAATCAAAAAGTAAGTTTCACTTCCAAGTTACGGCCATTTATGAAACCACCTACACATAGGCAACACGGCTATGACAACATACAATGTACGTTCACTTTTCCACATAGTCCCCAAGAGACTGTAAACATTTGTCGGAACGGTCAGCCAACTTCTCGATTCCGGATGCGTGGAAATCACCTCCAGCGCTATGTAACCACCTGGAGACAGCTGCTTTCACGTCCTCATCGTTTCGGAATCGTCGTCCACCGAGATCATTTTTCAGCTTACCGAACACATGATAACTGCATGGCGCTAAGTCTGGACTGTATGGAGGATGTTGCCATACCTCCCACTTGAATCTGGCGCTAAGTCTGGACTGTATGGAGGATGTTGCCATACCTCCCACTTGAATCCTCCATACAGTCCAGACTTAGCGCCAGATTCAAGTGGGAGGTATGGCAACATCCTCCATACAGTCCAGACTTAGCGCCATGCAGTTATCATGTGTTCGGTAAGCTGAAAAATGATCTCGGTGGACGACGATTCCGAAACGATGAGGACGTGAAAGAAAGCAGCTGAAAGTGAAAGTGTATGGAGGATGTTGCCATACCTCCCACTTGAATCCTCCATACAGTCCAGACTTAGCGCCATGCGATTATCATATGTTCGGTAAGCTGAAAAAGGATCCCGGTGGACGACGATTCCGAAACGACGAGAAGGTGAAAGAAAGCAGCTGTCTCCAGGTGGTTACATAGCGCTGGAGGTGATTTCTGCGCATCCGGAATCGAAAAGTTGGCTGACCGTTCCGAGAAATGTTTACAGTCTCTTGGGGACTATGTGGAAAAGTGAACGTACATTGTATGTTGTCATAGCCGTGTTGCCTATGTGTAGGTGGTTTCATAAATGGCCGTAACTTGGAAGTTAAACTTACTTTTTGATTCGCCCTCGTACTTAATATTTACAGGAAAAAAAAAACAAGTGCACATCAAGTGCGACAGTATACTCGTACTACACAAATGCTACCAACTTTAAAAAGATATAATCGCAATACATTCGCTAGCGCTCGTTTTGTTAACTTCGAGCTTGTCTGTGAAGTTCTATATAACGGCCATACATTGTAAATAACTTTTACGATTGTTATAGATTGGAAATGTATCCCAACACTATGATTCTGATACAGTCGATAAAACAGCGTTTCCTTGTACACATTTAATGTTGGAGTGAAAAGCGAAACTCAAGATTGAGGAAACCAGCAGAATAGAAACCATACCCACACCCCTCACTTTCAGTTTCTGTCCTGGTAACTCTGATTCAATTTCCTAACAGCAGAGGCGCTGCACACAACTCAAGGGGCACACAAATAAAACAAAACCGACACTTACTTGTGTCACTTGCACCTACATCGAATTTACCCCTTTCACGAAACTAATGGTATGAGGCCTTTAAAATCTAATGCAATCTAGTGAACATTGAATATAGTTCAATGCAATCTTGTATATTGCTTCTGGATAGTTTGTAGTAGTCTTCCCCTGTAGCCAATCATAGAACTTCAAATACAGCAAGCAACCACATAACGGTGAAATTAAGGCTAATCAATTGACTGTAGTCTGCTTTCTTCCTTAGCAGATGCATGCAAAATAGAACACACTAGCTTCAAGGACGGGTTTTGAATTTTGCTTCTACTTCGAAGTAAACTTTCGAAGGCCTACATTTTCGAAATGCATGTCCTTATATAACTATTTAGGGTTAAAAAAGAGATTATTCCCTCAGAAAACCCTAAATATATAGTTTTTCCCTCATAGAGGGAAAACTGCTTCTATTGACCATGGATGTAGAGGTTGAGATAAAATAAACAGAAATTCCTATTAGTCCTGCTTAAAATGTTCTCCTGGTTCTGTAGGGTCTGTGTGTAGTCTGATAAAGTTGGCCAAAAGAGATAAACTTAATAGGAATTTTTTTTTCTTCTTCAAAATTTTGTTCTTTTTTACCTTGGTACTATCGGCTCTATGTGTAAACTCTGGCAAAAATAATGTCGATTTAAATAAAGATCATATAATAGGGGTTGAAACATTAAGGGGTGATTCCTTCAAAAATCAACTTTTCTTAAACTTTTCTCCTGGTTGAATAAGTTCTGTGTATAAATTCAGATAACATTGATCAAAGAATGCAGATTTAAAAGATCACATAATAGGAGTTAAAATAGTTAAGGGGTGGTCTGTTCCAAGATGAGTTTTGCCTAACATCTTATTACGGTACTACATGTTCTGTGTGTAAAGGCTGATAAAAATTGTTCAAGAATGTAGATTTAAACAAAGTTCATATGATAGGGATTGAAACAAATACCAACATTAATTTTGAACAATTTTTGTCCTGGTACCATTGGCGCTACGTATAAAGTCTGGTAAAACTAGCTAAACAATATAAATTTAAATAAAGGTCATATAATAGGGGTAGAAACATTTAAGGGGTGGTTTCTTCCAAAATTAATTTTGCGTAGAACTTTTTCGTAGTAACTTATAATAGGTTCTGCGTTCAAAGGCTGATGAAAAAATATGAGAATATTTCTTGTCTAATATTATGACTATTCCACTCATACGCCGCGTGTTTGATAATGAGTAATGACCAATAATGTTTAGCAATTCCTCGGATACTGTCCAATCACTGTCGTTTATCTTATAATACCCTTCCTCGGATCGCAAGAATGAAATTATATTCCATAAAACTTCATCTCGTTACTGGACATGTAAGACATCAACGTGCGGTGATTAATAGCCTACGTCACATGCTGCCATTGACCAGAATAAAACACATTTTTTTAATACAACATAACTTGTTTGTAAATTGAAATAATATAAGTATACATTGATTAAAAATACAATTTCGATTCGGTGCAAGCCAGTTCGTGTGGTTATATTTTTTTATGTAAGCAACAACCACGACGCCTCAATCTTTGTGATGTGCACTACTGGTAGCATTGGGAAATCGGATTGATTCATCGAATAGATTGGTGAATTGTTCATTTATCTAGTTTGTCGTGATCTTACGGCTGACAGAATATTGACAACTTAGTAAGAAAATAATTATTATTTACAAAATCCGTTAAATTTGAATCATGGAATAGTCTTAATAAATCATACTCGAGATTACGAGTTTTATCAGACAAATTTGCTCGAATTCGTTCTCGCTAATATATCGATAAATAAACTCTCTCGTTTATAATAAATAATAATAAATAATTGTACTCTCTCGTGGGATTACCTAGGATAACCTACAGGTTTGTGATGGTGCATGTATATCAACCAATCAAATTGTGAATACTTACTGCTTTCAGCCAATCATAGAACAGACCGCATTTCCCTTTTGATAACTATTCAAATATAATCTTCTCTATTACATCACGATTACTATATCAGTACTGTATTTACTGTATTTCAGTATATTTTTTTTCTTTCCCTATGTATTTATATGCAGCTTTAATAATAAAAGTTGCTTATACGAAATTTGAACAGTGTTTGGAGGATGGACTGTATGCAATTTCGTTACCAATAATCTTTGAGTAGTCAGCGAAACTTTAAATCTACAATACATTTGCGCGTAAAAGTATACTGTAAAAGTATACTGTAATATAATTAACTATCACAAGATATAATTAATTCAGGCTATAAACACAGACTAATGCTGCAATCTCGCAATGCGGTTACTTGCCTTTGTCAGAACGTGAAGCAAGAAAATCACCTTGTCCATGAAAGTCATGTGACCGTTTCACTTCAGAGTTATGTAACAGTAAATTTCTCTCAAATGGAGGTTCATTTTAACGTTGAAACTCATTAACAAGTGTTACTTAACATTCATTTATTGAAGCTGTATTGTAGGATACACCTCGTTTTAATTACCTGTCTAAGTATAGACGCTGATGTAGAGAGTCTTTCTGCTCACATTATTTTAAATTAAAATTTAGTTAGAATCCGGGATGTATTTTATATTTAGCAACATCTTTATCTGACTGGTATTTAAAATTTAGAAACTGAAACGTTATTTCCTTAATGAGATTTGTGTCTGTTTATAACTTTCATTACATTTCTTAAAGCAAATACTGGAGTGAATTTTATTTAACGTCATCTGTGTTTGTCACAAGAATCTCTTTGGATACTGAAGCTGGAAGAAGGACATAATAAGGGCACCTGAACATGACAGGGCCATGGTCTCAATTATTTTACAGTCACCGTGGGTGAGACTGGTGGACTTTTTTAATCTCACTAGCTCACATGTGTCCTTTAAACTGTCTCTCAAAGTTAAATTAAGTAGCAGGTGTACACATGGAGAAAACAATTCCAGTTCTATCCTTTGTTCTTTTATTCTAGCAGTATTTGCATTTCTGAGCTGCCAATCTGATGGTAAAAATACAGAATTGAGTGAATCGGACTGTCAGGATAATGAATACAACATCCATATTTCAAAAATACAAGAATCATTACTCATTACTAAAGATATACTAACTATTCAGAAATATTAAGAAAATACATCTGTCAAACTATTAGTTTCATCCTATAGTACTGAAAATTTTAGCACATTGTAAACACTTCTAATAAAAGTCGTATATCAATTCTGGTCTACCTTGCGTCCTTGGTTCTAGGATTTTATACATTTTATTTTAAAACTTCCATGTCAATTAGAATCTGGCATAATTTTTAAAACTCAACGTCTATGCCCAATCTGGAATGACATCTACTTATATTTATCCACAACAATGTTTGTTCACAACTAAATTATTATTTCTGTAAATTCTAAACATCACTGCTCAAGGCATCCTAGAATTGCAATAAGATAATACTTACACCCAGAGACCAAATTAAAATAATAAATATTTAAGTACATCTTTATAATTCTGATGTGCGTGGTATTTGTGTTTGTGAAATCTGCAATTTATATTACACAGGCAGGCAGGCAGGCAGGCACTCCATGTGCCGCGTGTGTAAAATGCCGCTCTTTTGCGAGGGAGTTCGCGAGTGATTGACCGTTACACGCACACTCTTTCACGTGTGCTCTTTTGTTGACATTCTATCGCGCGAGAAAGAATTTGCTTACATTCTTTAGACATTTTATAGACTGAACTTTTTCATCACGCGCGATTGCCTATGGGCTCTTCACCCCGAGCATGCGTGTAAAGGTATGCGCTTGAGGGATCTATGGCGGGCCCTGGCTTCTGACGGTGCTGAGACCTTCCTTTAGGTGTACGCCAACGTCTTCGTCGGTCACTTTCACACTCTGGCAAATCGAACTTGCCCCAATAGTTGAGGGTACATGCCCGCTGTGAGCGCTGGCAGTTGAATTTGCCTCTGGCACTGATCTTCTTCGGGACTCCCGAAGTAGCTCTCTCGTCCCCTCTGTGCTGTACTTTGGAAGCTTTTTGGGATCTCGTTGATCCATCCCTACTTTTCGTTGCGGTTTCCTTCGATTCTGATCATATTTTCGTTTCACGTATTCTGGTCTTCAGTTCTGCAATTTTATAAATAGTTTCTTATTATTGTTAAAGCCATTGTCGCTTGAAGTCCAAGTAAAACCTTTCAAGTGCTTTCTAAGGACACCTCGATCGGCGCCCTACCTTTACGCGTTTGCGAGAAAAACTGCCCGCAAGGTTGTGTACCCCCATATTTTTGTCAGTTGCAGCAATTTCATATGCAAGCTATCTTTATTAAGCCGGTTTCTTGCTCTCGGTTCATTTCTCACAGAGGTATTACTATGTAATTCCGATGCGTAGAAATTTTGACCTGGGAACCAAATCGAACTTACAAACGTTTTCAAGTAAAAAAAGACAGGCTTCAATTTGATTAAATTATGTATAAAAAATTCAGTGGTTAAAGCTGATTGTATTAATGTCAAATATGCCTGTGAACTCTAGCAAACTGTCACTATTAAAAAATGTAGGCCTAAGAAATATTTTCAATATTATTTCAACTAAAGCATTCGAACAAGTGGAGATATTAAAATATATCGGAGCAATGGAAGTTAAGTGGAAGTTAAGTGTCGACTAAAATCAGAAAACGCTTATTTTATGCAACCCAGAAACTTCTATCTTCTCAACTTCTGTTCAGAAATCTAAAATAAAAAGTTTATAAGACAACGTATCTTGCCGGTTATGTTATATGGATGTGAGACAAGATCCCTTACTCTTTGGGAAGAACATAGCCTAATTTGAGTGTGTTCGAAAACAGGGTGCTTAGGAAAATATTCGGACCTAAGAGAAATGAAAAAAAAAGGGACTGGAGTAACCTGGATAATGACGAGCTTCATAACCTGTATTCTTCACCGAATGTAGTAAAGGTAATTAAATCAATGAGGATGAAATGGGGTGGACATATTGCGCGCATGGGGAAGAAAGACAGATCTAAAAGATATTCACTGGGAGACCCAAAGGAAAGAGACCACCTGCAAGACCTAGACGTAGGTGGGAGGATAATACTGGAATATATTTAAGAGAAGTAGGATTTGCGAGGGATGGTTGGATGGAGTTAGCACAAAATAGGATTAAGTGGTGGGCTCAGGTAAGCGCGGCAATGAACCTCCGGGTTCCATAAAATATGTAATATTCCATTTGCTAACTTAGGAATTGTCATTGCCATTGAGTGAGTAAGTATGTAAATAAGTACAAAACAAAATAAACATTTTATTCTTATAGCCTACTGTTGGCAATCGATAAAGATGAGCAGTATATTTGGAAATACACTCATAATTATCTAACACAGACTAAGAGGTGATGTTGCAAGGAATATGTATTAATCAGAGAGTGATGAAAATGGATTTAAACCCAGTTAAGTGGGAATGGAGGAGGGACGGGAGGCACCGGAAGAGCTCTCCTCCCTCCACTTCTTCGTGCCACTGGCTAATTCGCAATAATCCATTATCCTAATATCAGTTGCCATCTTGATAATCTCCCTCACTTGCTACCCTATAATCCGATTTGCTAGCCAGAGTATGAGTTGGGTTGCTTGGAGATACAACATAGATTCAACAAATTGTTTGTCAATAGTTTTCCCGACTCCACCCACAACATATGTTTGTATTATCAGCTACAACCAGTGTACATTTTACTTATATGCTTTCATGCCGTAAAAATTGCTTTTCTTTTCTTTTCTTTTCTCAATAGTACAAGTCAAGAATATTTAGTTTTCAAGTATTCAATAAAAAGTCAAATAAATATTCCAGAATTAAAAAAAGAACTTCTATAACTGATGTAATTTTCCAGACAAACTTCCAATTTAAATTTCTGCCGATCAAGTCCAGGGTCGGATCCACAGAGACATTTTGGTGGGGGAACCAAAGTAGAGAGGGAAGTTTTTACTCATAAAAACTAATTATTCCCAGTACACAGTTGAGATCAGAATGAACATTTCACCATTTTATTACAAATATATTTCAAAATAATGAATGTCGTTGCTTTAATTTAAGTATTTGGGTTATTTTGTCTTTACAAAATTGATTAGAAGGCCGACCGTTTGAATAATCTGTGCTTAATGTTACAAATTTTGGGGGAGGAAATTTCACCCATTTCCTCCCCCGTGGATCCGCCCCTGCGATTAACCGTTCAGCGCCCTATTATAATGTGATTTTTAGCAATTAAACCCACAGTGTTTAAATATATCTTTGCTCTCAACAATAAAAGGTGCATGTCAGAAAAATGTAAATTATTCTTCAATAATTATAGAACTTCTCTTTGTCATTTAGCTGGTGCAGAAACAAAACGTCGGGTAATCAGTAATGACAGTGTATGTCGATACACTTTGGTATCGATACCAATGTATCGATACAAAATTGGTATTGGTTGTCGATATCCAAAATATACGTCGTTGATAAATAAAACTCATTCTTATTAAAAACATATATTCATTATAAATATGCTGCATCAAAACAAGTCATACCTTAGTGGAGTGCTCTTGGTGAACTGGTTTGGTGTGAACAAGACTCACTACAACATCATAATCGTTGATACAGTGTGATCCATATAAAACTGAACATCTTTAAAGACTTATAGCTTTTAAACTAATAATAGCAGACATGTGCAACTGTGCTGAATTACAGAGTACCTTTGGGAGATTCCTCAGTATATATGTTCTTTTAATTCATGCCCTACATGCACTCAAGCCTGCTTTCTTTGCAGCTCTCTGACATATGCCATATGAGTAGCCTGTTTCCTGGCTCAACCGGCGCAATCACTTTTTGATGAGTTCACATCATCAACACGATCTTGACTCATTGCAGGTCTTTTTTTTTTCCAGTCTCGCTGAGGAGAAAGCCTGTTGTCTCCAGATGTTTTTTACAGTGGATAAAATTGTTACCCTTGCTGGAACATTGCGCATATTGAATTGTCTTCGAAATGCCCGTTGTGTTTCAATCAATGAATTTGTCTGTCAATATGTTTTAACAAGAAATAATGGAGAACTGTATTTTCGTTTGTGGCTGCAAGACTAGAAACTGGAAACTAACTAATCAAACACTGATGGATGGTAGGCAGTGATGGGAAAAGTACAAAAAGAAAGTAAATGGGTTGAATCACAATTACCTGAGAGACATTTTACTTAATTACAAGTACAAATTACTGTTTCAAAAAGTAATCAGTAAAATTACAATTACATTTCCAATTACTTTACAAAATGGCAGTACCTAAAAACTCCTTTGTTTTTGGTTTGTTTTGGGCACAAGCCCAAATTATTAATAAACAAAACAAAAAAACACATCAATGAGAATATTTTCGGAAACATTGAGTAACGTTTTGTTAATATTAACTGTAATTTGGATATTAGTTGCAAAAACAGTATTGATGACTATATAGCAAGCGAGAATGATACTAATACTAACGACTACTAAATTGTAACAATTACAATTTTATTTCCAGAAGTAAATTACAAGTAGAAATTACATTTTAAAAGTATTGATTACAAGTAAATGGGACCAAAAAAGGAATTGTTACTGTAATCCGATTACTTTTACTCAATTACTTCCCATCACTGATGGTTGGCGCCTTCCACATCGTTGGCAGCGTGTGGTGGATTCTATGGGAGACTAATTGGTGCAACTGTGTATGTGTATGTTATTTATATTATAACTAATGGAATAAATACATTTGTAACCCGCGATTAATGCTGATTATTTTGCATTATTTTTTATCGGTGGTTACGGCCTTACCCACCACAATTCTGGTGTAGTGGCAGTAAATTGTAAACATTTAAAAAAATTAATTAACGAGTTAAAGCCTTCATTCAGAATGGCAAAGTAAAGAAAAGTGGTTACAAGGGAGAAAATGCATCTTGAAGATATATTGGTCAACTCGGCAAGAACATGATGGGAGCACCTGTTCCTTTCTATTGGCGGAAGGAAGCGAGTGTTTGCATTCATTGGTCCCTGAGGAGATGGCGGCAGCCAATTTGCTCTGCAGCAAAGGCAAATAAAAGAGCGATCAAGTGGAAACGGCGGCCAGCGCGGAATACGTAAGAAGTAACCTACCACTACTGCTGCCAATACACCACTCCTCATAACTTCTTTCCATATTCGCAAGTCTCTCAAAGCAATACACCACGACCATGAATGTTATATTACTATAAACATGTTACAGGAGGAAGACATTCTCAGTGCAATGGTCCAGCATTTTAATTTATTTTATATAGTTGACTAGTTCACTATTAAATTCACGTATTTAAAAACTATCAGGGCAAAGGACTAAGAATAGCGAAAGAATGCAAAATAAAAATAAATTTATGACCTATAAATAGTAAAAACAGTAAAAACAATTGTTAATAAATTATCCATTATTTGTTGTAATTAGTTTTATTAGAAGTAAAGAGTTTATTTTAGAAAGCAATTTAATGGATGACAGAATTTAATTTAAATTTATAACAAAAACTCTTTATTTCATTCTTAAGTAGAAGTAGTAATTTAATGCTACTTGGACACATGTATGCCCTTCAATTCCTCTAGCAAATATATGTCATTTAAAATGAAATATTACTTTTTTTAATTCTTCATTGCTGAAAAACAAATTGCAATGGCTGTTTTGAAATTGAAATAAAGGATTGAAAACTGGTGGAGAACCTCACATGAAAACGACTGCCTATTGTCTGAAAGTAATGATTTGTACCTCCCCTGGAGGTTTTCTTGGAAATGTAGTAGAGTTCATAATGCACATTCCATAAAAATAGGGGTAGAAGTTATGCTGCAAGTCTGCTTTGTTTCCAGTGGAAGTTATTTATTTACAAAATTATTATAGATAATAATTAAAAACAGAAATAGCAACGAATAATTCAAAATGTAACGTAATGTAACACTTTATATAAACAACTATAAAGATGCTGAAAATGATCAAAAATGCAAAATACTTCCGTAACAAATTGGCATAACAAATTACCGTTGTTTAATAATAGTATATTGTGATACAAGTGCCGTAAGCGATGCATACGGATCGAGGAAAGAGTTTGAAAAAACGAGGCGCTTGCGCCGATTTTTCTCAATTTCCGAGAACCGTTATGCGCTTACGGCACGAGTATTGCATGCTATTTTTTTGCACGATGATTATTAATATCAATTTAATTATATTAGTTGTGATATTACCTGAAAATATTTTGTATATACATTCTTGAAGATAGATGTTTATTTCAGAAAGTGATTCGCATGTGTTTGTTGTTATGCGAACCGAATATTTGTCCTGGGGGGCCTTGTCCATGAAGGCTTGTATTATGATGTGCCGTAAGTAAATTCATAACCGCACGGAAACACTTACCGCACGTAGCAACAAGATTGCGTGTGGGAATGTCAACTTACGATCCACGGCAACAACATTCGTAAGTACCACTAATTAGTTAAATCGTGCAAAAATTAATTAATGATACACATTTGTAGGCTATATATTCAACCTTCATATAACAACCTTCATATAACAATATGCAACGAAGTCAAATGCCTTGCCCTGATAATTACAAACCTTACGACATAATACAAAATAAAATCGCATTAATTAAATGAAAACGGATAATAAATTAATCTGATATGTTACAGTCACATGACTTTCTATGCCTCAAAATTGGGCAATATAACTTTCTCACTTCAAATTCTGATCTAGAATAAGAGGATTGTTGCCCCAGCCTCATGCAAAGGTGTAATTGTTTACCACGCAATCTTAAACCCTGAGTTTGTACAAACGATGACAGGTTTATAACCACCCTTCAGAGATTTTTTTTAGGGAAAAGACTTTCTTCAAATAAAGAGGCAGTGTCACATCCCCACAGGATATCTAACACAAATATGAAATTTCGTTTGGATATGATTTTGATCTAAAGCAAACATGTGTCTGTAAAATTGTAATTTTAGACTCAGCGAATCACAAAACATGTATTCATGCTGAAAACTCGACATCAAATTTCAGAGTCGAGCACAATACTTCCTCTACCTCTGCTACCTACCTAGTACTTAATTAAAATAAACACCACAGTGCCTCCCGAATGAGTAATCTCGTACATGGAGGTAAATAAAAAGAATAATGTAAACCAAACAGCATTTTAACAAAACGAGAAGGTTTATTTGTGACGTGTGTTTGAACAATCAAGAGTCATCCAGCAATCAGAAGAAGTCACTCGCATGTGCACAACTAATTTCATGTCAATGATTTCTTAACGTGAGCCACTATTTTTTTTTTAATAAATAGGAAATATTTATACCAGTAGCCTTAGCTCGTTCCAGACTTCCCTATTCTCAGAAGAATAGTAAAATGTATCGGGGATCCAAACCGGCCCTCCTGATCCGCAGTCACTAAATTAGCTAAATTACGTTATAGGAGAATGAGAAACGAGAAAATCACATTGCTTATGCATAGGGCAGAGAAAGTAACATATCACACTAATTTCTCTTCAGGATCAGAAAAGTAAGATTTCCTTTTTGCACATGCGTTATCAGCCGAGGAAAACACTCACAAGAATCGGACGACAGATAGGCCTAAAAGAATACAGACTACTATGTCATTATCAGGGCCCGGATTCTGATGACCTAAAATTGTTTGAAAAATGACCTATAAAATGACCCTAAATTTTAAAGAAAATGACTTATCAATTACAAAGAATGACCTAAAAACTCATATTTTATGTATAAAAAGTATTATTGTGCACACAAAGATATAGACTAATTTGTACATAATTCTAAAAGCTCTAAATGTAGAAAGGATATCGTAAGTCTAAAAGCTTTGTTCTTGAATGGAACATTTGAAAATAAAAATAAGAAAATTGTTTTTAAAGTAGATTCTACAACAATGTTGCATTATAGTAACCTAGTCATATATTTAAAGTAAATGCATAAAAATGGCAAAATAAGGAAGCAAATGACACGAAAATGACAAAATAATGACCTATAAGTTAAATAAATGCCCTAAAAATATAAAAATCCATAAAATGACAAAAAATGACCTAATAATAATGCATTCCTATAATCTAGAGGCCATGATTAGGATTTATGTACAAGTTGGCAATGTCTGGGCAGCATTAATAAAAAGATGACATGTCATTAGAATCCGGGCCCTGGTCATTATCAACTCCATGGTTTAAATCACTTGTGAACTTCATGTATTCATAGAAGCAAACTAGGCGATAGGAACTGTTAAAATATCCTGACATGACAACATCAAGGCCTGGTGTGTCGAATATAAATTGCGACTTTGCATACTGTAATACGACGCCATGGCGATAAGAAATTGAAGCAAGATTAACTGCTTCGAACAGGCATTATGTGGATCCTAGCCTTCATCTGCAACTCTTATAAACTTCTGTAATTAATTCTAAGGACTGCCTTGAAAGCAACTGACTTGTAGCCGGAAACAGGCTCAAAGTTATCTTGTTCATCATAGAGCGAACGAAATCTAAGTAGTAGGTAGTTGATTAAAAAACTATCGCAAGTAAATAACTTACACTTGGAAAGTTATGCTTTAGGAGGCAAAAAATTCAGCAGAGCCTTCTTTCTTTATTAATTACAAAAGGTCAAGTTTCCAATAGCAATGTGATTATGCGACTGAAGCCTAAGGTATTAAGAAAACCTATATTTAAAATAGCCTGGGTATCATAACGAAGGAAAAGCAATGGGTAGAGAAGGAGAAAATTGATAAATCATAAGCTTATTGTAAAGAGGTACCCAAGTCACTTTTACCAAGTTTTGAGAAAAACGAAAAAAACTGCTTTCTGTGAAACTATTATAGATAGGCCTATAATGTTGAATTCTTTTTTGTCATAAATAGCTAAATATCTCTCCCTTCTTCATACCCTTTTACAATAAAACCACTGGTGACTCATTTACACTTGTTTTGATCAATTACATACATTTTCAAGAAAATATTATTGAATAATTTTCAATTTATAAAACATAAGACAATACAGTAAAGTTTTCATGTTTAGCGGACATGTTTACAAATTTTCTTCAATTCATATCATCATTTGTTGCAGTTGACCGATTCAGGATCTCATTACTAAATTCTGCATATTTTTTTTACAGAATATGACAATAAACATTTTTCATGTCTTTAAATTCAGATTCTTTAAGTGTAACCTTTTCCTCTCTATGATATACAGCGTTATAGGAAGGATGATTTCAGGGTGTTTCTTCAAGAGAAATGTGTGGCACAAAAGTATGGTGTTTTATGTATTCATTAGCAAGTACTGTCCTCATTCTTTTCTGAAAGTACTCAAAGTACAGAGAAGTTGGTGCATTGAATGCAATTTTCTTTTCACAAGCTAACACTTTTCTTTTCCTAAAAAAAAAACCACTACGCTTTGAAAGCCATTATGGTTTCTCCGTCACTAGTCACTAGGGGTTCGGAGATTTTGTGAAGAATTACAGATTAGTTTACAGAATTCTTTAATTGTTTAGCTAATTGTGTAGATGCGAACGACGGAATTGCACGTCAATTCTGCCAACACTGTACTGTAAACAAAATACCGAAGTCAGCGACTCAAGGACCTTTTTACGCTACATTCTTATTTTAAGTTCATGTTATGCACCGTTATTAATTATGAATGGATCACGCTCGTTGCTTCTGTAAAACATGGGCGTACCCAGGAGAGAAATGAAAACCACAATTAGTTGGAAAGTGCAAGAAAGTGACTCAGGCCCGTTTTTACAATAAGCTATTGTCTTACAATTTAGCCTACAAGTTTGAAGCGATATAAATGATTTTATGTAGGCCTACTCTTTACTTATGTTACATATAAGAGAAATGCCGGTTGCTGAATGAGCTTAATTATTTTCTTTCTTTCTTTCTTTCTTTCTTTCTTTCTTTCTTTCTTTCTTTCTTTCTTTCTTTCTTTCTTTCTTTCTTTCTTTCTTTCTTTCTTTCTTTATCTTAGATGTTTGATTTACCTCTCCCTTTAATTATTTTAAATGTATTTACTTTCCAATGGTTCTTGTTGGAACATGATTTAAATAAAAGCAAAACATTTCAAGAGTGACACATTGTCACATTGTGAAACTGTTTCCTTTTCTGCAGGAAATACACGTAGGATACTTCCTTTGGTGTCAATTAAACAATATTTAATCTCTTATTCCAAGTCACCCTTAAAAAATTCCGCTGTCAGAATTTTTCGATTCAAATTATGGAACAATATGAATAAAAATATACTAATAAACTTAACTACACTAATCATCGTGGCGCTATATACCTTGTGGGACTAGGCCTACCTGTTGTGTCATCTACCATAGATAAATGGTAGATTTGGAGGGCCCATACACCGACTTCCACGCCCGTCAGGTTTTCTTGACCCAAGTCGCTACTTCCTCGTCAAGTATATATTCAGTTGCTATCACGAGGCTGAGTGCATCCCGCCGCAGACCTGCCAACCTCAGAAAAATCCGAGAAACCGGTGATCGAACACAGACCTGCGTATCTATGGTCAGCAATGCTAAGCAACAGAAAAGCAGGCAGCTCATAATAATATAATAATGATTAGACTTAGGACTTTTAGGTCGCTAAAAATGCTGTTTTAGGTACCTAAAATAAGCTCCAAAAATTGAAAAATAGGTTCTAAAAATCGTAAAATAGTCTCTTATAAAATCGTTTAAGTTGCCTATTTTCTGAAATATCTCAACTGCAAAGCAGAATATTATATTTATTCAAGTCACCCATAATCAATAATCATGATAAAACACAGATATAGGCCTATGGTATACAGAATTATATAGACCTATTACTAGGGTCTGTATTACTACCATAACAGTGAAAACCTAATCCCTGCGCCCAGAAACTACGCATATCATACTAGTATATTCAACCCCTAGTGATTCAGAGAACTACTTTTTTGTTGTTACTGGATGTGGGAGTCGGGAGAAAAACACTACATTTTCTTGAGAATTCCAAGGAATTTTTCTACTAAAGACGAAACATTCCTTACTACTTAACCACGTCACAAATGTGTCATGTACTGCACATTCCGAGCTAAAAATTTAGTACGAACTGAAAATAAATGATGGAATTTATAACAAAAAATAACTTATTTTGAACTTTAGAGGAAAAACAAGCAAAAAGGCAATGTTAGGCTCTAACGTAAAAATAGGCCGTTTTAGGTCCTATAAAAGTATCAGTTTTAGGCTTAGTCACTTATGAAACATGCATATACAAGTTTTCGTCCATATATCACTTAGGGATTAAAATAGGTTTTTACCTAAAATCCGAAGTCTAATAATGATAAATAACAATGGAAAATTCTGTGCAGTCCTTGCTGTTACTGTTTTAAAAATGACTCACGATCAACCGAACGCCCTGTAGCTATAGAAATGGTATAATTAATTCTAGACAGAAACTGTGTCCCAGTTTCCGACCCGCTGCACCCATCTCGTCCTGCTCTCGCGAAGTATGAGACAGACAGTTTGCAAACTTGGTAGTTATAATGCGAGGGGGAAGGGGTTAAAGGAAGGGATGGAGATACTTTATACAATGCAAATTTCTTTCTGCTTTCTTATTTCGCCACATTTATTCCCTTAAGATAACTCACATCCTCTCTGAGTACATGCTTTCATAATGCATCTTATACCCGTCTAGTCATGTTGTTTACAACTCTGCCATCAGCACAAGTCTCAAGTTCAGATATGCGCCATTTATTATGAACCATGTAAGATGAAGCGATTTGAAGAGCCAAGAATATGTAAAAAATTAAAAATAAATATTTTACAAGCAATGTTATAACAGAAGTAGATGGGTTTTGATAAGAAATGTGCAGATATAAAAATTGTAACAATGTTAAGGAGTGAGTAATGTAATAAGATTTTATTTTGCTGAAGAGACAGATTAGAAGTAAGAAATCTAAAACCGGTGATCTTCTATAGTCTAGGTAAAAATCGACATGGAACGACCAGTTGCACTTGGTATGATGGAGTTACTGAAGCCATCGTCTGTTACTCCGGTTGTATACTATGTATGAGGGAGAATCAAATGAAAACAGCAATTAATTTTTTTCCACTATTTTACTGCAGGAAGAATGTTTGCTTGTACATTATTTTCTACATAGTCCCCTCGCATTTAAATGCACTTACGCCCAGTTCAATACACTTATGCCATCAGATAGGAAGTGCTTCAATCCCGCATGAGAAAAATTATTCTGGTTGACGCTGTAGGCACTCCTGCACCATCGATTGGACGTTTTCATCAGATTTGAACTTCTGTCCTCCAAGGAGATGCTTTAACGGACAAAAGACTTGGAAATCTGATGGTGACAAAGCGAAGGAGGTTGCTGAGAGCAGGTGTTTTGCTTCAAAATGATAACGCCCGTCCTCATGCTGCTGGTGCAACTATGAAAACCATCGACTACATATGCTTCAAGTGCCTCTTACATCTGTCATACTTACCAAGTTGGCACCAGCAGATTTCCACATCTTTAGTCCTTAAAGGAGCTCCTTGGAGGGCAGAAGTTCAAGTCTGATGAAGACATCCAATCGGCGGTGCACGAGTGCCTACAGTGTCAACCAGAATAATTTTTCTCATGCGGGATTGAAGCACTTCCTATCTGATGGCATAATTGTATTGAACTGGGAGGGTACTATGTAGAAAAATAATGTACAAGCAAACATTCTTCCTGCAGTAAAATAGTGACAAAAATTAATTGCAGTTTTCATTTACATCCCTCATACTAGTTTCGTCGAAACACGATCAAGCAAGAAATAAATGTATATAGGCCTACATGGGATTCTCTTCCTTCAGACATCAGGAATCATTACATATGCTAGCTTTCAAATAGCTTTCCCATAACTTTTTACTAAATTATATTCTGTCAATAAGCGGTAGCCTAGTGGTTGAGGCGCTGCGCTACAAACCGGAAGGTCGCGGATTCGATTCCCGATGAGGTCGTTGAAGTTTTTCAATTGGCCTAATATTTCTGGTGGCACTATGACCCTGAGGTCGACTCACCCTCTAACAGAAATGAGTACCAGGAGCAATCCTGGGGAAAAGGCGGCCGGTGCGTAAGGCTGACAACCTAACCACCTTCACATTCCGAATGTCTAAATTCTTGGAACCTTCTGGTCCTCCATGGCCTGTAATAGGGAACACTTTACTTAATTTTTAATAATAAGCGGTTGAATACTAACAAACTAGAGTATTATATTTTCATTTCGCAATTTACATTTTCTATCAGTTTTTATAAACCATGTGCTTGATTAACCCTATAGACCCTAAGCAAAGCAAACACTTGCTTGGGCATCAAGGGAAGAAGGTACATAATTAATTTTTCTTAACTGAATTTATAATTTAAATTATTAAATTAAGTTGAAAGTTTTCAAAATTTAATGAAAAATGAATAAATTCTTTATATAAAGCGTTCTGTCTTGTATCATAATGTTTATTTAACGAAATAAAGTACACTGCACCCGCAGATTGGAAGCTATAAAAACTGCTCAGCTGAACTCATTTTCTTGGTTGAAACATATTTAAAATCACATCAGAAGAACTATGCAACAAGGCGAAAGGATGCCTTATCTCTGTTATGTATGTTGGTAGATATGTTACGTAAGATTGATTATTAAGATCTGGTCAAATAGGCCTAATAATATTGTGGGGGATCTGTATCTGGTACCCTATGATCCCCAGGTGGGGCGAAGGGGCCTCCAAGTGGAGGTTTCATTACCTATACTAATTTTGATATGCTTATTTTCCGAGAGAGGGTAGAGGGACAGGTGGTAAGCCCATCGCCTCGCAATCCCCCTCTGGAAACTAAGTATTTCTTGGACGTGAAAGGGCCGAGCAATTTTGTCCAGAGGCTCTAGTTTAGGTTTGGAGTTCTTTTACGTGCCGTAAATCTACAACACGGGACCCCCAGCCTAAAGTCCCTCCCGGAGGACTCCGTGCCCAGGATTTTTACGTCCTGAAACATCCATCGACCGCGGATCTAGAGGCGGGCACGCTACCTCTAGACCACCGCGGCCGATATTGTGGGGGATAAGCTTTGATAATTGATTTTTAAGAATTTGTTACTTATGGATTATGGATTTGAAGGTAATTATTCACTAGAGGATGTTATGGAATACTCTTCTTCTTACGATAAGTTTTTCTTAATTTTAAATTTTTGATCAATGAAATTTCATTTTAAGGTCTATTATTGCTTTCATATTTTAAATTACAAGTATAAAGGGACGCCGAAATTAGTTATTGTTTAGGGCATCTAATGCCCTAGTACTTGAACTTCAGACAATATAATAACGGAAGTTATTTTGATCTTATTTGTATAAAATATTACTTTTTCAACAAAATCTGTGATGTATAATGACGATCAATGCAATTGTAATGTTTTATTCTGTTTATATAAGTTATAATATATCCAATTTAATCCAACCCGTGTTCTGACGACTGCAAAGGACTATTTTATTTCGCTTACTTTCTAATAGAAAGCAGAGTGAAGGATGTTAGTGGAACTAAGATTTGACCAGGATATGAAAGGATAGGATAACTCCGGACGCTGTAATTTATTTAATATCCTGTACATAAACACTGGACCCACGATTTATAGTCCTTCCCGACGGACTTCGTGCCCAGGATTTTAAATATCCTGAAATATCCGTAGACTTCGGCGGGCACGCTACATCTGCACTACCGAAGTCGATATTACACCGTATTGTCATTTGCATGTAAATGTATTTGGTATTCATTTTCCTTAAATGTATGTAGGTATAGTGCAGTTATTCATTGCATGGCCAGACGGCTTCAAAGGCTTCTTTATGTTAATTGATCTGGCAAAATCGGTCTTGGCTTCCACTTTCCAAAACAAAAGCAACGTTACAATATTCTCGCATTGTTATCACTGATCTCAGTTCTTCCTTCGCTTTAATCAATTCACACGTGTTATTGTTTATTGTAACTTGATCTTGCAACCGCGCATTTTACTCCACGCGGAGTTGACGAGTAGCTGTCAAAATCGTCACAGAACATTCTTAGATTTTGATTGGCTGGGGTAACTATCTGATTGGTGCGGTAAAAATAAAGAATATGGGTTGAGCTGTCGGCAAACTTTTTCTCCTAATGAAAGGAAGCCGCCTGGCCATGCAATGAATAACTGGACTATATATGGCTTGCTTACTTCATTGCAATATCTAAGAGCTCTAGGAGTTTTTCACGAAAGTTCGTAGGAGTGATGCTAACCGGTTGGTTGGTATATGGTTATTTAACGACGAGGATGTACTGCAACTTAGGCCTGTGACCGTCGCCGGTGTGCCGGAATTTTGTCCCGCAGGAGTTCTTTTACATGCATGTAAATCTACAGATATGGGCATGTCACATTTATTGTGAACCGAACTGTACCGGGGTCGAACCCGCAACCTTGGGTGCTAGTCTGTCCCCTATGTGAAAGGGGGAAGAATCCACTATTGAAATTTATTGGGAAATACTGGAGTAGTTAATACATAGGCTACTTTGCTGTAGAAAACACGTAAATATTGATTTTAACGGAGACATTTTACGAACCAATGTTTCCTCTACCAAATGCATACGCTTCTAACGATCAATGTCAACATGGATTATAGTCAGCTAAGGCTTTATTTATAGTAGAAGGCCCTACTCATGCTCTGATTAGCACAGTAAATCTTGAATAATAAACTGTATAGATTCACGATTATTAGGCCTATGGGAATAACATGAACATGTCAATGGACAGAAATTTGCCCCTGTCGAGCTGACCCCTTTCAATCCCCCTCCTATGAGTGGAGTGAAGTATAAGCAGGTTAAGTCTCGCTCTCTGCCAGTTAATTTCAAATCACTGCCCCTGTGATCATTGTTTCAGGGCGTACATCACAATTAGATTCCCCTCCATGCTGGAATAGTTGGGATAGCATTCTTCCATACAATGAACATGGGAGTTTTATAATTAAAGATATGATATTACAGCTTCCACATTTCAAATAGTTCAACTATAACTTTCATGTGAATTCCGATCCCCGTAGTGAAATCTAATATTCCACATTTATTGAATACATATAGCATATCTCCATGCTGTTAGAATTTACTATAAGATGTCCATGTTTAATGGCATCCAGTAAATAAACTCAATTATAATTTGAAAAATCTAATTTCTAGGATAAGCTCAGCACGTTTAGCCTTTAAGTTATATACAGGACTGAGCATTTGAAATATGAATTTAGCGTCTCTAATGTCTCTATGTTCTCCTTAATATACTTCGTAACTCCCTTTATTTATCCTTATGCTTGAATGTGTGTGTATATGTGAGTTACATATATATAATATATATACACACAAATTGTATGTACTTATATATTTTTTATATTTGTATTCTTGTTTATTATACTACTAAAAGGTGTCCGCGGCATCGCTCTCGATTATTTGCTCCACTGCTAGATGTTTTATTTAAATAATGTTTCACACAAAAAATAAACAATATATTTAACAACACTGACATCATTTTTACTAATAGGGCTATTCTTAATTATATTGTTTTTAGTAATACATATAAATAATTAAAAAATAAAACGAATATTGTGCTGTCATGTGGGAATAAGGAATCGAAATGAAACGATTAAAACGTACCACAGATTCATCAACTTTACCCAAATCTTGCATAAACAATTAAAATTATTGTTAATTAAAAAGATAAAAACGCGGCTCCAAGGTGCACTTCACGATTAAAGCGCGCTACCCGGGGAAAAAAACGACCTCAGATTCGAGTTCCCTAGCTTCCCCCATAAAAAAAAACCATAGTGAGTTTATTCCAAATCATTCAATGTTTCCCCATTTAGGCCTGCTTTCAGGATTCCCTTCTATCCACCTATGTGAAAAAAAATCCCTTTAGGCAGGCCTACAGGCTAAGGTAGATTTCGAAGTGCTTTTGGTTTAATGTATTGTCGCTGCGCAGCACTCTTCTTCTTTAGCCTTGGCATGATAAACCCGCAATAATAACTGCAAGAAAGAGGAAAGAGCACTTTTACAAACATTCAAATCCCGCCTTATATGAGAGCTATCGAGAAACTAGTTATTGATTTGTAGAGTATTCATCAAGAGCTTTTCAACGATACCCCACAAGACTTGGTTTCAAAAATTTCTAATTTCCATCCCCCACCCCACCCCTACTCGTACCCCCAAAACCCCCGAATTGTTGGTGTCACTGTGAACTCCATAGGGAGTACTCTAATTTATTCAAACAAAGTTTCCCCCTATACTTCATAGGGGCCGAGATATAAATTTTTCAAAATTTCAACCCCCCCGACCCCCCCTTCCTTGGGCCTAGAAATAACGAAGATATTTTGTCAAATATCTTCAAAATTACGGCCGCTAGCGTGTAAAGACATATATATATATATACATATATATATAAATGAACGGGCGGTGGTTTCGTACCT
The DNA here is from genome assembly GCA_964059195.1 of Ectobius pallidus. Classification (NCBI taxonomy): domain Eukaryota; kingdom Metazoa; phylum Arthropoda; class Insecta; order Blattodea; family Ectobiidae; genus Ectobius; species Ectobius pallidus. The sequence goes on from CAXKWD010000010.1 coordinate 100,628,036, forward strand.
AGGGAGGCATGAAACGTAAAGATATGAAAGAATTTTTCGAAAGTCATAACATGATATCGATCCCAATAGGTAGATTTTTCTTCGAAATCTACCTAAAAATCAGATCTCTGCGAGTATTACAGAAATGAGTGAAGATAGCTACCGACCAAGGCCACCTTCAATTAATTTCACAATTGAATACGGTCTCTTGTTAATAGGCGGTGTTTGATGTACACGGAAACACGAGCTCAAATAAAATTGGATGGATTCTTACACGGTTTAATACGCGCTTTAGAAATAGAATGATTATTAAAAAAAGTACTCGATGCAGGAGCACAAAGTACATTTTGTTGGGTTGTTTATATAGTGAGCAGCAATTTTACAGAAAGCAATAAAAAGTTCAAGTTTAAAGGTACCAACTAATCTGGTTACACAGATTTGTTGCTGATTTATTCCACCAACCAGATAACGATGTACAACTGTAAGAATCTCTTAGTCGTGAAGTCGAAGAATTTTAACAATTCCGCCATGATTATCGACAAGTTAGAGAAGTAGCAACACCACTTCCTTCTCCCCTCAGACCACTTATCATGCCTGAACAAGAAATAAAACTTCTGCGCTCTGAAAACTCTCTTTTTCCTTTTTTCAAAGAGGTTTTGCTTCTCCTTGAGAATTTCAAACCTTTTACACTTTATCTACCTAGACTCAAAGCAGAATGGAAGGCAAGAAGAGAAATCCACGATGCATTGTTAGGGGATGATATAGAAGATCATTATAGGGAACTCACTTCCTCGGGGATGTGAGACATTTCTAAGTGACAAATTGTCACGCCTATCATCAATTTTCGTTTGGTATAAAAGCACTTCAGAAATCGTTCATCGTTCACTCCTCCCCTACCTACAACTTCCTTCCACAAAGAGAACCTCAAAAATGTAGCTCATTATGGTAAGAGATGGGCTTCAACTCCATGTAACGTTTACCTGAGTAAAAATTTTACGCTAAAGGAAGCCAGCACAATTATTATTCCGTCACTAAGAAAAAATTCATCCCTTAAAAAGTTTAAACTTCTGACAGCGGAAACTGAACCACGGATATCCCAATTAACGGCAAGTATTTCACAATCCAAGCAAAGCCCGGTCAACTTTTTCTCTACACTGCTCAAAAGCGTGTTCCGATATTATTTATAAAATAAACAATGCTGAGAGGAGACACATCATTCCGTATTTACGTAGAGTGTCTCCGCATTTTCTGAAATTTCCCTGGTTCGATTCCCGGCCCATCTTTTAAAGTCTCCTAAATAGTAAGTAAATGGATATATATGCATTCATGGACCACAGATTATTGTCTCTGTTGGACATTACATGAGAATATTATAGGAGAAAAACTCCTCTGACACTGGGACTTGAACCCAGGACCTTTTGGCTATCCGTGCATTCATGAACCACAGATTATTGTCTCTGTTGGGCATTACATGAGAATATTATAGGTGCTGACGTTGTGAAGTGAACTCTGGCTTAGCTCAGTTGGTAGAGCAGTGGCACGGATAGCCAAAAGGTCCTGGGTTCAAATCCCAGTGTGAGAGAAATTTTTCTTCTAAAATATTAGTAAGTAAATACTAAATCAATATTATAAATACATATTACTTATTAAAACATATTAAATTGCATTTTGAGTTTTGTAACTTGCTTAAATTTATATTACATATTTATATTAAGTATACATAAAATGAATGAGCTATTAATCGTATATATTTTTTAAACTATTCTGAAATATTCATTTTAGAACTTAAATCCATTTGCTGAGTTATGTTTAACCAAACTAGGAACAAGAAAGTTGGCGTTTCTATCCCGATATGAATATGTCCACTTCCAATCCACATTTAAACAGCTAACTTATATCCCTGTTATCCCTCTGGATTGTAGGGCAGAGTTTCGCGTTGTGGATATTCATCAGGGAAATAAGAAAGTTCGTAAAAAAACAAGATGAGATTACCAAAACAACCCTCAATCCCGTACAACCTCCCATATGCTGAATAATCCCTAAAGACAACAAGATGCTCACTCTTTCCTCTACACAGAACTAATTTCGTACGAATATTAAAGTTAGTGTATGTAAGCAAAGAAGTATGAGGTTTTTAAATTAAGTTATAAATACCTCCTCTTTCCAAAACACGAAAAATTAACGATTACGAGCAGCCTACCGAGACAAACAGAACCGTACCCATGACGAACAAAGGTTTGAGTTCTAATTATACTGTTTTAATCGCAGTCAGGCTTGAACCTTTTTGATTCCTGAACTTGGCCTATCTTTTTCCGATCACATCAATACACTGTAATAATAACCTAGCTGCGTCTCCATTGGTATACATTTAACACCAACATGTCAATATTAACAAGTTGATATTGACATGTATATTGCAATTTCGCGTTCCAATTGACTTGACATGCAAACCCAGCGTGATGCACTTAACATTTTCAGGTGTTAATTTGTTTTCCGGAGAAAATGGACAACATGTCAAGTCAATTGACTATTCGGTCAATATCGTCTTTGTTTCGGGAATTTCCGGGAAAAGAAAAGCGATCGCCAGCTTAATCGGCTTTGGTTCGGGAATTTCCGGGTGAAAAAAAAGCAGTCGACAGCTTCCTCAATATTCCCGGCATCCATTTTGTATTATGTGAGTATTTGGTATATCAGTGTTCTCAAATTATTTTTTATGGCATACTCCATTGTTGAAAAATGTGATAGTTATTTTGAAAAGATCAAGACATCTGTACAAACTTAGTATTTAAGAAAGTCGTAGACAGTTAACAAGAAGATAATAACGAGTATATAAAACTACTCTCATTTTGTAATGTTGGCTGCCCTCTTCAGAGGCGTTTTCTTTTTGAATGTTATTCATTTCTGTTCGTAACCGCGCCAACACATGTTAACCTGTAACATTGTAGTAGAGACAATATTGTTAATTGGCAAACCACTTGACTTGTATACTTCAACAAGTTGATGGTAATCATTTAACATACGTTAACTGCAACATGTTGGTGTTAAATGTATATCAATGGAGACGCAGCTTTAGCTGATGAAGTTATGTAGGGAAAGATAACATAAATAAATAGTTTAACTCACCATTCTTCATATAGACTTGCATCACTTAACGTAAATGACGAAGGAACTTACCTGAAACAAAAAGAAATAGTAAATTAATTATTAGAGTAGACATAATTTGAAACAAGTTATTCACAACTTTTATCTATATATTGCAGACATAGAAAACATATATATTCCCTTGCATAGCTTTAGAATGTAAAAGAGAACTCTGCTGGTCTATAAAAGGGACTCGAATAATCACAAAAATACAGCACGCCTCGGAAGAAGAAAAGTTGTATAGAGCCCTATGATACCTAGAATTCTACATTAACTATCAGTAGAACCAAAACCCAACTGAATATAATTAATCAATTTCATGTTTCCAGTGGTATAAATTATAATGTTATTAGAATGTATAGAACTATCCGCCTATATACAGTGGTACCTCGAGATACGAGTGCCCTAACATACGAGTTATTTGAGATACGAGCTGTCGAGCGCGCGAAGTTTTGTTTTGAAATACGAGCTATATTTGAGATACGAGGAACGGCCAGCTGCGACGTGCACACGGCTCGTCTCGCGCATTATCCCATGTATTCCCCCAGAGTGCTTGTTTACCTCGCTGTCGAAGCATCTTTGCTAAGTTTTCCTAGGGCTTTGCGCTTTTTGTGCGTTTACATACTTTATCACATTTATTTTTATAACCATGGGTCCGAAGAAAGTGTAACAAATATGTATGTACACTTTATAAAACCAGTTTTTTTTTCTTTACATTCTCTTTCATTATGTTTTTATACAATATTTGTCATTTATAAATACATTTTTCTTATTCAAAAACACGTAACAAAAACAATTGGGGGTAGCATTTTTGGGGCTGGAACGGATTAATGGCATTTCAATTAATTTCAATGGGGAAAATTCCTTTGAGATACGAGCAAATTGACATACGAGCAAGGTTACAGAACGAATTAAACTCGTATCTCGAGGTATCACTGTACCACTAAATGAAGCAACAGATGAAGCAGATTAGGAAGCATAAATATAATAGAATTGAAAAGACACTTTTTAAAATGATAGTTTTTATTATGTTATCTGTTGGAATTGGTGGCTAAATATAATTTATCTTATGAAAGCAATTTTTGTGCCCAGGTTAAGGCTATATAGAAAATAATTGTGAGCTCAGTTATTATTTCCAGTTGATAAAAGTATTCAATAGATGTATTTTATTGTCTTATGGTATGACAAAATTTGTAATATTTAAAAGTTAAAATTAGTATGCTTAAAATTGAATTGTCTGAATTATAATAAATACATTCGCTTCTGTCAGTCTATAAAATTGAAATAAATATGCTTGTCGCTTTGCGTATAATTGTTCATGTTTAGTGAAGAAGCAATATGTTGCTGAATAAGCAGTTTATGCTATCAGTCCATAAAATCAAACAAACTAGCATATCGTTATGCGTGTCATTTTTTAAAAAACTTAAAATTGTGAAATACTGCGTAATTTATGTATATTAATTAGTATATTTTATTCACAGAAGTGTGTGTCCAGAGGTAGAGTTGAAATTTAAGATGATATTATCTGCGTTGTTTTCTTGTTCGTGCAAAGTAGTAGACAGTCTTGAGGCTGGAATTTCCTAATTAGCTTCAGTCTTCAGTTGCTTCTGCGTTGTTGATATTGAGATGCATTTGATGTATATAAGGTTACATCATCTTCAGTCATTCCGTAGATATCGGGTTTATTTAAGAAGATATAATGTAGAGTAGAGAGCTAGAATGCTACTGCTAAATAGTGGTATATAGGCGGATATATATATATATATATATATATATATATAGGTATGTAGGCGGATAGTTCTATACATTCTAATAAAACCAACTGAACATAGTTCTTGGGTAAGTTGTGAGCTTGGTTATTCTAATAGCATTTATTTTTAAGAAAATAAATTTCATTTGTAAATCATGCGAACTGATACAATTAAAGACCTTATATACTCGAAACTCGATTTTTCAATCCACTTATTCAGACTGCAAAGAAAATAATTTACCAGGTGATTGAGCAATAATTTGCGCAATGATTAAACCGATTATACCGAAATGTACATATCTACTAATTAAGAGGCGAATCTCCATCAACGCACAGCCAAGATAGAAATAAGTGTGGACTTCCTTACTAATACATCTTCTACTTACAATAATACAACAGAATATAAAAATATAAATAGTACAGCTTATGTAATAAGCAGTGAATGATATCAACATCTACAGATTAACGTGCAAGTATATTACTTGCGAGATTATATGGACAATAATTATGGATAAACAAGCCATCCAAGCAACTTATGAAAACTTATAATTAAGTGATTATAATTATATAATTATGTGAATATGTGTGATTTTTAATGTACATTTAATCTTATGATTAATTTTTATCATTTTATCATATAGTATAATCTCCTATGTAAGACTACTCTCTTTTTATCATTTTATATTTTTATCTGTACAGTTTAAACTAAATTACAAGGGAAAATATAGACTTGACTATTTAGGTCAAAGAAAAAAAATATTTCATAAAAATTATTATCTTTAGTTCATCGATCTATAGAATAAAATAGAAATTAAAAATCTGTTATCTCCTCAGAACAACGACACATAATATATGTTAAACAATAAAAACAACAAATTATAAATAATTGTCTTCATTTTGATGTAAAAGGTTGTCCCCATGGTATGGTGTTGAACGAATAACAGCAAACTTCGGGTTCTTGATATGGAGGATGGCGAAACCTATAAATACATCGCGTCGCCCTGAGTTAAGAGGGCAATGCGGGCTCAGATACGTGTACACTGTTTTCATTCTAAAATCAGAGCTAAAGTAAACAAAAACCAGCACATCTATCTCACTCTAGTACATTACTTGTATTACCTAAGTGTAAGACAGACATACTGGTTTTTATTTACTTTAACTTTGTTTTTAGAGGCTATAAGGGTTCTCCATTTCTTCCATAAAATTTATTATATCAATGATAAAGCTGACGAGTCAAAAGGTTAGAACGAAATGATGGAGATGGTGGTTATTGCAGTTATGTTCGTGTCAATGATGAGAAGCTATAAAATGAATTAAAATACGACATACTACTAATAATGATTATAAAGTTTCATTCTCATAGATGGCAGTGAATGCCCAATGACACTATTTTCAGTCCCATTAACACGTAAATGACATTCGCACAGTGAACACAATTACAAGTGCATTACTATATCCAGCCGATAGCTTTTATATATGCTAGTGCACCAGCACGAACCATCCCCGAAGGTTGAAGCTAAACCCCTGGACTCGTGATTTATTTTTATTGTCGTCATCATCTGGTTCAGTGTGGAGCAAAACCTGCCAAGTCCCATTCAACATCGATTTCATGTAAAACAGAAATAGCTACAAGAAATGCAGCCAATGTGTTCGATGCATAAGCTTGTACATACCACTGCTGCTGGGAGGGATTAAAAATAAAACATCAAAACTTCTCCATGTACCATGTAATGCTATTTTCAAAAACAAATCACTGCCATGAAAAAGAAACATATTGTATTTTTTTTCTCTATTTAATAGCAGAATTTACACGGCCCCATAGGGATACTGCAATTTTGGATAAGGACGAATTTATGTATTTTGTAGTGAAAGACAGAAGAGGAGGGGAACGTTGAGAACTCCTTAACGGAGGTACATGTTCAAGTTAAGTTACAAGATGAGGAGTGTTGTTCCCGACATCTTGGGACGAAATTAATTAAACCCAAATTCGGGCAGATCAATGCTTGAGAACTTAATAATAGAAGACGTGAGAAGAAAATCAATATCTGCGAGATGAAATCCAGCATCCTATCAGTAAGCTTCATGTAAATTCAGTTTTAACGATCTATTTTCCGTAGAAATCAGCGCAATTCATAATTAAAATGTCTTGTCTGATATTGATCTCAAGTGCTGATCTGATCAGTGCCTATTTATTCATTTTTAATATCAGGTTGGATTTGGATCATTCTCAAACAAATTGCCGTTTTGCCTTCTCGACAGGATCCCCAGATTGAACATTCAAGTTCGGTTTTTCTGAACGACTGGTTTTCCACGGCATCATACCACTGTTGTAGTTTACGAAACCGCATAGGAATCATGAGTTTTCTCGTTTTGTGATTTTATATGAATTTTTTAAATTGGTGGAACGTATTGAATTTGTAATGAGTGTTACTATTGTTCATGTCCTATTTCATCATGTTTTCAGGATTATTTTTAAATATAAATGGACTGAGCTGCTGTAATGTAGCAATACCTTTGTCTTAAAATGCTGGAGACGAATAAAAATAGTTTACAAAAGACTTGATACAGCAATTTAAGTAAGGAGTGTTACCCAAAAAAAAAATTCATCAATCTTATTTTTACTTTTCTTCCTTCCTCGACGTCTGGTCGGAAATTGGTCGTAGGGGGAAAAGATAACGCAATACTTCATCCCCTCTACGTCACCCTCCTCCCCATCCCTTAATTCTTCTTTGGGGAGCACTAGACCGGGTAACACTCCTTATCACGGTTTCCTGTGACAAAGATTCAAATGAACTTCCTGGCTCGGGTTCTTTTTTAAAATTCTGAAACGTCCTCTAGACAGTTTCATTTTGATGTTGAGCTAACATTTATCCGCGAATGACGATTCATTTTTTGGTCTTTTCAGGTCAAGAAGTCAAAATGATGGATGCAGAATATGGATTGTGACAGTCACATTCCTTACTTTTTCCCACGTTTTTTGACATAGACATGAATATTACGTTCCACGATGTATACGTAGAAATTATGTAGGCTGGCGCAGAAACTCGCATGGGTTTGGGGCGAAATCTGAAACAACACATTGCTTGATATCTCAACTAGAAGTGTGTTTTTTAGGCCTGTGACATCAAAACGGCAATTTTTAGAAAGAATGACCCATTTTCAGTATTGCGAAATTAATAATATTCCACCAATATTACAAAAGTCTGAAAGCTTACATAAATAAAAATTATGTAAGGTAAGATATGATGTTACATTCCAGGGATTTTACAACGACAAGGTAATTTCAATACAGAATAAGTTAAGTTTATAAGAAGTAGACTAATATGCATTAGTGACGAAAAAAATCTCTACACGAAACAAAATTATAATTTTTGTAAGGGCCCACACTACTGAGTTTTGGTAAAAAAAAATCATGATTTTTCATATTTCAAAACTTAGTCTTAAAAAAGCATGGTTTAGTGAGGAATGCATTAGTGAAGTTTTCGTCAAAGTATTTTAAAAATAAACACAATTAGAATAACGTGTTTTTAAAAGTGATTCGCATAGTAATAATAATAATAGTTCTAGCATCTTTCTGTCTTCAGATGGTGCAATAATGAATAATTCAAAGTCCATATCTGATGAGTTAGCTACTTATTTTCAAAGTGTATATCTTCAAACGCAGTCATCTTATAAAATACTAGATACGGTTAATATGCGCACATCACATTCCTTATCTCTATACCCAGTAGACAGTGTGGAGTATGGGAATGCTATTAACAAGCTTAAGCCAAAGAAATCAGTAGGTTATGATGGAATTCCTCCTTACGCATTAAAAAGTTGCGCAACGATATTAGAATCCCCTTTTCTATTAATCTTTAACCGAATACTTAGTTCTCAAATATTTCCAGATGTGTGGAAAATCACTCAAATAACTCCTGTATTCAAAAGTGGTGAGAAAATAAAAGTAACGAATTACAGACCTATTGCTCTAATTAGTGCGCCAGCAAAAATTTTAGAACGTATTCTGTATGATAGAATATTTTATCATGTCAAACAATATATATCTGTTTTTCAACATGGTTTTTTTCCTCAAAGGTCGACTTTGACAAACTTAATGAACTTTATTCAAGATATATCAGAATCTCTAGATAGGGTTGATGCTATCTACACGGATTTTGCAAAGGCATTTGATAAGTTAGATCATGATATTCTGTTGGCTAAAATGTCTATGTTGGGTATTAATTCGATGTTTTTGAAGCTGATAGCGTCTTACTTAAAAGACCGTAAACAATAAGTTGTTTTTAATCACTGTCCTTCCTTTGTTTATAATGTAAATTCTGGTGTACCATAGGGCTCTAATTTAGGGCCACTTCTTTTCCTAATCTTTATAAATGGTTTACCAGATATTGTTAAAAATTCTAAATGCTTATTGTTTGCAGATGGCTTAAAAATATATAAAGAGATACGTTTATTATCAGATGAATTGGAATTACAATTAACAATAGACAAGCTTTTTGAATGGAGTGTCCAAAACAATTTGGCGTATAATGTTAGAAAATGCTATTTCATGAGTTTTCACAGATTTTCACTTCACCCGATTATTCAATACAGTATGAATTCGGAAACGTTAACAAGAATATTTACCATTAAAGATTTAGGATTAATTATTACGTATAATTTAAATTTTCGAAAGCATATTGATAAAATAATAGATGAAGCTTATGGACAGTTAGGATTTATTTTTCGTAATTCCAAAAATATTAAAGACGAACGTGTTTTACAATTACTTTATAATAGTTTTGTACGCAGTAAGTTAGAATGTGCATCAGTTATTTGGTCACCATTGTATAGAACTCATATTAATGACATAGAAAAAAATTCAGAAGAGTTTTCTTCGATATATGTATTTTAAAAAATATGATAGATCTGCTTTAATTGATAGAATTTCTTATAATACTTTGTTAAATGAATTTAAATTTGTTACTTTAATTGGTAGAAGGTTGGTAGCGCAACAGTTATTCTTATATAAAATTATCAATGGTAAAATTTATAGTAATGAACTTTTAAAACGTACTAAATTTAATGTAGTGCAATTAAATTTAAGGAATAGGGAATTGTTATATATTCCTGTCATTAGGTCAAAAATATTAGAATGTTCATCATTCGTTCAAATGTGTAAACGATATAATTCTCTATCACTTCAAAATGCTCTTCTGGATTTTGACTTTTCATTGAATCAGTACATAGGACTTCTTCATAAACTGTTATATGTTCCATATGATTTGGCTTAATTTTTAGATTGTCTTGTTAAATTAATTGTAGTAATTGTAAATCATTTATGTATTTTATTTCTTTATCCTCACACATTCGTTCATTTATTGTATTGTATTTTTATACTGTACAACATGCATTGGCGAAACTACGCCAACTGTAATTGGGATTTATTCCTGTAGTTGGCATAATAAAATAAATAAATACATTTCAATTATATTTTGTATTTATTGGAAGTTTTATATTGATAGTTATGATAACTAATAATTATTAGTTGGCAAGATAATTTAGATAATAGAAGGCCACAGTTTCAGGCAGGGAGTTTCCAGTAAGATTAGAAATTCAGTTCATACTATATAAATAGTTTTGTGTGCAGTAAGGAATTCATAAACTTTAAAGTGATGTTACCACAAATAGTTTCTTTTTTAATTTTAACATACTAGTAATCAGATATCTTATGAAGCGAGTATAATGTATATAATCAATAACAGAAAACAAGAAAACTCCGAACAGTGAAACAAAACAAGATACTGTTTTCTACAATAATCAATTTACAATACACGACCCAGAAAGTAGATGGTAGGGACAACAATATCGTGACAACCACCGATATACATTAAAATTTATATTGGTATAATAATAAATGTATGGTTTATCTAATCGTGGGGATTGTCGTAAATTACGTAAATTACGTAAGTTACAGAAACTAATACAAAGTAAACATTTTTGAGAGATTTTTTTTTAAACAAGACTTCATAGATTTGAAATGGCATGTCCAGAGGTAGAAACTTGACGACTTCTGAGCACAGGTAATGTGGAGATGGCTCTAGTGGATGCTTCTTGTGCTTAATTAGAGGTATAGAGGTATTAATTAGAGGTTCTTAGCGAAAGTCGTGATTTTTTTTCCTAAATAAGCTTTTGTCGCTGAAGGAAGAATACCACTGGTTTTGAAAAGCTGTTTTCATAAATCTAGAGGTTTTGCATTAAAGATAATTCTAATGATACGTTTTTGGAGAGTAAAAAATATACTGATTAAATACTGATCTACATCTCCCCATGCAATAATATTTAAAATGGGAATATACTTAACTATGGTAGCATGTAATGTGTGTTCTTCGAAAGCAATATGTTCATAGCTTTGGGAAAAGGTGTACACATTTTGATAAGTGTTGAGAGAGGTGGCTCAAGTGCATATTTTCCATACAAATAAATAAATAAATAAAGAATGAAAGAATTGAAGATAGAAAGAAAGAAAGAAAGAAAGAAAGAAAGAAAGAAAGAAAGAAAGAAAGAAAGAAAGAAATAAAGGGTCATAATAAATCTAAATTTAATGTTTTATGTTTAAAAAAAGCAAATGAATTACACCTAAACAAACAAGATATAAGCTCCATTTCAGACATGAAATATATACCAGTTGGTAGAATGATTTGAATAAATGGACGGTTTATTTTCTGTGAGGCTAAAACCAGGGGTGAAAGGCAAGGCTAAGAATAACAAATGAGGCCATGTAGCAAAACAGATTTTCCAGCTTACACACGTTACCTAGGTAATGTGAGGCTATTACAGTTGATGAACATCTTATTACCGCACCCCTTTGCATCATCCGTAGCTCTAAAACTTTAAACACCGATGTTAATATAGCCTTGGAGGGTGGCTGAACACTGTAATAGGCAATCATAAAACATACAAGGCGAGAGTTTTGTTCTGTATTTTAAGCTGCAACCAGTTCCAGTGGCGGTAGATCTTCACGTGCTTCTGGCCTGAAGAGCACTGATGTTATCCTATGCACTCTATCTATTCTTTGCCTACTTGTACCATAGGCACAGTATATGCTATTTTTTTAATTTTCTTACTCCATTCTGAAACATGTTCCATTTTCTCCTATCTCACATTTTTTCAATACATAGCCTACATTATAATTATAGAAAACAAGCATTATTATAGGTGCTATTGGTGAAAAAAAAAATTATATTCGAAAAATTCGTACCTGTTTCCCCATAATTATATTGGATATTTTAGCCACAATATCTCCTCTCTATCTCTCTCTCTCTCTCTCTCTCTCTCTCTCTCTATATATATAAAAGGCTTTGTACTGACTGACTGAGTTAATGACAGAGAATCAACGTAGAGTCTAAACTATAATAGGTAGAGACTTGGAATTTTGACAGTACCTTCGTTTCATATTGTAAGTACTCACTAAGAAAGGATTTTGCAAAATTTTAATTTTAAATGCCAAAAATCAAATGTTTTTGAGAATAGTTAATCCCTTTATACACAGAATTATCAAATCCAAATCACAGTTCACATGACAACATATTATTGCCAATGGTTTCAGGTGGGTTTGGAAATAAATGAAACCAGACTTTGGCAAATTAGAGAAACTATCAATATAATCCAATTAGTCCATGTTATAAATAAATATTAAAGAATGAAATCCACGAAAATAATGCAGTCACATAAATTTCTCTACCCAGGACATAGAGAAAACAATATGAGGTATGGTAATATGTATATTATTATATCGGAGGTTTTTGAGGAGAGAAGTATGAAAGTGATATTGAATTTAAAAATCCAAAGTCCTTCATAATTTAATTTCCAATTACAAAATGAAAAAACCCGGGCGACGCCGGGCCTTTTGAGCTAGTATATATATAAGGGGCTTTGTCCTGACTGACTTAATGACTGACTCACAGAGAATCAACGAAGAGCATAAACTATAATAGGCAGAGGTTTGGAATTTTGACAGTACTTTCGTTTCATAATGTAAGTGCTCACGAAGAAATGATTTTGGAAAATTTTGATTTTAAATGCCAAGAAACAAATGTTTTAGTGGAGATATAATACCTTCTTTTTTGCACAGAATTATCAAATCCAAATTAAATTCCATGTACAGTTCACATAACAAATGTGTATTGTTGGAAGTGGTCACATGCAGCTTTGGAAATAAATTAAACGGGACTACGACAAATTAGAGAAGCTATCGATATAATTTATGACATAAATAAATACTGAAGAATGAAATCCACGAAAATAATGCACAATGTGCTGCAGTAACATAACTTTCTCTACCTTGGACATAGAGAATACCATACGAAGTATGGTAATATGTGTATTGTTATGTACCAGGTTTCTGAATTCCTTTTTAATTTCATCCCCAAAACGGTTGTATGGTAACATGAAAGTGATAAATAAAATATTCCGCAAAGATAATACAATTTTATATTCCAGAATTGCTGTTTTTTCTTATTTCAACAAAAACAAGGCTTGGTGTGTAGAAGCGATGGGATGCAAAACTCTAAATCCTCTAGATTAGAGCCATAAAAAGCTATATCAAGCGTTTTCTGAGCGAATAGTTTAAGTGTGATAAGTCGTTCTTCATTTCAAATTCTAAATACCTACATAAGGACCTAGAATTTGAAAATCGAAAATCCTTAAGTTAATTTCGAATTGCAAAATACAAAACCCGGGTGACGCTGGGCCTTTTAAGCTAATATATATGAGGCTTTGTCCTGACTGACTGACTGACAGAGAATTAACGTAGAGCCTAAAGCATAAAAGGTAGAGACTTGTGTTAATAAATATAATGTTTTATTTATTTACAGCTAAATAAGTAATTTAAACAAAATATCTAGGAGTTGAGCAAATAAACGCGAGCGAAGCCGCGGGCACCTGCTAGTATATTTAAAGGTCTATAACAAGTGGAAGTGTCTGTCTGTCTGCGAGCGATTCCTAGCCAAATCTAGGCAAAGAGAGAGATATAAAATATTTAATACAGATGGACTGAAGAGTGTTCAAATGCAACTCGAAGACGGATTTTTAATTTTAGCTTTCGTTTGCGAGCTGTGATAGAGAAATTGACAGAAAACGTGATTTTTTTGCGCTATTGAAGACCAGATGGCAGCAGAGATAGCTTCCGAAAACTCGGAATCAAGTCACCCGCTTGGAAACCCGAGGAATCAATAAATATATTCATTTGAAGAACTTTTCATAGATTCAAAACATCAAAATTACTTTCATGACATATTTATTAGTCTAAATGCCATAAATTAAGCAAAATTTTAAATGGGTCAGGAACCGAGAAATAGCAAATCAACATTGATGCCATGTCCAACAAGTATTTTACTAGTTACACAATAGACTACTGACAATAGTGCGATGATATCCTCGCATCTCGTTAATACAAAAAAAAAAAAAAATACTTTTCCGCTTTACGTTGCAAATTGTTAAGCCTGAAACGTATTATGTGGTCAGTTATTACAGGAGACACACAGTATTATATTAACACTGCTTCGATTTTACCCACGCACCGCCACTGGTTTCGGCTATAAAAGAGATAAAAGAGATTTGCATTTACTTTTTAACCTCACTCCTCTATTAATACAGAAGTTTGTGCTTGGGATGTTAATGAAAGATTTATAGATGGTATCGGCAATGCCTCTCTTTTCCTGCAGCAAAAGCTCTTTCTGGGAAAATGTGATATGTTAATGGTAGGGCTACTGTAGGACAACATTTGCTTTTCGTTTTTCCTCCCATTTTTCATTCCCCTAATGACCAAAGAACATTTACATAAAGCATTATATCACTACCATTTAAGCAGACAAACAACCCAGACAAAATTCCTCTGACATTGGGACTCGAACCCAGGACCTACGGCTATCCGTGCCACCATTCTAACAACTGAGCTAGTCAGAGTTGGCTTCACGGCGCCAGATGAAACCTCTCTCCAATAAAAAATTTCCTTTAATGGTCTACGTCACTTTAAAAAAAAATCATATGCAGTACTGAGAGGAACACTAACTATATATTTCTGTTACCGGGATTCCACTGTTATTGTACAGTAACATTCACAGATTATTATCTCGTTGTTCATTTCATGAGAATATTATATGCATACATCCATTTTGGTAATGTTTAGTTTTTTTAGAGTGTGAAGCAATTCTAGAAGAATATAAATTTAAACTACATATTTGTAAGCTCTCATACCCAAGAATAATGAAACAGCTAACGGAAATGAGGCAATACTTGTGATCGGCATTGTAATTAGACAGGTTTCTTTTTCGGTAGGAAGATTCACTATTAAGTCTAGAATTACTTACTTACTTCCTAATGACAATAGACAATTCCTCAGCAGAATATTAACTATTTCATGGAACCCGAAAGTTTATTGCCGCGCTTACCTGAGCCTGCAATTCAACCCTATTCTGCGCTAACTCCATCCAACCATCCCTCGCAAATCCTACCTCCTAATATTGTCCTCCCATCTACGTCTAGGTCTTCCAAGTGGTCTATTCCCTTCGGGTCTCCCATTCAATACTTTTATCCTCCTTGATTTAATTGCCCTTATTATATGCGGTGAAGAGTACAGGTTATGAAGCTCGGCGTTATGCAGTTTTATCCAATCCCCATTTACATCTCTTTAAGGCCCAAATATTTTCCTAAGCACCTTGTTTTCGAACACTCTCTAATTATGTTCTTTCCTAATAGTAAGCGACTATGTCTCACATCTATATAGTCCAACCGGCAGGATAATAGTATTATAAATTTTTATTTTTAGATTTCTGGACAGAAGACGGGAAGATATAGAGTTTCTGAAGTGCATAAAATCAAGCAATTCCTGATTTTAGTTGACACTTAACTCCTACTTTAACATTATTTGTATCTGTAATTATTTCTCCCAGATATTTGAATTTCTCCAATTGTTGGAACGATTTACCGGCTATTCTAATATTTTGTAGCTCTTTATTTTGACGTTTCATGACCATAGATTATATTTAGTTTTTTTTATTAATTTTCAATCGAACATTCCTGCAAGGCATCGAAAACACTTTATGCATTTCTCTTGATTGTGTTTATGTCATCGCCCAAAATACAAACGTCATCTGCATAAGCTAAAATTGGATGACTGCCATTTAATTTTAGGCCTACCTTGTTTTCCTGAACTTTGCTAATGGCATATTCCAAAGCAAAATTAAAAAGTAAAGGCGGTAGTGCATCTCCTTTCTTCAAGCCGCATTTAATGACAAACTTGTCTTATATAAATTTTCCTACCTTGACTCTGGTATAGGTTTCATTTAGACACTTTTTGATCAGTCTAACTAACTTCTTTGGTATCCCAAACTCAATGAGAATACTGTACAATTTGTCTCGCTGCGCCAATATTTTATTTTTAAAATAGTTTTATATTACTTGGCGCACGAATTTATTAATATAAATTTTGGGGAGAAGAAGTCATTATGTAGGAGGCTTTGTCTTCTACTTGTTGCCTTGATAAACACATTATAGTCGGCCCTGTAATAACACATTGTTAAGACGCTGTGTTGCGTCTGATGTTTTGATTTTATACAGGATGTCACGTACTGACATATTGTCGTGGCTTCTGTTGCGTTTTGTATCTATTGTTACTGTAGTATGGGGAGACTTTGGTTCTCCCGCGATTGTGGAGTGTTTTACTTATTGTTTAGAGTTCTGACGTAACAAATAGGCTTGTTTGGTATAAATCAGCGAGGCCAATGGTGCCTCGTTCTCACTCTCTTGTCATCCTCCTTCGGCTCTACTTGGATCCTCCGTCTGAGGGTTCGTCTTCGTCTTTCGGGCAATGGACATCGACCTGGGTCTTCTTGGTTCTCTAGGATGTGGCTTCATTCTCAATTAGGATTATTTTTAGAGGTATGTACTTATCTTTGATTTATTATCTCGGGAATTATGAAATGCATTAATATTGAATTTAGCCCTTCAGGCCGTCATGTATATGCGCTAGGCGGTGATCTTTAAAGTGGATGCCTGTTCGACTCTGTGCTTATAGTGGCCTTAATTTATGTTCTTTTCACTATCCTTGAACCGTGTGTCCTTGTCCGTTGTCCGAGGAGAGTGAGCCTTCTTCAACCACAACTCCGTGGATGGAGAAGCTGTTTTTGCTTCTTTCAAAAAATGTAAGTCACTAAAATTTATTATGTAAATTTTCATGTATAGAGAATCGCCATATTGAGTTTGTCTGTGTAACCTCTTTTTCAGGAACTGATTGTTCTTTAATTTATGTTCTTTTCAAAGGGTTATTATTTATTTTGAATTAAATTATATGTATGTATTCTAGGCCATCAGCCGTTCTGTAAAATAAACCCTTTTTCTTTTCTATATCGCTTCCTTTATGTTTTCTATCTTTTAGAAAACATATTATATGCGAAAGGCATCGAAACTTGTTTCGAGGCCTTTCGTTAAATATGTTGCCTCTTTCTCCGGTCTTTCTTTCAGTCACTTAACTTACATCCTCTGGGACTGGACCTGGCGTCAGGTAGCGGAGAAATTATGTCCAGGTAATTATTAATGTTTGACTTTGTGACTAGCCGGAGGGGTGGCGCATCGCCTAACTGAATCATATGCTCTTTTTTAATCGATGCAGGCCTAAGCTGGTGAACACACTTATTATATTCCCACTCTTTCTCCAGGATTTGGCGAATACAAAATATATTTTCAATGGTTGATTTATTTCGCCTAAATCCACATTGGTGATCTCCAATGATTTCGCCCGCATATGGGGTTAATCTTGACAGAAGTACGTTACACAAACTTCGATCAACAACAGGGATTTAAATTCATCTCACCACCGCAACAACACAAAGCGATGTGCACTGATTTCAGGCAATTCCCGGAACTTTATTTAGCCAATAAACTATCATATAAATGGTAAGCTGGTTTGTGAAATAGGATTCCTCTCAATTAATTTATAAGCCCTATGCTTTGTGGTATTTCTTGGTAACCTATTGAAAATTTAACAAGATGTATTATACTGCGTTTGCTGTTTGCGGGAAACTGGCGATCATGATAAACTGAAAACTGGAGAATGTATTCCATGTAAGTGCTGAATAAATGAAGCACCTTTAATAAATTACAAAAGGTTCCCCAAACGATACCATCAGATTTCGGGAATGAAGACAGAGGTAACTCAAATGTACGGCTTTATGGTTTTCAACCATATCCGAGAAACGTCACGAAGAAGTAGCCGCATTTCAGAGCGCCTGACGTTCTTCCGAACCTTCAGAATGATCGCCTGTCTGTATCTAACTCCAAGGGAACCAGTTAATTTGTTTATTCGTGCAGTATTATTTCGATATTTCTAGAGTGATAGGGAAAAACCGAATAAGTCAAAATATCATAGTTTTAGGAAAGACAAAAACAATTTATTTTCACAGCATTGTTACACTATTTAGATCAGCCCAATCAGATATTTTTATATAATATAAGATACTGTGTAAAAATATATGGTAGACTGAACTAAATATTGTAATAATGCTTTGGAAATAAATTATTTATCTCTCCTAAAACTTTGATATTTTGACTTATTCTTTTTTCCCTATCACTCTAGAGTTGATCTGTGGGGGTAAGCCTATGCATTATTGAAATATTTTCTCAAAAGTCAGAGCAATGCAGTCTGTGCGAGAAATTAGTAGGATCTATTCCAGCAACAGAGATTGTAATTAGATGATGGAAGACACATTGCCTTTTCCTTTACCTAGCATTATCATTTTCCAAACTGCACTTTTTCCTATTCACAAAGAAGCATTTTCAAAATTAATTCTTATTATCATTCCTATAACACACTGAACACAAGAAGTATAACACTTTCTAAACACACTTCTCAACTCTTGAATCGTCCCCTTATTACCTGTGTTCCAAAATATTCACAATAATATTCAAAATAAAAAACTGTAGAACTTTTCCTTTTCGATAATGCTTTCTAGAACGTAGAAACCTTATAATGCGCTTGAGTGGATGTATTTTTTTTTTTTAAGTTTGTAAATACTTCGTTGTTAACTTGTATCTTTTAATCCTTTTTTTTTGTAAACACCGAACTACTACTACTACTATCACTACAGTATCTAAAAATTTTCTGAGTATAGTACTTTCATATCTATGATAGTGTATTGTGATACTGATGGAGTTAATAAAAACATCCGTGAGTGGCACAATTTAATCACCCCATGCATGTGCTATGAGAAGGCTTAAAGGTCGCTTGCCCTCAGTATCGATCTGGAACCAGGCAGTCCCAAGCTAGGTCGAGGTTACGGGTCATCATGCAACGGGAGCTCTACACAGGAATTTACTTTTATTTAATGATACATGTCTTCATGCACACACATATGATTCTGCATCACCGGACTAGTTAAACTACACTTAGACCCTATGCCTATAATACTATTTTTAATGATTTTTGTGGTAAAAACGAAAGTTGGTTTAAAGTTAGTTTATTACTTACTCAATGGCAATAGACAATTCCTAAGCAAGCAAAAGGAATACTTTCTATTTTTTGGAACCCGGAGTTTCATTGCCGAGAGGAGTGACATACATCAATCCAACATTAGGAACAACAAAGAATACGATATTTCGTATAAAAGGCTATCAAAATCAGTAGAAAGCTTTGAATGTATGGCTATAAAAGTAGCAAATAAGATGCCACCTGATTTATTTATTAGAAATGAGCTACACTTGAACAAAAGTATCAATTGCTGGCTCCTAAAGAACCCATTTTATAATATAAGTGAATTTATGGAAATTAAATGTCCCATTATTTTGTAACACTATTGTATTAATAATTGACAATGTCTATAGTGTAGTCTACACTCAATGACTGTAAAATAATTTAAATATAATTAAATTAAATTACATGGGCCCGCCATTTCCACCCTATTTGTGCTAATTCCATCCAACCATCCTTCGGAAAGCCTACTTCTCTTATATTGTCCTCCCATCTACCTCTAGGTCTTCCAAGTGGCCTCTTCCCTTCAAGTCATCCTGTCAATATTTTTGAGATATGTCTTTTCTCCCCATGCCCGCAACATGTCCAGCCCATTTCATCCTCTGAGATTTAATTACCCCTATTATATTCGGTGAAAAGTACAGGTTATGAAGCTCGTCATTATGTAGTTTTCCCCAATCCCCGGTTTCATCTCTCTTAAGTCCTAATATTTTCCTAAACACCCTGTTTTCAAACACACTCAAATTATATTCGACCCGAAGAGAAAGCGACCGTATCTCACATGCATATAATACAACCAGCAAGATAACAGTTCTATACATTTTTATTTTTAGATTTCTGGACAGAAGACGAGAAGATAAAAGTTTCTGAATTGTACCAAAAGTAGGCATTTCCTGATTTTAGTCGACGCTTAACTTCTGCCGTAATATTATTTATACCTGTAGTTATTGTATATTTCCCACACCTTTAAATTTCGCCAATTGTTTGAGAGCTTCATCGGCTATTCTAATAGTTTAATATGTTCCATGACCATATACTTAGTTTTTTCTGTCTTAATTTTTAATCCAACATTCCTTCAGGCTTCTAAAAACTTTCTGAATTTTTAAATACATGTTAATATGAAAGATTTTTTCAAATTTTTCATTTATTTTTCATTAAGACACCACCCGAATGAGCATATGGTCGAGGGCAGGGACACTTCAGAGAAGGATATGAATATATTAAATAAAAATACAACTATATTAAATAAAAATACAATCAATTATTCTCATTTGCATTGATAATAAAAAAATTAAATAGAAAAAAACAAACGAATTAAATTGTGAGACCAGATCTAGAGCTCAGTTTTAAACCTGCAGATGTAAAACTTTTATACTCAAAGGATTTGTTTGGTTTCTTTCGTGTGATATGTATGGGGATGTGGAATAGACCTAAAGCTTGAACTTCTATTAATGTGACTTAATAAAATATATTTATAAATCTCATATAATTACAGAATTATTAGATCACTACATTAATAAACGGTTAAAAGAGTTTGCTTTTTGGTGACCGCCTGCGTGGTCTAGCCATTAGCATTGCTGATAAAGTGATAACGGATCCACTGGCCTGGATCTAATTCTTGGTATCCCCTAGAATTATTTTATGTACTCGTAATAACGTCTTAGTAAAGAAGTAGTTGCGGTACGGTCAGAAAAAACTACAAAAGCGGCCGTGAGAGTCGGCGTGCTGAAAATTTGCCCCCAGTCCTAGCATAATGTGTACAGATGAAATGCCTTGTCACGCAAAGGAATTTAGTGCCATGGGATTTCCTTTCGATTGTCAGTTTTATGGGAGTAATAATTTAAAACAAACTAGGCCTATCAATCAGTAGGTCTATATTAAAAATCTAAATGAAAATGAAATTAAAATTGCACTTAAAGTGTCTGATTACTAACATATTGTATTCTGTCAGTGAATTCATTTTGGACACACTAGGTTGTCTGGAACGGGGTGCACCCAGCCTCGTGATTCAAATTGAGGAGCTATTTGATAGAGAAATAGCGGCTCCGGTCATGGAAACCACCATGGACGGCCGTGGGTGTCAGCATGCTGACCACATGCCCATGCCCCCAATCCTCATGCCCCCCAATCCTGCCATCTGCCTATGGTAGATGACGCAGCGGTCGGGTAGTAGGCCCAGTCCCTTCAGGGATGTACCGCCACGGAGTTTAGTTTTAGGTTGTCTGAAGAATAAAATAGGAATAGGCTATAACTTAATTGAGTAGAATAAATCCCGCTGGACAATGTGAATTATATTGTCACACATTGCATCAATTCTATATGAGGAAGCAAACTGACTTAGGTCGTTAAAACGTAGAGTTTAATATATTGAGTTTAATATATATAAGAGTTTGCACTTGTTCGATGCGCCATGGAACTTGACTTTCTAACGAATAAGAGTCGGTCCATCCTATTTGCAGCTAGATGTACACCGGCTTTAAGAATATTACTCTGTTCCCGTGATGAGGCGAACACCACCTGATAAGATATTTGATAAGCTGAGTTAATGAGATGTACAAAGTATGAAGAACATCTACTGCAATTAGTCCGATCACCTGGAATTTTTAATTAAGAAAAGTATGTGTAGCGGCTTCATTAATACGCTCTGTTACAAAATTGTTAACCTCTTTATAAGAATTCGATACATGAAGTGTGTGCAGTCTAAGAACCAAGCTGCACAGCGTAGTATCTATAGATTAGAATAGATTGAGAAGTGGTTGTAGATATTACAATAAGGCCAATTTCGCATAGCATATGAAAGTAACAGAGTAATCCTGTATAGTGTAGTACATTCTCCGGGATTTTATCGAAAACGATTCACTGGTTTTTAGCAACCATTCTACATTGGTTGCAAACGATATGGAAATGTTATTTTACATTTTCCTCCACGTAATTTAGTGAGTTATATGGTAAGCCATATCATTATACAAAGATAGATGTGGGAGAAAAAGCCTCTGTTTGGGTAACTTCTTTTCTATGAAGTAGATTTCAGTGTATGAAACTACCGGATATTGTTTCTGTAGAATATTACATAAGAATTCATTTTCTAAAATATTCTCTTTCTGTTTCTATGATAATTTTTACTTTTCTTGGCGGGAAGAGGTTAAGTTTGCGAATACGTACTTTTAGATATGTAAATAATAGAATATATTTTTTGTTTGAAATTGGATAATGATTTAAGTATAAGATGGGGGCAGGTATGATCGACACCGACCCATACAGCCCATGTTAATGATACGGTCTATATGTAAGAAATCTTATGAGAAATAAATATAGGCTACACTACCACTATACAGGCTCCTTTACCTTTAACGGTCTCAGCCCATAAAATGGAACTTTACATAGACGGATATAGTTATGTTAAACAATCTTTAGGATCCAAAATAACATAAAATATATTTATTATTATTATTATTATTATTATTATTATTATATTTAATTAACCAGAAGCATCCGGCCTAAAGAGAAAAACGCATTCATAAGCAATATTTGTATTCAGAACAGAATAAAAGCATAAAGCACACACCGCGAATAGCAGTTAATTTTAATTAAGAAGGAGCAATATTTTTTAAGCCAAAACAAATCTACGAAACATCTTTTAAAATATTCATAAATTAGATATAACTCTTTATCAAGAATGGTATTTCATTTCACAATTTATCTTAAACATTTAAATATACGGAATAAAAAGTGAGCTGCTGGATTAATTAATTAGTACTGGCTTAATGCTCTGAAAAAAAAAGAAAGTTTACTGGAAATAAAACCAAAAACACGAAACATACATTCAGGTCATTAAATAATGAAGTAGAAACTGCAGATGTATTCAGTCATAGACGCTTTGAAAAAACATTCCATATTTTTATAATACACGCAGATAAAAGCTCAGGAGAACGGAGTCAATAACAGCATAGAAGAAGCAAAAGTAACTACCACTATACAAAAGTAACGGAGCAAGAAAAACTAGGTCGCGTCGAACAGTAATGCTTGCATAAAAGTTATTGCAGCTAACATAAAAAAATGAACAGCATGGTGTATATTGGTCTGGAACGGAATTCTAATTGCGTTTCTCATTTCCTGTGCATAATGACATACTCTCTCTGATATCAGGAGAAAACAAACGACTTACTCCCTCTGGTACTTAATTATATTAAAGTAGTTTTGCTTCATCTACATAAAACGATTCGATCCGTCGTAGATAATAGATTTGTCAACAGAACGATACAAAATAATGCTAATAATAAAGCAATGTTACTAAATCTGGATTTACGGTATTTTAAATTCCAAGACGTTTACTCACAGGATCTCAAGGCCGATTCAGCCAAGTTAATTTAATAAATTATTTTGTATGGCCAAAGATCATAATTATAACTACCATGCTTGCCGTCGCATGAGCTAGTTGGTAAGGAACTAAGCAACTAAAGACAAATTTTACTCAAAACGTTTCGATCTATTAAAAGAGCCTAACCCGATGACTATGGCATAAACCATTTATCTGGGGATCAGTATTGAAAATATTTTATCATTTACACTGGGTGTGTAATATTTAATAATGCAATTTGTGTTCCAATATGTTGTCTTAATAAAGGTAGATTTAAATTAGGCACTGTATTTCCTAATAGCGTTAGTAATAGATGACCAGAAATAATATTTACTGCAAGTCGTACGGTTAGAGTAATATGTCAGATTCTGCTCAGAAGCAATAGTTCAACATTATATAGGCCTAACCCTATTAAAAAAGAGGTCCCGGATTTAAACTCTATTTAAAACAAATTAAGACTTAATTAAGACTAGTTTCATTAATTAAACAGCAAAAAGTTAAACATTCAAATCTATAAGATATCAGGTCTTTCTTACTTGTCTTTGAGGGTCCAAGGAGCGTAAACATTTAGTTTTTCACTCAAATTGTAACGGATTTATCAGTTTAGTGCCGTCATTCTTGAAATTTTATTATTGCAATGACTAAATATAACAGTTAATGGTATAGTTTGACTATTCCACTCATACGCCGCGTGTCTGATTGACCAATAACGTTTATAGCAATTCCTCGTTTATAGACCAATCACGATCGTTTATCTTATTACATCCTTCCTCGGATCCTAAGGATGCAATTTTACATGATAAAATGTCATCTCGTTACTGGACACATAAGGCATCACGGTACGTGATTAATACGTCTTAGGCTGAATTTTTTGTAGAATGAAAGCACATTATTTTATACAACATAACTTGTTTGGAAATTGAAATAATATAAATTTAAATTGATTAAAAACACAATTTCGATTCGGTGTGCTTTTATTCTGTATTGCTGTTAACTTACCTGAATTATAAGCACCACTGGTAGCATTGGTCACAACATTGAACTTGAATCGAATCATAGATAGTTAATTCATAGTAAGCCGTGATCTCGCAGCTGTTAGTTTTGTTTTATATAACAAAACACGAAATTTGTATAATCCGTTACATTTTTATTCATAGAATAGTCGCGAATCTATCGATAAGCTCGTAAACTCTCGTGGTTATGATAAGCTTATCTGCAAAGTGGTTACATATAATAGGTTCCAACAATGAATTTTAACTTCAAAGCTGTGTCTTTTGCTCAGTACGTTCATAATTACGACACTAGAAATGTGATAACTTTTTCGTTGTAACAGCACCAGAGCACGATTCCGGCTCTTAGGCGCCCTACGTTCTACCCACGGTCCCGGGATCAATCTCTTAGTTTTCTGTGAAATTTGTTGTAAACGAACTGCTTCAATGGAACGGATTTCTTTTCATAATCTAACGGGTGTTCTAAAAGTTTCCCATAATACTTAAGACTGAATATTAGTCACGCTTATTTACTATAAACCGATGACACTATTATGATTTTCTCCGTTTGACTGAAAAATGTTAATGGGGAATTGTGTTTGGTAAAAAATAAAATGTTGCTTTGAATGTCTGTAAATGAGACACTCCAGCATACTAATGTATTTTCATATTAATTATAAGACCATTACTGGACACGAAGACCATCATTAAAGGTCATGTGTGACGGCCTGCTGACATTCTCCTTAATTCTGTCATCTGTCAATGCCAAAGGAGGGAGATAGATGACGCAACGGTCGGGTTGGATCCTTGTCCCACCAAGGGATGTAGAGCCAAGTCAGTTAGTCAGTGTGACCTTTGATCTCTAGGATTTTTGCATAAAATATTAATTTAAAACCTTTCATATGGACCATCCGACCAATTGGACACGTTATGAGATTAATTCTTTAGAAACATTCTGATGGTCTGTATTTGCAATGTCTTAACATCTGAAGGCGTGATCTGTCTGTAACTATGATTAATTACGTTTTTTAACAAATAAATATTTTTAACGAATAAATGTGTACTTAAATCAATAAACACTATAGGTAGTATAGTCCAGTTATTCATTGCATGGCCAGGAGAAAAAGTTTGCCGACAGCTCAACTCATATTCCTTATTTTTACCACACCAATCAGCTAGTTACCCCAGTCAATCAAAATCTAAGAATGTCCTGTGACGATTTTGACAGCTACTCGTCAACTCCGCGTGGAGTGAAATGCGCGGTTGCAAGATCAAGTTACAATAAACAATAACACGTGTGAATTCAGTAAAGGGAAGGAAGAACTGAGGTCAATGATAACAATGATAGAATATTGCAACGTTGCTTTTGTTTTGGAAAGCGGAAGCCAAGACCGATTTAGTCAGATCAATTTAACATAAAGAAACGCCGACTTAATGGTCTATTCCTTTGAAGCCGCCTGGCCATGCAATGAATAACTGCACTATAGTAGTCCTGGTGATCCCTTAAAGGGATATTTTAAGCGGATATGTTTTCTGGGTGCGCCAGTCCCTTACCTAACATTTAAACCTAAAGACAATACAAATACCCAATCCTGAAACCGGAAAAGGGACTTTCCACTACTGAAAATCCCTAACCCGGCCGGGAATCAAACCCCGACCGCCGGAGTGGAAGGCAGGCGCGCTACCGACTCACCCACGGCGGCAGATAAACACTATAGGTAGCAGTGTAAAATAAGCCTTGGATCATAACAGCTATAATGTATTTCGTAGAGATTGCACTACAGCAATGGGGTAGCATGAAATTTCCGACCCTGTTAACATTTTTAAATGCTGTTCAACATGCGAAGAGCGATAGCCCGCACTGCTACTTGTCGTGAGATATCTTGATGTCTCAACATCGCTTTCAAATCAAATTAAGTGAAAAATATAACCTAAGGTCAGGTTAATTTATTCCGACCACTGTGCTGCAGTACACATGTTCTCGTTCAGCTAAATATGTATACGCAGTGTTTTTTTAAATGCCTTCTGGTCACGAAAGTTACTGGGTTACAAATAGTATGTTAGGAAGTCAGTAGGCCACCTTAAATTCATTAGGCCTATCTAGTATTCATCAAATTACTAAATGAACATAACCAGAGTCATGCATAATCTAGTATAGACTCTTTTAGATATGCGGTAATAATAAGATTACTAGGGCCCGGATTTTTATGTGCTAAAAAACTTAAAAATATTTATTTTTTATGTGCTAAAAATGTTTAAAATATGTGCTAAAATTTTAAAAATATGTGCTAAAACTAAAAAAAAAATATTTTTCTGAAAAAGAAACAAAAACACCAGAATGTGTATTGAAACTCGCCAATTGCAGCTAAACATCAGGTGTAAAATGCTGACTGCAGTGCACAACAAATGTCATCTCCAGATTATGGATCACAAATCCTTGCCTATTATCCGAGAATAATGTCTTATATTGAGAAAAAGGAACGTTCTACATCACACAATGTCAACCTTGCATATTTGAAGAGGTGTACTGTATATCACTAACACACACACGATCAAGTTCACTTATGTTTTGGCCTTCCAAAACTTGAGCGACTTTGCAGAGGGTTTGGTAGCCACCATTTTTCTCAAACCTTTAAATTTTGTTCTTAGAACTTCTATTTTCGAACCTCAGATAGTGTTAAGTTGCTTTTCAACATATTGTATTTATTTAACTGAACTACGCAATGTTGAGATTGGGTTCTGTTCTTTCCCGATAAGCAAGTGCAAGTGAATCACTCTCACCTCATTGCAAGTGAAGCATATGTGTTGAATTCATTCGAGATACAAAATTTTGTTGTCAAATGTTAAAAAAGAATGAGGAAAAGTACTAAAATATTTATTTATGGAGAATATATCGAAAATGTTTATTCATATAACTTTTTTTGTAAAAAATGTATTTTTATGTAAAATAAAATCTAGAAATTGCTGTTTTCGGACCTTGATATGAGCATCAGGGAAAAAAATTACATAAAAAATCCGGAAAAGTACTAAAATATGTATTTTTGGAGAAAATATCGAAAATATTTATTCACATAACTTTTTTTGTAAAATATGTGTTTTTATGTGAAATAAAATTTGGAATTTGCGTTTGCCGGACCTCGATTTGGATATAAAACTTGGTTTTAGGAATGTACGCATCAGGAAAAAAAAATATTTTTTTACATACAAATCCGGGCCTTAAAGATTACCATTCATCGAACGAACCCTGGTTACGGTAGGTTATTTTGTAGAGAATCGTAACGAAAAGTCGAAGGTCCCGAATTTGAGTCTCAGTGTTAGGGATTTTTTCCCTAAAATATTCTCATAGTTTAGAAGAGTAGTTTCGACTTCGACCAGGCAGCGAATACGAAACGATGCTAGGCCGAACATTTCATAGCAGTTCGATCTTACCCCCTGAATTACTTACTTAGCGGTTCAACCACTCAGCCAAGGGGCGGCCTATATCATTTAGTTTGAAAAGCAGTTTTTAATGTTCCTCATTTCGAAGTCTTTATATAATAAAATAGTCCTTTCAGACATTTTCAATTACTGACATTACAATATTTCATTAATGGTGACCACACTTTAGGAACTGACTGTAGACTGGGAACGGATTCTTTGTTTCTTCTGTCACTGTGATTCCACAATTATCATAAGTTTATCACTATTCTTTTTTTCTCTCTCTCTTCACTTACTCATTATTTTTCATCGTGCATAAAGATACTATACATTCGGGGATGCAAGACCTGTGAAAAGTATCTAATTGCTTGGGAAAATGAGATGGAAGGATGGTTACAAGTTTCGATGAATTTTATGAAGTTTCTATGTAGTACTCAACAACAATTCTGGTAGCTATCATTAGACTGATCAAGTATAACAGGTTAAAAGCATTTAAGATCTCGTGTGACGGTAGTTAAGTTAGAGGTGATCTACTTACACAGTAAATTATATATTTAATGAAAACGGTTCCATGAAAACTTGGTCGATTAAGGGAGATAGATTATCATGTTACAGAGGTGGTCAACTTCACAAGTTTTACTGCAGCTTAATGTGAAATCCAAACTACAGTGAACTTCCTCGTTGCTTCAATTAACAGGAATAGTGGAAATGAAATTCATTAATAACAGGAATAAGCCTACAGGTCAAGACAGTGGTCAGCTTTCCAACTCCGGGGCCCTGTTTTACAGAACTTGCAAATAATATTTTTTAATAATATTAGAACTCATAATATTACTTATTAGTTAACATAATATTTTTTCTGTTCGATAATATTATTAGTTCATTAGTCAGCTCCTTGATTTGGAGGTTACGTCTGCACTGTTATTAGTGTTTTGTTCTTTATTCTTCTTTTCTGTACTATAGTGATTCAAAATAGCACTGCTTATGTATAACTTATTAAATGAAATAAATCTCTTTATTCGCAAAGTATATTTGATGGCATATATTTTCATGTACTGCCTAGAAATCGTATGTTTCTTTCTAATTGAGTTTTAATGAACAGCGTTTTCTTTTTATTAAAACGTAACTAGCTCTGAAACATCAATAAACCATCATGCACTTATTCAAGATACTTATCAATATTACCCACAATTATTTTTACTATCGGCATATTGAACAGTAAACAACCGATACCTCAATATAAAGAATGGGTTTCTTTTAACCGCCAAACACGGCACACAGAAAATACTACCAGAAATTTTTGGTAGACTAAATGGATTCTGAGCAGGTTTTCTCGGGGTGCTCCTATTTACCCTGCCATTTGTCATTCCACCATTGCTCCATTCATCATAATAATTATTACCATTTGTTTGCAATAAAGGAATCTTAAGATACTGTCAAACTCCTCATTTAAACGAAAAACAAATTTTCTTAGAAAAGCTGTTCCCTGTGCAGGCCGTAAAGGCCCTTATTTATTTATTTATTTATTTATTTATTTAACCTGGCGGAGTTAAGGCCATAAGGCCTTCTCTACCACTCAGCCAGGGCAAAAACATGAAATACATAATGATAATAATAATAATGATTAATAATAAATAAAAAGAGAACTGATATAAATGAATACAAGAAACGAACATTAAATACAAAGAAAAAATTAGAACATAAGTACTTGAATAATATGAATATGTAATACAAATGACTAAAAGTAAAGAAATAAAAAAATGATGAAAGTCTAAACAAATACATTCTTAGTTATTACAAAATATAATGAAAACTTAAAATATATTACTTGATGGCGCTTGATATATTATTAAATGGCGCTTGAACTGTGAAGTCGTTTGGCACCTCCTGAGATGGCTAGGCAGTGAATTCCATTGACGAATAGCTGTTGTTGTAAACGAATTCGAATAATGTGTAGTTCTGTAAAGAGGCATGGATAGTAAGGGGTCAAGCTGAGAGCGCGTGCCCAAGTTATGGTAGGAAGAGAGGTAATGAAAGCGAGAGTCCCAGGAAGTTGAGGTTTCTATATTTTTTAGACATTAGGAAAGTGAATGAGGTAAGTTGTCAACCTTACACACCAACCGCCTCTACCTTCTTCTAGAACTGCTCCTGGAACTAACTTCTGTTAGAAACTGATTCAGCCACAATGCCAGCAGAAAGATCAGGCCAATTGAAAATTCCCTACAACCTCATCAGGTATCAAACCCTCGATTTTCCGGTCTGCAGCGCAGTGTCTCAACCAGCTACACTACATCGTACTTCTCCCAAAGATTGTTCATATTGCTGTAAAATAGCGAAATTTACTTCTCTCTTCCTCTCTCTTCCTTTTTCTTTTCCTCCTTAATGTTCTCTTTCTCTCCTGTCAAAGAAGTTAATTGAAGAGAAATCAATATAAATCAAAATAAACAGCAGTCTCTTTTTATAAGTACTGAATTGGTTGTCCAGGCATCGCTCTTTCAAAAGAATGACCGAAAGTTCAATAGAGTGAATAGAGGGTAAGCAGCTTACAATCATTTCTTTGTATGGCAAGATACCTTATTTTGCAGTTGCAATATGGGAATGATTTAAACTGGCATCAAATAAAAGATGTACTCCTCAGGATCTGACATTTGGCTGTTTTTTTGTTGCAAGTTTAAAGTAAAAGAGGAGATTTCAACTCTGGAATGAATTGAGAAGGGCAGAGAAAGAGAAGGATGGAGGAAAAACTGATTTAGAGAGCAAAAGAGAGACAAGTGTGGGAAAGCGAGAACGTGATATAAATCGGTTCTCAGAATCAATTTCTCTCTGTGTACGTTGAATGATACAGAATTCCCAGAATGAAAACTACCCAATTATCGATCACAGTATGTAAAAAATTCAGTCCGTTCCATTGTATTATTACTGTGGTTCGACCAAAGATTCACTGATGCCCATCAATCTGAGCGTGTGAGATTTTTCTACAGCTATTGTGTTGGTAATTTTTCCAATGAAAAAGTTTCTTTTCCGTGGATTATAGCTGTTAGTCATCTGTCTATATGCTGACACATTAAAAGTTAAATTATCTGACTGATAACGTTTATGAAACCATGCATCCTGTGCTCTTTAGTAACTAGTATATCATCACAAGTTTTAAGTTTTTGTTGCATTTAAATAATTTAATTCCACCTTTAACATAATCTATATAAATAATTTTAAAAGCCCGTTATGTCACTAATTTCGTCATATTCATTGCAAATAATGTCAGAAATGGAAATTCTGAGGACACCAAAGGAGTTGAATTAATTACCCGTGTTCATATTTTGAACGCTTGTCAGTGAATCTACATTCCTTTCAGTGGTATCTCGTCCTTGTGGTGTGGTGAATCTTTTCACACATTACGCTTTCCCAGACCCCTAACAAAATAAGAAGCCAGCTTTACCCATTGGTCATTCTCTGTCATTTATTGAGGCGTAAGAAAAGACGGAAATCACTGGGAGTGAGGTCCGGGCTGTAGGATGGATGTTGAAACATCTCCTAGCCGAACTTTTGCAGAAGACTTGCAGGGAAGTGTTGAAGTTTCCACCCTACAGCTCGGACCGCGCACCCAGAGATTTTAATATTTTCCTACCCCTCAAGAAATGACAGTGAATGACAGAGAATGGTAGAGATTGACAGAGAAACGGAGAAGGTTATCACACAATGGTTCAAATCCAAGGCGGCAGACTTCTACGGGACAAGTGTTCACCTGAGTGTCCATGTGGTGCACCAATACAGACAGTAGACCATATAATTTATGAATGCAAAATATTAGCCAAAGAAAGGAACAGTCTAAAACATAAAATTGTAGTGAAACGGGGAAAATGGCCAGCTGATAAAACTCAATTGATTAGAGAAAACAGGAAAGATGTTGCTGAATTCGTAAACAAAATAAAATTTGACTTATTGTAATGTAAATATAAGCCATCTGTAAAAGAAAGAGATATGTAGAACGAAAAAAAAAACGAAAAATGTAAAACCTAGCATGTAGTACTACTATGATGTAATGGAACATGCCGTTAATAAACTTATGTTTAAAAAAAAACCTTCAAAAGTTGGTCCCACGGTATGAAAAATGTTTCAATTCCTGTGGCGAATATACTGAAAAATAGCTGAACACTTGCTATATATGTTTCAATAAATATGTCCATGAAATTTTTTGTTTGTGTAAACGACCCTAGGGAAACTTACTTTATGAACGCGTCTCGTACATTGCATACGTTATTTGTGGTTTGATTTTTGTACCTTTTCATTAATATTATAACATACAAAACATTAATATTATTACTGTAGCCAATATTATATTCTTATTGTGTTGTTCATATTCGAATGTACTAGCAGACCCGTGTTTCTATAATCGGGAGCGGTGTAGGCAACAGGTGCGGAAGTATACGCTACCTTTAGTAAGAGAAAATCAAATTTACAGTAATAATGATAAAGTAAGAAACTAAATAAATGAACGAATAGCACATAAGGAATGAATCCTATCTGCAGTACCTCAGCCACAACTTGGAATGTATTATCATCGATCTCCGTTCAAGTGCGTAGGTTTGAAATGCGTATTTCGAACACTATTTACTGAACAACTATGGGCTGTTGATGAGGAGGGAACCTGTTTAAACAGATAGGGATCATTTCACTCATCCAAGGACTCCTACTTGTGTTTAACGTACCAGAACTCCACGGCAACGGCTGAAACAAAAGACGTCTCAGCTCCTCTCATTGCGGGAAACTATCTACCACTGCATGATTAATTCTGCTCTCATTAACAATACAAGTAGGCCTAATGGTGGAATTAGATGCTTGGAAATATTTGCTGTCATTATTTGATCGAGTGTTTTGTAGTCTTAATATAAATACTGCTATTGAAACAATAAAGCAATAATATCAATAAGCTACTTGAAAACCGTTCGTGAAACAAAAGTAAAAACCTATGTGAAAGATAAGAGTTCTATACAGTGTGTTAGGACACATCATAATTGCCACTAGATTTTGAAAGATATACTATAGCTTGCAGTACGTCAGAGCTAGGGAGAGGAAATCTCAAGATGGACGCTTAGGGTACAGAACGATCTAACTTTTTCCGGAACCTACAAGTACATCGTAAATGTCGGTTTTCTGAAACCAAATTGTAGCTAATAAATGTGCATTGAAGTGTATGTTGTCGTAAGAGGCATAGTGGCACCACAAAGGGTAGACCAACTAAGAATAAATCTCAACTACAATTTTAATATGTAAGTCGACAGCATTATACAGTCAAACAAAACATAACTTTTTGTTTGGTGCCTCAGAAGTGTGCTTATTCCAAATATGTAAACAATTTTTCTCTACCAGCTCTACTTTTATATATATTTTATTCGTGAACTCTTAGTCTAGCGAAACAAAATTTTGCTTGATAATATAGGTAGTGAAGGTTCTTGACCATACTTTGGACTCGTAGGACGAAAGTACGAAGTACAGAAAAATTAAACCCTGGATTATTACAATATGTGATAATATCAATTTTTTCAAATTGTTATATTGTTATTGTAATGTTAATGTAATGTTAGTGTAGGCCCATCAAATAACTAATGTAACGAAGAAAAGCTGCTAATATACTATTTAACACAAAATAATTGCAGCTTATAAAGCAAGTTAATTATAATTACAAAGTAATCATTTTAACAATGATGTGGGATATAGGTTAGCTATCAACACAGTATACGAGAGTTTCATTGCTTGTGAACGTACAGATCGAGCTAGAGACAACGTCCTACAACCTTCATAGCAGCTTTGTTTAGGCCTAGGCCTACATTACTATACGTTGTTTGCATGGGCCTTCTGAGTAAAAGCGCTAAAACTTCCATCCCTACTGATAACCAACGAAATATATTAATGGGAAACCAAGTAGGGCTACAGACCGCAAGTAAAGAAAACCACTTTCCTAGAAAATAGCTTGGGGCACGCCGTAACGTAGTGGTTGACGCACTGCGCTACAAACCGGAAGGTCGCGGGTTAGATTCCCGATGAGGTCGTTGAGATTTTTCAATTGACCTAATCCTTCTGGTGGCACTATGGCCCTGGGGTTGACTCACCCTCTAACAGAAATGAGTACCAGGAGCAATCCTGGGGGTAAAGGCGGCCGGTGCGTAAGGCTGACAACCTTACCACCTTCATGTGCCGAATGTCCAAAATCTGGGAGCCTCAACCTCCTGGAACCCTCTGGACCTCCATGGCCTGTATAGGGATAACTTTACTTTACTTTTACAAAATAGCTTATTTTCTGTCACATAAGCAGCTTTGTGCAGCTTCACTTTATTAGTTAAAATTCAAATAATGTTGATTAAAAACTATTACACCCTTGTTGGAAGAATGAAATTCATTAAAACTCAAATAATCTTGTTATTACGTGTGTGAGAGTGTCTTTGCACTTTGGAGAGAGTAAGCTGCCGCGAGGGGCTGATTTTGACAGACGCTCTCTGCAGATGTCGTACCCTTTCCTCCCCTTTTACTGTTGGCGGGGGTTGAAACACCCTTTCTTTCCTCACCCCCTCTAAGCGGGAAAACTTTTCACGAGAAATCCAACACAAAATATTATCATTTTCGGTTCTCAACCTCTTGTACCATTAAGGCTTAATGTAATGCCCCGTAAAGCAGGACTCAGTAACAAAAAACTAACACTATTTTAAATTAAAGATTTTACTGAATTTACAGCGGCCATGGGCTTGAGTTTAAATAAGAACATAATCGTGGTTGTCTAGTAAGTTGTTGTAAAGTAAGTCCAGTAATAGGCCCACAATAATATTCATTCCATATCAGTATATCGTAAGATTCGTTATCGTTCATTTAGGTACTAACTTACGCTATAACTAGGAGGCGGATTTCTATGACATGCCATATTTTTCCCCTTTGCATTATTTCAGGTTTCCGACTAATTTAAATCCGATTCCAAGCATCCTGGTGAAAATGGAACGACTTTTATTGTGCATATAACTGCATATTTAGGAAATTTTCAACTATTGTAGCATATTTAGTATGAATATGCATATTTATGTCATATTTTTGGCATATTAAAGAAATTTTGAAGTTTCATATCATATTTTGTAAATTTTGCATTATAATGATACTTTTTTAGAATTTACAGATATTTTAAATAATTAGCACTATATTTTAATAAAATGTATTGTAATAAAACTTAAAAATATATACACAATGTGTAAGTGGTAAAGTCATATTTTAAATTTTATTGGTCATATTTTAACGTTTTTTAGGACATAAATGCATGCATATATCCTATTTTGTAGGTCATAGAAATCCGCCCCTAGCTATAACTAATCTTTTCCACAGACTACCAGCGATATCAAGTGCAGAAGTATGCTAGAGAAAGTAAATTCTCTACAGAGAATGAAAACACTGTATTATTTTGAAGGTAACCCTTTAGATTTCCACACAGGGAGAATTTCCATAAAAGCCAGAGCACAGGTTAGCCTATCAAGAGCAATTAAATATATGATAGTTTACCCAACAGTGATGAAACTATTTTAATTATAGCTTATTACACTATTAGATGTATAATTTCAGTTCATAGAAAACTAAATCAAACACTGTAAGTGGAAAAACATATCTCATGAGCACATTTGTTCGCTTTCTGTTTCTGAGAACTTACGAGAGAAACCTAATAAAGTCCCAGTCCTGATTAACTAGTTTGTAATAATACTTAAATTAAATAATTAATAATCTCTATTAAAATCTACTTCTGCCTATTTTTTCACAGATGTGCTGAATCAGAGAGATTTTAAAATCCACAGCGGTTTTGTGGTTGATTCCTGGAATTGAACAACACTTTCAGTGTGATTTCAAATATAATCATTTTAATCAATATCAAATGAAATATTATTTTTCTGAGAATTAATTAGCCTCTGCTTTGAAAGTCATAAAAGGAATATAAACGAGCATTAAAATTTGCTGTTCATAACGTTTGCACAATAGCCACTGAAAACGATATAGACGTAGTATAAAGTATTGTCTCAGGCTGAGTTTAAAGTATTGTCTCAGGCTGAGTTTAAAGAATAAGTCTTTTATATATTTCGATTTTAAAACATTCAGAAAAACAGCTGAAATAATAACAGAAAATCTTATATTTATTTAGATAAAAAAGAAACTAATTTGAAAAACTCACAACGCTTGCCTTACCGGAAACTGGCTTTTGCTGCTTCATTTTCAATTTTTCGTTTTCAAAGGGAAAAAGTTCGCCTAGGAGTATGCATTCTACGGCCTGACGAAGAGTAACTTGGTGCGTTCAGTGCTTTGGTCAGTGTACGTAGCGCAGCTTATAATTGCCCTTCTGATAATCTCGTACAAAAAAGTTGGTAATCCAAACAAATGCTATTATCATTAGAATCTTCAACGAGGAAATTTGGGAAAATGAATTTTTGTATAGCAAGTGACAATCATCATCGACTTAGGCTATAACATTTGTTTCTGGTTGATATACTTCCTTTTCGAGTTATGATATTCACTGATAAACACACAAACATATATATAATATATTCATATTACATACGTATTTATATTTTGTATGTTATTTACATTTAAAATTTTAAAATTTATATGAGACAATCCAGAATAAGCTTCTGTTTGTGGCCACAAGTGTTAACAAGAAAGATTTAAACATTATTTGTTATAAAACTTTTAACGTTTTGACAAGTTATTTTTGTATTATTTTTATATGAATTTGTAATAATTGTATATGCTTTTGTTATAAATAATTTATTATTTAGTGATGAAAATTATTTTAGATTTTGTTCAGTGAAGCTATTATCTACTCTTATACAATTCAACGGCCCTAAATAGCGTGCTTGCTCGCCCGCTTCGTGAGACATAGGGTATACTCGCCGATGTTCGTATCTCTCAGTCTAAACTTTCATGACGACTACAAGATTAGGAAAACAGTTTCTTTATTATATAAGGCCTAAGTGAAATGAACTCAATGAACAAATATTCTAATTTTATTTTTACTTACAATTTTCATAGCTCTGAACCACAAACATTTTTAATAATCTACCAGTGTAAATTTCTTAAAAATCCTGGAGTCAATGAATAGTGGCGGGCGAAGCCGGGGGCACCAGCAGTAAAATATTGATGATTTAACTCTTGAAATATCGCTGATAATAATAATCCAAATCAATCACTCCTTCTCTTGAAAAATTATATAATTTCTTAGAATTACACTGAATTTATGAAATAAAATTCACATCTCATTCATCTGTCAACAAACAGTTGAAAAACGCCATTATCCACCGCCGTCTCGAGAATTACGCACGAGAATTAGCCTATACAGTTTAGAAGGCAGTGGATCACAGTTATCTTTGGAACTACATAATCGAATCTGAGATCGTTTTCCCAGGTGGCAATTTCTAATCGTGGAATGTACTCTAAAGCCGGAATTTTAGCTGTTTCATTAATTATTAATGGTTTAGTTTAAGAATGATTCGCGTGTAAGTGTTAATAAATATAATGCTTTAATAATTATTATACTATTAATTTCTAATTTTTCAGTTAATTATCGTGGGCGAAGCCGCGGGCACATCCTAGTATTATACAATCTCGGGCCAGAATTAGAGCTATGCCTTATACCTGTTTTGGTATTAAATTTATACTTATATAAATTATATTTTGGGGTACGTCACAAACCGTAAGGTCGCGGGATGGATCCCGATGAGGTCGTTGAGATTTTGAAATTGACCCTATCCAACTGTTGGCATTATCACCCTAAGGTATACTCATCCCCTAATATAAATAAGTACCAGGAGCATTCTTGAGGGTAAAGGCGGCCAGAGCGTCCGAATGTCTAAAATTTTGGAGCCTCAACCTTCTGGAACCCATCAGACTTCCACAGCCTATATAGAGAACACTTTACCGTACTATATATAATATATTTTATGTATATAAACGAATTTAAAGGTTGTTATGAACACAGGAGACCAAAAGATCTATGTTTCTAGTGAAAACTAGACATCGAATTTCAGGACCAAATACAATAGTTCCTCTGCCTTTATTACCGTGAAACCCCTGTCTTAT
This sequence comes from Ectobius pallidus, assembly GCA_964059195.1. Classification (NCBI taxonomy): domain Eukaryota; kingdom Metazoa; phylum Arthropoda; class Insecta; order Blattodea; family Ectobiidae; genus Ectobius; species Ectobius pallidus. The sequence continues at coordinate 100,666,264 of CAXKWD010000010.1, forward strand.
TGTTAAAAGTATTCGAAACCTTTATATAATATATATATATATATATATATATATATATATAGTGCTGATGTTTCAATATTTCGGTAAGATACTAATATCGCTGATGTTATTTGATTGATGTGCAATTAAGCACGAGACATATATGTATATAGCGAGGGTGTGTATACAGACACATACACACATGGATGCAGACGAAGTTGGAATTGGCTTCAGAGCCACAGGGGCTACAGTATCTCTCAGGGGTTTCTCTACAACTGTCACAAACATCTCACCTCCATAGCTCTACATGTGTGATTAGGCACCAAGCTAATAGCACCTATAATTAGCTTACCGGTTCCTTGTCTACGCACACGGGCCTCCTTCATCAATGAAAGCAATTCTCAAATCTTAATTATCCTAACACGATATTGTTATAAAAATACATAACATAATTTGGGGGAAATGGGTGAAATATTTATTTTCAAGATTTTTTTTTTTTTTTACTTACTAAATTGAATTTTGGAACATTCAGTGTAATTATTTATTTAAACAATCTTCCAATAGTTATGGGTTGCCTACATAGACAAAGAGTACCAGAAAAGAAAAGAGTAATTGAGCATTGAAAATTGATAAAAAATAAGAGAATAAAATTAATGAAAATTTCATACAAAATAGTAAATCTTTAACAGTTACAATAAAGTTTCATTGATGCTGAGTCAATAATTTCTATGTTACTGACTTTTAAATAGAACAAATAACCGTTTTTTAAAAGCTACCTCCCCCTAAATATATGGAGCAAAACGAAAATGCAAAATATGTTAAGTGCTTTAGAAAGAACGATATTGACGAGAGAGGAATTCTGGGGGCGGTTGAATGAAAATGGATATATAATTTAGTTCTTTGTGTGACCACCAATTGCCACTAATACTGCCCCACACTTTCAAGGTATGCCCCACACCTTCGAGACAAGCCTCCATATGTTCCTTTGAGGAAAACTCTTCCATTCCTCATGAAGGGCCACTTCCATTTCCTATATAGTCTGAGGGGTCTTAGGCGGTAGCGGACTCTTCTAACCAAGATATCCCAGATGTATTCGATTGGGTTTAAACTTGGGCTGTTGGCAGGCCAATCCATTGTCCGAATGATATGCGGCCCCTAAGCTGTGTTTGAAGTATGGACGTTTCCCCTACGGCCAGTTTGATTTAAAATAAATAGTTAAAATTATGTAATTCAATGAAATTTCCTGTGTTCTTGAAGAAACAAGGAATTACACAGTAATTAACTGATTGACTAAAATTTGTAATTGTGTAATTTCACCGAAAACTATCCCATTTGATTCTTACATATGATGGTGAATTTCTGATATACGATCAGTTAATGGCTTGTACAGCCCTGTTATGTGCCTGGAGCGTACAGGTCAGATTCTGATGACAGCTGGCATGATGAAGTTCACTTCTCCAGCAACGGATGAAGTTTGGAGGAAGGGTGAGTAGTTTCTCTCCATCTTAACTTCATCCTCTTACCCTACAACCCCTGGAGACGTGATGTTACTACAAGAGCATCCGCAGGGGTAACACTGCCCTAAGAGGAACATCGCTTTGCATCAATCTGGACACGCACCAGCCACAAGGAAAGGGATTTTATAAAACAAAAGAATAGAAATTCCCACATCCGAACATGAAAGATGACATGTATGGAAAATGTGTTGAAGCAACTGAAAGATGTATTACGAAAACGGAGAAAGCTTTTAGTAAAGTGGAATGAGAGCAAAATTACAAAAGAAATGCTTTGTCAATAAAATGAAACCAAACAAGAATTAAATTATGTTTATGGGTTACTAGCTCAAAATAGTTCAATAATGTCTACATACGATTACGCAGTTCGTTATTCCCTGGAGCGTTCCTAAATTTTTAATGGTCACAGGGCGTTAAGAGATTACCTCGGTTACCAAATAACAATAAAAAATTCACTGAATTATATCAAGTCAACCATAAAAAGCTTCAAATAAAAAATAAAAATTATTACCAGCACTCAACCTTATTCACCCAAATTAAAATGTAACCACAGTACTTGAAATGTTCATACCGGTACATGTAAGTTTCTGGGTGAAAACTTCATTCTGAATAGCTACCAATAACCGAGTTGGGTCGTGTCGTGTCGGTCGGATCTACACAGCCTCCAACAAAATGATGGGAAGCTAATTTTGAAGCAATCTGGGGGCCCGTGCTTAATGCCGACAATATAGCCACCTTATGTCCAAAAAAAATGGAAGCCTCAAACTGTTGGAACTTCCTAAACGGTCTGTGTGTTGATATTATTATTACTATTATTATTAAATTTAATATATTATTATGAGTATTACTGTTGACCTATAAACAAACCTTATTTAAGTCATTCAAATTTGATTCCTTGATTGAGAACTAGGTTGCGTTAGCCTCATATTTGATAATTCATATTAAGTGAAGCAGGCCCGAAATGTTTAGGATTCCACGTTATTCTGAAGGTCTCGCAACTGTAAAACAACTTCAAGTATCGTTAAAAACAAAACTAGGGTCTTCTCTGTCCTCCAAGGTTCCGGCTAGCCACCTTCTGCACGGTTATGTGTAAAATGGGTCATGGTCCGCCTTGTAAATGTCTCAAAATAAACAGGCGCAGGGCTCAATCAAAGCAGAAGAAGAAGGTAGCATTGGTGCTTTCTTTAAAATTATACTTAGAAATTAAGAAAAAATGAACAAGGCAATTTTTGAAAGCGTATAATGAAACATTTTCCTTTCAGTAAATGTTCACCGCGATTATTTTTGAAGCAGACCACGTACTTATGAAGAACAACTTTTACGCCCCTTGCAACAGTCTGCCCTACTTTCAGCCAACACGCACATCAGGCAAGTAGAATTCATTTTTCATAAGCCCTCTTGATCGACGAGGTTAAATCTAGACAATGTCACGAAACACATTTTTAAAAATTAGATAGCCCCTTTTTATTTGTGGAAGTAAGATTAGGTGGATCGATGTGCAGATTTGAAACAGGCTGAGAATCGCGCTTAAGCCCCCAGATAATTTGGAAATCGAGCATATCACTTGGCAAGCTCAGCACGGCCTGGTTAAGCGATACAATGAAAGGAAGGATATACGGGACCTGGGAACAGTATAGCTTTGCTTCTACTTGCTAAGCAGCACGCGACTTACATTGATAGATGGCGAGAACGTAGAACGCATTAGAACAAAACCCACTACTTTTCTTGATAAGCTTAGTCGTTAAATCGATTTTGGAATTAATCGAAAACGTAATATACATGCATAGCGCCGGATGGATGTAAACTGGGAGAACGCTTTCGCTAATTATAAGCCTAGTTAATTTTCAGCCGAATTAAGAAAACCCCAGTGTGTCCAACTGGAAAGTTTTAAAATAAAGGACAGACACACCGAGTGAAAAGGGGGGTGGGGGGGGCGAAGCTAAATACAACACATTATACTAATATGCCATTAATAAAAATATGGTACAGTTTGGAGTTTGTTTTTATCACTGCTTTCATCAGTAGCAACTGAAAACGGACTTTGAATAAGAGTCTGAACAATCTGAAAACCTGCAGAGTTCTTTAGAGGAAAAGTTCACCTTAAATTTAAGTTTTTAAAAATTATTATCTATTTCAAAATGGCCTCCTCTTTACCCTTCATAGCCATTCCGTTCCTTCCACAGGTTTAATTCTTTACTTTTTATTTTTATAAGTTTATTTTCTACATTTATATTTGATTGTACACATTATACAATAACATAAGAATACAAAACTCTGCACGTTTTCAGCTTAAATCTGTGTTTAGACATGTTAAAAAAGAAAAAGCTTGTTTTTTTAATGGCCTATTGATAGGCTATATAAATTGAATACATTATGTAAAGCAAGGACAGCACTAAAAAAAGGACATTTAAAGGACTTTTTAATAGTCACCATTTTAAAGGACAGTCAAAGGACTGTTGGACAAACTGAAAACCTGTTACGATGCATTCACATAAATTTCTCTATCCTATGCACGGATAATCTCATCTTTTCCCTTCATATTATGATACAGAAAAGGTGTATTAAAAATCATGTTGGTTGTAGCGTTGAGCTCGATTAATAAAATAATTACATAATACCTTAAACTCAACCTTACATGAAATATGTAATTCAACTAAACAGAAAGTAGTAGGATAATATTAAGCCTAGAATATAAATGCACTTAACACTTTTAATATTTATACCTATATAATTATAACAATGTTATTATTTTATATTAAGTAACAAATATTTTGCATGTAACTTTAAAAACTATGAACATACAGTAACTCCAATATATTGTTAAACCTTAATTATATAACTTTAAATTTATAGCAACATACAACTTGAATTTTTTTTAAAAATTATGACAATAAAATTTGTAGTATTTTAAAAATTCTGACGTTACACATCTTGTACTTATAATAAGTTATTATCCATTGACATAACAAAATGGAGTAAAATATTATAACAAAGCAGTTTGAAATGTAGATTTGTATAAAGTACCGTACTTAATATAGTTAATCTTGAAGCATCTGTAAACTACAGTAGATAAAAAATATATTTGTAACTACACATGCCCTGAAGACTGGTATGTGAAACAGGTATGTGATATGTGGTTATATTAACTAAGTAGAAAATGTGTAAATTATTACAAATTATCCATTAATATTGATTCATAAAAGCCTTGACCAATTTGCTCCCGATGGTAAATCGGCATCATCTCTCAGTAATTCCTCCTGAGCAATGATCTTATCGATGATGTCCTCCTTAGCTGCGATTTTAGCATTCACTCCTTACATTTTTATAAAATACATTTTTATACGACGATAATTGTGTAGCCTACTTTATTCTTAAATGAACATCTGACAACACTGAAAAAAGCCCCAAAATTTCGGTGTTTTTCGGCTGCCCTGAAGTTCTCACAGGGTTCTCGAACCGGAAAACTTGGATTCTACACCACAGAATACCCACATATAATATATTAAAAAATTATTAACATCGGACCTTTTTCCAGGCAACCCCAATTCTCAGTACCTGGTGTCTGCACTATAGCTATAAGGGAATTTATTATGTATGTAACGCCGTACAAGTTCACGGCCAGCAACTACTTCACCATAAGAGTAATGCGGGTTGCATTAGAAAGCTATAAGGCGATTTGTCATGTCTGTAACGCCGTACAGTTCAGGAGAAGCAACTACTTCACCAGAAGAGTAATGCGGGTTGCATTAGGAAGCTATAAGGAGATGTATCATGTATATAACGCTGTACGTTTGAGTTCTCTTGTTCTATTGCAATAACTTAAGGGCAAATGGAATTGATTTTTGGATGGAAATTGTGATTTTATTTTTGTTGTTATATTTAATTCTCTGGACTATCCTCTTTGAAAAGATGTATCATACATAATGGTACTTTAATTCTATCCATTATATGTTTTTATTTTACTGAGAAGATCCAGACTATGGAGCAGAAATGTTTTACCTTTGAAGTTCAATTGGTTTTTGGATGAAAATTGACATTTTTTTTATTATTGTATTTGATTCCATAGACTTTCCACTTTAAAATGGTGTATCATGAATAACTGAAGTTTTTTTCTATCTGTGGTATTTTTTTTCTGAGAAGATCCAAACTACGGGGCAGGGAAGTTTTAGCCCTGAAGCTCGTTTTCCGTGATTTTACTCTTTCTATATAAAAGGTACATTTTCTCAGCTTTTAATTAACATACAAACTTGAAATTTACAGGATTTGTTTATCCAGAGGTCTTACATACAGTGAAATAACATTTTTTTAATCGATAAATTTATACAGGTTATTTGGTACTTAAAAATGTTGTTACAATTTTTTTATAAAGAAAACATATTTCAGTAAATATGTATATTTATGAAATATCCTTTTTCAATATTGAAACAGGGTATGTATATAATAACTGTAAAAAGTTAAAGTACCTAGCTTTAATAGTTTTTTTAGAAAAGGTATATTGTATTTAATATTCTAAAGATAGGCTATTCCGTTTCCTCTTAAAGGTGTATAGAAATGTTGTGGGGAGAAGGAACTAAGAAACATGCCAAAATAATACTGTAGGCTATATAGATTCAAAAGAAAGCTTACTAAGCTTTTACAATTTTTGAGAACAAGAGGTTATTCTTGTCATTCGACGATATTAATAAGAAATACGCGCAAATATGACCACATCACTCATTCTCTGGAAGCTATAAATTGGCTTCGACTCCTTACACGGTTATTTTCACTCTCTTCTGCTTCTCTTTCAACTCCTGCATTCCTGGACACCATTCTATTTATCATATCGCTATAATACGCTCGCCTCTTATAATTTACACACCCGATCACGACATGACTTAACACTATCAATACCATTCCAACGCATAGCTCTTACTCCTCTTCATTCGCATTTCCACAATTCGATAATGGAAGTCTTTACCCATGAATGTCAGGGACTGTCAAAATTTCAGACAATTCAAACAAAAACTGTTTGGATACCTAACTCACTCAGACGTATTTCTTCGTACACAAGAAAGTAATAACCAGGGCCCGGATTCTGAAGACCTAGAATTGTTTGAAAAATGACCTATAAAATGACTCTAAATTTTAAAGAAAATGACTTAAAAATTATAAAAAATGACCTAAAAACTGATATTTTATTTATAAAAAAATATTATTGTACACACAAAGTTATAGACTGGTTTGTACATAATTGTAAAAACCGTAAATAACTGTAATATTGTGAATGTTCTTTTCTCACGGAAATTTATACTGGCACTGAGACACTGGTGAATCAAAATTCGGCACATGCTTTTGTGGTCTGCCAGATTATATTGCTGTTTATTGAGGGTAATCAATAGTTTGCACTCTCAAATCCAAGCAGGTGGCAGACTCTGGCGCCAATCTAATAACAATAGCAATATATTACAAAATTTTGGCATTTATTTGATTCTCATTTCCGACTGAGACATGTCAACACTTTAACGCAAAATTTTTCTTTCTTGCATTAAACAAACAACATGAAAATGACTAAATAAGGAAGCAAATGACACGAAAATGACAAAATAATTACCTGAAATTGAAATAAATGCCCTAAAAATATAAAATTCATAAAATGACAAAAAAAATGACCTAATAAAAATGCATTTCTATAATCTAGAGCCCATGATTAGGATTTATCCATAAGTTGGCAATGTCTATGCAGCATCAATAAAAAGATTAGAATCCGGGCGCTGCTAATAACTCTAACTGGTTGTAAATAATCTAAAAAGTTATGAGTGCTAGATTTAATTTTATTCTTATTGTATAGTGTTTTTGTTGTAGGCATATTTGTAATATTACGATTAACGTAATTTTAATTAATATTACTGTAATTTTTTATAACTTTAAGTGCTATTTTCTTTTTCTTATTGTATTTGTTCTTGGCATTTTTGATATTGTAATAGTAGATTTTTTTTTTAATCCCAGAAGAGGGGAAGAGAAGACCTGATGGTCTTTTCTCTAACAGGCTAAATAAAATACGTAACACATTTATTACTTAATAATACATAAAATATATAATCATGTAGTATTTATTTATTTATGTATTTCTTAAAGGTCCCAAAGAGCACATATGGCTCGCATAAAGGGACAGTCAAAAGTACACCATAGGCAGACTTTACAAAGTATATAAACATTTTGAATAATTCTGGCTACTTGAGACATTCCAGATATAGGACCTAGGCCTATATTATGTTTTAGTTATTACTTTTGATATCATGGACTTGGACCTGAATTAATTACCTGCATCTTATGAATGCATTATAATTATTATGCTCAAACTGGGGCCTGTAAGCTACGTGTAGTAATACGGATGTCGTAAATTTCAGTTGTCTTGGTTAATGAAAAATTGTAAGTGCAACTTTGAATTTCAGGTTCTGAACAACACCACAGATAAGCAGTTTCTTATCTCAGGTTTCAACTACACAACTCTCGGTTCAAGGTGTTCAATTCATGATAGACAGAGGAAATGATTAATGTTGCCTAACTGTTTACAAGTTATTGTTAGGAATCGCTAACTAATTCTATTGTCTGATGACTCAATACACATAGGAAAACAAACTGCCCGGTAATTCTCTAGCCACAAAACAAATCACCTCACCGTCATTATCATCTGTATACATAATTGCATTAGCTGACGTTAATGTGAACCCATAAACTGTGTCTCAATTCATAATGGGCAAGCTCGGCAAATGGACTAATTGTGTATATTTATAATGGTCAATATCGACAATTAACATGGAAAGTAATGCACGAAATACGTGACTACTTCCCTGGCGAATATAGCATCCATCATGCAATATGATCCTTTCGCGTTCTAGATACATTTTCCTTAATCAAAGCTTTTTCTTCGGAAGACTAAAATCTAATATACCGAACTAATAGTCAAAATGACAGATGGTATAATGAAAGATACCGATTAGCTCAATTTAAAATACTTAAAAAAAAAACATACTTTAGTAATCGTATTTTGACTTTCTGCCCAGAGCATTTTGCCTATATGTGTTACCTCCACATAAGTTATGACTGTTAATGTTTTGAACTAAATTCATGAAGATCACTTACCGAAATATTTTTATTTAAAAAATAAAGGCATTATTACTTTTATGTGATACACTTTTATGCATAAATTGTATGGAGACACTTAGATCTATAAGAAAATCATATACTCTACAAACTTTACTTTACGAGTTGTCTTTCGAGCTATAAGGATTTTGCCTGAAGCTGGAACAATTGAATGTGCATTCTCGCAATGGAGCCACTTACTCTATTCCGGAATGTTAAACGAAAAATTTCGTCAGGCGAGAAGTTAAGGTACCCGTTGATACTTTTAAATAACTTTTTCGCTGTAAATTACACAGAGTCAGGAATATTTGGACGTTTGTTTTGGCAGAAGCGAAATATTAAAGTACCCGTTTACATTTTGTAATAACTTACTTCACTGCAAATTAAATAGAGTCTGCAATATTTCGTCTTTTCCTTTAACCGGCAGGTGTACAATTAATGCACAAGATATATGCTAATTATTCAGAACCTCTCTCTGGATTGTCAGCATTGTGCAATGAATCATGAGTTCCATTTAACTCATAAAGGTCTCCGATTCCAGAAATCAGCACAGACGTATTGTGTCATCCAATTGTGTATAATTTATGGAGTACTGCTGTAATTTGCATGGTGCTACGAATAATCCACATCATGCCCTGTTGTCTGAGACGTATTGGAGGTCAAGGACGGTATAACAGCCCAAGTTTGTCGTATCCTCGAAACTGTACTCAGAAGTACTACTAACAAGGAAACCCCACGCCCCGTTTATCACTGATTTAACTGAGCTTTGGTGAAATGAAAATTACACTTACAGTAACGGTAGCTTAAAGTATAAAGAATATAATTATGATGTATGATGCCAACGCGTTGAATGTGTTTAGATGTAAATTAATTAGATCTCTTTATGATGAGTTGGCTGACTTAACATATGCTTAGAAAATAAATTGTTTTTACACTTTTCTAAAACTAATTTCTTTAGTCACATCTAACTTGTTCGAATATATACTAAATAATTAATATATGCATTAATGAAAATATGATTTATATTAACCATGTCATCTCATTTCATAATTTATTAACAAAATCACTACTGAAAATTAATTGTGTTTACTGTTATTCCACTGCCCATGTTTGCTTTCACTATGTAAGCTACAATGTATGTTATTGTCTGTTTTTGATATTTTGTTGTGTACATTGTGCCTGTTTCTTTATTAATTGTACTTGTCTGTCTTTTAACTTTATGTAATTTGTTAAGAAAATTCTTCAATAATAATAAAAACAGTAAATTATTGTCTATAGAATCTTATACAAGCATCAGACATTGTCAAAATTTATCAGGTATGTACTTACACTTTCTCAATCTGAATCATAAAAAATGTAATATAGTTCATCATGGAACATAAGAACTTCTCTATAAGTATTTCCTTAACTGAGTTTTAAAATTAGATTTGCCTGCAGTTTTATTTCTACAGGTAACTTTCTATATTATATAGTTCCAATTACATTTCTTCCTGTATTACACATGAATATTATTGTGTTTTGTTTAATTGTGTGTTGTGTATACAATACAGCCTTATATAGATATAATGAATAAACTGTTAACATATTGAGCATTTAATGCAAACAAATATTTTAACTCTTTAATAATTTCTCGTAAACAATGTATTTTCATTAGGTTGAGACAACTGAATGTGCACTCCTGAAATGTGTTCACGAAATGTAAGAGAAATATCAGAATTGCATAGGGTAAACAATAGACTATATCTGAGTCATCATATTTTTGCTACACGCTAGAAGATTAATTTATACCGATGTTAAAGGTCAATTTCTATAGATCAGGATACTGTTTCATCAAATTGCTATTTAAGATTCGTCAATTTTGTACGATAAAAGTTGAAATTCATTCTCAAAGTATCCTGAATTCATCTGTGTGTTATCACTACAGCCCGGATTTCAATGACTTTGCTTATTTTTATGATGATAATAAGGTGATGATCTACTGAATGTAAGAATTATTAATGCAATCAGGAATGAAATGAAAAGAATTTTACATGCATTTTGCATAATTTTATAGTTTTTTTTTTTTTCAAAACAGGGCATTTAGCCTTGTTTTTGGCTGAATTCTGGGAACATTTTGAAGGGAAAACGAAGGTTTTTGTGATGTCTCGCTCTATTTTAATGCAATATACTCAGAATAATGACAAATTCAAATTTTAAAATATTGGCAATGGTGTGGTATATGATTATTGGATTATTAGGTATTCTGTAGCAATCCTTCTCCCCCACATACATTCTGCTTGATCTTGGACTGATTAAATACGCTAGTATATTGTCTTTCTACTGTTGGCTCGTGAAAGAACAGAGTGTGTAAGGGTGTGGCAAGAGCACTGGTCTCCTATAGCCAACTCAAGGGTAATTTTCACATTAGCCCTACCGTGGCCTACAACATTCCATTCTGCACCTGCATTTCAGTTTTTCATAAACCTTTTGTCTTTTAAAACTTGCTATATTTATGGTAATTTAAATATATTTTAAGGTCATAACGTCATCTTTCCCAAGTCCTTTTAAAAGTATTTTAGGCCATGAAACCCATGAACCAATTGGAATGATAATAATTAGGGACCGGATTCTTAGATTTTTACCTATTTTTTTCCTTACTTCCAAAACAAAAAGCGCTCATACACTTTTTCGAATCATGTCCATAGGATTCACCCACATTAATTCTGTGGCACCTAAAAATACCTAAATGGGATATAAAAACCTAAATATACCTAAACGGGATATAAAACCTAAAATATCTATTTTAGGTTACTTTTTTGTCTTTTTTGTTTATCAGTTGAGGAATCGACATTTTGCGGAGAGACAATAATTTTTGTCGGGTTGAAATTAATACCACCAGCGTTTCGTTCAACCCATTATCGTCTAGGATGGACAGTATCAAGAGAGGAAGTGTAAGAGTACCGGCGTATTCCTTACTGTAACCAGGAAATATGAGGCAATCTTATTTTCACTGCTTCTTTTGATTGTTTATGCTTTCTTTCTTCAATTGTATAATATTGTCCTAAAGCAAGTTTACACAAATTTAAAACAATTTTGTTAAGTTAAACTTTAAAAGTATTATGTATTGAATCCTATGTAGCAAATTTAAATTCATTAAACCAATTATTCTACCCGAAAACGATATTTTGGAGAAAAAACCTAAAAAAAACTATTTCACCTAATGGAAAACCTAAAACAGTGTTTTTAAAAACCTAAAAATCCGGTCCCTAATAATAATTCTTTCACAATAGCCGTGTGTAGGCTGGCCTTTCCCTTCCCAACAATGTCTGTGAGGAATGCTTATGAAGACACTCTCATTCATAAAGGCGCCATTCGAGTAAGTTATCCTATATATTATCATCTCCAGATTGGTATGTATGAAGTACTAGAAGAAAAATGGGTGAACATAAGAAAGGGATCAATGTAATTTATAATGCAATTCAGAAAGCACGTTCCTCATCAAAATCTGAGGACAATAAACAAACATGTTAAACTGACCCCTCCGGCAAGTAATTAAGTACGTCGTAATATTGGTGTAATAAGTAATTAACTAAGTAGCCAGGTTACAGCCCCTGAGAGATATAGAGCACTGGTCACTCGTAAATTCCACTCGTGATCTGATATTTCGCTGCCAGGGTGCGTGGAAAGTGTGAGCTCATTAAACCTAAGATGGATTAGACATTTCCACGCTATGTGTGGACTTACGCAACAATCCAACTTAAATAATCCATTCTGAAAATTAGTAGGTTACTGTAGAACTCTCTTAGTTCAAAATGCAAGACTTTCTTATCGAATCTAATAGAAACTTACATAAAACTTGGCTATAAGACAAAATTCATGAAAATTTTGGCTATAAACTTGAATCATGATTACTTCAAACTATGAAAGATAAAATCACCAAATTTTCACTATTTTTCTGACAGAATAATTGTCTAGTGCCTGAAATTTTGTTTTGTTTTGGACACTTAGGATTTTAAATTGTTACATAGATTTAAATAAACTGAAAATATTTTTTGTTCACATCATTATAAACAAAAATCTAGAACACAGTAGAATATTAATATATCAGAAATTTTTCCACGTCAAGCACTAGAGACCATTTTAAGCTTCAAAACGACACCAAAATAATTTTGATATGTTAATTTATATAAGAGTTATGATGTTTGAAATAATTGAATAACAAGCAATTTACTACTTACGGGAAATTAAGAGGAAAGCAAACATTCTATCGAAACGCATGGAAAACACATGTAGGGATAAGCGAGAATACAGGAAGCTCGAACAGGTTATACTTACTAAGCACATGACTCCACTTACTTACTAGTATATTATAGATAACTAATAGTCAAAGTTATAAGTTTTAGCACAGAGGGGAAATTAAAAATACTGAACTTCGATAGCTGAGCAAGGAACATGGGAAAATGAAGCTTTTTACAAAAAGGGCTCTATCTAAGGAACTAGCCGCCAGAATTTAAAAATTAATATTGTGAAATGAAAGAGAAAATAACTGTCTAAGTACGCCATTTTCAAAAATGAAATTTTTCAGAATTCTTTTGGTTTCTTGGGTGTACAAGTACCTTAAAATTTTTAGTAAATATTTTTTCTTAATAGTTATTTGAGAGATGCGCTAGAGGTCTCTTCCACAAACAGAGAAAACAGGAACCTGAAAATGCGCGCTCCCGCCATGCGAGTAGTACGTATGCTGAATATAACGTGATGAAATAGCAATCTCTATGTTAAGGTAGAGAGAACTCACATCAGGTATTTCTACTTATTTTCTTTACTTACTCTTGTGCTACTGTATAAAAGTCGTTGTATAGTTTGGGAGAAAACAATGCAACCCTCATTTTTTTGTAAAAGTTGAGATTGTTACACTAATTACATTTTTTCTTAATCACTATTTATTCCAATATTTTTTAGCATAGACTAATTCTGTTATTAAGTCTTGTTAGTAACACATTATTTACAAAAAGAAATATACAAAAACGATTTGCTAATTACCTATAGCAAACTTTAAAAATGCAATATCTAAAATGAGGTTTCTGTGGGTTAGCACTATCTTCCTCCGACCCCTTCGGTGACGTTCCTGATCTACATACCCATTCTAAAATCAAAGTTCATTTTAGAAACTTCTTTCGTTCGTTCTTACGAAAGCCATGAAAGAATGGCATAATTTCTTTCTATATCGACAGATGCATGGCATAATTTCTCTGTACATCGACAGATGCAATTTGTCAATAATTAAAGTTTTCTTTTTTGTAGCAGAATTTTATAACGAAATTATGTTTTTCATGTTATCCTGAAATTAACTGTAGAATATTTGCTTTCTCATAATGTCATAAAATACAGATTGAGTTGTCAACACTTGAAAGTAATTTTTCAGATCCTTGCCTGTTCCTTGTGATACAAGAGAAGGAAGAAGATCACTACGGATCCAATTAAAGGTTCGGCTTCCTTTAGCACTTCACCGGCGTTCAAATTCCTAACGACTGACTTCCATACTAACAACCAATTCAGGAAGCGTGTCTCCGCTATGTCCGTGTCTATAGTCCTTTCTTCGACCTCTTTCGAAGAGATAAAGCACAGTAATACCTCAATTAATAAAAACGAAACTGATATATTATGTTCCTTATTACAAAGCAATATAATAGGCCTAATTAAATAATATCCATGCCCATCGGACATCAACTTTACCCTTAAGAGAGATAGAGACTGAAATACGAGGCCCGTCCAGAAAGTAAGTTTCCCTGGGACCGTTTACAGAAAGAAAACACAATTTTATTAAAATATTTATTGTAACAGATACAGCAAGTGTTCAGCTATTTTTCAACATATTTGCCACTGGAATCGAGACATTTACCATACCGTTTGACCAACTTTTTAATGCTAGTGTCGTAGAAGTCTGCCGCCTGGGATCTGAACCACTGGGTGACAACCATTTCCTCTTCTCTGTCATTCCCTGTCATTTTTTGAGGTGTAGAAAAATATGGATATCACTGAGAGCGAGGTCCGGGATGTAGGGTGCATGTTTAAACTCTTCCCAGCCAAACTTCTTCGGGAGACTTGCTGGAATGTGTTTGAAAATCCACTCTACAGTCCCATTCTCGTTCCCAGCGATTTCATCTTTTCCTACCTCAGGAAATTACAGGGAATGAAAGAGGCAGAGATGGCTGTTACACAGCGGTTCAAATCCCTGGCAGCAGACTTCTACGACACAAGCAACAAAAAGTTGGTCACACGGTATAGCAAATGTCTCAATGCCAGTGGCAAATATGTTGAAAAATAGCTGAACACTTGCTGTATCTGTTACAATAAATATTTTAGAAAAGATAGACCAAGGTTTGGCTAACACAGGAATCTAAAAACGAAGTAAGTCTCAAGAGAAATTCAAATTATATCGTTAACTTCCAAATATTCCAAACGCTTACGAGTAAATACGAATATTCAGTCTTCCTGATGTAAAAAATGACTGTGTAGGAAATATTTACTACTAAATTAGATTTTTTCAGGACCTAAATAAAAGAGCAGTTTTCAAAATTTAATCTCTGGAGCTCACCACAGAATTCTGGTCGCCAACGGCAATCGTAATTGTCGTGCAGAAAATTGGTAGGCCTACCAAGGAAAGAGCAAAAGAGCGACTTCAATCGGACAATGTTCTTTTGGCGATTCCCATCCAATTTCTGATTAATTGGACGTGAAAGATGACTAAGATCAAGGTTCATAAAACAAAACTGAATACTAGTGGAATGGCTGTAGGCAATTGATCTTTCCTAATATGGCTTCTTTCAGCCTTGCTGAGATTTGAACTCAGTTCACTGGATTAGGTAAACCTACTCTGTGGAATGCTGCTGAAATGGCATTCAATTGCTTTAAGGGGATGGGCCACTCAAATTTGTCGACTTTTCATAAAATAGCCTATACAAAAACTATTTTATTTCGATGACCCAATTCTTCTTCTGAACTGTGACGTTATTAATGATTTCTTAAGATAATTTTATATCCAAATCAACTCACAGAAAGACAGACCCAGCGCTACATCTTGGAATTTATTATTACTAACGTGGCTTTCCCTGGACCTTGGACCCTTCTGAAATGCATTGGACTGGGTACATAGATCCATTTGAAATTCCGGGGTGCGCGGGCAAAGAGAGTTACGTCCACTTTCTTGTTACTGAGAATTAGAGTGACTTAACACACTATACCAGCCCAACATGGCTTTAGAGATGGATAAACCTATGAGGCACACATCCATAACTACCGTACAATTTTGAATATGACTTACTGGACTCAACACAAATGTAGAGAACATTTTTATCTATAACTCTATGGACATGTCTCAATTTTTTAGGATGATGGACTAACTCTCTTTGCCCGCGCACCCCGGAATTATCAGCTGAAAAATCATGGTTTTGGCACTTAGAACCTTATAAAACTAAACGCTTCAATTCTGTTTGGTATGATTTGGGTAATGTATGAATAATAAGTGTCTTTTCACAATTTTTGAAGTGGGAATTGAAAATCTGACCAGCCCATCCCTTTTACAAGCTGTAGACCGTCGTATCAAAATCAATTGTAATTGTAATTGACTGAACACGTGAAAGGTTTTAGTGTAAGAAAAATACTAGTTTTTCCATATAGGCTACTGTGAAAGGAAACCGCTTACCCTGTGTAACCAGCAACCTAGCAGCAATAAAAGTTACATGATGCTTTACCGAGAGAGATTTAAGTTTGTTTATGACTCCTCTAATCTCTGTTCATGTTGCAACGTTATTTTTCATGATGGCTGAAACCGCAGTTTCATACATTAAACAGGCGGTGCTGTCATCTCTAGTATGAGCAAACAGTGACACGACGTGACACAACACTTGCACTATCATATCGTATTCCGTTTCATTACGTAATTAAACCTTCTCTGTACATACATACCACAACACTATCTACAGTCTATGTCTCTAGGCTATGTATAAGAAGACACAATACGAATTATTAAACAGATTAAATGACAGATAATGTTACATTGTTCGGGATGAATGATAAGCCTCGTCATATATAATTATAATGCATAAATTTATATTCCATTTTACATGCTACTAGTATTATTGATTAGAAGTAATCACATGGGCCGATTTTTAAATTAAGCTTAAAGACTACCTAGAATAGCCCATTATCCAAGATGGTACGAACAATATTCCCCAATACAAGTATGCCCAAACATCTTTACGTGTGAGAAACGTTTGTAGCCGATGGTGTCATAAATTTTACATTTTTGGGGGCTATTCAACTAAAGCTTGCTTACATTTGATGTGTCCATATATTAGGAACTAATACTCAATTTGGAGGACTGTAAGGTCAGACCTCATAGACTATGGTGCTTGGGTCACCACTATACCAGTAGACAATTATTAGTTGGCCTACTGCGTTTTTCACATATTACCCTTATTTATACTTAGGAGAGATGGAAACCCCTTGCTTAATGTTCTTATCGGCAATTATAAATAAAGTGCTCTAAAATTTTATGAAATGATATGTAATATCACACGTGTGAAACTATATCACATTCCAAAACCTCCCGCATCCCAAAACAGTTAAACATGCACCATTAAAAACTATACTTTACAAAATAAGTCTAGGTCCCTCAAATTTTAGGAAAATTTAACTCTAAACTTACTTCTAAATTAATCCTGGAAATTAGCCTGTCTGAGCACGAACTTACCTGCAAGAGAAGAAATAACAAAATTAGACGATTTGTATAAATTAATAAACATGGATTCAAATTAAATTTACTATACATCATGCAATAAAACAATTTTCCCTGAAGTTCCGCTGCGATTAGTAGCCTATCCGTAACATTTGAATAACTGAGCTGATATTTAGCGAAATTCCAGGGCGTAAAAACTTTTCCTAGTAACTTGGAAAATATCTAGATTTTTAGAATTAAAATCATGGTGCTTTCTCATACGGAAGTTCTCTAAAATAAGAACTATGAAATCTGATACAGGAAGATTAGAAAAGTGCAAAATTGCAATATTATAAAATAATATGAAAAGATAAACAATATACATGGATGAAAAATAACCAATCAATAGCCTTAAAACAAATTTTAAAAAATAATAAATTTGGGTCCCAAAATTAAAATTTTGCTTGCAGTATAAGTATTTGAAAGTGATCAAGTTTATTGTTCATTAGACTTATTTTCTCTACCCTTATTAGGCACTATAAATAGGTATTGGGTTCCACCCTTAAATTTGATGTAGAGTCTTCAATACTAATACACATTTTGTGGGCCCCTGATTCTGAAAATACAGTTTTCACATACATGTCAGTGTATGTCTGTGTGTTTGAGAGAGAGAGAGAGAGAGAGAGAGAGAGAGAGAGAAGAGAGAGAAGAATAACTCAAGATGAAACATCACACGCAAATTAAATTTCATATTTGAGTTAGATATCATCCCGGGATTGTAACTCGCGACTCAAAAGTGAGGTTATTTTTGCAATAATTATAGTATAACTTTAATTAAATTCGCAATTCGAAGAATACTAAGTTTATAAAATGACAAGAGTAAACAAAACTTGTGGTCTAAGATAGATAAAGGAAAAAACGCGGAAGAGCGATTAGTATAGAAAAACGAGCATTTTGTAGGGTCGATGCTTTACACTAGGTTTCATACGCCGTTCTTGCACAGCGTAATTCCCAACTTTGAACATACTGACCTGCGACAGTTATACGAATTTATTTCCCACCCCTCTTCATTAGCAACAGGAGTAAAAGTAGACAATCACGAAATGTGTCAGGTGATGTGTAAAATTGTCCGTCCAATGACGTCACATCCAGTCTCCTAGTGATGGGATATAGGTTATGCAAATAAAACGCGCGGTC
Source organism: Ectobius pallidus (assembly GCA_964059195.1). Lineage (NCBI taxonomy): Eukaryota > Metazoa > Arthropoda > Insecta > Blattodea > Ectobiidae > Ectobius > Ectobius pallidus. The sequence continues at coordinate 100,684,771 of CAXKWD010000010.1, forward strand.
ATCTTCATAGCACATAGATGTTAACTGCCTGGTCATAGCTGGTCATGGCTGGAATTAGTGCTTTAACACGGGTCACATGTTTACTGGGTCGTGTCTATCTGTGAAACTGAGGTTCACAACCTTCCTCATTCTCATCCACATTTTACATTCCTGTAACCATATTAAGCTTCAAATGTATCTCATTAGGTAGTATTAAATATATTACTAATTTTTTGCACTCCTTAGCTAGTAAGTGTTTCTTACGACAGTTGTTTACATGGCTCGTAACTTGACATTACCACACGCAATCTTGTTGCTAGGGGCGACGGGCGGAAAGTGAATTGTTGCTAGGGGCGACGGGCGGAAAGTTACTTTACCGCCCGCAAATGCTTATTTGCGAGCAGAAATGACCAAGGCCTCCCAAATATTCGGTTGCCATAAACAATAACAAATGCGAATCCCTTTCTGAAATAAGCACCATTCTTCAAGTCTGTATTTACATAATATTTTCAGGTAATATCACAATTAATATAATTAAATTGATATAAGTAACCGTCGTGCAAAAAATAGCATGCAACACACGGACCGTAAAGGCATTTACGGGTCTCGAAAACTTAAAAACCCTCGGCTGCGCCTCGGGTTTTCAATCTGTTTCCTCGACCCGTAAACGTGCCTTTCCGCCCTTGTGTCGCAATATACTATTACAGCCTTCGTGACTTAATGAATAACGTTGGTGGAAAATTATCTGGTGCCGGAGTTCAATTTCCGAAATGCCTTCTGGGATTCTTCTGAGACAGGAAGAACTAGGACGATGTGCACTCAGCCCTCTGGGGACAGTTGAGGAGTTACTTTTCATTGCGTATTAAAAATCTTTTGTTATTTTATTTTTATCGTAAAAAATTACAACATCTTACATGATTATGTACTTTCTTCAAAGCATCCAGATGAGCAAAGCTTGGTTTCAGGATCAGTAATTATCATATCTCTTAATAAAGAGAGCTAATAAATATACAAATTATATACATAGCAACAAATACAGAACTCCTTTTACATATATATATATATATTAGTAATTTAGAAATAGAAACATGTGGAAGAAATTAAGATAAAGCAAATGAAAGACAAATAATTATAAGAATTTATTATTAATTGTATATAGTTTTAATAATTTTAATGTGGTAGGCCTAGCGCCACGGAGTTTAGTTTAGTTTAATAGTTTTAATTTTTATCTGAAATTTTTTGTAACTATTTTATAAAATCAGGATTCTCAGAAAAAAAAAAAGAGTAAGCTTTTATAAGAATTAAAACCACAATTTAAATAAGTGTAAACAGATTTGTCCAGTGATGACGTTTATGAAGAAAGTGCATGGCAAGTCACTGTGTGTGACGTCAGGCAAGAGCGCTTCACCTGTCGCAATACTAATGCCTCTCGTTTCCCCCCTGCTCAATGGTGCCAACATTTCACAAACCTCTCGCAGAAGTCTTACCGCGCGAGGGAAGAGCAGATTGTAATGACGTCACAGACCTCCCGTAATTTAGATCACGTAATTACCCAGATGTAGTCCCGCATTTTGTTACTGCAAAACGAAATGTGGTATTTCTTCTTGTATTCTAAAAATGTTTGAAGGAAATTTATTTATTTATTTATTTATTTCTTTTACACCATTAAGCATGTATATGCAATAGGAGTAGTCAGCATGTTAAAAAAGAAGTAGCCTAATTACATAAAATCAGTCGCTAGATATTCTCCAACAGTGTAAAAGTTTTTTTGCAAAAGCAAAGTCTTAACTCTATGCTTGAAAATTCTAAAATTCCTGATATTTCTAATTTCTAGTGGCAATTTGTTGTAAAACTTAATTCCTAAAACATTGTGACTGTTAAGGGACTTTTGCAGTCTACACTGTGGAGCAACCAAATTATATCTCCCTCTAGTGTTATAGTCATGTACATCATTAAAACACACAGGATTAAAATCATTTCCATGAACGAATAAAATAGTTGAAAGAACATAAAGTGAGGTCACGGTTAAAATACTAAATTCACTAAAAATAGGTTTGCAATGCTCATATGGGTCACAGCCTTTCAAAATTCTCACGGCTTTTTTTTGCAGTTTAAAAACATCTTGTGCCCCTGTACTGTTTCCCCATAGTAAAATGCCATAATTCAAGTGTGAATGGAAGAGACTATAATACGAATTTAAAAGCGCTGTTGCTGGAACAAGCTGCTTCAATCTTCTCAATAAAAACAATACTTGAGACAACTTTTTACACAATTCTTGTGTATGAAATTTCCAGTTAAGTTTACTGTCTAGCCAAAAGCCTAGCAATTTCACAGCTGATTCTGCGTCCACATTATTTCTAAGACTAAAAGTTAAAGTCTGAGTCTTATTATTATTTAAACATTTCTATAGGTTTTTATGGTACCGTAATAAAATAATAAGGTAGTGTCATGAACCCATAGAGTATTTGTCGATCGTAGAAACATTTTGACACCTCTTTCAAGGTTCGTAAGCAATTAATGAATTCGAAAATAAATATTCTTAAGCAGGTAACTTAAAAACGCTTCTGTGTAGTTTATGGGAATCTGAATTAATATGAAAGAACCCCATCACGGATTTAATATATTCTGCCTCAAATAATTTAAAGAAATGCCGGTAACAAACAAATGTTAAAGTCATTACTTAGGTAAAATTTTAAATGCATAATTTTGTACAGACGAAACGAATAGTTGCTTAAAAATAAACGAGTTACAATATATCATATCAACAGGCGTTGAACAGAATAATCGAGTGAAAATGCACACATACATCAAAGGAGAGTGAAGCACTCATATTTTCATAAACATTTCACAAAATGAGCAGTATCTGACTGAAAGACTGGAAATAAAAAGGGAGTTGGTAATGGAGAGATATGAGTAATATGGTCTCTTGTAAAAAGTAAAGTAAAGTGTTCCTTATTACAGGCCATGGAGGCCCAGAGGGTTCCAGGAGGTTGAGGCTCCCAGATTTTTAGACATTCGGCACATGAAGGTGGTAAGGTTGTCAGTCTTAAGCACCGGCCGCCTTTACCCCCAGGATTTCTCCTGGTACTCATTTCTGTTAGAGGCTGAGTCGACCCCAGGGCCATATTGCCACCAGAAGGATTAGGGCAATTGAAAAATTCCAACAACGACCTCATCGGGGATCGAACCCGCGACCTTCCGGTTTGTAGCGCAGCGCCTCAACCACTACGCTACGGCGTACCCCCATGGTCTGTCACTGACTAACAGAATGTCCAATTACATTATTATAGCATAGCAAGCGTTTCTGATACCCGTATTAATGTTTTTTTCACGAAAAGTAACAAAAAAGACACTATGGACCATGCTAAATTTACATTGCGACTTATGAATGGGTTTCTGAAAGTACAGACTTCTTTCCCTAACTGATAATACTATGGTTGGCAATGTTTGTTGAGATCAAAGAAAGTAGTACAAGAAGGAAACCAAAATATGGCGTTCAAATCTAAAAATCGACATTTTACACCCTGACAGATGTTTTCTTCTGTTACGCTGCAAATTTTTCCCGAATTTTGGTCGGATTTCCCCGGCACGGTGATGTAGGCTATATGGTGTTTGTGAAAACACATTCTAACTATTAGCTCCTCTTAATACCAGTGGGAATCTAGAAGTAGCAATAAAAGGAAAGACTAAAAACACGAAACAGAGAGAGAAAATGAATAAACGTAGTAACAGAGATAGCCGGCAAAACCTACGTCCATATCAATATCCATTTTCTGTTCCATCATTCTTTGTATCTGAACCAACCCTCTAGCTAACAAGGTAAATAATGAATAGTACAAACTAATTGGGGGAAATTTTAAATGCCAAATAAATACTCATTACGGACGGATTGAACTTTATTAGTGTCCGTCCTCCTGTCTGGCGATTCGATGTGATGCGGCCGGCACAGCCCTGTGGTTAACCACTGTGACAGCCACCGACAAAAATCCCTTTCCCTCTCCATCCCTGATGCCCAGGACTAGTCCAGCGCAGTTATGATTTCCACAGCTTATTTAAAATTCCCCAGAAACCGCAAAGGCACTTGTTGGGAATGACCAATGCCCCTGATATTAATATTCAGGTGTTGGTGTGTTGCCATGCATATGTGTGGAATGTGAAATATAAATGTACACAGCACAGAAAACATGTTTGAGCTACGATGTTCTACATGACAGAACGTTTTGATGTAGAGAAAAAATTCTGTCTCTCTACAATATTGTTTCTCTTGAATATAACATGAGAATATTTTAGGTTAAAAAATCCTCTGACAGTGGGATTCAAAACCGTGACCTTTGGCTTTCAATGCCTACGTTTAAAAAAAAAACTCTATAGAGGCCCTTACAAGTTAGTTTTCAGAAAAAGTTCCATCAATTTTCACTACATGCATAACATTCTTAATGTCATAAGTAGACTTCGGATTTTAGGTAAAAACCTATTTTAATCCTTAAGTGATATATGGATGAAAACTTGTATATGCATGTTTCATAAGTGACTATGCCTAAAACTGATGCTTTTATAGGACCTAAAAATCCTATTTTTACGTTAGAGCCTAATATTGTCTTTCTGCTTGTTTTTCCTCTAAAGTTCAAAATAAGTTATTTTTTGTTATAAATTCTAGCATTTATTTTCAGTTCGTACTAAATTTTTAGCTCGGAATGTGCAGTGCATGACACATTTCCGACGTGGTTAAATAGTAATTGTTTCGTCTCTAGTAGAAAAATTCCTTAGAATTCCCAAGAAAATGTAGTGTTTTTCTCCCGACTTCCACATCCAGTAACGAAACAACAAAAAATCATACCAGTAGTTCTCTGAATCACTGAGGGATACAAGGGGTTGAATATGCTAGCGTGCGTAGCTTCTGGGCGCAGGGATTAGGTTTTCACTGATATGGTAGTAGTACAGGCCCTAGTAATAGGTCTATTTAATTCTGCCTCTATCTGTGTTTTATCATGATTATTGATCAATGGCGACTTCAATAAATATAATATTCTGCATTGCAATTAAGATATTTCAGAAAATTTTCAGAAAATTTTATAAGAGACTATTTTATGATTTTTAGAACCTATTTCCCAATTTTTAGAGCCTATTTTAGGTACCTAAAACAGCATTTTTAGCCACCTAAAAGTCCGAAGTCTAGTCATAAGGTATAATAGATTATTGTACCAGCTTCTAAGAAAATGGTTTAACTTAAACAAAAATAGTCAGTGACGTAACATACACCCCCGCAGATCCCGGAACTCGGGGTGGGGGGGCGAACGATAGAAGGAACCCAAACTTCGATAATTTTCTAGTATTTTGAATCGCGCGCGTAAATTTGAAATTTATTCGCGGGCCTCTGCATTGAATTTATTTTATTCCTCATAACTTCCTCTTACTGTATCCACTGCTGAGAGATTCTTTTAAGGTTGAAATTAATTAAGAACTATTTAAAAAGGCTTAGTGTACTCAGTGTGTGGGAAGGCAAGGGAACTTGCACTACAAACCGTAATTGAATTATATGCTTCTAAACAGCCCAGAAGGCATAAACAATTGTTCAGAACGATATGATATGAAAATAGCTAGGAAAACAGAGCAGTACATTATGCAACAAGTCTACAATGGCATTAAGATACGAGTATGTTTACGAAACGAGAAAAGCGAGTTTCATCATTTTCATACGAGTATCTTAATTACAATTATATGAAAATTGTATACGACGGTGTTTGTTCATCCATAATTAGTCTAAATATTTAAGTTTTGAGATTTTATATTCACTCAAACAAACGGAACGTTGACCTTCGCATCAGCTGGTTGTCGTAGTGCTTGTCTTCTCCGACAGACGACAGCTCACAGCGTCGGTCAAATCGAAGTTCCTTTTGCTCGTTTTCTTGAAACCAATGGATTTTGACAACACGAAATGAATTCACATTAGTACGATATTGAAATTAACATGAACATAATTGATTTCATTTTATATACAAGTTGTTCATTACGCAGTTTTCGGTTGTTAGTCTCAAAGTTTCAAGATCGTTCTGTATTCGATAATAACCGATACTACCCCGATTTCATAATGGGAAACAGTTTCGAAATGAGTATCATGATACCGTTATGCTCCGCGTAATAAGCGTATTATAGTATGGTCGAAAAAATTATTAGACATTCCTATTTGAAAGTTTTCTGAAAAGAAATGTCTTATTTAATTTTAATTTTGAGTTGTAATTCTTGGCTATGGGTTAAAGAAAAAATGTAAATAAAGTGGCTGGTAGGATAAAATTTGAGTCTGCATTAATATGTAATTGGGAACCAAAATATTTCTGCTAAGGGGCAGGGGGTCCAGCTGCAAACAGTTACACCACTGTCGATAGCATTATATATATAGGCTTCATCTATAAACCACATATCCCGCGATTCTTCTTTCTCTTAGTTTTAATGAACCGTACAGTATCAAGGAAACAATAAGAAAGCAAAGAAGAGATTCTATGGAAGTTAATTTATATTCTCATTATGCAAGCTGCATAAGAAATATAGGTCACTGCATAAAAGGGAGGATTAGCCATGTGTTGTGGCTGGAGCAACTTTTTAAAGGACTTTCTAAAAGTTTATTTTTCCTGATGCATCAATTTGTCTTTAGATACAGGCCAAGATTCTGCACCAATATGAAAAGACGTCCATAATTCTGTATAATATTAACACTTAATAGAAGTATCAGTAGTAATAACAATAATAATAATAATAATAATAATAATTTTAACAAAAACAATAAGAATGTGTCAGGAAACTATAAAACTCACATTTTCATCTCACTTTGCCTTCATTTTAATGTACGTATGTTTGCCTGTAAGGAACACTATCCTTCATCTCCCGTTCGTGCTAGGTATCTGGGCCATCTAGGTCTTTCTTTTATAGACTAGGCCTATATATTTTTTCTGATAATAACTTACTTCTTCCAATTTCAACATAGGGATTTCCCAAAGCAATCCCCAGCCATAGAATCGACTGAGGGAACGATATTCTTTTCTCGGGAGTAGGCATCGAAGAACTTGATATATCTGCAAAAATAACACGCAGATTGTCCTATCTTTAATTTAATTAAAAAAAAAATACAAAATCCTGATGAGAACTAGCATACCTTTCTCTTCCCTAAGCACAGATAAGGAGAACCTTTCGCTTCATATTCTCACATAGGCTACTGTAAATAGCTGCATTGCGGGATTCAGGCATTCAATTTTCTCACTCTAATGCATAATCCTTACTGCAAGCGAAGCAGAAGTTTGAGTTTATAGAAGAGGTGGCAAGCTTATTAGACTACTATATTTTAGATAATTTATATGAAAATATGTTGCAAATAAGAAGTTTAGATCTTTGCTATTAGTAAACAAATTGTCTTTAGAAAACTGAAAGGAAAAAAATTCTCACATAAAGTGGTAGAAAGAATAAGAGATAGTCGTCATCTTGATCCGTGTCGCATCTCCAAAAATTACTTCATCCAAATATATTTTTTGCACGACGTAACTAATTAGTGGCACTTACGAATATTGTTGCCGTGGATCGTAAGTTAACATTCCCACACGCTTTGAAAACAAAAGAAATCTCAGTGCTGTAAAAATGGCAAAAGGCACACGTGCCGTAAGTAAATCCATCATAATACAAGCCTTTATCGAAGACCGGAACCAAGGCCCCCCAGTTTGTGGAGACTTTAACAGGACAAATATTCGGTCCCCATAACAACCAACACATGCGAATCACTTTCTGAAATATAACATCCATCTTCAATAGTGTATATACATAACATTTTCAGCTAATATCTCAATTAATATAAATAAATTGATATAAATAATGATCGTGCAAAAAATAGCATGCAATACTCGTTCCGTAAGCAGCGCTTACGGAACTAGTATCGCAATATGCTATAATTTTATAAGATTTTCGTTTTGAGCTATGATGTTTAGAAACTGATACACACAGAAAAAAAAAATGTTTCCTAAAATGGTGATTTGAGATCGAACACAGTACTTCCTCTACCGGCAATGCCTATGATACTGTGCGGATTATTCATACACGTTCAGCTAATGATACAATCCTTAAATATAGAAGTAATACTTATCAGTAGACTTCGGACATTTAGGTCGCTAAAAATGCTGTTTTAGTACCTAAAATAGGCTCTAAAAATTGGAAAATAGATTCTAAAAATCGTAAAATAGTCTCTTATAAAATCGTTCAGTTGCAAATTTTATGAAATATCACAATTTGCTATGCAGAATATTATATTTATTGAAGTCACCATTAATCAATAACCATGATTAAACACACAAATAGGCCTATGGTACACATAACTATATAGACCTATTACTAGGGCCTGTATTACTATCATAACAGTGAAAACCTAATCCCTACGCCCAGAAGCTACGCACGCTAGCATATTCAACCCTTTGTATCCCTCAGTGATTCAGAGAACTACGATTTTTTTTTTTTTTTTACTGGATGTGGGAGTCGGGAGACAAACACTACATTTTCTTCGGAATTCCAAGGATTTTTTCTACTGAAGACGAAACATTCCTTACTATTTAACCACGTCGCAAATATGTCATGTAGGCCTACTGCACATTCCGAGCTAAAAATTTAGTACGAACTGAAAATAAATGCTAGTATTTATAACAACAAATAACTTATTTTGAACTTTAGAGGAAAAACAAGTAAAAAGGCAATATTAGGCTCTAACGTAAAAATAGGCTTTTTTAGGTCCTATAAAAGTACCAGTTTTAGGCATAGTCACTTCTGAAACATGCATATACAAGTTTTCGTCCATTTATCACTTAAGGATTAAAATAGGTTTTTACCTAAAATCCGAAGTCTACTTATCAGTAATAACATTTTGGTATTTCCATTAAACATGAGCCCTACACAAATGATGCAAACTTCGAAATATGCCATGTTGGCATTTGCTATTGTATCCCATAACTTATCCCATGCTTATCTGTACTTCCATACCTCACTGCACAGCAGCGACGATCTCCATGCTGGCAACGCTTTCATTTTACTGGCAACAATGTATCCACATTTCACCAAAATGAATAAAATTCCTGCCGTATCTCACTAAAGTCTGATGTTTCAGTTTTTGTATATACTAGTACATACATACATTCTGAGTTTTCCCTCAATACAGAGGCTGTCCTCCAACCAAACAATACAAACAAATTAAAACAAAGTATCCACATATAACATTTCAACACAATCAATACACTTTTCTGAGCTTGTCATCATTTGTTAATAATCTGTCTCCATTTTTCTCTGTCCTGTGTATCTTCTTCCACTGCACCAACTCTTCCCATTGATATCTGTACATTGTTGATCCATGTAGTCGCAGGACGCCCTCTTCTTCTTCTCCTTCCAATTTCCCATTCAAGTATATATTTTGGTATCCTTCCTTCTTCCATCCTTCGTACGTGACCATACCACTGTAGTCTCTTCCGCTCAATAGTATTGTTAATGTCTTCTTCCACTTCCATCCTTCTTCGTATTTCTGCATTCCTTATTTTGTCTCTTCGTGAGACTCTGGCTGATCTTCTCCAAAAATCCATTTCTAATACATTCAGTTTGTTCATATGTTTTCTGTTCATTGTCCAAATCTCTGCTCCATATAACACTATACTTTGCAATATTGACTTAAATATTATTTTCTTCGTGCTACAAATGATGTTCCTGCTCCATAAGACTGAGTTCAACATTCCAATTACTTTCCTCCCATATATACTAGTAATCATAACATATTTTGAAATTGGCTCCTTTGTATATTCCTCAAGAACCCGCTTTATAAAACCCGCTATCTCTATAAATGAGAGGTTTTGTTTTAGGCTCTTTCACTATAGGTATATGTACAGGCTGTACGCATTGCAAATAATGCTTAATACGGTATATTATTATACATATATTTTCACTCAAAATAATAACCTAGCCTATACTTAAGCCAGCAACTTTCGAAGTCGTACATATATTGTATATATACACACAAACTGGTCACCCGTCCTTCCTAAGGGTGAAAAAGTATCTGCACGGATTTAAGCTTACGCGAGAAACAACACGACGAAGTAACCATACTTCATTTTTCATTGCTCCTGACGTCCTTCCAGAGTTTGAGAATGACGCCTGTCATTATCTAACTCCATCCGAACAAGATATTTTTATTTTTCAATATTATTTCAATATCTGACCTGTGTGTGAGTGCCCAGAGCAATGTCGTCTGTGCAGGAAAATGGGTCAGATCAAGCCCAACATCAAAGATTATAAATAGGATGCTGGAAGACATTAGTGCCCAACTCTCTGTCCTTCTCTCTACCTCTATCTCTTTCTCTCTCTCTCTCTCTCTCTCTCTCTCTCTCTCTCTCTCTCTCTCTCTCTCTCTCTCTCTCTCTCTCACACACACACATTTGTCTCTATCTTTATCTCACTCTGCAAGTGTAGGTTAACCTATTCATTTGCTTTTAAAAATGCTTATCATTGCGTACCCGTAGGCCGTAAGTTCAATTTATGATGGAACAAATCTAATTTGTGTTCAATTACAATTCCACTTTGCAAGGAGATCATTGGGAATCTGCACGAAGAGAGAAGGACGGACTGACACCCTCAAGGCCTGAAGTCACGTAGCAACACAGTCGAGAAATTCAGGTGATCTGTAATGCTTAGTTAGATCCACTTTAATCTCATAACTGTCGGAAGATATTCAACAGTATAGCTAGGCCGCCTTGAGATATGTTCTGATCGTGTGGTAATCTGTAACAACAGTTAGGTATTATCTCTAACCTCTTACAAATAGTTAAAATATCGAGCGAGAACCTGACAAGGTACCGTCTTGAACTCGAATACAGGAGATCCCGGGTTCAAACCCCGTGGCCGGCCAGTGTTACTTTGGTTTTACATGGTCTCTCTAGTCGTAAAAGCAAATGCCCAATTGGATATTTACATACCACGACTTATCGTCGCTGTTTCATCCTATACATTAAAAAAAAACTAATGAATAGGCCTATCAGTTGATAATAACAAACATCACAATGAAATTGAACTCGTAATATTATGACGTCGATGTTCAAAGCAACATAAATAAAACTGAATTCTTCTTCTTCGTTCTCTTAATTTTACCTCTCCCGTTTGTAGGGTCATTTATGCGGCCCCAGCCGCCTAGAATCGCGACCTGTCGTGAGAGGTAGGCCTATTTTCTATGGATCACATAAATATTTTTTGACCAACGACAAGGAGGACCTCCACTGATGAGTGATCAACTCACTGCTGGGGCCACCAGCGAGATATCACAAACATACCCGACGAGACACACCGGTTGCACACAACCGCCTTTCAAACAAGGCGCGGATAGAACGAATGTGATAATGCCGACCAGATGATATCCGGGTACCACAAGGGTCTAAAGTTTCCCGACATTCGTCTTGCAGATGAAGGACCCCGAAAAAATTTCACACAGGAAACTCTTCCAGATAGGGAATCGAACCCGGGACCGCTGCATACCATGCGCCACAGAGAAAAGCGTAATAAAAAATAGTGATAAGTGAAATAGCAGTAGTGAAAATCGAAATAGACGTAGCGATAAGTGAAATATGAGAAGTGAAATAGACCTAAGGAAAGGGAGCTAACAAATTAGATGGCTGTGTAGGAAGCAACATTAGGGAAGCTGAGATATGTTAAGACGAAAATTAAGATGAGAAAGCCAGCAAAATGGGAAGATGGTGACGGTAGAGTCTTAAGCTGAAGATGATATTATAAAGGTAATTAGTGTTGGAGACGCCATATCGACCAAATAATTACTGCTTCGGGTAAAATAATGGATATTCTTTCCCTCATCTAGATGAGTTAGATGTCTGTATTCTGTTTCAACCAATCAGATTGCAGTCTATCATCCCCTATGACAATATAGAACAGAATTAAAAATTAAAATAAATTGCACGATTCCTCACTGCATAATTATCTCATACAAATTAATCTTATAACTAACAGATGATGACGTTGATGATGATTATTATTTTTATTATTGAAAAATTCTAAGCAAAATCAAATAATAGCTATTATTATTATTATTATTATTATTATTATTATTATTATTATTATTGTTAAAGAGGTAAAGAGATCCCTATACAGGCCATGGAGGCCCAGAGGGTTCCAGGAGGTTGAGGCTCCCAGATTTTGGACATTCGGAACATGAAGGTGGTAAGGTTGTCAGCCTTACGCACCGGCCGCCTTTACCCCCAGGATTACTCCTGGTACTCATTTATGTTGGAGGCTGAGTCGACCCCAGGGCCATAGTGCCACCAGAAGGAGTATGCCAATTGAAAAATCTGAACGACCTCATCGGGAATCGAACCCGCGACCTTCCGGTTTGTAGCGCAGCGCCTCAACCACTACGCTACGGCGTACCCCGTATTATTATTGTTATTATTATTATTATTTCTATTTATGAGGTCGAGGACTCGATCCCGATGAGGTCGTTGGAATTTTTCAATTCGCTTAATCCTTCTGGTGGCACTATGACCGTAACAGAACGAGTACCAGAAGCAATCCTGGGGGTAAAGGCGGCCAGTGCGTAAGACTAACAACCTTACCATCTTCACGTGCCAAATATCTAAAAACCTGGGAGCCTCGACTTATTATAACGCAATGTGTGCAAGTAAAAGCTATTAAAATACACTTATCGCCTTAACTTTCACTGGGAAATGAAAACTATCGAAGAATTTTTTCGTACTGCACAATGCTTGGAAGTCGAACATCCTTATGAAAATCGCTTACGTAGTGCTATGATACACTTACATAGTGTTATGTTAATGTAATACAAAAATATTCCTAAACCATAAACCAGAATAGTTCGAAGAAAGGCGTTATGTACAAGTTGAATTTGGACAGATTGCCGTATATATGTGTAGCGAGAATTGCAGCCATTTTCTGAAGTATTCGCTCCATCAGAAGGATGTAATCATTTCATTAGCTCTACGTATCACTTATTTCCTCCATTTTTATTCTTCAGGTCATTGAACTAGGCATTAAGGAGGATGAGGAGGTTAGCGAATTTGACACAATAACAAAATGCTCGGATTTTTCTTTCCTTCTTCCACTCTCCTCTTTCAGTACCCCATCCCACTTCCTAACGAAAGATATCGAATCTTTACCAGATCCAGAAAGCTTCAAGCAAGGCCATCCATTCATCCTTCCATCCATCCTTCCATATCACTCCTGACAATAGTCAATTCATCGGCGACCTCTTCTTTTTATCGCAGGAAGGAGGTCGGATGAAGTATTTGTACGAACTTCTCTATATGGCATCAACGGGAGTAGCAAGGACAAGGCTGTACACACACCACATGCAACTTGTCAGGCGAAAACTTAGTGTGAATATATTCTATATTATATGTATGCATATTTGAAACTGGAATATTGCAAGATATGTCACTAACTGTTAAATCACGAGACCTTAATGAAACACAAAACACTTATCAACAGACTTTTACTGAATAATTAACAACAGTCCGTTGGAGGGATGAATCCCTCGGTAAGGCACTCTTCCGAGTTCGCGAGCTCAATATTTGCCCAAGCCGTTGGAATTTATGTGTGCCTAAATGCGACAGTCCCACGGCTATATATTTACAGACATACAAAATAACTCCTGCGGTGTTCAAATACATGTTATAAGGTATCATCGAGCTAGACCAAAAAATAACATCGACAAGTGCATCAGCTCAACAACATTTTAATAATTTTATTAACCGTTTTTGGCTTGAATAGTAGTAGTAGTAGTAGTAGTAGTAGTAGTAGTAGTAGTAGTAGTAGTAGTAGTAGTAGTAGTAGTAGTAGTAGTAGTGGTAGTAGTAGTAGTAATAGTAGTAGAAGTAGTAATAGTAGTTGTAAAGAACCGTCATTAATTAACCATAAGCACAAACAAAGGAACATTCCCTTTTCATTGCTTGAAAATAGGCTATAAAGGATTTACTATACAATGGACTTCAACATTCACCCATAAACTCTTATTTCATGTAAACCTTTATTATTTTGAGGGGATATTTGGTTATGTTTTCGGAAATAAACACTAGTAAGAGCAAATAAATGAATTATCTGTATAAAGCTTTTCTATATATATATATATATATATATATATATATATATATATATATATATGCACTGTTTATATTCACATTTTTCGCAAGTGAAACACCAAAATGGGCCAATTTACAAGATATTTTAATAATTTCTTGTAGGATTTTGTGATATCTAAATAAACTGTTTTTAAAGTTCTTGTTACGGTAAATATAAAATATGACAGTAATATTGATACACTGATTACGGAGGCAAAATTTAATATTCTAAATGGCGTAATTTATGCAAAAATGTTATGGGACCACCCAAAGGAAAGTATTTCAAGGGGTCTGTTCATTTTAAAATCATGAGAACAGCAGTATATCGCCAGTTAAGAAGAAAGAACTCTTAACTTTGACATAATATGGGTTGCTCTTGTTAAAAACCCAATACCATGTAGGCCTATATATATCACTTAGTTCATTTATACTGGAAAGTTTCCGGTTCCTTTATCAGATGAAAGTTCGTGTATACACTTAAGGACAAAAATATAGTAAATCTAATTTGTACCAAAAACACAAAAGAAAGAGTTTGAGAGTCAGAATTCTAAGAAGAACAAAGTACTAAATAGTACTGAACAATTTGAGAAGTGTTTGTTTGAAGTACCTAGTATCATAGTGATTACAAATCATAACATCTCAAATGTATAGGCCTAACATATAGTGTAATCAGCTGATCATTAATCAGGAATTACCTTCAACTCCAGCTTACTGGCACGGATTCGATCTTCGATGTGCAACCACCAATTCACAACTGATAGAAATGCGCCACTTTAACGGAAAAACGCGCCCAAAGTACCGATTGACGTCATCGTGACATCAACAGAAAGTACTTGAGGTGTTTGTAGACTTTAGTGCATTAGTGTCCCATGTGCCAGGGACATCATAATCGTCACGTTAACTTACGCAACCTGAAGATAAAATGCAGGGTGCTAATGATATCGTGGTTCTATGACGATACTTCATCTCGTAAGTAATCTCAAAGGACCTCCCAGAAATATTGTATGGTGTAGACGTAGATATCTTGTTTTGTAGAACTTATGTTGAGCTAATCTCAAGGTTTCCTCGCACATGTTTCTTTATTGGTAACGTAAATTCCGAAGGCCAGGGCTCTCAATTTTCTTCCATAATACAGAATTACTGAAGACCATGCTTATCACTTTTACTTACAAGATATTGTGGTGTACTTCAACTCACATTTTGTAAATGAAAAAAAAAAAGGAAATAATTATGTTATAAATAGACCTGGGATTTTAGGCTCTAAAAAAATTAGTTTTAGGCACCTAAAATAGGTTTTTAAAACAAGTAAATATGCTTTTAAAAGAGAAAATAGGCACTTAAAATAAGCTTTAAAAATGTGTAAATAGACTTTAAATAGACTTTAAAATACTACAATATGCTCTTAAACTGTAACGTGATTTTTTTACTGTAAAAACGTGGAAGGCCTATACCTATTCACAACAGAAATAATTGAAAAATTAAGACGGAATTAAAAATGCATTTATCAAAAACAGTTTTTTATTATATGAAAAATTGACACAGTATGTCCCTTCTTACTATATGTACCTGCTACGTGTTTTGAACAAATCCTCCCCCGTTAGTTAGCATTCCTTTGGCGACAATTGTTTATGAAAATCAAGTTTCTGTGAAAATCCCACCCTCTGCTGTTCTGCTCTTCATTCAAGGATGTCCATTAAATGACTGTAAAAGTGACAGAAGTTGGATTTTATTTTAAATGTACAAAATAGGCATTTTAGGCACTAAAATAGTAATAATAGGCTCCAAAGGTCCAAATAGGCATTTTAAGGCATTATAAAACTCTATAAATATAAGTGATATATCATGAAATGTTAACATATTTAAAAATTTTCATGTTATTTCATAAGGAACAAAATAGGCATTTGGCTTAAAATCTCAGGTCTGGTTTTAAAATACGTCTTGTAGTCAGTATCTTCCGTTATTTGTTTTTCTTCAGATTCAACAAAATTGCAACGTTAAAAACAATTTTTTTTTTGCTAGAGATATGATGTACAACATATAAGCCTATGATATAACTACCAAAGCAAGCAACTTACCTAGCAGAACTTATGATCTCACGTAAGGTACAAATAATTTCACGATGTGTGCGGAATGGAAATACACGAGTACATCTGGCTCAGTTGTCGCAATATCGTGAAGTGTGCGCTGGCGCGATTAATCAATGAAACGACAGGACACAATTAGTCAAGGTAAGTCTGTTGTTTACATTTGCTCCGTACACATGGTGGATCAAGTAGGCCTACAGTCCGAATTCTAAGTATGCCTTTTTATAGCCTATTATTCGAAATGCAAACAGGCCAGCTGTTACGATACGCTGGTCTTTGCAATATTGTCCTTCATCAGCAAGTTGAAAATACAAGGGTTATTTTTTATATAATAGCTAGAAATTTCACTGAAACAGAAGAAGTTTACACCAGCTTCACCTGACACTGAATTTTTTTCATCATTATATATAATAGCAAAATGTGTTTTCTCTATTACCGCAACAAATGCCTCAACTACAATAAAAATTAAATAAGTAGTGTCTACCTTCCGGTCTTAAAATCGTGTTTTTTTAATTGTATACAGATGTGAAGGATAAAAATAAAATTTCTAAAATAAAAGTTCACCTATAAAGACTTCAAAGAAATATGCAATATCATAAGGAGAGCTAAAAATAATAGGTAATAATGGTTTATAAAGCCATATTTCGACATTCATTAAGTCTTTTTACAGGGCTAACTTCATGCAGATTCCATAGAACCCTCTCTTCGTGAACTGGCCTCATGAAAATCTGGATGTTTATTTAAAACGTCCTAACCTCATCCAAGGTTTTAACAGATATTTTAAAACACTTTATTGGAGCGATTAGTAGAGAATTTAGATATGCTGGATATCCAACAAATATAACGTGAAAGAGGTCAGTGAGATACTACAGATGGGTACCATTATCTTTTAAAAAACGTTGTACTTTACCATGTAATCTTGGCCCTCTTTCTGTTTTGTATAGCCACTTACAACAAGCCAGTCTATATTGATGTTCGTAGGTTTTACATTCTTGTCACTTATAGGCATGAACTAGAAAGGTATTAGGTTCGCCACGCATGTAATGATACACATCAGAGTGACAAGCAGGTTATTATTACAAAGTGCAGTTCTGTGACTATCACTGTAAGAAAACTGATTCCATCAAAAGTCTATTTACTAAAAATGTACCTAAGGTTTCTTATTCACAACCACTGCATAAACTCTCTAACAGATTTTGTGACTGTTATTACAAATCTGCAGTTGGTTGCGAAGTATTGTAGTTGGTGTGCGTTAGACCTAAAGTTCAGTCTCTCCTCAGTCTGTCTGACAGCAGCAGCCAAAACTGACTTGCACAGGAAGATAATACAAATATGATATCAAGAAATCTCAGCTCATAAGCCATATTGGAAACCATAAAATCCGAAGAGTAGCGACGGTATAGTGTTTCAGAGTTCCTTGTTGCTCCGAGGTAGTTTTCAATATCAAGACATCTCCACGAGGCTAACCAGCATCGTAAGTCAGCTTCAAAGAGTATAGAATCCATAGAGATATCGGAAGATATGTCTGCAGCTGCACAATGATAATGGTCTCTAAGTAAGAATCCACGGTACACTGAACTCTGAAGTTTATATTTATTTCTTCTGCTTTGAACTTCTACCACAAATTTAATATAAAAGAGCAACCGGGTTACGAAAGAAATACGGTTCACCTTGATTATAGAATCAAGCATGTATATACCATCAGATTTTTTCTAAAAGATATTCATTTTCAAAAATAGTAGTTCCCTTTGGTGTATTGTAACGAGAATTCAAATGAGGCAGAAAAACAAGAAAAGAAAGAGAGTAGGCATGTAGCTTACTCACAACGCCTACAAAAAGATGTTTGTAAAGAAAATCAAACAAGATAACACGAAAAACACAATAAGCTTACATATATAAAGAAACAAGTAACTCTTATAGAATGAATAAAATGGAAATACGCACATCCAATCGGAGAGTAAATGAAATCGTAAATAAATAAATAAGAAAATTAATGAATCACAATCCAACAGAAGAAAGAAAAGAAAGAGCCTAAGAAAGATGAAAGAAAGAATACACGAAAAAATAAAGATTTTAAAACACTGAATAAAGGCAGAAAGAACCGTGAAAAAATGTTTTCCGTCGTACGAAGGATGGGTTACCGGCTAGTATTCAATAGAGCAGATTATAATAAAAATTACAATTTGTGATTCATTTACTGTAGGCAATTAATATTTCTTATTACACAAAAATTATTATTATTGTTATTATTATTACAAAAATTACCCATTACAAAAACAACTCCCCTTTCAAAAAATTTACAATTTCAGGTAGAAGATAATATGCCTAAATATAATGTTGGGAAATAGCCTACAGCCGAATGAGAAAGACTGCTCGTGCTCGAGTCCAGACATAAAGAGATCAGAAAAAAAAAGAGAGGGACACAAAGAACAGAGTGAAAAAAGTATAAAATAACTTAAGGAAAAAAATGACAAAAAATTAAAAAAATTAAAAACTAAAAAAAAATCAAATAAAAATATCTTAAGGGACAGCTAACATTTAAAATTACAGACAGTTTTTATACCTTTTAAGTTTAGTAGCGGGGTATGCTGAAAATTCAGAATACTATGTATTTAATCCTGCCGATGTGAGACATTTTGTTCTGTTAAAAGTGGATTAGAATTTTGTACCACATGATTATTGTATCACCTGTTCTTCCAAATTAGTAACGAAGACCCATAACCGATAAATGTAACTCTGCTTTTCGGGACTGAACACAATTTCGGGACTCTCTTCGATCCAGACAACTGTTACATTGCCTAGGTATTACCTAGGTGGGATTTATCCAGAGTATTCCCTCACATTTTTGGTTCCTGGATATCATCTGGCCTTCATTATTATCTTCATCCCATTCTCGCCTTGTTCGGAATGAGTGCGTGTGCAACTGATGTGTTTCGTTATATTATGTCTTCGAGTGGTCCCAGAAAAGGGCTAATCACCCTTCCGGGAAGGCCCTCCATAAGCCTATCTGGTCAAAAAAGCATGTATGTGATCCAAAGGTAATCCCACTCCCGAAAGGTTGCATCCTGTAAGGCCCGGGTGGCGTGGGCCATATAAAAGTTCTACAATAGGAGAGCTTAAACTACAAGAAAGAAGAAGAAAACCGTTACGAAGGACTGAAATCGATAACTCTCCTTTTCGAACAGAACTGTAGTTTCTAAAAAAAAATATCACAACTCTTAAGAACGAGACCAAAAATATAACTGTTTGTAACTGTAATTTGATTACAGTTATTCCTTGGCAATGTACTTGAAATACTCGGGTTAAAGGCCCTACGTGTTAACGAGAAGAAGTACAAGATGAATTCTTACACGAGAGCTGTGATAATTGAATGTCGAGTGTTGTAAGAGCCTGCACGCGATACTAAGAAATAGGCTAATTCAAGAAATTACTGTCATTCATTTAACTGACATATCTGCAATGACCATCTTACAGTATGTCCCCTGCTGGTAATGTTTCTTAACGTCTGCTGCTCTTGATTTCACACCATCTGTATTATTCAGAACAAAAGCTTTCTGAAATGATTCAAGTAGCCTAAGGGTATGCATGAGCAAGTATCACGCGGCTTCACGCAGCTTTTCACAATCTCCAATCGAGTCCTTGTGAACCAGAGTGATTGAATATTTCCGTAGGTGAGCCCCTAACTTATGGAAGTTTTAACATCTTAAGGAACAGTGCTGAGATATGGTCCTTGTAGATCCAGCCGCGCTCAAGGGCCCCGTGCCTTTGGGACCTCAGTATATCTTGAATAAATTTTCAGATGTGTAGTTGAAAAGTATTAATGGATATAACCGTTGGCGCCTTCATGCACGAGCACATTATAAAAGAAATTATATGTCACTCAATTGCAATATTGGAAAATCCAGTCCAGTCATAATTGTAGTGCTGGGACAAATAATTAATTGGATAACGGTTAGCTGCACAGAAATTAAATGCAGAAAAGATAAAACTATTAGATGTTATTTGGACACATAGTTAACTGGATTGTATTTGTGATTATCTGGATTTTTATGTCGATTATCCAGACAATTAATTCCACTGCAGTTAATTCTTTTAACAATTATCTGGATAATCACAGACAACTGAATAAAATGACGTCATTATCCATTCATCTAGTTAATTGTTATTCGGTTAACTGGCTAAGATATACAGTAATGGTTATTTGAACAATTACATGCTCAATTAACCAGTTAACTTTTATCCGGCTAGTCCCAGCTCTACTTAATTCTTAATAAGCCTAATAGAGTTTGATCTTCAGGTGGCAGCGCAGCTCAACCACAGATGACTATTGTATTTATTGTGTTTTTGGTCCATTAATTAATCTATTTAAAATAGGGGGAAATGATTAAAGCAATGGGCTAAGTTTCGTTCATTTCGCTCCTCTCCCCGTATTATGTACCAAGCTGCGTCATAGCTATGCTTGCCGAAAATGACTTCAGTGGTTGACATAGATCCGGCATCTTACTGGTTTCCCGTTATCAGCGCTGCCACTGCATTTTGTGCCATATTCAAAACACACGTTTCCTGCGCTATTCACCCGCAATTCCAGATAAATTATAGTTAGGTTAGGAATAGTGATAGCCTAATAGTGTTAGTGACATGTAGAGCTAGGTTTGTGGCACAAGAGAAGTTTTACAGCTAGACATACTATGATTTTTAAGTTTTATTCGTTTTATTTAGGCCTATTTCACAAGGTGACTTGTGCTTTATAACACGTGAATTGATTGCGATTTTAACCTGTATATATAAATAATTGAGCTAATGGTGGTGACTATAAATTTTAGGAACAGTGATATTAGCGATGAACGCCATCAAGTTTAGAGTCTAATTTCTGAATCACGTGACCCATGCAAAACTGCTGCCAGTTGTAATAAAATCCTTGCCTTTCAACAACCATTTTATGTTCAAAGACTGTCATTTATATGTTACAAAAGTGATATCTTTACTCTCTTTTTCCCAGTTTTTCGGACACTTTCCACAAAAAGTAAAATATTGTATGGTTTATGAAGAACACAAGCTAAAATCACCGATTTACAAATTTTTATAAATGAATAAACATAGCACATAATCATCGAAACCATCCCCAAACATTGTTATAGTAAGATGTAGTGGCCTTTAGAGTATAAATTTTAATGTTGATTAAAATATCAATTGAATTAATATCTCAAATTGAGAATTTATCTTTACGTTTGAATTAAGTGGGTAAATTTTCAAGTTTCTAGGACAAATAGTCTAGAAAATAAGATGAATATAATAGTTTAAGTTTCAGCCTTAAGCACTAGTATATAATAAGAAACCTAACACGATATTGGAGCTGAAGACGTAGAAAGTATATAGATTTATATTTTACTGTTATTTATTGTTTCATAACTGTTTTTGATATACAATATAGTCATAAGGATAAAATTACATTATATCATTGCATATGAAGCTTAGTAGCTTATTTATAACTAACTTTTGTTATGCAATATAGTCATAAAAACAAGTTACATTTACATTAATACATTACATTAATAATAAATAATATTGTTATACAAGTCTATTGTATTGTCAAGTAATAAAATTTAATATTAAAATCTTACACAATTAATCACATTTAATTGCAGTCAAGTAATAAAATTTCATATTAAAATCTCACACAATTAGTCACACTTAATTACAGTCAAGTAATAAAATTTTTATTAAAATCTTACACAATTAGCCACACTTAATTACAGTCTCATCAAAATATGAGTACAGTAAAATACTTAGTTTTCAAATAACTTATCTTTAAAAATTGTGATATATTACCTCAGAAGGTTAATATTTATTGGATAATAGATTTTTACTGTTATTTGTTTATTCTTTTACTTTCATATTTCATTGCTTAGTTTAATTAGTGGTGGAATCATAAGCAAATCTATTAAATGGATGAACTATAAGGTTGTGATAGAGTTGTTTTTGTAATATCACTATTTCACAATTGAGGATGATTACATATTCAGTATATTTTTAATTTTAGATAGTCCAAATATCTTTATATTGATAAGTAGAAGGTGTAAATTAATACAAGTTTAAGTTGTCTTGAACTGTTGTATTTGTATCTAGTTTTAACTTCGTTCTCAGCTCAATATAATGTGTTGGTTCTTTTAAAAATCCAAAATCTTGAAATGCATTTCGGCATCAGTTATGCCATCATCAGTCGTAATATCCAACACTAAAATTAAAAAAGTTTATTAACAAGTTTAGAAGAGTAGATCACATGTATGCCTTATTAGATGGAATAATAAAAATGTAGTTATTAAAATATTCTGTGTAGTGTTAAATAATGCAGAGGTGATGTTATTGCTGTAATTATTGATATCTAGAATTTAATTAGTGTTTTTCTATTCTTAACTGTTTTGAAATTTTACTTACGTTTTTGTGGAACTGTTGAGGTGTGCTCTATGAGTAAGCAGTTTAGCTACTAGTGAGAGTATTAGAGTGTGTGGGTGAAGTCATACGTAGGCATGTTTCAAAAAGTTCATTTTGGTTAACTATGTTTTCGTTAATCAGGTTATGTTTATGTTTAAAAATTTCATACATTTCTAGCGTGTTTAGTTTATGGCTTTTGTTCTGTAGGTGTAGTATTTCTAGGGACGAATTTATTGTACTAAGAGAATGGTTGTTTGAAATTAAATGTTTAGCATAGGCGGATTTTTCTCTATTAAATTTGAAATCACTTACGTGTTCTGCAAATCTTTTCTTGAATGTTCGACCTGTTTGTCCGATATACACTAAGTTGCAATCAGTACATTTCAGTTTATAAACACCACATTGTTCAAAGGGATCATTATTATTATTATTAAGTTTATTTCGTAGTAATCTTTGGGTATTTTTATTGGCTCTGAAACTGATTTGTATGTTAATAATAATAATAATGATCCCTTTGAACAATGTGGTGTTTATAAACTGAAATGTACTGATTGCAACTTAGTGTATATCGGACAAACAGGTCGAACATTCAAGAAAAGATTTGCAGAACACGTAAGTGATTTCAAATTTAATAGAGAAAAATCCGCCTATGCTAAACATTTAATTTCAAACAACCATTCTCTTAGTACAATAAATTCGTCCCTAGAAATACTACACCTACAGAACAAAAGCCATAAACTAAACACGCTAGAAATGTATGAAATTTTTAAACATAAACATAACCTGATTAACGAAAACATAGTTAACCAAAATGAACTTTTTGAAACATGCCTACGTATGACTTCACCCACACACTCTAATACTCTCACTAGTAGCTAAACTGCTTACTCATAGAGCACACCTCAACAGTTCCACAAAAACGTAAGTAAAATTTCAAAACAGTTAAGAATAGAAAAACACTAATTAAATTCTAGATATCAATAATTACAGCAATAACATCACCTCTGCATTATTTAACACTACACAGAATATTTTAATAACTACATTTTTATTATTCCATCTAATAAGGCATACATGTGATCTACTCTTCTAAACTTGTTAATAAACTTTTTTAATTTTAGTGTTGGATATTACGACTGATGATGGCATAACTGATGCCGAAATGCATTTCAAGATTTTGGATTTTTAAAAGAACCAACACATTATATTGAGCTGAGAACGAAGTTAAAACTAGATACAAATACAACAGTTCAAGACAACTTAAACTTGTATTAATTTACACCTTCTACTTATCAATATAAAGATATTTGGACTATCTAAAATTAAAAATATACTGAATATGTAATCATCCTCAATTGTGAAATAGTGATATTACAAAAACAACTCTATCACAACCTTATAGTTCATCCATTTAATAGATTTGCTTATGATTCCACCACTAATTAAACTAAGCAATGAAATATGAAAGTAAAAGAATAAACAAAAAACAGTAAAAATCTATTATCCAATAAATATTAACCTTCTGAGGTAATATATCACAATTTTTAAAGATAAGTTATTTGAAAACTAAGTATTTTACTGTACTCATATTTTGATGAGACTGTAATTAAGTGTGGCTAATTGTGTAAGATTTTAATAAAAATTTTATTACTTGACTGTAATTAAGTGTGACTAATTGTGTGAGATTTTAATATGAAATTTTATTACTTGACTGCAATTAAATGTGATTAATTGTGTAAGATTTTAATATTAAATTTTATTACTTGACAATACAATAGACTTGTATAACAATATTATTTATTATTAATGTAATGTATTAATGTAAATGTAACTTGTTTTTATGACTATATTGCATAACAAAAGTTAGTTATAAATAAGCTACTAAGCTTCATATGCAATGATATAATGTAATTTTATCCTTATGACTATATTGTATATCAAAAACAGTTATGAAACAATAAATAACAGTAAAATATAAATCTATATACTTTCTACGTCTTCAGCTCCAATATCGTGTTAGGTTTCTTATTATATACTAGTGCTTAAGGCTGAAACTTAAACTATTATATTCATCATATTTATTAGCACTAGAGGAAAATGAAATTCATTAATAGTCTAGAAAATAACTTTCAACATTTGGGTCAACCCTTAATGTGTGTTCAAACGTTACGTTAATATAGCTGAAATCAGGACTTACGGCCTAAAGGGCTGGCATAAAAACAAAGTAAACATTAAGAAAACTTACCAATGCCATTCGGACGAAATCGAATCCGCGAACTTGGGAAAGGTAGCCAATTCGATACTGACCGTTTCACTCAGCCAACACATTTCAAGCTATGTGGCTACATTCATGTAGGAAGGTTAATAACCAACAATATGGGTTTTGGTTTTTTTTTTTTTAATTTTGCAATACGCTCCCTCGTAATATGCTTACATTTTCCTCTTGTTAGGTATTATAGGATCATTAAGTTCCTAATGCAGTTACCACAAAAGCTTGCAGGGACACTGGAAACACAATGACCGGTCGCGACCCTGGTTAAGAGACGGTGTCTTGCCCAAGGCAACATGTGTGAATATTTGCATAAGATCCGGGCATATGGTAATGTAAATACGACAAACCTTGAATATATTCTCTCGCCCTAAATTCGTTCCTTCTCTAGACTGACGTTGACAACTTGTTCACACGTCACTTTAAATCTCTTCAGGAGCTAGACTAGACTGTAAAAAATTCAATGAACGCCTGTCTTGTTCCATACGTTCCAGACAAGTTTCCCTTTGCTGGTGTATGTGTCAGTACAAGTATGTGTCAATGTCAGTATGTATAATGTACCATACTATATATTAGGTTATTATTATTATTCTCATATACAAGGAGCCCTATTTCACCAAGTGTAGGTATGCTAGAGCTATACCTAGCTATATGTTGTACATTAGTTCTTATATATGCATAGGCGTAGCGAGGGGGGGGGGTTTGGGGGTTTGAAACCCCCCCCCCCCCATTGATTAAAAAAAGGAAAATTGTATAATTTTTTTAAGTCTGCCCATAAATTGCTTAATACAAGTATAAAGCGTGGGAAGCTTAAAACTCGTTATTTTGCGTCTTAATTTTTAAAATTTTCCGGGGAAGGACCCCCGGAAGCTTAAAACTTGTTATTAAGCATCTTAATTTTTTAAATTTTCCGTGGGAGAACCCCCGGAAGCTTAAAACTCGTTATTTTGCATCTTAATTTTTAAAATTTTCCGGGGGAGGGCCCCCGGACCCCCCTCTCCTTCCATACTCGCCAGACCCCGCGGATGTTATAACCCCCCCCCCATATGGTCGGCCTGGTTACGCCTATGTATATATGTATGTATATATACACACATGTATAGTTAAACTGTTAGGTTTGTGATGCATAATAATGAAAAGTATACATATATTACAGTCTCAGTCAAAGAGTTTTGAAAATGTGGAAGATGAAACTGAGAAAGGAAAATGCGGAACACTTCCGTCCAAATATTCCATTTAGTGGTGTGTTATATTAGGTTCAACGAAGTCTTGTATGTAATTGAGAAAACTAGCGGGCCTTATTCAAATCAGAAAGGGTTTCAGACAATTAACACGAAAAAGTTTGAATTTAAAAGATGGATATTAATTGAGACAACAATACAAAAAATACCGAAATTAATTTACCAAGATATAATTACAGATAATAAATTGAAAGACCACCTGAGTCGTCACATGGTTAGCGCGCTGGCTACGGATCTGCTGGCTCGGGTTCGGTCTCCGGTGTCCCCTCGGATATTTCTGAGGTAGGGAGCTCTGGAATGGGGTGCAATCAGCATCGCCTTTCAAACTGAGGATTTACTTGATTAAGAAGTAGAAAATGAAAACCATCATTAACTGGCGTGGAGAGGATAAAATGACATGTGGTAATCTCATAGCCTCGACGACTATGTAGAGGGAGTTAAAGTATTACTTGGACTAGAAAGAGCTGAGGAATTTGGTGCAGAGGCTCTAATTTATTTGATTCTTCATCGAGCCGGAAATCTATGACACGGGACCCCAGTATCGGACTCACTACTTTTTTGTCAAGTTGATTTTCAGATGTCCCTATAAAGCAGAACGCACTCCATACCAGACTACCCTATCCCAGAAAAATGCACGGTGCTACAGGAGATGAAGGCGGGCCTGTATATACGCACTCAACCACACTAAATAGTAGACCACGAATATGGTCTCAGAGGTCTCAAAACACGTACTTTTGGTGAAAAACTTGTTATCGAATGCAATACTCATACTAGTATATCTACAGTACAAGAAGAGTAAAATCAAATCAAACAAATTATAATTCACATCGTTTGTACACAAAAGTCTTGAACCCTTACTGCTGTGATTTCCCTAGATCAAGTTTACATCCATAAAGGAAAGCATAGCTTACATAGGAAGGCGTATAAAAGTGAAGTACTAGTCATTCTTTTCTTCCGTTTGAACCTGTCGATAAGTCCGCAAGGATCGATACTAGGTCCGCCTCCACATAACATCCTCTCTTCATGTAATATATGTGTATGGACGGGAAGCCTGAGTAAATAGAGATAACAACTGGACGGAAGCTGGCTTTGTTAACTACACTCGAGGGGATTTCATCTCCTTGCTGCAAACAATACGTATCCATATGAGATTACACCGTGTTTTACTTAGTTTTAACATTACCGAATATCATTTGCAAGGTTGGAGACCCAGGCACTAATGCAGGAAATAACGGCTTAGATGAGGGAACTCGAGGAAATGCAGATACGTTACAATTGTCACTCGTAATTTAAGCATATTTATATATACAACATGGAATATGGGATTTTTTAATCTCATGTCCAATTCCATGGTCCCCGTAGTTGGCATCCATGATTATGAATGTGGAGGTTGGGTTCGGTCTTTTTCTTTTTTTAGGAAAGGTCTAATGTGCCCATGGATTATACTAATATGGACCATTAAAGAACTGCTTGAATAAAGAGACAGCTCCATTTAAGGTGGCCGTCATTTACATCACGATATGACTACTCATTTCATTTCAAATCAAACAATAATATAGAGATAAATAATTATAACTAAATTAAATTTATTTTCAGATGCAATAACTTACAAACGCATAACAATCCCAGACCATGCCACCTACGCTCTCAATAATTTTCGTTATTGGACACTTTGCAAACTACAAACTGTATATTTTTTTTCAATTTTACTTATAAATGTTTTAATTACATAGTTATAAGTCGTGTCGCATGCTTTGAATTTTTAAGTATACTAACAGACATTGTAACTACTGATGCGAACATGATTCTACTGACATTGTAGGCTATAACTTTTGTTCATTTTAACCGATATTCCATTTTAAGTATTAGGAAATTAGGTGAAATAGCGGAAATAAAGCATGGTAAGCAAAATATATAATTACCATTTGCATTTTCGAGTGAGGAAACCATGAAGGAACCCAACCCACGGGGTTTGAACCCGGGAATTTCCAAATCTCAGCCCGTGACGGTATCGCTACTACGCTCAGTTTTAATACCGTTACTGTTTTTGAAGCTGAAGTGTCCTTTCGAATTTATCCGTCCAAAGAGAATTTTCATTGATCATTTTTATTCTATTTGTTCTTGGTATCAACGAAAGTTTCTTTCTGCAGGTGGATGCAAGAAAAATATAAATAAGAAACTTAAAAATTAGATAAAACATAGTCATTATTCTTTCATTATTTAAGGGCTGAATGTTGAAAAAATGATTTCTTCCCATTTATGGATGCAGTATAATTTCTGTGTCCAAAGATATACGGATTTTAGACTTTTGTAAGTTTAAATCCCCAAATAGTTGGATTTTAAAATGGAGGTGTACATGCCACTCCATACATCCTCCATTTTATTTTTGCATTTTGCGTTAACTTTGTTTTTAAGCTTTCAGTACCATTTACTCAGAAACTACTTACGTTAGAGCTTTTTTTGTGCTAATGTCAACTGTAGAGTTGTTCAAAACGAATGGAACATTATACAAACATATTGAATTCAAATAGTAAAACCATAGAACCACATGTTATTTTTATATAAACAAAATTAAAGACAGAGGAATTTTTCATATTAAGCTTGTGTAATCAAGTATAATGCGAATTCTGTTCTGCTCATTTTCCCAAAACGTCTGTTCTTGAAACATCCATATGTCAAGAACAGACGTTTACCCATGTAAAGTTATAAAACTTTAGGATTAATAGTTTTTATACTATGTGTACCTAACTGATGATATAATCACACACTACAATCATAAAATAATAATCATATAATCATATATGATATAATCATATAATGTGCACTTCTTTCTACTTCTCTATATTAAAACAAGAGGATGATACTTTCTGTGACCTGTTCTCAACTCATTCACATATGTTTATTATTTGATGGAAGAAAATTAGTCTATTTTTTTTATAGAAGCATACAAAATATGTTATTTCTACAGGAAAATGGAGTCAGCTGCTCTTCCCAGTCCCCTTAGTATGCAATATGCAATATTCTCTAATACTTGAAGTGGTTAAAATGCCTCACAGTTTTCTTTTGCTTAAATGCATTAAGCATTGAACCACAATTTCTTCATACTATTAAACGATAAGCATCAGAATTAAAATAGACTGTAAATAAGCCAGCTACGGTACTTTAATCCGAATGTAACTTTTAGACATACGATATTTAAGATTTCTTAATAAGAATAAAACACGAGATAATCTGCTACAAACCAAGTTATAGATTCTACGAACGAATCTAACACTTCTGACTCTAGTTCCAAAGCTCATATTCCCATGGAAGTTCTGAAGACTTTTCGAGTGAAGAAGCCCTTGTCGAATTTAAAGTAATGATAACAGTGACCTGGTTTAAAGAAATTCTACACACGCATGACAATCAACCATTATAATAGGCTTTTAAGTGCTACAGGACCAGAGAAAATGATATTTGTTTGCTACACCTCGCATGATAAGATTTCCCGGCTTATTCTCTTTAGCCTTAATGTATACGGCATGATCAATTTGAATGCTGAATTATATAAAAACATTATTATAACATAAAAAAGCAATGAACTCTTCTTACTTATATACACTTAAAAGATCTAGTAAAGTGTTCATGGAACTTACGCAGCAGAAATCTTAACTTCTTCATTTATGTAATTTCAGAGTAGTTGAACTTACCTGAAACAAAAGAAATCGAAATCAATACACACTGTTTGACATTCCGTTTAATATAACTTCATAACATAAGAATAAAATAAGTATAGAACAAATTAAATAAATTATATAAAATAAACAAAGATAGATTGCAATTAAGAAAGATGAACGAGAATGTAGCAATAAAAAAGAAAGAAAGAAAGGAAGAAAGAAAAAACTAAAATTTGGTTTTTAAAGACATAAAGAGAAATAATATAAAAATTACAACAGACGTTTGGGAAATTATGAATATATGAATGAACCAGTTAGCAGAACAGTCGGAGAATGGACGGACAGAGGAATAAATTGTTAGATGAATTTGAACATTATATGAAGAACTGACTGACAGTACATGAATTGACGGTAGATGGTGGAGTGGATGGAAGAAAAAATGATTTGGATAGATGATTGGATAGATGGATTTACGGACGAATAGATAAATAGTGAATGGATCGACAGGTGGATGGGTGAATAGAAGAACGAATAAATGATTGGATGAATGAACAGTTGGGCGAATTTATACTGCATGGGTAGGTTATTGTATTGATAGATGGCTGGATGGACGATTGAGTGAAATGGTGAATGTATGGATAGCTGACATATAGATAGACGGATGAATGAATAAAGAAAAACCAAATAGAAATCCGTATACGTGACAGTTAAATGGATGGACAGACGAATTAAAAGTTGATAAGGCAATTGATATCGAGAGTAAACTCACACAGGCAGGCAGAATCATAACAAACAGAGATGAAAAACAAAACTAAAAGAATTCTCAGTGAAAAGAGAAAAAGAAAAAGAAATCATATCTTGGACATGCCAGTCAAAACAACAGAACAATTTTTCATAATATAAATAAGAAAACGTTATTGTATTGCACTCTTTATTGTAAACAACCAGGTTGGAAATAATACATTCGTTGAAATACTCATTCCAAATGAATACGTCCCTCAATTGCGTCAGACTGCTAAGTTTGTAAACCTCGTTAGAAATTCCAAATCAATTAGAAGATGTGCAGAGGAGGGAGTAAGAAAGGGAAGAGATGAAAGATTAAAATAAATTTCACGTAGCTCTCCTGGAAAAGAAAGTAGTAAATAAAATCTCCTCTCTACCCTTCCAGTCAAGTGGTCCCCTGTTGCCTTAACCAACGAATGGAAAGAATGACAGAAATATTAATTTGTATCCCCCTTCATTATCTTCATTTCTCTCTGCAACCGAAAGAGAGGGAAGAAAAAACGAAACGCGAAATTATAATGTTCAAACAGAGAAGAAATGGGGAAGTCCATTACTCATTCAGTGCTGTTAACTGCCTGCAACAAAAGCTTGTAAAACAAGTAAAACGATAAACACAATGTACTCAGACTTATCTCAACAATCAGTTACCGTACTTAGCATTAATGGATCAAAGTCATTAGCCATGATTTTAAAGTAAAAATGAAGTAGTAGTGAGAGTTCAAAAATGTGCTTGAGAGCAGAATTACTCATCCTTTCTTCTTTTGTTTCTGTGTACATAAATATACTACAAGTCTAAATTATTAAAAAAAACTCATATTCAACAGATAAGGGTTAATATTAAATATATTTATTACAATATTCCGCCTTTACCCTTAACATATAATACACAACTTATCTTGAAAATGCATTTCGGCGTATGCTGCGCCATCATATAAGATGTAATGGACACCACAACATTATTTGAGAAGAATTGTGGTGTTCATTACATCTTATATGAACTGAAGATGGCGCAGCATACGCCGAAATGCATTTTCAAGATAAGTTGTGTATTATATGTTAAGGGTAAAGGCGGAATATTGTAATAAATATATTTACTACAAGTCTGTATATGTTATACGCATTAAGTTGTTCACAATTGCACTTACATCATTATTCATGGATATGATAATTTATTTCTGTATTCTATTCTTTGCAGGTTGGATTCTTGTGCCTGGTGTAGAGTGAGATCCTAGCAGACAATGAATTACCAGGCACTACAATGACGTAAGAATTAGAGCCAGGATATCCGGATGGAAGTAAAGTGGTTAACTGAACCAATAATAACTCAAATAAATCTTTTATCCAATTAACAAGATAATAGTCAACAAAATAACTGGATAATGTTTACGTTTAACCAATAATCCAGTAATTTGTAGTTATTCAATTAATTGTTTAATTATAATTTAGTTGGTGGTAATTACAGCACGAATAATCAGTTCAATTGCAAGGTTATCGAAAACATTTCCTCAGGTTTTAGAGTGGATCGATAAGCATGTGGCTGTTTCGGTGTCTGTGGCATTGTCCAAGGACCGTTGGCCAATGACAAACACACAAAAGCGAACAGTACATAGACTTGTATAGTGCTGACACAAATAACTGGACAACGATTAACTGCACAGGAATAACCGTTATTTACCGTTATTTGGACATGTAGTTGATTGGATATCAATTGCAGTAAACTGGATGATTAACTACAGATGGACAATTAATTGTAATTAATTCTCACTCCCAGGGTATATGTTCGTATTCGTATCTGTATTTGTAATAGCCCTCCGTATGGACAATTACATAGGCCTACTGAGGCCTCAGAAGCAGCCATATGCTCACCCGTCCACTCTAAAATATGACTAAACGTTTCCAACAAACATCTTAAATTGAATAACTACAAATAATTAGACAATTATTGAAAATGACGTCATTATCTCGTTATCTGGTTAACTGTTTTTCGGATATAATGACCATCTGAGAAATTATTTCTTCAGTTAACCAATTAACTTTTATCCGGATAATCGAACTCTAAGTTAAAACTAGAGAGTGGGACGTAACTATAATTAACTGTCCGAGTATGATTAATCGATATAAAATCCACATATCCACAAATAATATGGAATTAATTTGTAAACTGTTTCATCTCCTTTGCAGTAAGAATTGTCTGTGCAGTTAACCGTTATTCAATTATTCGTCTCACCTCGAATGAAAATCCTACGTTTTTTAACTGATCAAATGAGATAAGAATAATGATTTATGATATGCGTGAGAAGACACTTCACAAACTCACATTGCTACCGCGCATCTTCAAACCAAGCTTTTTGTCTCGTCTTTCCAGTTATAACACGCCTTGGGAACTTTTGATTCTTAACTGTTGATAGTAAGGGGTGTCACTTCACAGAATATACCAACATGAAACCATGATAATAGTCTACGATGAAAATATATAGGAGGACTTGGAATGATCTACTTCGAAATACACTTTTACCAACCGAGGAGGGAGAAAGGAAAAATCGAGTGCCAGGTTGATCAGTACCAGAGATGAAAATCTCGAAATTCTAAATACTGTTGTTCTACTGTCCCAAGAAAAAGGTGAATACTCCTCAATGCATTATGTATACGTTTATTTTATATTTGTAATAACGTGTCTAAAAAGTAGGCCTAATTGGTTCAAAAAAAGTTTGTGTAAAACTGCAGAATAATGTAGAGGAAAACATCCTAGACAAATGAATGATATTCTTTTCCTTTGCAGTCCAACTCGGTTTTATAACTTAAGATATGTTGAGCAAAAACTTATGCCTCTTAAATCCAGAAAAAATTTATTCGATAAATTTCAGTGCAGAATGTCTTCATACATTTGTGCTAATCAAATCAGTATAACAGGAACGACGTCTTGAACTCCATTTCTCAATATCTGTGAAAGTAATAGAAGCTAAAGCATTTATAATTGATTCAGAAGAAGTAACAAAGATATCACTAGTTGGAGAATAGTTTAAACTAATTAACTCTCATGACATGACTTCGAACTTGAGAGAGAAAACAGAGAGAATTAGGTCTGAGAAACAGGTTTAAAGAATGGAGATTCCTTTTCAATTACATTGCATTCCTACGAAAATAATTACAATGTAATGAAATATGCTGCATTTGTTAACATCATGCTAGTATTAGACTGAGGAAGAACATACACATAACCACGGTAACTATACACTAATACAATATTATAAAATAGTGAGAAAAA
Source organism: Ectobius pallidus (assembly GCA_964059195.1). Lineage (NCBI taxonomy): Eukaryota > Metazoa > Arthropoda > Insecta > Blattodea > Ectobiidae > Ectobius > Ectobius pallidus. Next base: position 100,718,621 of record CAXKWD010000010.1, read on the forward strand.
CTTGAACGACCATTTCCATGGGAGAAGTTGATATGATTATATAAGCTTTATAGATTTTTAAGGGAATAGTTACAGCATAACGTGACATGTCTGTCTAGCGATAACAAGACATGTCCAGTGCAAAAAAAACTCTGCAAATCATGAAAACAGTGTACTATAGTTACTTTCTATTTATAAGGGCAAATGGGAAATCTAGTAAATGGGAAACAATTTTCAAAATACAAAAATGAATAACTCTAAATGTGACCCATTTATCCTGTAAGCAGTTTAGAAGATCACATTATATATATATATATATATATATATATATATATATATATATAGATGAATATTTCCATCAATAAGTCCTAGGGAGCTATTATCGTAAGTACATGCAAATTTTGATTACTACAACTCTGAATAGTCTCAAATGCTACATTTTAAGTTAGCCTCTTATGAACGATACGCACGATATATGGGCATACCAACATATAGGCCTAACAAATTGTCACAAGAAACAAAAACAATGAATAACAAGCAATTCAAAGCAAAAGTAAAAAAGTTTTGCTAAGAAAATATATTACTCAATATCTGAAGTTTTACACGACAAAAAATTGCAATTGTTAGATTCTCTTCTATATCACGTTATTTTTATTTTTATTTTCACTTAGGCCTACAGTTTGCTCATCAATGTAATGTTATGTGATGATACAGATGCAGCAAGTTCTGAGCTATTTATATTATTGTTGAAACATGAATTTTTAAATGTATAAGTACAATATCTGAGTAAAGACATGTTTGCATTGAAAGCTACAGTTGGTATGAGTGTAAAGTAAATTATCAACAGATGGTCGTGGGAAAGCATTTACTCACATGCAGGTGGCGATTTTCCCAGTCTCTCTAGCACAACACTTAGCCTACACTTTTCACTTTCACCAGAAACCAGAAAAACAATGTCATTATTCATCTTTTCAGCATGAATAGATTCTTCTTCTTTTTCGTAGTTTTACCTCTCCCTTTTAGGATTTAAGCGACCCAAGCCGCCCGGGCCTTACAGGGCCGCGACCTGTCGGGAGAGGGATTACCTTTGGATCACATACATACTTTTTTGACCAGACAAGGACATGGAGGGCCTCCCCGGATGAGTGATCAGCCCAATGCCGGGGCCACCTCCGAGACAACACGAACACATAGGACGATACACACCATTCACACACACACTCACTCAGAACAAGGCGAGGATGAGGATGAAGATGATAATGACGGCCAGATGATATCCGGGGACCACAAGGGCCTAAAGTTACCTGACATTTGTCTCATAGGTGAGGGAAAACCCCGGAAAAAACCTCACCTAGGTAACTTGTCCCGACCAGGAATCGAACCCGGGCCCGCTGCGTGAGAGGATTATGAATAGATTACTTAAAATAAATAAACTTCCCGCAAGCGTTTAATGATAAAGATATTATCTTTTTAATCGGAATTATTCATCAAATTAGACTAAAAAGTAATCTTGGGGAAGATGACGGGATGACGAGATTAATAAGGGGTCAAATTGTAAGAAATTTTGTCCTAAGGTCTTTTAATTTACTTGGATTCTTTAACATTCCATAAACAAAGAACACGAGACCAACGATTTTTCCTGATCTAATTAAAGAAGTCGAGAAATTTACAACCTCATATGAATTTTATTGCTTGAGATTTAGTTTCAACCTAAACTAGAAGACTTGGACCGATAGATTCGTCTATAAAATACATATGTATAGTAATTTACCTAACATAGTTGCAGTATAGACGATATTAATTAATTCATTTACAAAATCATAAGATTTATTTTGCACTGCAGTTGCAAAATATCGAGGATTTTTAATTAGAGCGAAGCGGGTGCTAGCGGGTTAAGCTTTATTCATTTGGAAGAAAGAAAAATCTCACATAACGCCATCAGTCTGAGCTCTTATACGAGCGCGTCCATAAAGTAAGTTTCTCTGGGACCGTTTACAGAAACAAAACACAATTTCGTGGACACATATATTCCAACAGATACAGCAAGTGTTCAGCTATTTTCAACATATCGCCACCGGAATTGAAACATTTGTCACACTGTGGAACCAAGTTTTGAACACCTGTGTCGTAGAAGTCTGCCGCCAGAATACGAAAAACATATAAGTCGACTTGACAAATAAGTTCAGCTCTATAAAGTCGGTTCTTAAGTCCTCGACTAAGAATACCGGCCCAGGTCTTGTTTATCAGCATAAAAATGTATTATAAGAACTCACAAATTACCAGATTCAATAAATTCTATGATAATATTTAGACGAAAAGTTATTATTTTTCTACAATTTTGGCGTTTGTAGTTTTAAGGACAACTGACCTGGTTTATAATACTTTCTTCCTCTAACATTGTCACATTCTAATTACCTCAGCCCCTTAGTCTCATGAATATTTTAGCATCTTTGGTCTCATGCTCAAATTTCTTTCTCCATCGCTCCCTTTCACTCCTTACGTCTTCCACTACCCACCTCAGATCACTTCCATTTTCATGCCTTCTTTCCTATCCACCTGGAAACACATCTCGCCCTTTTTCCATATATTTCGAACCTTTTCCTCCTCATCCTCTGTTCTTTGGGGTGGCAAAATGCGGAAAAGCAAGTGGTTGGAAAGAGAAAAAGAAAGAGAGGAGAGATATGTGAGGCTAATTTATAGAATGATAGGGGAGGAGGACAGAAAGACTTTTACATAAAAAACTCAATATTGACCATTCTTTACCAAGAATATTGCAAGCAGTAACTTGGGCAGTGCTATAGTTGAGCCTGTACGGGCCGAATCGCCATACATTCAAATTCGAAAAAAAAAGTAAGCTAATGCCTTGGAATGATAATTCTTTCACACTGGCCGTGTGTAGGCTAAGATGGACACGTGAAATCAGAATGAAAAATTCAATGCCATAGCCGGGATATGGCATTGAATTTTTCATTCTGACTTCACGTGTCCAAGCAAATGGCTTGTAATGACACTAACTATTCTATTCAAAAATCAGTATTTACCAATACTGTTGCTATTCGGGTCATTGTGTTCTGCCTTAAACACTGATTTCAAATAATTTAACCTTTTCGCTGCTACTGACGTATAGGATGCGTCACCGAAAAATTCATAAAACGGTGATACAAAATTAATAAGAGAAACGCTTTAAGTTACAAAATGAGGAATTTTATCCACGCGTTAAAATTGTCATTCACGGAAACAGCTATTTCGCTAACATTTTCTACAACGATTCAATATTTATAAACCCGCTGATATCACTTGATGAATGTTTATATTCATAAAAATTCAGCTCTGAAAGGGTTTACAGGGAAATTTAATAAACCTGCAATAAATGGTCTATTTCATAGATCTTAAGAAATAATAAAACAAAATACCTATGTCAAATTAGGAAAATTCCTTTATACAGACTTGGAGGTTATTACTTTGACAAGAGTCTGAACAAAATTTTTATTTTCTCGTTGTTGCATTGGCACTGCGCAGGCTCAGTGTATTTTATTAACTAGATGGTTTGGTTCTATGGTTACTCAACGACAGGGATGTACTGCAACTTAGGCATGTGACCGTCGCCGGTGTGCCGGAATTTTACCCCGCAGGAGTTCTTTTACATGCCTGTGAACCTGCATACATATTTGTCACATTTATGCACATATAAATTTCATCAACTCGGCTGGGATCGAACCCGCAACCTTGGGTTATTAATTAGAGCGAGAGGTACTTCGTACAGAATGATTTTCGCATATCCCCCTAAATTTATCCACTTGTAGCCCTAAACCTGAGGCCCGAAAATTAGGCCAAAGTCTGTAACCCCGCAACATAAACTTGGAACAACTGCATCACTACATAAATTTCTTTCAGCTCTAATAACAATCGGCATTATTACCATAACAAATACGGATACTGTTTTAGTACTACTACACATGTATAAACATGGTTGACAAGTAACAGGAAGAGAATAGCAAACAAACCCAAAACAAAAGAGTGGACATCTTGGATGTGTGACGTCACATGAGGCACATTCATATGGTAAACCCATGACGGGAAATGCCTTTGTGTTCCCGCTGCCATGCATGACAACTCGCACGTTTATTTCTGAAAGCACGCGATTCACACAGAGTCACCACTTTGGACTACGCAATGAGCCCGTCTCAGCTTCCTTTTTATCTAAATAACGAGTCAAGTATCAAAGAGAAATATTATGTTAACTAAGTATCAATAACCGAAAATCATAAATAATAGCCTAATTTGTATAATATTGGTAAGTTCTGTAAGCACGCAATAATTATTCATTTTTTTCATAAGACTTTCTAAGATTTTCAAAAGAAGTTGGCTTATTTAATAAAAATGGAGAATTGAAGTAAGGTTGATCACTTAAACGTTTCACTTTAATAAAAATTTTAATAATTTCAAATTTGTCTTGTTCATAATAAATTAGACATGATATCCAATGGAAGTAATGGTTGTTCACTTACAAGCTTCACGTTAATCAAAATGTTAATCTTTTAAAATTTGACTTGCTCCTATTAACATAGACACGGAATATGATGGAAGTAATGGTTGATCACTTACAAGTTTCGCGTTAAACAAAACTTTAAACACTTCAAATTTGTCTTGATCCTATTCAAACAGACGCAGAATCTGATAACTGCTACATTTCCTGGCGGTTTATGAGCTTTTTTCACGGATGCTCTTATCCTAAAGTGACCAGACGGTTCTTTAGAGAAGACAAAAGAATTTACTACTTTGTGTGAATTCATGACAACTGAACATGAAAATATTATATTAGAAAAAATTATCTGACACTAGGATTCGAACCCATGAACTTCGGCTTTCAGTACCGCTGATCTACTACCTGTGCTAGCGACAGTTCGGTTCACAGCGCCAGATAGAACCTCTCTCCATTAGTTGAAGAAAAGTGTAAAAACTGATACCAAGAGAAATCTTGTACACGTTTGTAATGGTATTTGCAATTATAAAGAAAACATTAAGGCAAGGCACATACGTATGAACAGAGTAGCTAAACAAAAATCATCATCAAGTTAGACACCATCCAAGGATGTAACGTGAAGTAGGCTTACGTAAGATATTATTTATGAATTTATTTATGTAAAGACTCAAACCTCTGTATAATGAAGATCGATATAACGATAAACCCGCGTTTAGCAATATTTTTTGTTTGGTCCCGGCGAATTTCCTATCTTAATGTTAAATGAAACTCACTATAACGATGAAGCTATTTTATAAACGTGCTTTTATAACGGTATTTGGAGGCTGAATTGTTACTGCAAACCAGCAATTTAGCCCGATGGATTGTAGCTAGTATCAGATCAGTAAACTTCCCAGTCAGTTTTCTGGGTGCCTGATATGTTACATTTCTTAGAAGTTCCATAAAAGAAAGGTTCATGAGGGAGTGGAAAAGAGGATCATTGATACTAAAATCATCCCTTATGTGTGCAAAACATACTTTGAGTTAGGTGTTACTTCAACATGTACATAATACGCAAGTAAAACAACATAAGAAGCAACTGTTTTAGTTTTGTCTTAGCTGAATTTGCTTTTCGTTTTTTTCTTTCTGCCCAACCATCTGCGAGTTTGAAATTTCTGACATATGGCTAGGTTCAAATCGTGCCATGATCCGTGATGTTAGAGCAGTCTGAATAGTTTTTTTTTTTTTTTTTTTTTTTTTAAGTAAGTAGCTATGGTTACAATTTAATGGAAGTGAGTAAGTTGAGTAACTAAAGTAGTGTTTTACTCTCTTTTTTATATTTAAGATTTGGATTTGTGATTCGTTATTTTCCACTTCTTCGCATGTCCGTTCCATGAATTATCCCTTAGATTATACAATTTTCTGCGTGCAGTCTTTTTAATGTGTGGTAAGTTACAACCCCTCAATATAGCAATAACCCTCATATAACAATACAGTCTGCTAGGGCTTACAAATAGGCTACCATTTCATGGAAGTCTCACTGTATTTATTATTTATTTGTTCGTAAATAATATTATTCGCGGCCTATTTCTATCCATTAACCATATGGATTTTACGGTAAGAAATAAGAACATTCCAATCCGTTATTAGCTTCTGTGATGGAGGAAAGGCATGAAACCTATTCTCATATTGGAGGTATGGGATTTGAATAGGGGGACCTCCCAAATGTGAGTCGGCGATCTTACATGGGTTGCTTACTCACGTAAGTTTTGTACATGTGAAGAGTGAACACTGATTAATAGTTATGGGTGGGTTTCAATTGTAGAACGAGGTCTTGGAGGATTTACATAAACAATTCGAGAGCTTTGGTGACCCCAGGGCGTAATTCAGTGGTAAAGTGCCTCCAGATGAGGCATCAAAAGTTTGTTGCCGACTCGGGTCAACATTTTCTGTAAAGAATATAATTTACCTATCTGATAATTGTTTCTAGGTTCTGTATACCACGTGCAGTGAAGTGAACAATCATGAATTCCAGCGTGCAGAGTGCCAAGAGATTTCTGCACTAATGGTCCAAGATCGAATCTCGCTGAGTATTTCCCTTGTCAATTATGCAACTGTCCAGTGCAGCAATATAATATCGTTATCAGTCCGTTCTACTATTGCAACAGGCAGGCAATTACTCTTAGTTAGCATATTCGTCTCCAGCAAAGCATGCATTTGTTCTCAATCTAGACCTAGACCAAAACCTCTCCACGATGGATTTTTTCATTCAATCATTATATCGTTTGAAGTCCACAAAACACAATATTTCGTTCTCGCATGAACTAACTTCCTATATCAACGCCTAATTTTAAAGAAAAGTAACGATAAATATTTATAATTTAAAAAGACAATTTTAATGCCTTACAAAAGGGGAAATAAATTTTCGTGAATACCTTGAATTAACGAGTTCAGCAAGAAAGAAAGAAGAAAGACAAAAATAAAGAAAGAAAGAAAGAAAGAAAAAAAACATACAAGACTTTCAATTCCTGAAATATGTTCTACACTACAAGAAAGTCCTCTGGTGACCATCCCATCAACTTTAGAGATTACAGTATTCTGAATCATTTTCGGATCCAAGCAGCGATCTCACAGGGCAATAGAGAAAACTTAACAACAATAAAACTAAATTACTTTATTCACCAAATATTACATTACCGGTAGTAATTTAATCACCCAAGCCAGGGTAGGTAGGAGATGTAGCTCAAAAGGAAACCTGACAAGCGGAACCCATCCACTGTGATATCATTGAGCTAAGGTGAAAATAAAGTAGGATACACCTTCAAGAAGTCTGAAGTTATAACATGTCGATTAGACCGCAAGTAATCATCCCCGTTTTCAAGACATAATTTAAATTTAAATCAGGACACGACAGAAAGAAATTTTCTTTCACGCGAGCTTCCGAGATAGAGTTAATTTCTCTTGTGATACTGTCTTTAAGTTCCTCTAACAATATGTGACTATTATTTACGGGGAAACTTTAAAAATAAAGTGTAAATAAAACACATTAGAAAAACTTAAAGACAATAACAGAAGAGAAATTAACTCTATCTCGGAAGGTGAACTTATGCTCGTTAAATATAATTTCCTGAAAAGGTACCAGTGTTATGTGGAAGCAAGAGGAGGACATTTCCAATATCTCTTGTGATGAGGTACGTGGTCACTTTTATTGTAACTTCAACTGTGACTGTGAGAACCAGGATCATTACACCGTTAGCGGCTTTATTTACGTAGATATTTCACCCGATCGCTTGGGAGTTAGAGCTGTGCCCTCCGCGACGCAGAAACCCGCATGATTGGCCAACCCTTGCGTGAAAGGCACTGTATATGCCTGTAAATAAACAGAATAAGACTATTGCATTTATGCGCACATACAGTAGATACCATCGACCTTGACGGGATCGACCCTGGAACTTGGGAACAGAGAACCAGTGTCTTATCGACAGTTCCATTAGACCAGTGTCCGGCAGATGCTGCAGTTGTGACGTAAGAGCCAGTCATCTCGCAAGAGCTTCGGAGAGAGAGCAGTTGAGTTGTATTGCTGTCAATACGCATCAGCGCAGTGGCGTTCACTGCAGCAGTAGAATTGTATGGTAAATTTAGTGCATTCAAAGTAAAACTAGACTTATGAAAACGTCACCTCACTCTCTGAGACACGTCACATTTTCCAAAGTTGTCTACAGTATGTCATCGAATTACAGACCTAAATAATTATGTGCAAATATTAGAAGAACTGGATCAGGAATTTGATTGCCGATTTCAAGATTTTGCAAACCTCCAATCCGATATTTGCATATTTGCGACACCATTTTCTGTGGATATTGACAGTGTTTCAACGTCATTGCAACTAGAAGTCATTGATTTGCAAAGTGATATTAAAATGCAAGACCGATTTCAAAACAAAAAGGATTTATCTATATTTTATAGAAGATTTCCCCAGGCAAGATTCCATTTAAGAACGATCCTGTTCAAAACAAAGAGGCGTGGCTGTCATAGCCCGCACGTGAGAACGCACGTGTTCACCATGTTTAATGCTAGTTTGTTTATTCTCAGTACAACTCATCCGCAGGGTCGTCGTGAACAATGAATCCTTTATGTTTTGTTTGCTAATTGATATACTATAATGATGACGATGCCAGTGAGAGTTTGTTATTTCACGTGTAAATATTGATATTATTATTGCATGAACTTACGAACACTCGTTAGCCACGCTCTGGTAATGGCGCATGCTAATGACATTAACCAATCACGTTTTGTCACATGATGCGAATTTTCCGCGAACTCTCTGTGAGTTCACCTCCCCTTTGTTTTGACTAGGATCAAACTAGAATGGGATCAATAATAGAATGTTGAGTATATTTGGATCGACGTAGGCCTATGTATGTGAACAGTTCTTTTCGTGTATGAAGGTCTACAAACCACAACATAGGAATCACCTATCTGATCAGAACTTAAAAAATGTTCTTCGTTTGTGTGTTAGCCAGACTATGACGCCAAATATTGCAAAATCAGTGGACGAGAAAAGAGGGGAAAAAATCTCGACAGTGCCTTCAGCTTGGGCACGATAGTGACACAAAGTAAGGGTGTGTATCACAAGTCTGAATAGGCCTATAGGCTACTTTTCTCACAAAGGTGTATAGTTTAATTTGTATATTTTGTGTAGTTTGTATATTTGGTGTATTCTGTATATTTTGTATACTTTAACATTTTTCAGTTTCCGACTAGACAAAGTTTTGCAGTACTGCTTAAAGTATTCTCATGTTTTATGTATTTGTAGTTTATAGCAGTTTCGGGGCCTCATTTAAGTATGCGGAGGCTTCCGCACCTGGATGTATTATGCATTTCAGATTATTGTAAGTAGGGCCTATATTAAATTTCATTACAAACAAAACTGTTCTGTTACATTGATTTATCACAGTTGTACTCTTTTGTTTTCGTACAAATGTATTGTAATTGTGCTATTACCATACTATCAACGAAAACGGAGCGCACTCTGTCAGTGCATAGACGTCGTACCGCCACTGGCCAGGAGAACCATTTCTCCACGCTGCGCTTTGCTCAGTACGGAGATATTGCCGAGCAAAGAGCGTTGCTGCTCTGTAGTATGACGTCACGGAGCACGGATCATGCCGGTCACTGCATTAGACCGTTTGTCGTCGCATTGGATAATGCAGTTGTTCATAAAATTTGCGACTCTTAGGCTTTTTTGAGGACGAAACAATGGAACTATAAATAAGAAGGCTAGAAATTACGACGTTCAACCTCTCTCTGTTTTAGCTCACTTATTGAACATATTGTAATACTGTAATATTCTTTAGTATGTTTTTTACAATACTAATTTTAGCAAAGAAAAAGCTCAATTTATGAGATGAATCAAAGCTAGAGGAAAAAAGATGTAGCGAACCTTATGGGTATGGTGACCATAAGTCCCGGGAAAATCGGGACAGTCCCGATTTCATACGATATGTTTTACCATGAGGACAAATATCATTTTGAGGCGCTACAGTTATTACAAATCTATTGTCAGCTGTTCCCTATATAGGAACAGAACTTGTACAATGAGTTTGAGGAGGTTTTGCAGTAGTCAACGCAACTTTAAATCGATTCTTCACCTTTCATTTTCTTCTACCATTTATTATCACAGCAATAGTAATAATTCATTTACTCTTCCTACATCAAACCGGATCTAATAACCCATTAGGGTTAAATAGAAATATTGACAAAATTCGGGACAGTCCCGATTTTAGGGATTTTCCCCGGCGTCCCAAATAAAAATCCCAATGTCCCAAAAAAAAATGCGGGAAAAGAGAAATAATCGAACAGAAAAAAACATTTTATATGTATCAAAAAATTATTTTAGACAGCTTGAGTCAACCGTCTTGGGTAGATTTAAAAAGGCAGCTAAAATGGGGGAAAAAGTACAGTGTGTCCCACGCAAGAGTTGGACAATGACGCGGGTTCCTGCGGCGCGGCGGGCACAGCTCCAACTCCCGGGCGATCGGGTGAAATATCTACGCTAATGAAGCCCCGATCGGTGTTATGATTCAGGTTCTCACATTTACAGTTAAAATTACAATGAAAATTAACACGTACCTCATCACAAGAGTTGTTGGAAATATTCTCCTCTCGCATCCACACAACACTGACACCATTTTAGGAAATTTTCTTTCACGCGCATAAGTTCAGCTTCCGAGACAGAGTTCATTTCTCTTGTGATAGGCCTATGTGATATTGTCTTTAAGTTCTTCTAACAGTATGTGAATATTATTTATGGAGAAACTTGAAAAATAAAGTGTATAGGTCAACTTCCCGTACATTTCAAAGGAAACGGCTGAAATATCTACGCTAATAAAGCCCGCTGTTGGTGTAATGGTTCAGGTTCTCACAAAGAAAAACATGTGATTTATCTGGCAATACTGGACGTGTGTCGTTGAACTGCCACGACCTTGACTGTGTCAACAAAGCAGGTCAGTATTCCTTCTGCTTGTGTCAGTGTAGATTTGTTGTTACAATGCCACGACATAGGCCTACGTATACAATAGAACAGAGGATATTTATGTACGATTCGTATGTGATTACATCATCTTGCAAGGCCGCAAGACGTCGGTTTTTAGAAAAATTCCCAGGTGTACGTCCTCCAAGCAGAGAAGCCGTGCGAAAACTTGTAAGTAAACTTCGGGAAACGGGTTCGATTCTCGATAGGAAACGAGAGACCAAGCGGCGCGTACTTACTGAAGAGAAATTAATTCTATCTCGGAAGCTGAACTTATGCGCGTGAAAGAAAATTTCTTAAAAAGGTTCCAGTGTTGTGTGGATGCAAGAGGAGAACATCTCCAACATCTCTTGTGATGAGGTACGTGTTTATTTTCATTGTAATCCCAACTGTAAATGTGAGAACCTGAATCATAACGCCATTAGCGGCTTTATTAGCGTAGATATTTCACCCGCTCGCTCGGGAGTTGGAGCTGTGCCCGCCGCGCCGCAGGAACCCGCGTCATTGGCCAACTCTTGCGTGGGACACACTGTAGAAGAAATGAGCATTCTTTCACTATGGCCTGGTGTAGGCTAATGTCGAAAGGTAGAGTCAGACTGAAAAATGCAATGCCATAGCCGGGATTTGAACCAGGATTTTCGGCTCTCCATGCAGCTGCATGGAGCTGTATGCGGTCCATGCTGTATTTTAACAACAGGAATTATAATTATTTTAGTATAATATTAAAATTAATTGATTTCATTAAAAAAACAAGTTTTTTTTACGCAGTTTTCAGCCACTATTCTCAAGGTCTCAAGATCAATCCGTGTTGGGTAATAATCGACACCACACCGATTTCAAATTGAAGAAACAGTTTCGAAATAAGTATAATTATGATACTGTCACATCACACATAATAAGCGTACTCGTATTGTCAAACAATAAAATCAATTTTAGTAATGCAAACGAACTGTTTACAAACGTGAACAGAAATGTACGAGAACATCAAGACAAACCAGAACCTTTTAAAGGCTCTGGCTACAGTCAGAGAAATATGATTGAAAAGTACCCAAACCAAGTTTTTCTATGAACACTGAACAATATTAATGACAAAACTTATGAACAAATCTTTTATTTTAACTCTGAGCATCAGTTAATGCAATGTACGAGGGCCGTCCACAAAGAAAGTTTCCCTAGGGCCGTTTACACAAACAAAACACAATTTCATGGAAATACTTATCATTCTCTGTCATTTCTTGAGGGGTAGGAAAAGATGCAAATCACTGGGAGCGAGGTTCGAGCTGTAGCGTGGAGGTTTAAACGCCTACCTTGAAGACTCCTGCAAAAGTTCGGCTAGGAGGTGTTTCAAAATCCATCCTACAACCCAGACCTTCCTCCCAGTGATACCTATCTTTTCCTACACCTCAATAATTGGCAGAGAATGACAGAAGCGGAAATGGTTGTCATGCAATCGTTCAAATCCCAGGTGGCAGACTTCTACGACACAAGTGTTCCACGGTACGACAAATGTCTCAATTCCGGTGGCCAATATGTTGAAAAATAGCTGAACTGTTGGAAAAAAATTTCCACGAAATTGTGTTTTGTTTCTGTAAACGGTCCCGGGAAACTTACTTTATGGACGCGCCTCGTACTTCTTATTGAATAACTAAAAATAAGAAAAACGCACTCGTCTGTTTTTATTAAATCTACTCTACTTATGTATATACTGCTATAGATATATTACTAAGTTACTTCCATCTGAAAAGATTTGGGTTCAAACTTAATAATAATGTTTCATAGCAAAATAAGGTTGTGAGTATTGGAGATACGATGGTATTGACTTATAAAATTGTCCGATTATTATTATCAGAAATGTGGTCACCGTAGGTATGGGGCACCCGAGCCTCCAGTTGGTCTACACAGGGATAGGGTACCGCAATAGAAGAAAGATACAAAGAAGAAAATGTGATATCTATCTGCAATTAACATCCAATGTAAATCAAACCTCCCTGTGCTAACATTTGTCCACCAAGGCACAACTGCATAATTTCCGCTGTATGTACTGTATTGTGATAATCTAATTGTACTTCATCTACCGCCAGAATCAATCAATTACGCCATTGTTAAGACAGCGTCAATATATTGATTTCCGTTGCCAATGGTAGTCACATTAGAGTAATGTGCATGCCGAGGTTTGAACTCAATAGCTCTTGAGCAAAATCTGGCAGGGTCTTGCAGATGCCGATCGGATAAGTTTATTAGTAGGCCTACTCTGGGTACGCAGTATCGCTCTCCAGTCAATACGACGTCAAACCGATTGCGTGTTGCACATGCACCTACTGCACAAAACCATAATAATAATAATAATAATAATAATAATAATAATAATAATAAAGTTATATACAGCGTTTTGTTCGTAGCTTCTGTAAATTATAGCTGACTCCCTTTTTATGACAGAAAACGGTATATCTTACATTCATGTTACTCGCAATGACTAATGAACCATGTTCGTGTGTCTGTTTAACTTATGTGTGTCTGAATTTCTTTGTGTCTGTGAAGAGAACGAAAAATCGTATAGAAACAAAATGTTATATTTGAATTAGGGATCTTTTGGGGATGTAACACTAAGATTGGGGAAGGCTTTCTGTTGATTTTAATGGCACATTGCATGAAGAAAATGTCATTTTTCGCGATTTTCTCGAAAACGGCTCTAACGATTTTATTTAAATTTTGTGCACGATGTAACTGGACTAAGAGCTAAAACTTTTACTTGCAAACAATTCTTTCGCAAAAATTATCTATAGTTATAAGTCACATAGTGTTTGTAGAAACTCAATCTTGACTGGAGAACAATAAATATTTGCATCACGTTCAATCAACTGAATACGCGCTCTTTGCAATACGGCTTCTTATTCTAAATCAGAATGTAAAGTGAGAAAGATGTATTATCCATGCTTAGGCCAAAGAATATTAGGCTACGTTAACGGTAAACGGTCCTGTTTAAATTTCTATAATATGCATAATATAAGTTATAGTCTATATTTTATCTTATTACACGTGTCGAAATGGCATCATAATATCCTTTTCGATAAAGATTTGCACCATAACTCAGGTGTGCTATCGATTATTATCGAACACGGAATGATCTTGAAACCATGAAAACAACAACTGAAACTGTAGCCATACTTAAAATAAAATCAATTCTATTTCTGTTAATTTTAATATTATACTAAAATGAGTTCATTCCGACTTGTAAAAATTCGGTTCTTTCAAGAAAACACCAAGAACAAGCTTCGACTTGACCTTACAAAATTATCTTCCATTTATCGCAGAAGACAAGAACTTCGAGAACTTGCAAACAGGTGATTGCCGCGGTCAGTCTATTTAGATTTTTTATGAATATAAAATCTCAAAACTTAAACATTTAACTATAGTCGAACAAAAACAATCGTATGCAACTTGCCTATAATGGTAATTAAGATACTCGTATGAAAATGTTATTGTGAAACTCAGTTTGCTCGTTTCATAAACAAAGTCTCGTTTCTTAATATACTAATAACTAGGGGGCGGATTTCTATGACATGTCATATTTTTTCCCTTTGCATTATTTCAGGTTTCCGACTAATTTAAACCCGATTCCTAGCATCCTAATGAAAATGGAACGGCTTTTATTGTGCATATAACTGCATATTTAGGAAATTTTCAACTATTGTAGCATATTTAGTATGAATATGCATATTTAGGTCATATTTTTGACATATTTGTGTGCATATTAAAGAAATTTTGAAGTTTCTTATCATATTTTGTAAATTTTGCATTATAATGATACTTTTTGAGAATTTTCACATAGGCTATTTTAAATAATTAACATTATAACTTATTTTAATAAAATGAATTGTAATGAAACTTTAAAAAATATGCACAATGTGTACGTGGTAAAGTCATATTTCAAATTTTATTGGTCATATTTTAATGTTTTTAGGTCATAAATGCATTCATATATCCTATTTTTTAGGTCATAGAAATCTGCCCCCTACTAATAACATAGGCCTATGGTTATATGATGTATAAGTATTTATATAAGAAAAAACTATTTTGGTAGAGGAAGTTATGTTTCACGTCAGATTTATTTTTATTTTTTTATTTTTTTTACTCAGAACCCTAAAACAAAGGTGCTATTCATCTCACTGCCCTCTTTTCCCATGCGACCATCGTGCTTTGTTATTGGCGTTGGATTAAAAAGTTAGTCTGCGTGCGAACTGTACTTAGGCCCGGTTGCATAAAAGCTCCAGATATCTTCTAGACAGCTAATCGTTCTATACATATATAGACTCGATAAACACCTTCCCATTTCCGAAAGCGAATTTGCTCAAGAAATAGCTATTGTCAGATAAATGAGTTGAGCACTTTGTCAATAGATGGAGACACGGTGCTTACTCTAATATCAAGTTGGCCGTGATTGAATAGCAACCAATCGGAGCGCTTCTTGCTATTCTATTCAAAATGGCTGAATTATCTTTCTGCTTTTCCTTGCCTGCTGTTTGTCTGCTAAAATGAATGTAAAACGTGAGATAAACTACGGTAATTTCGATTTCGAGACTTGTGCATTAGAGAAAAATGTCACCCATCACAATCTGACAACATAATGCGTAAAACGTAACACATTAATTAAGTTATAGCTAATTTACCACAGAAAGGAATGCTTCGATGGTTGTTCCCAATTTTAATGATGGGCAATTTAACGCTGAAAAAGGCATGCTTGCAGTTGTTTATGATGGCCTATTTATCCATAGGTCATTGCTTTGACAGCCTGATTCTTTCCGAAACTCAATATCGTCAAAGATCTAATTCTTTCAGGGAATACTTTTTGCTTTACACATCTCTAGGCCTAATTATTGCCTCAGGATGAAGATGACGAGAAAGATGATGATTATGTATTAATATTCGTGCTGTAAAATGGCAATATTTTCTTCATAAAGTGTTGCATCACAAAATAAAATTAATATACTTAAGCTACATTTTTTCCGAATCTGAATATCATCGTAGGCTACTTCTTGAAAGGATTGCTGTATTTCTTTCAGGGAATATTTACTTCTGTATAGACCTAGGCCTTATACGATCTGGCATTGAAAATGACCAGCAAGAAAATATGATGTGAATTAATATTCGCGATGTTTTCTTAAAGTATTAACTTACAACAGAAAATGAAATTAATACAAATAAACGATGGATACAATAGCCTAGGCTATAACAAAGTTCATCTAACCGATAATATACAATTTTTCTAGTACAGTATTATGAATTATTTCACACACAAATTAATAACCAATGTCAGTTTCATTACTACTTTTAATTTTAATACCATAACAAGCTAGTAACATAATGTAAGATTAAATGCTAACATAATAACGAAACATACATCAACATAAATATTTCGCATTTCCGCCATGTTGCGTGTTTATCAACCGTTTCGCCAGATATCTAGTGATTTATGGTGCGATAGTTTGTAGGGCGTTTTATTGAACGATTAGCCGCCATCGAACGTTTCAGAAACGCTTACGGATTGAATAATGCCATCTAGTAGATATCTTACGTTTCGGAAACCCGGCGTTAGAGGGTGACATAACAAATTACCAGGAGCATTGTTCTGATACGAGAAACTGGAACAAATTTATCTGTAACAGTGCGGGTGGCCATCACGATGTAACAGTGACAGATACCAGTATTCACCTGTGACACGTTGAGTCTCCGCTCATTTACTGGCTTCCCATTGTTCGCCTCATTGTTATGGCGACTCGCCAGTAGGGAGAACCAGGTAATCTTCAGGCAACACCATCAAACACTACTCCTGCATTCAATAATTTCAGCAGCTAACGCAGCCTAAATTAGTGCTTGCCAACCTACGACCCGGCGGTCTAATCCGGCCCGCAAGCTGCTTTATTTGGCCCGCCTACATACTTAAACAAATATAAATAAAAAAAGTGTGCGTGGAACGCCACGCGACAGAAGTGAAACTTGTTTTAATTTTTTGTTTTTTTAAATTTTGGATTATTGGACTTTTTAATATTTTGTTTCCGGACTTTTTTAATTTTGGATTTTGGGATTTTTAATTTTTGATCTTTTAATTTTTTAATTTTTAATTTTTTTTAATTTTAGCCTTTGAATTTTTATTTTTGGGATTTTTTAATTTAGGATTTTTTAATTTTTGATTTTTTAATTTTGGATTTATCATTTTTAAATGTTGGATATTTGGATTTTTTATTTTTAAAATTTTGGATTTTGGTCTTTTTAATTTTGGATCTTAGAATTTTTTAATTTTGGAAGTTTGGGCCGTTGAATGTTTTAATTTTGGAATTTTGGATCTTTGAATTTTTAAATTTTGGATCTTTGAGTTTTAAATTTTTTAAATTTTGGGTTTTTAGATTTTTAAATTTTGGATTTTTGAATTTCGAATTTCGAATTTTTTTTATTTTTTTAAATTTTGGATAAGCCTAATCATTGAGTTGATTGTTTTCTGTGCAGTCCGTTCCGTTACACCTCACTAATTTCGTGACGATTTTGAGCGTAACACTATTTTCGTGACGATTTTCAGCGTTACACAAGCTCTCGATTTACCCAATCGCGGCCAAATTAGTTTCACTTCAAAAACAAATGGTGCGTCTGAATTATAATAATATATTCACGAATATTGAACGATGAAATAAAATTAAGCACTCAACATTTTAAATAAATGGTTCAGAATATACTAGGCCCATGGATGCTTTTTAACACTTTAATGGAAAACGTGTCCAAATGATCAATTTACATAAATGTGACGTCAACGACAAACAGTTGAGGTGTTTAGTGCAACAGTGTCCCATGTCCCAGTGCCAGTTAAGATCAGCAGTATTCATCAAGGTAATTTGTCATGTGTCGCTACAACCTGAAGGAATGTGTGATCCTGATAGTAATATTTCCTTGTCGGCCGTATTCGTGCTGAAATTTTCGGAATATATATTTATTTAATTCCATCAACTTTTTTTATTTTCTTTCTCTCTTCATTAGGACAGAGATTACAGTTATTTCTCATATTTAAGGATGAAATAATACGGATATAATAATACTGATTATAACCTAGGCAATAGGTAATTTTTCTACATTTTTATGATTTTCTTTAAAACAGGGTTTCTCATTGCAATTTTTGTGGCATGCATTTCAAAGGAGAAAACAGAAGTTTTAATTTTTTTAATTTCTACCTCCCTGTAATGCATTACTGACAAAATACAGTAGGACCCCGCTTGTCCAAAAATCTGGATAATCCGAACCCAAATTTGGAATCACTATTCACCATCTTACTGAGCTGGAATGCTTTTCTTGGATTACAGGACCACTCGGTGAAACATCTCTCTGCTTTCTTGTGAAAACCACACAAAAACTGCTTCATCATATTTTGTGAAAGTCTGGCATTTTTTTTATGTATGTCGCTCCTCGATTACCTTCTCGATCACAATTCCACAAAATTGTTCAATCTTGAATCGATTTTTCTTCCAATCACTTATCGTTGATTTTTCAATACCAAATTCAACAACAACGGTGTTCGATCACAAATATAACACTGACACTAAATAGCATTAACAATTGAGTATAATTAATCTGTAGACTCCATTTATACGCGTAATTATGTAATTATAAATTAACCTTGTTAACCCGAATTTTTGTCAAGCCGAACAGGCTCCGGTCCTAATTAGTTCGGACTAGCAGGGTTCTGCTGTAATGGTAAAATTTAATTCTGAGAATACTGACAAGGGTGTGGTTTACGGTTATTGGATTCCTGGGATTCGGTGGCAATCCTTCCCCCTACATAAATACTGCTTGAATTTGGAATGATACAACAATAATTTGTCATTTCTGTTGTTGACTTGTGAAAGAAATGAGATTCTGAGGGTGCGAGCAAGAGGACTGGTCTGCCAACGACCTATTCACTAAGTCCTACAGCAACATTTTGCTCTATATCTGTATTTCAGTTTTTCAAAATCCGAGTGCATTTGTAAGGCTTTTTTTTATGGATATTTATATTTAATTTTAGTAATAATGCCACTAATTTCAGGTCATTTTTAAAGTACTTAGGTCACTAAATTCTGGGCTCTATCCATCATTCTCTTATCAATAAACAAAAAATATGACTGCCAGTCATTAGTGAAATTTAATGCAGGGCTGCATGAGAATCCTACATCCATCTTTCTCCCCGATCTGTGAGTCATTATCCTATAAATTTTAATGGTGGCGGGGATTATTCTTGGCAGAGGCGGACCTTTAGTCCGAAATTTAGACTGAATGAGCAACCGGTCAACTTGAAAAATATTCAGTCCCCTCTTTAACTCTAATATTCTACGCAAAAGATGCACTTTTTTCAAAAACTGAAAGAAACTTTAATTTTGCTTTAAGAAAATTTCTTAAAACTAAATATACTTAATATATTCCTTATTAAAATTACATTATATTGATTCCGATCGAAATATTTTAAATAAGAAATGTGTGTAGACCACACGGATGCGTATAAGCATCCCTGCTCAGTAACTAAAAGTCGCAAGAAACCAAGAATTTGTCATTTAGGTTCGTCATATTTTGAATATATGTGACAAGGAATTAACATACCTGCTGCTGGCCTACTGGCTCTTTTGCGATATCTGACTAAATAGCTAGAACCATTTCCCTTATACTTTTAATATGTGCCACAAATATAGGCTAAACTATGGCTAGTGCAACTGACCTGATCAACACAACTGTACACTTCAACATGAGAACAAGGGCACCATTTTTTCCTAAAGATAAATTGGTCTAATTCTTGCAATATATCGCTCAAAAATTTTAAACAATCGGCACAATCTGTGAACGCTTTCATGGTACAGTACTTTCTCGATGGGGAGTTCTGTAAAGGATTGCACTCAGCCTCGTAGGACAACTTGGAAACTATCTGATAAAGAAATAGCGGCTTCTGTCTCAAAAACCATCACAATCGAACATGGGAATCAACATGGTAACCATATTCGCATGCTGTCCTTTACAACATGTCAAATGAGGAACTAACTGGCAGAGCGGTCGAACGACAGGTCGACACTATTGCTGGTGTAGCGCCACAGAGTTTAGATACAGTTAATTTCACACTTTTCAGACACTGTTTATTATTTAAATAAATAAATGTTTTACTGTAAGGTTATTTGGCAAAATGACTAAAAACTTAGTACATTTCCTACACTGCAATCCTATTTTCATCCTATAATTTGTGTTATCTACTAAATGGCGTTTCTGGATGAACTGTTGAACCTGGATTACGAGAGTTTAAGGAGAGCGTCAGGGCAAATCCACTCGGGGAGGGTTTTACCCCAGTTAACATTACTTCTGTTATTAAAACAGTTGCGTATGAATGCAGAATTTGTGAGGACAGAATAATACATAATAGGTGAGAATATAATTACTGGTACTGTGCGTTATGATTAATTCTGTTCAAGAACAGAGATATAGTGGAATTCAACAAAACGTCAATGGAGATAGGAGAATGCATATAATAGAATGAGAATAAAATTCGAATAATATTAAATTGGTGTCAGAGAAAAACATGTTGTTACATTATTGCTTCTATCAATTTTAGGGGATCTAACTTCTCATTCATTTAAAGCTGTGAAATGTAATAAATCTTCTGTAAATGTACATGAGGAAAAAACAATATAAAAAAAGTTCGGCATCGGACTTCGTGAAAAAAGAAGCGACTGGAAACACATAGAAATAGGCTATGGGATAGGCCTGCTTAATTAAACAAAAATCATTAAGTCCATAAAACCCTTAGCATCAACTAGTCTTGTTCAACTATTTTTATGAGAAGAAATGCGTTTGATATTAAATGTATGTTTAAACTTGTACTCATTAAAATTATAAAATTTAAATTTATTGAGAAGAAAAAGGATAGGCCTAACGTTTATTTCTCTTCCAGATCAATCTCTTGGTAATTATTTCTGTTTGAGTGCAAGAATAATTTCAAAGAAATAGCACGAACTAAATATTTAGGCTAGTTGGAAAACTAGACCTGATTAGGGATCGAAGTAACTACATCGCGGTTTACGGTGTAGTCCCTCAACCAACCACACATCAGAATCGGTCTCTACACCATAGCTTACAACTGGCACCACAACTTCTTGAGAACATAAACTTCCCATATCTACTGTGCTTGGAGAAATAACACAGAAGTTAAGTCTATTTAATATTCTTGGCAAAATGTTTTATTATAATATCTAGATGTCCACCACTGTGGCAGGGCGTTCGCTCTCCTCCGGGTTAGATTCCTGGTCGCGAAAGGTTTCCAAAGGGGGTTTCTCCAGGATTTCTCCTCACCTGTGAGACGAATGTCGGGACACTTAAGGCCTTTGTGGTCCCGCATCTTGTTCGGCATGAGTGTGTGTGTGCACTGGTGTGTCTCGTCCTATATGTGTTCGTGTTGCTTCGGAGGTGGTCCGGCATTGGGCTTATCACCCACTTGGGAAGGCCATTCACGTCCTCGTCTGGTGAAAAAGTATGTTTGTCATCTAAAGGTAATATCTCTCTCAGCAGGCCGCATAAACATCCCTACTACGGGGGAGGTTAAAGTAAGAAAAAGAGACGGGAGAGAGAGAGAATGTAAGTAGCAGGATTTCCATCAGTGCTAGCATTAAAAAATGGCATTTCAAGGGCACGGGATGCATGCATATTTGCGAATACCTTTGTAATACAAGTGTGATTGTAGATAAGATATCAGCTGTTATCAGCAACAGTCTATACTATGTCCACAACGCGTATAGGGAGTGTAAGGAATGTGCTGATTTATTTCATTGTTCTGTGAGACAATAGAGCGAATTAAATATAATAAAAGAGCTCTATTACAAAGTTTAAATGTCAACATTTATTTTGATAACATTTACTGCAATAACTCCGTTGTTCTAATCCTCCGCGCTTAACTGTGGAAGGACAAACATTCTCAAAACTTAATTGCCCCTGGTTAAAAGATAACAAAATAATTAATTGTGCTATACAAACTATGTAGGTCACCGATAATGCCAGTATCCAGTTACAATCAGAATTCTTTACCTAATAAAGATTAATGGAACCCTGTGATGGCACCATTGAATTCAATATCTGAAAGTGCAGAAAAATCACGAATCGAAAGAAATAAAATAGGGCACATATGGAATGTGTTTGTTTTAAGTTAATAACCAGAATACAATGACGCAACTGCCTATAAACGAGATTTATCTGCTGTGTTAGGAAATAAACTGTAGGCAATAATGAATTGGAATAAGGCCAAATACAAATTAATAGATTCTCTGTGCAATTTTGTAGAAAAAAGTAACACCAAATCTCATAAGCAATAACTTTCCTAATGAAATAAAAAAAATTCTAATTTCTGAAAATAAGTTGACGCACTGCATATATATGTTATCAATTTCAAGTAAAGCAATTTTGATTGCTAGGAAAGAAAAGTCCGAGTTTGCATAATACATGGCTAGCTCGTAATAGAGTTTCAAAGTAGAAAGTCCTCCATAAGTTAATTTCAAATTACAAAATACACAGCCCGGGAGACGCCGGGTCTTTTCAGCTAGTATATAATTAAAAGTCAAATACAAGTATAGGTCTCAATAGGCCTACAATCAGTTATTGTACAAAACGTAAAGAAATTCGTTGACGAAGAAATCGCGAAAACAAAATATCTGGCATGCAAATTATGACTAGTTAGAAAAAGAGAAAGTGATACATCCTCAGGAGATATTTAACCCAAAAGTAAACATTGTTGTACACCATTTTTCGTTTCTGAGATTTGCTGTTCACAGACACACACACAGTTATGTTTCACAAAATTTCAGCTTTGGGCTAGTGACTCCTGAGTACGATTAGTACTGAAAACTTGAGATTGAATTTCGGAGACTAATATTATACTTCCTCTACCTACAGTAGGAGGTCTACATATGGTACGAACAGAGGAAATACCAATGATACATAGAACCGAATGCCACGATAGTACAATAATTCACTAATTAGGATTTGTGATAAAAAATATTATTTTTTTATGTAGGCCTAATAAAATATGCAAGGACTTAGGTTCAGCAATCAACAGGTCTACAAAGTAAAAAGTAATAGACTGCATATACAGTACTTGCCAGAAACTGCGAACGGCTGCAATGGAAATTGTTACTCACCTGAAAAAGAAGAAAAAGAAAATTAGTAATCAATCGTAAACGACAACAAATGAGACTTCTTTTAAAATCTCGCAAAAAAATGATGTACAAATAACGCTATGATAAACGTAATTTTTAGCACTTCTTAATGTTTTCAATTTTGGGCTATATGGAACATGTCTTCGATATTAACGTAAAACAAAGTCGTTTCTTTTCTTAACCAATGTATTTCACGAGACGCGTCCATAAAGTAAGTTTCCCTAGGGCCGTTTACACAAACAAAACAAAATTTCATGGAAACATTTACTGCAACAGGTATACCAAGTTCAGATATTTTTCAACATATTCGCCACAGGAATTGAGAAATTTGTAATACCGTTGGACCAACTTTTGAACACTTTTGTCGTAGAAGTCTGCCACCTGAGATTTGAAGCATTGTGTGATAATCTTCTCCGTTTCTCTGTCAATCTCTACCATTAGCCTATCTGTCAATTCTTGAGGGGTAGGAAAATATGAAAATCTCTGGGTGTGTGGTTCGAGCTGTAGGGTGGAGACTTCAACGCCTCCCTGCAAGTTTCCTGCTAAAGTTCGGCTAGGAGATATTTCAACATCCACCCTACTGCCCGAACCTCGCTTCCAGTAATTGCTATCTTTTCCTACACCTCAATAAATAACAGATGACAGAGAAGCGGAGATGGTTGTCACACAGTGGTTTAAATCCCAGGCGGCAGACTTCTGTGACACAGGTGTTCAAAAGTTGGTCTCACGGTATGAAAAATGTCTCAATTCCTGTGGCGAATATGTTTAAAAATAGCTAAACACTTGCTATATATGTTGCAATAAATAGTTCCATGAAATTTCGTTTTGTTTCTGTAAACGGCCCTAGGGAAACTTACTTTAGGGAAACTTACTTTATGGACGCGTCTCGTATCTTATTAATGAGAATCGAATCAACATTTGTTACTCCATTCGAGAAACATATTTCTCTGAACGAAATAGGATTAGAAGGGGATCACTCATGGAGTAAATCTTCAGTTTAGCATCCTTAACATCCTATGGCAGATTTTGATTATTATAGTATTTCACCTCCCGCTTTGCGACTTGATTTGAACATAGCCTAGCACCCTTTCTTTCTTTCCTGCCTACGAAGTAGCGATGCCATTTCCTCGGCAGCTCCTATGGTAATTTACTCACACCTCTTTCCACCCTCATACATCTGCATAATTATCTAGAACATTACAGGATAGGAGTGTACAATTTCTCGAAAGCCCAGCCACAGCAGCGAGAAGGAGATGAAATTCATGAGAACTCGTAAAATACATTTTTAGCACCACCGCCTGGCGGGTAGTGAATGAACCAGCTTTTTTTTTCTACTTTTCTTGCTCTTCTATACAGCCGTTTCACTCCAGCTCGTTTGAAATTGGTATATAACTGCTGATGCGAATACTTTGTATCTGAAAATGAGAACACTCGAATTTGGGAATGAGAAAAACTTCTCTATTAATAACTGTGGTTGTTAATTTGAATTGTTTAGTGAAATATCCTCACAGCGCTTCTGGCACAATTTTCGGTAATTACGTTTATGAACGTTGTATTATAACTTTGAACATTTGCTTCGTCTGACTCAATATTGCTGAATATTATTCTGTATTAGCAGGGCGCGAAATTTCCGGTCACCGGATCGCCATTGGCGACCAGAATCCAGAGGAGGGCGAGAACATTCAATTAAAAAATAGCTATCTTATTTACTTTTTATTACAGTATTTTAGTTTCCGCAGAATTTGAGGTCTAGTATTTAGTTTCAAATTTAATAGTAGATATTGCCACAGACTGTCATTTTTGACATGAATAAGATGACGGAATATTCGTATTTAATCGGAAGCGTTCTGAAAAATATCCGGAAGTTACCGATATAATTTGAATTTTCCCTTTTGAGGCTCTAATTATTGGTTTTGGTTCCCCGTATGTTAACTAACAGTTGCTCTACCTCCTTTAATAACAAAAAAGGAGTTTGTTTTTGGCTTTTGTTTGTTAGATCCGTTTACAATCAATTGAAATGCTTCCAAAATATTTAGTTTGTTTTAATTTGTCATAAATCCGTTAGTACCATGCAAAAATAAAATTACCATTAGTTTTTTTTTTTTTAATATGGGGATGTGTAGCTCAATTGGAACGTGTTGTATATTTATTTTTTTAACTTATTTAATTTTTCATATTTCAAAGAGATATATACTATAATATTTACAAGTAAAAAACAAATATGGAAAGGGCTGTTCTTTATGATTCTCAAAAGGCTGTAACACTGTCTACTCTTATACAATTCAACGGCCCTCAATAGCATGCTCACTCGCTCCCTCACTTCGTGAGACATCGGGTATACTCGGCGATGTGCGTCTCTCACAGTCTAAACTTTCACGAAGAGTACAAAATTAGGAAAACCGTTTCTTTATTCTATAAGGCCTAAGTGAAATGAACACAATGAACAAATATTCTAATTTTATTTTTACTTATAATTTTCATAGCTATGAACCACACACATTTTTAATAAACTGCCTCTGTAAATTTCTTAAATATCCTGGAGTCAATTAATAATGGCGGGCGAAGCCGCGAGCACCAGCTATGATTTATTGATAGTTTAACCCTGGAAGTAACGCGGACAATAAAAATCCAAACAAACCACTCCTTCCCTTGAAAAATTATATAATTTCTGAAAATTACATTGAATTTATCAAACCAAATTCACATCAACTATCTGTCAACAAACAGTTGAGAAACGATACGTAGGCTATTATCAGTGTTCACAGGTAGCTTTGGAACTGCATAAAACTTACGATATAATTCGTTTCTGAAATTTACATACTGGTAGGAACGAATTATATTCTAAAGGAAAAAGCATAATATATCCAGATAAGGAAGCATTGAAACATGGTAGTCTAAGCATCATTTTAATCGTGGCAAAGCCACGGGCTATTTTCTAGTATCTTATATAACAATAATGGCAACTATAATTCTTGTTTGGTTACTGCCTGCAGACTTGAAATTGAGCTCTGCTATTAGTAAGAATAATAAAAGTTAATTTCCCCAAAGAAACACTTATAGAGCGCACTCGACTTCTACCGTGGGAGCAGAGATTCATTGCCTCGGTGATTCAAAATGGAATTCGTGATGACAAAACTGACTGTGGACAGGATTCTCATTTTTATTTCAGTTTGGCCTCCAGTTTGAGTACCGGTGCTACATTCCCATCGACATCATCGTCATGTGCATTGTAGTTGAAAGAGCTAGCCTAGCCTAGCCTAGTAAAAGTAATAAACATATATGCTATAAGTTAAATAAAAAAAATTAACACGCGAGCCACGGTTACTAGATGGTATAAATAATTCAACTGATGTTACATTATAAAAACTGGTTCCTCGCACTATAAATCAACACAACTCTTTGTTATTATAAATTGTTAAAATTCTTTCATACTTTTTCACCAAATGTTTTTATCAAATGTTTCAATCTGCACTGTTTAGCGTTAATAAGGATTTTCCAATGAAAAGTACAATTTTTCTGTCTTCCTATACACAAATTTGAGAGCTCTTTTTGATAATTTTTTGTGCACGTGTGTGTGAGGTTTTTTTTTCAAATTACTTATTGGATTCGTCATTGTCATCAATTTTCTTAAAACACCTTGGAGATTAAACCTTTGTTACTTTCTTTGACGATAAACGTAATGACTATGGGCCATATATAAGTTATTTTACAGTTCAGTTCTGTTTTAACAGTTTCTGAGGCGTTTATTGAGTGTCACGGGGAAGAGGGAGACATGGTAAACAGGTTCATCGACAGCAGTATTCACCGTCTCAAGAGTTATCCCCTCCTCCCGCAAAGTTTACGCTTCACTAGAGCGGCTACAGTTATCAAAACTGGACTGTATGTTAGGTGTTTTATATATTTCCTACTACAGTTACATCACAGCTGACTTACTTCTTGGCTAAGTGAACTGTAATGAATCAGACTGAACCTTGTGCACGTCTTATTGAGACAAAAGATATTTGCAAACACAGTTTGATGCAAACAAAGCTGTAAGAACCTAAAATCGGAAGGGAGGAATGCGTGTTGTGATTACAGGGGTAATCATGACCTTGACTGCATTCACGAAGAACTCCACTCCCTCAGCAACTTTGTCCTAATACTCTAGTTTTTACTTTTCCTGTTTAAAACTTAATCCCTTTTACTCTTCCACGCAAATCCTCTTAGTAATCGCCATATGCCCATCACTGGCCTAATCTTAAATAAGAACTAGAAGTTTGTAAGATCACAATGATAATCTTCTTAAGCATTCCTTGAATAGTTCACCAGTTAGGAGCAGTCCTACACATATCGAGCATACATATATAAGAGCTATCTCTCATGTTCTTAACCCTTTCAGAGATGAATTTATGTATTAATAGAAGAAATCGTTAATGAAAATATTAGGCTATTGAGCTCTTAGCTAGAAATCAATAGGAACAGTTAAGTAAAATAGCTGTTATATATAAATGACAACCATAGCTTACGGATAAAAATTTTCACATTTTGTATAAATCAATACTCTATTGATCTTATAGGATTTTTCAGGTGACGAGTTTATACGTCAGTAGCAGTGAAAATATTAAACCTTACTTCTTTGACCATATGATTGAGGTAGGATTGAAATTAGTGCTGCAGCATAGGGTACGTAACACCAGTGGCGGGCGCAGGGGGGGATAGGGGGGATGTATCCCCCCGAAATTTGTAAAAAAGAGTATATATGCACTCTAAGTGGCCAGTTTTATAAACTAATTATATATGTAAGTTAATTATTTTTTTAAATATTCTTTCTACCTATTCAAATCCCCCCCCCCCCCCGAAAGGAAATTCTGCATCCGCCACTGCGTAACACCTGCAGGAAGCATTCAGTTACACAGAAAGTGAGGCGGGAACGGTATTTTAGACAGGTATGCTATCCGTGTGGTGTCCAACTGACATCCAGTAGCCCCTAGCTACGATAAAACCCGCCTCCACGACCTCGCCAAGTTTATTCAACTTTCACTTGCAACTATTGACCGAATGTGTAAATATAGTGACTGACTTTCTGAAATTCCCTGTTGCACAGTAAGAGGAACATTTTCTGGAGGCATGGTGAAAATATACAAATAACCGACGACGTCTTTATGTTTGAGCATGGTGTGGCAGGGTTCCAGAAGAAAGCGGGCGGTGTTGCTTTAACCAGATCACAAGGAGTTGTACGGGTTTCGACTTTATGCTTGCTAGCGGCCTAATAACTTCTGCGTGAACATACACTGGCTCTTTGTCAGATTTACACATACAAGATGTTTTACTACTCGGATACGAAGCCGCTAGTGGCGAAATAAATGGTGCAATATTGCAATATTTTCGCAGATATTTTTCATTCTCTTGTGTTTAAGAAAAATTTGTAATTTGTGGGTTTGCGAAATCCTATCCTCACAGACTGAGCTTGCTCTGAAACTCCCTTTCTCGGTGTAACAGAACATCATTGTTTTATCGTATTCAGATTGAAGTACCTTGTTGGAAAAACAGCTTTTGATGTAACAAAGCACCAGGGCATGCGACATTTTGGTTATAGTAATAATAATAATAACAATAATAATATTTATTTTCCTCGTTTCCGTACATGACATACAGATTGAGATGACAAGGTTTGGTGTACAAGTAATAAAAATTGAATTTATAATATTAATGGAACAATAAATAAAATAAATAATATTTAAAACTTAATATTATACAAGTCGTCTACACTGTACAGTGGGTTAGCCAACAATGTCTTTCTAACTGACCTTTTAAGCATGTATAATGACATATTCCTTATTTCAGTTGGTCAGAAGTTATTAAAATTGAAGAACATACACTTAAAGCTATTCACAGTTGTGCTGTAATAAAATTTCTTAAATAAATGTTCAATCTGGAGCAGGTGGAATAGTGATGAATTGTCGGGTGGTCGAACACATGGAAACATTGTGCCAGCTGCGTTTAACGTACAGGAGACAGTCCAGAACAAATAATGATGGTAGTAAGGTAAGTGGAGGATGAAGAGTTTCAAATCTGAAGTATGGTTGCCCCACAAGAGAGTCCCATAGCTCAAATAGCTATGCATGTGAGCAAAGTAAACCATCATTAGCGAGTCTCGTAATAACGTTTGTCTCAGTATTCGTATCACAAATATTCCTTTGCTCAGTTTATTGGCAAGGTAGTAATGTTATAAACTCCCTAAGAACCGGGGTTTCAGTATATCAACATGTGAGGATAGAATTCCACAAACCCAACTAAGTCAAACACGAGTGAATGGACTATTCACATTTGGAGTCAATTGTTTCAATTCAAATTCTGATAGTTTTGATCAAGGAAGTTTAAATTGCTGCGAGAAGGACCTCCTGGAACTCACTGGAAATCAAGATCAGTAAAGTATACTGTAGTTTACAAGCCTTGGGTGAAAATAACAGATAGCCTACCGCTCTGTATTGGTTTAGTTTATTATTCCATAATACCTGTATTATTACAATTGATAAAACAATGATATTATTAAACCAGGGTTAATTCTGAAACTGGGCCCAAATGGACTAGACAATTCAGAATATGTGTTCAATGGCGTGAAAGTATGGAAGGTAAAATACATCAACAAGGCCTACATTAAAATTGATAAATGTAGTATGGGCAGAATGCTGTGAAAAACAATAATTCAGTATTAGTCCCTTAGTGGATAAATTATAATATAACACAAAATCAAGATGTCTAAGATTCTATCATGAATACATGATTCTCAATTCACTATCTTAAAAGGCTCCAATCAAAATGGAAGGACACACGACATCCCCTCGACGTTCTATTCAAAGCGTATTTTCTGATAAAGAACACTCTGAAGCAAATCATTTTACCGCTTTTTATATTTAATGAACTAGCCTATAATTCAATAAGGCAAGGACAATTCCTTGGTCACCCCATTTTCTCCCCATCTTCCTGCATATTGTGAAAATTATTTCCTAGCATGGGGGAAGATTCTTTGATTTAATGCAATCACCCTTAAGAAAAGGGAAGCACGTGCCAGAACTCAGAAAATACAGCAGCCTATTTCTAGAGTCAAGAATGCAACATTTCCTTCGTTATATTTCTACACAAAAAAACTCTATATACAAAATGTAAGTGTGAGATCTTTTTCTTAAAAATTGATAACTTTCTTTTTGCCTCGAAAGCCCGCCATTATAAGCGTACTCTAAAGATCTAACCAGGCAGATATTTTATTCATTATTTTCTCTATCCGTAAATAGTCTAAGTTACTAAAGATAAATCGAGTATTGTTTTCGTCCATGAAATATTCTATTAGTAGGGGAGCCCAAGAGGGGATTTTGCGATTTACTCGAGCGCATCAGAATAAGGTAAGGTGGGTTAATTACATGCTGAAAATGTGTATTTCAAAATTCTCACGATTTGAGCGTGACATAAGGGATATCACATATTATGTGATTTTTAATAATTTCAAGGAACATTCACGCCAAACTTTAAGAAAATCGAACAATGCGTTTGGGTCATGACTGCGTAACAAACAAATTTACAATAAATTTTAATACTAGGACTAATGACACCTTTTATGATAATTTAAGATTCAGAGTTTTAACCTTGATACGGAATAACAAATTGTTTAACTGACCATAGATGGGATTACATTAGGGCCTAAATCACGTGTAAACAAATGCACACAAACTAGCTGAACTGGAAAAATGAAGAGAAGGGAACCATTAATACCATGATTGTGTTGAAATCCAACAAGTTAAAAAAATACTACTAACGGATACATATTGTGCGCATATCTGCGACAGCATAGCTTGAAAACAAAAGATGTTATAGTTATTCAATTGCATCATCGGATAGAGTATTTATATCGTGGACGTGACACGAAGCATGTTGATGACTTCCACTTTCCTTTTGCAACTTTAAATAAAGAACATTCTAACTTATTCTGGAAAATACTTCTAAGTTCAAATGTTTTTAGCTTAAATAATTACATAGATTTATTTCCATGCCGGTTTAAATAATACTATGAAATGGCGGTTTGGATAGTTTATTCATAAAATGGATAATCAGAAGATTTTCACAGCATAATTTTGCTATAAATATGTAATTTGGACAGAAGTATAATAATGTGTTCAGCTCTAAAGTTATTTAGCCTAGTTGTTAAACTCTTAAATGGGTATTTTTTTTTAATAAGTTTATTAACGGCATGTTCCATTACATGATAGTAATACTACATGCTAGGTTTTACATTCTTTCATTTTTTTTGTCGTTCTACACATATTACTTTTCTTTTACAGAGGGCTTATATTTACATTACAATAAATCAAAATTTATTTTGTTTACGAATTCAGCAAAATCATCTTTCCTGTTTTCTCTAATCAATTGAGTTTTCTCAGTAACCTATTCATGAAATCCTATGAATTTAAAGTCATCCCTATAATATAAAGGCACATGGATGACTCACTCACTGACATTAATGTTTGCCCACTTCCAGATTAGCTAGAAACTTTAAATTTGGTACATATATATCTTTTAGGTTGTAAACCACAGGAAAATTCCAAAAAGTTTATTTTTTAAATTTTCAGCCCAAAAACCCCCCGAAAAAGGGCTCGGCTCGACTCACTGACATTAATGTTTGCCCACTTGCAGATAAGCAAGAAACTTGAAATTTGGTACACATATAGCTTTTAGGCTGTAAAGCAGAGGAAAATCCCAAAAAGTTAATTTTTTTAATTTTTAGTCCCAAAACCCCCCGAAAAATGGCTCGGCTCGACTTACTGACATTAATGTTAACCCACTTCCAGATGAGCTAGAAAATTGAAAATTTGGTACACATATAGCTTTTAGGCTGTAATCCACAGGAAAATTCCAAAAAGTTAATTTTTTAATTTTTAGCCCTAAAAGCCCCCGAAAAAGTGATCGGTTTCCATGGCAACGGTATTATCAAACAGTGTTCACATAAGGCTCTGAAAGGTAATAGCCAATACAGCAGAATAAATACACGCAATCTATCTCCCATAGATCTTTTAAAAAAAAACCATTCTCGAGAACCTCAGCGGGAGTTTGGGGGCGGAGCCCCCAATGGGCGAAGCGAGTCCCTATAATATAAAGCCACATGGCTGACTGACTCACTCACTCACTCACTGACATTAATGTTTGCCCACTTTCAGATGAGGTAGAAACTTTAAATTTGGTACACATATAGCTTTTAGGCTGTAAACCACAGGAAAATTAGAAAAGGGTTATTTTTTTAGCCCTAAAAACCCCCCGAAAAAGGGCTCGGCTCGGCTCATTGACATTAATGTTTGACAACTTCCAGATGAGGTAGAAACTTGAAATTTGATACACATATAGCTTTTAGGCTGTAAATCACAGGGAAATTCAAAAAAGATTATTTTTTTAATTTTTAGCCCTAAAAACTCCCGAAAAAGGACTCGGCTCTGCTCACTGACATTAATGTTTACCCACTTCCAGATGAGCTAGAAACTTGAAATTTGGTAAACGTATAGCGTTTAGGCTGTAAACCAAAGGAAAATTCCAAAAAGTTTATTTTTTTATGTTTTTAGCCCTAAAAACCCCCGAAAAAGGGCTCACTTACATTAATTTTTGCTCACCTCCAGATGAGTTAGAAATTTGATACACATATAGCTTTTAGCTGTAAACTACAGGGAAATTCTAAAAAGTAATTTATTTTTAATTTTTAGCACTAAAAACCCCCGAAAAAGGGCTCACTCACTGACATTAATGTTGGCCACTTCCAGATGAGGTAGAAACTTGAAATTTGGTACACATATAGCATTTAGGCTCTAAACCGAAGGAAAATTCCAAAACGTTTATTTTTTTTATTTTTAGCACTAAAACCCCCGAAAAAGGGCTCACTCACTGGCATTAATGTTTGCCCACTTCCAGAGGAGCTAGAAACTTGAAATTTGGTACACATTTAGCTTTTAGGCTGTAAACCATAGAAAAATTCCAAAAAGTGATTTTTTTAACTTTTAGCCCTAAAAACCCCCGAAAAAGGGCTACAAAATTGCCAAACAAATTATTATTGACATAATTATTAGGCTATGTTAACATTATTGCCAGTAATGTTTTTAAAAAGCACTATCATTTCTACCAGCTTGTAAACTGCATTTTATGGTACTCCATTATCTTCTGCATTTTTTGTACTATTGAAATAGATTAAGGAAACATGATAGAACAGGCTTTGACTGAATGTTTAAATAAGTGGGAACGATTGTATTTGGTTTTTCCTTAATTTCAGTAGCCTATAAGGACATGGCCAGTAGGTGTATCACCAGTTAATTCCTAATTAAATAACTAATCACTTTGCTAATGTCATGTTTCTAACAAATAAACAGACTCCCAGCTCTCAAAAATGTCGCTGACGTTATGAATAATCAACAACGAAGGCTAAAGCAACATTCGATAATGGATTAAATTAAAGCAAATACCGTCGATCTAATTAAACTTTATAACAGTTCACACCCTACCAATTTAAGCTTTGTAAAGCGCATACATGCATGTTTAAGATGCCATTGCTGTGAAGTACGTACTTAACCTCAATATACAACGGCATGTACCGAACTCACCTCCACAAACTTTTCCACCTGTCCGACATCGCTACAGCTTGTCGATGAACACTACAAACACTATTTCCACGTCACATACATACATCCAGAACACACTGTTTAACACACACCTTTTGAAAACACTGAAAAACAAACACCTTTCACACTAACACTGTCACACTGACCAGCGTAAACTAACCACATGTATACTAGTTTATGCAATGAAAAACAAAAGTTGAAGCGACCTGACAGTGTTGCCAACGACTTCCAAGGACTCCCTCTCTCTCACTCCCCACCAAGCCTATGCAATGCTATCCGCGGGAGATAAAGTTACCTGGAATTAATTCACACGTATCTAAAATCAACACAGCATTATTTTCTAGAGAAGCTAAACAAGATATTTCTTATCAGACAGCTCTTTCCTGTTTCTCTTCGCGAAAATACACAAAGTCCTTCTATATTGACGTTAAACATAAAGCAGATATGAAATTAATGTTCGTAATTTCCTGTCAAGGTTGTAAGTTATCTTGAGAACTTCGGTTATGTTCTTTTAATTAGACGTTTTATGCAAATGCCGTAATTTGGACATTTACATATCATGTCTTATTATTATTGTTGATATGATTAACATGAGCAGTTTAATATTATCACTAATATCATAGTCATCATCGTCATAATATTGTGGATTCACATTGAGGTTAGGGTTGAAAATAACAATAATTATTATCATTATTATTGTTGTTATTATTATTAAATCAAACATTACAAGCCCATGGGTGTCCAATCTCGGTAGGGTATCCAGGGTTTTTCCCCACTCGAAGAAGCGAATGCTAGATTAAAGTTTTCTTTAGAATAACTGGAAGATACCAGATGTCAACTGATATAATATGTGGAAACATGCATAAACATCTCCATTATAAAGAATTTTCTTGGCTTAGACTTTAGAATAGGTTGCATAATGAATATAAATAGATCCGAATGGCATATCCCAATCTCTCTAGTAAAGATAAAATAACAAAAAGTAATAATAATACTATAATAATACATACATACATACTTCTGTATACAAGACATACAGGCCTAAAATATGTTCAATAATTCACTTCAAATGGAACGCCAACGTCATGTATAAAGTATTATTAATGAAACTAATTCAAACAGTACATTCAATAAGTCAAAGGTGGATCAAGTTATCTTCCCGAAAAGGAAAACACAAATTAGTCCTAAAAAAGACCGGGGATAGTACCCATGGATCCTCTCTTTCAGAGTATGGGGTTCTATTACAGCACAGCAAACGTTAAGTATAATGGTTAGTTTGCTAACCACTCTGCATCGAAAGCACTATAAAATCGTATTTTTTATCAATATACTGTATAACAGACAGCTGATTTCACTGTAATGTTTTTTTTTCTCAAATTCATTGGAGTTATTCTTGCACAATAGAGGAATAGAAATACACGAAGAGAACAAGAAAGGAAAAGAGAGAGCTCAAGTAGTCATCTGATTGAGAGTGACAGGATGAAAATTGAGACTGTCACTGAGTTTTGTTTCAGTGATGGCATTTCCAGGAAATCATATTAGAAAACGTGACGTCGCTTCTGAGAAAAACTGTGAATAAATGTGGCCCGCTTTCGCTTCTATGTAGCGTGGATTATAATTTAACGTTAGGCATACTGTTTGAATGTACACAAAACAGAGACATTAACATTATACAGTAAACGATTGTGCAGTCCATAATTAATTTGACCCTAACTTACATTGCCCATATTGCCCATATGTATGGAGAGAAACACGCTAGAATAGGATATTAGGATCATAAGCTGATAATATGGCGGCTTAAGTAAATCCTTCCAACGAAACTATCCAGCATATCATTCCTTCCGTGAACGCTACCTCTGCACCGCCAAGGCCTTTGTGAACCACAATCGTTAGAATCACTTTAAAATGCAGATATTTTAGGGAATAAAAAATATAACGCAACTTAAAACAAATGTTTTTTAATGTCAAAGGAGATAAGAGTTCCATTCTTTGGAATATTATCTAATATTTTTTAGAAACTTCTGTTAATAGCAGTTATTTCATAACCGTTTCCAATTCTTGGTGTTTTAGAAAATAGGACTACTTAAAAGAATGCAAGCTAACTGATAAATTATTTTCGCAGGACTTATTAAACTGGGAAAACCAAACTCAAACGACCGGCCAGGGAAAATTATATCCGATACCCAAATGTGAGTATTCAAAGTTGCCGTCTAACTGATGACGATGAGTGTCCTGTCTAAAGGCAGGTCCAGATCAGGAACTAAGTCATGGGATGATGACTCCGACTCGTCTAAGGCTTTTTTAGGCAAGGGTGATAACGCAGAGATTTGCCATTGCCTCACGAAGGCCGGGGATGAAGGGACAACACAACAACAGCCATCCCTGAACACAGGCAGAAAATTTTCCACTGCTGAAAAATCCCCGACTCGGCCGGAAATCGAACCCGGGCCGCCAAGATGGGAGACAGTCACGCTACTAACTTCCCTATCCAAAGAGATAGTAATAATAGTTATAGTAATAGTAATAATAATAATAACAATAATAATAATAAAATATTAATAGTGAAAGCAGAAGAAAACCAAAGTACCGGTACTTGAAGAAAACTTACTGTACCCATTTACCACTTTGTGAAACACAAATCCCGCACCCAGTAAGAAGACGACTTCAAAGCATTGTAACGTTAGATAAGGTACGAGTATTTTTTATATTGTTATCATTATAAACCTACTAAATGTACAACGTCCTATGAATGATAGTTCGCAAACGTAGGCCAAAACTGTTATATCTCTTTTTAATTTGTATGGTTTTTGCACAGTGACATTTCCGAAAATAAAGCCGTAAGA
This sequence comes from Ectobius pallidus, assembly GCA_964059195.1. Lineage (NCBI taxonomy): Eukaryota > Metazoa > Arthropoda > Insecta > Blattodea > Ectobiidae > Ectobius > Ectobius pallidus. The sequence continues at coordinate 100,755,259 of CAXKWD010000010.1, forward strand.
AATCTACGAGGAAAGAAAGACTCCCTTTCAGACAGAAGTCTGAGAGGTAATTCTTTATTACCTTGTTACTGTTCCAGTAGAAGCACGACCAAACCTCTTGGTGGAAACAATACCTTAGAATACTTGAGCAGGCACTTAATTATAAGACCGCAGGCTATGGTATTTAATTACACAAACAAGTATTTTGTTCCTACCTTCTTTACTCCCTGTAATGCCACGAGGAATAAACAAGCTCGGACTAAATACCGGGATCTCTGTCTGGAATGAAATTTCCATCGTCCCTGCATTAGAAGCATTTATGAATTTATTGGTTCTATTTAGAAATTTTCTTGTTCCATTTTCTTAATAATAATAAATATAATAACATTAATAACAATAAATATAATAACATTAATAATAATAAATATAATGACATTAATAATAATAAATATAATTTTCAGTAAAAGAAGATTAAAAATTCTATGGTCACATTTTCAGAATAGAAAGAGACAGACTTACCAAACAAATTTTTTATCACTATGTAAGTAAAAAAACTAAACCAGCATTTTTCAAGGAAGTTGAAGAATATTTGAAATTACACAATATCAAAAAGGATATTGCAAACAGAAAATGTTAGGAAAGCAATTTTGATGACGGTTTCCCAGAGAAACCCAAGAAGAAAAAGGGAAGTAAATGGACGGAAGAACGGAAACAGCAACATCGCGAAAGAATTAAGTTTTAGGAAGACAAGAAGAAGACAATTGTTTCATGTGGTCCTAAGCTGGCCTAATTGAAAAGAAAAAAATAAATATAATAATAACATTAATAATAAGAGTAATAATAATAATAATAACTGAAAGATAGATTTGTTATTATTATCCAGGGTCGAAATCTGAAAAATTTGCGATTTTCCCACCCACCGATGATTTTATCTAAAAACGTCTACCACCAAAATTTCCCGGGGTGAATCCTTTTATTATAAAGATCGACAAAGAAAACGTACGATACAAATAATACTACAAAAAAAGTATTTTTCATTTGTTCTGTGTGCATTTCTAGGAAAATAACAGTAATATTACCTATATAACACAAGTAACAGAATGTTCTGTGTGCATTTCTAGGAAAATAACAGTAATATTACCTATATAACACAAGTAACAGAATGGCCACCAGAACTTTAGCAATGTGTCCTGTTGGCAACTCTGCACGTACTTGTAGTTCAGACTTTTCTCCCCCCCCCCCCGCCATTTTTAAAAATGATTTCGGACCCTGTTATTATCCGCTATTAAGAAAAGGATTCTTAAAAGTGTTGAGCAGAAAGAAATGAAGGGGTCGGGGGAAGATAGTGCTAATCTTTTTGTAAAAGTTGAGATTGTGGCCCTAGTTATATTTATTCTTATTCCAATGTTTCTGAGTATAGAATAATCTGTCAATAAGTCTTGTTTATGACATAGTGAGTACCAAAACATATAAAAGTAAGATATGTACATTTGAGAACGGGGTGCACTCAGCCTAGTGATTCAAATTGAGGAGCTACTTGATAGAGATGTAGTGGCTCCGGTCATGGAAACCACCATTAACGACTGTGGGTGTCGGCATGCTGACCACATGCCCCACAATCCTGCCATCTGCCTAAAGTAGATGACGCAGCGGTCGGGTGGTAGGCCTTGTCCCTTCAGGGATGTAGCGCCATTAAGTTTTTATGTATATTTGAGCCAACTTTAAAAATATAATAATGTCTAAAATGAGGTTTGAGTGGGTTAGCACTATATCCCCCTCCAAAAAAATGTAAACAGAGAACGCTATAATAATTTAATATTTCCGGCAGAAAATACAGGAATCATGAAAAATAAAATAAATTTATAAACTGACTCTGAGTAAAGCAGATTAAATCCACTTTAAATTCAATTACCCTGCATGTGCAACGAGATTTATATGAATGAAACAGTGATTGTGTCTGAATCATTCATATTGCTGCACTGCTTACTATAAATGAATAATATAAGTTGACGTGACTGCTGGGCCTGTCACATGCACTTTGTGGGCCTGACAAGCCTGTTAAATACCTGTCACATCCCGAGCTGACCTGTCACTCTGAAGATGAATAAAAATTAATTTTCTAATGCTACGTAACCACTAGGTATGCTAATTTACACGGCAATCTGTACATCAGGATTATAACAAATACAGCAAGATAATTTCAAATTTACGTAATTTAGAATCCTTATTGTAAATCCTAGACCACGGGGAAATAAATAAATAAATAAATAAATGTATATAAGCACGACATTAAAATGTTATCCTACCTACTTCCCCGTAGCCTAACATCTACAATAAGAATTCAGGCACAAATTCAAAATTACGTAAATTTGAAATTATTTTATAATCATGATATTAAGTGGCATAGTAGCGATGGCTTATGGAAACTAAAGATCCTGCAATTCGGCGTTTGCCTTTGCGAATGAGGAAACCATGAAAACCCAAGTGAAATTGGCCCATTTCGACGTTTGAGGGTCCTGTTACCTCTGTCACCTCCCTCAGATTGTTGTTAGTGTATTATTTACATCACCGTCATATTATAGTTAACAGCAATAAATAATTAATCATAGCTCCTTGGGTTTATAAACAAAAGGTTAGCGTTATTTGTAAGTCTGTTTTCGAAAAGTGTGTTCTGATATTGATGCATTGAAGTCATTCTTATTTCGTTCCTACTTTTATGCCTGTTTTATAAAGAAGTGTATTGTACAGAAAAAAAAATCATTGTAATTGCCGCTACACATTTCCTCACCTAGTTTTTCATGTATATTCTACTGCAGTTGGAATAGCCTAGAAAAATCGAAATGGACCGAGTAAACTGTCCTCTAAATATTGTTTTTACTTAAAAACGAATATAGCCATTTTATTAGTCATGGATAGAAGTAGTGATATTTTTATTGTTATTAAAATCGTTTGAGACATTTAAAAAATCCTAATTTTGAAAAAACTAATATGTTTAGCCTATTTTATTGTAGAAATCAAATTCTAGGAGAGGCTTTAAGAATCCAACGAAATTCATCATTTTCTCTTGGCTGAATGATAGTTTCTACCTTTTATGACTTCAACTCCACCAGATCAAATGAATAAAATAAAATACAGTAAAATAACATAAAATAAAACAAAATAAATACAAGTAAATACAATGCTCTGTTTTCCTGCAACAGGCATGCACAGAAAGACATAGATCCAAAAACTTTTTTTCGGCTTTTAAGCATCATGGAACATAATTTCCCGGTATTATCTCGACTTCCATTTTTGTCACAATCACAATAGATTCTCTGCACCACGTATATGTGGGGATAGTGAAAAATGAATGTAGCTAACAAATAAATCCAAGCATTTTAGCATTATTTGATGAGAATGTACATATAACTATCTCAGGGAATCCCCATATCCCTAACCTATCCTGTGGAAATGTCACATGATGGAAACCCACGCATACATTTCCTTCCCGGTTAATTATCACCGTCATTTCCACAGATACGGCTCATCCATATCAGAAAGTCTGGGTGTGTTATCTGTAGGAAAATGCGTACTGCAAGCTATCTTCAACACTCCTGCAACAGTGCAATACAACGAACGTGATAAAATAATGTCCAAGAATTTCAGGACAGTGAGGAATATCTCTATATATATAAAAGGCTTTGTCCTGACTGACTGAATGAATGACTGACTGACTGAATGACAGGAATCAACGTACAGCCTAAACTATAACAGGTAGAGACTTGGAATTTTGATAGTACCTTCGTTTCCTAATGTAGATGCTCACTAAGAAAGGATTTTGAAAAAATCTGATTCTAAATGCCAAAAATTAGTGAAAAACGGGCAGAAAACGTGCATTTTTTGCGTTTGCGAAGCATCAGTTTCAGTAATAAATTTCAATATTAAATCACTTACAGATGGCTTTGGCTATATTTGTCATCATACCTCATACCTTGGAAATAAAAGCAACGCGATCGCTTCATTTTGTTAGTCCATCCTAGACGATTCATTTGTTTAGAGTGTCAAGGCCTACAGACATATGAAATTTTCAACCTACACGGAAGAGGGATAATCAACATAGACCTAAATATGGTTAAACATCGTTCGATTTGGACGAAACTCACTATACAGGGATTTTCTGGGTCAAGGAACTCGAATCTGAGATCGCTTTTACCAGGCGACGCTATCTAATCGTGGTATGTAGTCCACGTGATTTAGGTGTTAATAATTATAATTATTTAACTATTATGCTCTTAATTTTTAATTTTTGAAATAATTATCGCGGGCGAAGCCGCTGGCACATGCTAGTTTCCTATAAATGTTAATTTGTAATTGTTACAGACAGGTAACGGTAACAACCTGTTAAAATAATCAAAGCTCCTCCCTACACTCAGAACCCACAGCTCAATTGTTAAACTTATCACCAGGTGTCAGAAGAAACAATATATAGGCCTAAGACATATATAGATATAAGACAATGTAGGCCTAATGAAAATTAAACTTAAACTTAGGATGTTATAAGTTTGTCTGTGTGGTAATCGAACGGAATTTTTTACTTGAATTTCTGACTAATGCAATCCACTTTTCTGACTATTTTAGAGCAGTGTGGTCCAACCATTCATTGCTAGAGGCCAAACAGTTTGAGGAAGGGCAGGCCATTTCTTCTAAATTTCAATAAAAAGCATATAAATGGAATATACATGACTAGCTTAAAAGACCCGGCGTCGCCCGGGTTTTGTATTTTGTAATTGGAAATTAGCTTATGAAGGATTTTCAATTTTAAATTCTAGGTCCTTATATAGGCATTTATAATTTGAAATAGGAAGAACGACTTATTACACTCAAACTATTCCCTCAGAAAACGCTTGATATAGTTTTTTATGGCTCATATAGGATCTAGAATGTTGCATCCCATCGCTTGTACAGTGCACAGCAAGCCTGGTAGAGGTTTAAATAAGAAGAAACAGAAATTCCTGTAACATAAAATTGTAATATCGAGGCGGGAAATTTCCCACTCTTATGTTACCATAAAGCATTATCACTTTCATACTTTTCTCTCCAAAAACCTGCGATATAATATAATAATATACACATTACCTCGTTTTGTTTTCTCTATGTCCAGGGTAGAGAAAGTTATGTGATTCCATTATTTTAGTGGATTTCATTCTGTAATATTTATTTATAACATGAATTATTTTGATAACTTCTCTTATTTGTCAAAAGTGCATTTCAATTGTTTTTTCCAAGCCCACCTGATACCATTTGGCAACAATATATTCTGTGATTTGGAATTGATAATTCAATGTACAAAGGGATTAAGTATTTTCAAAAACATTTAATTTTTGGCATTTAGAATCGGAATTTTTCAAAATCCTTTCTTAGTGAGCACCTACATTATGAAACGAAGGTACTGTCAAAATTCCAAGTCTCTACCTGTTATAGTTTAGGCTGTACGTTGATTCCTGTCATTCAGTCAATCAGTCAGTCAGTCATTCATTCAGTCAGTCAGGACAAAGCATTTTATATATATAGAGATTGACAAACAAACAAACAATAAATATAAATGACATATAATTAAGCTTCAATGATACATACAATTGTAATATACAAGACTCTTGTACAAAGAATAGTAAACAAACAAAACATAGAATACATTCAACTAATAAGTCCTTGTAATGCACCAGATAAATGAGGTCATTAATGTGAACATTGGTACTGGTTTTCTGAAACAAGTATTTCTATGTCTACTGTAAGTTCTGTCAACGAAAGTCTCAGACAGGATTCTAGTGATATACTTTCAATGCGATTTATGCTTTTTTATTGTCTTTAAAGATAAAGGCACTGTCACACACATATGTATTGCCAGAAAATGATAATGTCTGAATTGAAAATTTATGTTGTATAGGAAAATGGTCTTTTGTTAAGAGTCTCCACAAATCCTCAACGTCACATTTTTGGCTGGGCAGAAAGGATCTCTCTGAAGGTCACAAATATCCATTTGAAGGTCAAAGGGTTGACTGGTCACTTCTGTTTCCATGGGGTTCATTGAACAGTGAAACTTTAGGCTTCAAAGCACATAAATCTTTTAATCTTGTCAGAAACTTCTTTTTTACCGTAATGTATGATTACAAGAAACTCACTCAAATTGATTTACTTTCTTTAGCTGTAAAAAGTAAAAGTGAATGAAAAGGGTGGTTGTACAACGTTTTGCTCAGGGTGCAAAATATCTGAAATTAGGGCATGTCTGCAATGTGTCGTTTCTTTTCTTCCGGCGCGTTGGACTAACTTAAAAGCATTTCAACTAGATACACAGCGTCAAAACCGTTTGGAACAATAATATGTCTTTGGAACTAAACTTCTTTGGAGAAAACAGACAGATTCATTGTAAAGTGCTGCCATCACTTGTGTGTGTCAAATGTATCATTGCTATTTTATACTGCCATCTAACATTCAACGGAAACTGCAAAAGTTTCTAGAAAGATATACAATGAAACAGTCACAATTTTAAATTATGGTCCATAATGTAAGCTATTAATATAGACTGGGAGACCTAGACGTAGATGGGAGGATAATATTAGAAAGATTTAAGGGAAGTATGAATTTCAAGGGTTAGTTGGATCGAGTTAGTACAGAATAGGGTTGAATGGCGGGCTCAGGTAAGCGCGGCAATGAACCTCTGGGTTCCATAAAATGGATAAAATTCTTTAGCTTGCTTGGGAATTGTCTATTGCCATTGAATAAGTAAGTAAGTAAGTAAGTAAGTAAGTAAGTGAGTAATGTATTAATTATTAATGAATGAAAACTATGGAAGAGGAATACAAAAACAAGCACGAGGGCAGCATGCGGCTCGCAGGACGGGCGGGGTTGGACTACGCTGTTTTACAGGAACGTTATTTGATGAGTATTTCTAATCATTGGTATTTGGTACGGTGTCTTCTGAATCAGACGTCTCCTTAAATAATACATGAATCAGGAGAAACACGCCAAGATCTTTGTCGGGCTTAGGTTAAGATAATGCACATTGTGCGCGATTCCTTAATTTATGTAGGTAGGTTTAAATTAATATATATATATATATATATATTTTTTTTTTTTTCCAGGTTGTCAGAACATTTATTTAACTCATCAATAATAATTTTTAAAAACTATCACCATTACGGGTGGGACATTACAGGTGGGACAAAAAGTCACTTGTTTGTTATTGTACATAGATCTAGTAATTAACCACACATATTTTTTGAAGTTAATCTTATACCAAATTGTACCTAAAGATGTATATTTTCTCAAATGAAAATGGACATAGCTGATTACTCTTGACTACTTGGTATTAAAGAGTGTTAAAAATGAAAAAAAAAGTAACTCAACGCAATAAATAAGTAAATCGACAGATTTTACACATGAAAATATTAATTTGCATATATCCTTAGAAGGCTGAATTTACAAATTTGTTAAGGAGTAGAATTGAGGAATTATTCACTTTGTTAGCATGGTTTATATGCATTCTACAGTTTGCACTCTGACGTATAAGGGTAGTTGGGCTGGTTTTACTTTGTATTAAATATTAAATTGTAGCCATTTCCAGCTCAGTTAGTTTCGAGGGAGGGAGGAATAAAATTAACATTTACCAGGAAGCTTGCAATCCATAAATTTCATATTCAGCGTCGGCCCCCTCTTATATAATTAAAAAGGAATGGATGCTGCATACAGCTTTAACACGTACGGCAAAATTACATTACGGCGTTTAGATGAAAAACGACCCCCGTTACTTTAAGCCTTAATAAAATCCCTTTATATCCAGATGTATTGGAGATGAAAGTGTTAATTCTTAACTCAGAGTGGTTTAAAAGCCTTCCATTGTTAATGAAGTACTTACATCTGCCACTCAAGTATAAAGGGTTTAATAATGATCAAGTCATACAAAATTATTGCGAACAGCCTAGTGCCTGTATTGATTACCGTTAATTGCCAACTATTATCTACCTTTTACTTTATAAACGTTTAATTATTCTCTCTTGTATTGTTTAATGAAACTAGAATAGTAATTATACACATGCGCGTACACTACAGTGAAGTACAGTCAAGGTCAAAATGGTGAAGTACAGACGCGTACACCATATTTGACTCCTGTGCTAGGAACCTGAGTTCTAATGCGGGCTTTTTAAGTTCTAAATATCTTTCCTTACCTCTGATTTGGATTAAGCATACTATGATTCTTCTGTAATTCGGAATCCACTGTGAGAAATTTCACCTTTTTTTCACATGTTATAATTTTATTATCTATTACACTGTAATTTCCACCTCAGGTCGCACAATTAACACATATTTTTCATTTTTTAAAAATAATAATAATAATAATAATAATAATAAATTCATTGAGCATTTACTAACTCAATATCTTACAATTTCAATTTCTATACATCTATACAAAACACACCTAGCATACTTAATAAATGCAATAAAATACAACAATTATAAAATCAACAACAATTATAAAAACAGATGCTAATTAATGAAGCTATTACTAAGTTACAATTACAATTTATTAAATAGTTATTATAATTATTGCCTCCGAATGAGGATTGCTCATGATCGGAGGAGGATGTTAAATACAGTGAAAATTGAGAGAAAAAACTGGACGTGCAAATACTCGTAGATTACATAAAAATATAGAAAATTAAGAGCTAGGATTAAAACACTAAATCCAATAATATAAGTATTAAAAATGGTAAAGCTAAAATTTGCATAGTTTAAATAGGCGTAGTGAATTTTAAATTATTTAGATTTTTCAACTTTTATCAAACTGAGTGTAATGATATGCAACATTTTAAAACTAAAATAGTAGCCTACTCTGCATATGGAACAATCAAAATTGGTTATCCTGGAGTGTTATCATTTTATACCCCTCAGGGACATATGCTATTTTTCTCCTTTTAATAATATCCTCTACTGTTAGAAGTGCTCCTTTTACCTTCGACTGTCTAAAAAAATGCATTTCAGAGCATTTCCTTATAATCAAGTACTCAGTTTCAGCACATCTGCCAACTGTATTATTCCAATCCAATATGTCTGGACAGCCTACATGGTATAACAGTATAAATTTATAGGATTGGACAATGAAGGCCTCGGCGAACGATCTACTATTCCAGGATTCTTCCCTGAAAAGTCCAGGTATCCATGGTTACCAGTAGGAAAGGTCTGCAGAGTAATACGGCACAATTTCATGCATGGCAATGTACGGTAAACAAAGGAAGTCAATTTCCATGGCCCCTTTCTCTCCCACCTGTTCTGTGGCAATGTATTGCCAATAAGCTGCTACTCCTGCAGTACGTAGTGGTCAGAAATTTAATTAAAACAACCCATCCTATTCCTCAACAGACATACAGAGTCCAATTTTTACTGAATGTTAATTTTCAGGTAACATACCCAAGTGAAATTACTGTATTGTACTTCCCATAGCAATAACTTCCCTCGATAATTTAACACGAGCAATAAAAAGAAATCATAACCCTAAATCTAGTAATAAAAATAATAATGCCAACAACAATCAACAGCAACAACATCAATAACAGAATCCATCATATCTTTTTCTCATTCTCTCTTTTTCTTCTTTCTTTCCCTTCCATTCTTTTCCATTCTCTCTCTCTCTCTCTCTCTCATGGTTCGACGGATTTGTTTCGAGACCTTCGACAATTTCCAGAAATCAGCTTGCTGGGTGTGAGAAATCTAATGCCTTCAGCAGCAGTCAATAAATAATGAGAACTTGAAGGGAGGGTGATAGGTGAAACCTGAATGGATCCAGTAGGCTACAATGGAGAAGTGGATAAGAACCAAGGCTAGTATATGTACAGGTAGGGGAAAAAAAGCAGACCGACTCTTGTAACCGATTCAGAGCCTTGTGATACGTAAATAAATGTAAGAGATGTAACGGAAACGTTTGTTTTCACAAGCAATGCAAATTACGTGAAATTATTTCTCAATTGATTGTCTATACTGTCTAGAACAAATTTCAATACATTCCCTGCTATCCTGTGAATGCCGCTAGGCTCATATAGGCAACTTATATGTTTTAGTCCAGGGGAAGTCAACTACGTCTTGTGATGACGTTTGTGGAGCAAGAGCATGCGGATCCCTTGTGTGTGACGTCAGCAAGAGCGCACGGTAGTAGGGGTGTTTAGAGTACGCTAGATTTAGGTACTAGAGGACCTATTCACTTTAGCTCTGTGGGTAGAACAACTTCTGGTTGGAAATACGGAGCATTTTTCAAAGTTAATGCAAGTATGCGATCCTGATAGTGTTCTCTCTGCAGAACATGTGTTAGTTCTGCAAAAAATTCTTCTTCAGTTCGAATCGAGGTTTCAGGATGTGGAAAACCTTTCTCCAATGTTAAAACTTTTTGCTACCCCATATTCAGTTAATGTCAAAGACGTTCCTTGCCGGTATCAGTTGGAACTGCTAAACTTACAATGCGACGATCTGTTAAAGGACAAATACGAACGTAAAGTGGTCTTGGGTAACTTTTACAGAAATTTCTCTGAAACCAGATTCCCGAAACTTGCCGCACGAATATTATGTAATTTTGGATCGACATATGTGGCCGAACAATTTTTTTCACTACCGGTAATGAAATGTGCAAAGCTCAAATCAAGAAGTACATTGTCAAATCACAACCTAAATGTAGTCTTCGATTAAATATTGCTCAAACATTACGTCCCAACATTGATAAACTTGTTAAAGAAAAAAGAGACAGGAAAGTCAGAAAATTGTTACTGTAATCTTGTATCATCTAAGGTGCAGACGAGCTTGTATGGTAATTAATTCAGTTCATTTTTTTTAAATTATTTTTACAGTAGTGAATTATGTTAATTCAAATGATAGTATTGTCTATTTTTGTCAAAGAACCTAGATTTTGTGGAAAGACAATTGTTCTCACAGAATAGAAAAATAGAATTATTTATAATATGTTAAACTACTGTGCTGTAATTAACCAATAAACTATCAAGAAAATCGATTGATGTTTCATTAACTCGGAAACACGTATTACGTAAGTTCTAACCCCCTAATTCCCCGCTGCCCGCAATACTAATGCCCCTCTCTTCCCCCCTGTTCACTAATGCCACCACTTCACATACTCCTCGCAGAGGTATTACGCGAGCAGTCAGAGCAGAAAGCAGTGACGTCACAGAGCAACCTTCTGTCTTCCCCTGTTTTAGTCGGTCCGCTTTTCTTCCCCTACCTGTATATGTACATATTATACTAGCCTTGGTTTAGAACAACAATGGCCCATGGCAATATTCTCAAAACCTTCCTTAGCCTATCCTAAATCAGTACAAACACAATATTATTTATTACTACTACTAATAATAATAATAATAATAATAATATATTGAAATACTTATCGTGAAGTCCACCGCTGGGGCTCAGAGGACATATTGGCTCCCCTCACGCAGCGGGCCCGGGTTCGATTCCTGGTCGGGACAAATTATCTAGGTGGTTTCTTTACTCGCTATGAGACGACTATTGGATCACTTTAGGCCCTTGTGGTCCCAGGCCATCATCTGACTTTCATTAACTCAACAACGCCTTGTTCGGAATGAATGATGCGACTGGCGTTCTCGTCCTATGTGATAGTGTTGTCTCGGAGGTGGTCCCGGCATTGGGCTAATCACCCATCAAGGGAGCCCCTCCAGATCTTTTTCTGGTCAAAGATTGCTGTGATTCACAGGTAAATCTTATCCCTGCAGGTCGCGGTCATGTAAGGCCTGGATCGCATAAATGTCCCTACAGTGGGAAAGTATTAATTAAGAAAAATAGGACGAAATACTTATCGTGAGATATAATCGACGAACGTTACACTAGCTACTGATCACTTATAAACAAAACAGTACAAATAAATATTTTTTAAGAATTCCGCACTTGAATTCTACAAAAGGAAAAGGCAGCTCCTTCTTCATAATATTTATGATAATATCAATAATAATAATAATAATAATAATAATAATAATAATAAATACGTAATATTAAAATGATATAGGCTAACAAAGAGGAATAGACGCTGAGAAGAAACTCTTTACCTGCTATCTCTCTCCCTCCCCCCTTCTTTCTCTCTAATTGATTCATACCTGCCAGCCTAGCTGAATGGAATTCGATTTAATTTAATATTATTTTAATTTATTATTAATGTTTCGTAGAAAAGGGACTTAATGACTACATTAATGAGCCTATCTCACATTGAGGATAATGAGATGTAGTATTCTTAAGATTTACACGAGTATATAAAAGTAAAAGAATAAAAATAAGAGTCTATTCATATAATTAATTCCGCAGTAGAGATGTTTCGCAATAGGAAAAAACAACTTCTTTATAGAAGAGAACAAGGAAACCACAGGACAAGGAAGTTCAATGTCTTACTTAAATTGCTCGAATACCAGGAATGATTTCCTTGACATACGACAGCTGTTCACTTTGATATTGACTATTCCATTCAACGCTGTGCCATTCGATGCTATTCCACTCACAAGGTTGTATGCATATCCATAAGCCAGTAGTCTTCAACTCACTGCAAGTGTGCTTTATTTCATGTGAATTTTATTTATTTACAAAAAATTATAATAGACAAACACAACTAAAAGTAAAAATAGTATTTTTGACGACTATTCTTCAGTACGTTAGGGTTAGCTTTAGGACCAAAGTATAAAATACATAATCCGTAATCCGTACCGATATTGTAATAGAATTATGAAATACAATTTGATATTATATATGTATTTGTGTTACGTATGATTAGTATCATGTTATTAATAAAATCAATAAATCAATGCGGCCCGTTAGTCTTTCACCAAGAAGAAAACGGCCCTTTAGTTAAAATAGATTGAAGATCTCTGCTATAAGCCGACCACCAATGTTACACGCAGTTGGTCGTCATGTCAATAGTTTGGCACACTAATTGTTCTTATCGAGGTTTCTAATTCCGGAAGTCGAGGGTTCATATCCCGTAGGAGGTGTATTTCACGCGAATGCGAGTTTTCGAGGCTTTTCCACATTGGAATTTACGTAGTCTCCTCAATGGAATGGATATGTACAGTTTCGAGTCTCCAAGTAGAAAATTGGCTGCAACAAACAGATGGGCGGATGTATTGATGAAAGGACGCCCTTAAGGTTCTTACTTACCGTATGAGGAAGAGGGAACTAAAAATACATTTTAGGCGTTCAGCAAACTCGCCAGAAAATGAGCAGTCATATAAACTAGTGATGGGAACCATTCGAATGAATTCATTCGAAATATTCGATTGTTAAAATCATTCGAAATGTTCGAAATGTTAAAAAAATCATTCGAATGATTTTGCTCTGCTCCAGACTAGGGTTAGAGCGCTTCGCTTACTGAACTGAAGTGTGAAAGCGAATGAATTCATTCGAATGCTTCTTCAACCTCTCGGATTCTGGCTTCTCGGCTCGTTCTCTCGTTCATTCGATTGTTTTCGTGTTCCATCGTGTCCCAGTTAGCAAAGCGTTCGGTAACTTCTGTCTCTCCCATTCCAAGTGGGGATGGAATGACGCAGAGCTAGTTTCAACCCCAGGCTACAAAATATATTTTGACAATAAAATAGCCGTTCTCTCGAATATTGAAAAGTTCAATTTTTCACAGATTGTTCCTATTTTACATCCATCTTTAGCTTCTACATGAAACATATGCATTTTCAAATGGATTATTTATTTGATTAATTACCGTATGTTATGAATTATGATATTAAATACAGCCATTCAAATTTTTATATCTGATACATTTATAAGATTTTTAAGCAGTACCAACATTAGCTATTTACATAAATGCATATCTTCAACAACCTAAGCTATGAGTATTTACAATCTTACAAAGTTAATTATACCAGTCAAAAGTAATATTCTAAGTTATACTTTAATTATTGACTCGAGATCAGATTACTTAATCAGGAGGCAACATTGCAACATGTTGTTTAGAGTCCATTTAGATATCAATCATAATTAATAATTCTATACCACATTGAACTGTTGAATTAGTTAACTGAGACATGTTCCAATTACCTTCATATTTTATAAATTATCAAAGTAAGAGCATATTTTCCGCGACAAACTATAATATGGGTATACTAATTTAACCTTTTCACTTCTGTTGTTTCTACTATTTTTGTCTAAAGATCTGCAGTGTTCCAACATGTCAAAGAACTGGCAACATCTAATTTATTTTAATGGTATTGCCACCAAAGTGGGAATGCTTGCATTTTTTCCCTTTTAAAATAAAAAAAAATCATCCACCCCTAAAGGGTTGTGTTCAGAAGGTGAATGGACTTGCAGTCTTTTCAATTTCCACATCCTAATAAAGGGGAAAAAATTAGGAAGAAAGGAAGGGAAAAAAACCAGACCCCATCGCCAACCTACATGTGCTCAATCACGGCTCAGTTTACTCAGGCGGAAATACTCTTCGGCCAGGCTTTGCAGATACCTTGAATTGCTTTTGTCGGTTCCTAATTATACAAGAAAATTATATATAAAACAACAAACATACTTCTTTATAAAATTAATAATTATTGAGATACAGATTAAAGAGCCACGACCTATAGTGCATGAAAATAGCATTGTACTAAACTTTATTCTACTGTTTATTAATTGAAATGTTCGTGTTATTTCTTGTCTTGTTTTGATTCGTTGTCTTTGAACAGTTATGTCTGCATTTATGCAAAAATACTGCAATATGACGTAACACTACCTTCAGTATGCTATTATAACACAGTAATAAAATAAATAGTACTAAATTTGTTTCACATATGCTCTCACATACGTGTTATTGAATTTCTTAGTTAAACGAACGATGTCTACCCTATTAAATAATAATTTGAAATCTTCAGATTTAAATAGATTTGGAGATCTTATCGAATTATAGATATAATTACTTTACAGCATCGCATATAACTGACAATATAGTTATTCGGATTTCCGAACGTAATAAAATACACTGAAGAATACACTGTACATAATCAATTTAATAACTTATTTACCTGAATTACTATTTATTAAACTTTAAAATTTGAATGGACCTAATACTAAAATTAGATACATTTCATTTCGTTGTATTCAAATTTGGTCGTGAAAATAGATTTATCTATTTTAGGCCTACTATTGTCTTTTTGTGTATTATATTTATCCTTCCATGCTTTAACTTCATATTACTTATTACATCGCTTAATTAGGAGCTTAGGGTATACCAATAAGCCGTGTAATAATAATAATAATAATAATAATAATAATAATAATAATAATATAATCTGTTTCTGTTGTCTTTATGTTCTCTATTCATTGGGATTGATAGGCCTATACAGTTATAATGATTATGATAATATTATTAGGTGAATAGTAACGATAAGTCGTGATAAGTAAATATTCAATCCTTTGTGAATGGGATATTAAAATTAACCTACGGGCAAATGATTTTTTATAGTCAAAGATAATGATGCAAACTTATTTTTGTTATTAGGAAAGTCATATGAGCTTTTATTGCAAGACAAAAGGATTGACTGGTATTTTATTTAAAATTGTAAGTCCAAAGAGAAAACTAATATGAACAGATTTTTTGTTATTTATGATTGATTTAAAGCTTTAAGAACGTGTCTTGAAATTACATAATTTTTACTTTTTCGTAAATTGAAAAGTTATATTATTTTGTACTTGATTGTATTATGCTTGTTATTATTAAACACCACAGATATGCAAATGCAAATAATAACTACGAAGTTGCCTGGTTATTGCTGCATTAAGCAATTTATATTTGTAGGACTTCAAGAAATTTCATGTTAGGCCTCATTTACTGTATTTACTACAGCACTTGTTCGAGACTACATGACTAAAATAATAATCATCTCTGGAGGCCGTGTTTGTTGTAAGCTGGCCGCATTGTTCTCTGCCGGAAATGTGCGCACTAAATTTAAATCTACCCGCTTTCGAATGCCAATGAAGTGAAGTGAGAACGGAAGATTTCATTCGAAAAATATTGAAGCTAGCGAATGAACATCTCGTAGGTTGCATGTAACTATCCCTCTATGAATAAAACACTTCGAATGAATTCATTCGAAATATTCATTCGAAATGTTTAGTTCTGCATTCGAATGATCATTCGATTGTTAAAATCATTCGATTTTTCCCATCACTAATATAAACACTAAGAAGGATTGGAACCAATGCTCACTGATGCACCTATAATCGGTGTGGAAATGTCTTAGACAGTGGGATGGATAAGTATTGTCCGCTCTAGAAACGGGCCAAAAGCAAACAAATTAGTATTTTTCACTCCAGATGAGTACAGTATTCGTATCTACTTAAGAGTGAGACAGACATGTTTACTTTAGGGCAGGTTCTAGAGTGCACAGTACCTACCCATCCCACTGTTTAAAATATCTTCATACCGACTATTTCTATTGGTGTATATGATAATGGACCGATCGGGGAGACTGGGTTAATCTGTAAGACACTTCAACAACAGGCCTGTGTATCTATAGGCCTACTAAACTTTATATCCTCAATCATAGTATTGTAGTATACTTAACGGTACATTTTTTTTTTTGGGAAAAATGAAATAATTATATTTTGAACTCTTAGCTTAGGTATGAATGATATGTATATGCTGCGAAACGAATTTTGTACCTTTAATATTCAAAGTATTATACTGTTCTACGAGGGAGAATCAAATGAAAACCGCAATTAATTATTTTCAACTATTTCACTGCAGGAAGAATGTTTGCTTGTACGTTATTTTTCTACATAGCCCCCCCTCCAGTTTAATTCACTTACGACATCGGATAGAAAGTGCTTCGATACCGCGCGAGAAAAATTATTTTGGTTGACGCTGTATCCCCTCGTGCACCCCCGATTGGACATCTGCCCTCAAAAGTGCTCCTTTAATGAACCAAAGATGTGGAAATCTGATGGTGCCAAATATGACGAGTTTGGCGGATGTGGGAGGTACTTTGAAGCATATTTCGATGGTTTTCATGATAGCAGGAGCAGTATGAGGACGGTCGTTATCATGTTGAAGCAAAACACCTGCACTCAGCTATCCCTTTCGCTTTGGAACCATCATCTTTGGTCCATTAAAGAAGCACCTTGGAGGGCAGAAGTTTAAGACTGATGAAGATGCGGTGCACGAGTGGCTACAGCTACAGCCACCCACGAACCTATCCTCATCTCATCCATCAATTCATATTGTCCAGTTTCCAAGCAGACCGGCCGCATTCTCGAATGTACAGCATGATTCGCCATAATCAACTCGATTCCGACAAATTTCTGACAATTGTCTCAGGATCTTACGATAAAGGTTGGTATGCGTTTCACATAAAGCCCTGTCAGCACCATAAAATTTCAGCTGTAATGATAACCTGTATTAATCCGACACTTGAAATTACCGTAGTTATGCCTAATGTCAGGATGTCTTCAGTGTTTTATATTAACGAAATTCTGGGAAGACGGTACACCTGAACTGAAAATAAGATAGGTAAAAAATAAAACAATCCGCCTCCAACAACTTGTGTATAATTTTAAGAAGGAAGGAATTCTTAGAAAATTAGCAAGAGCGTTTTGAATTTTGCGAAGCCTATACAAGACAAAGTCTGACGTTCATTTTTTCTGTAACCGACAGATGAAAGGCTTTAAGAGGCAATTCTGTTCTATGGAAAATTCAGAGAAATTTCTCAGCACAATATGAGTCTGGCATGTTTTTGTTAAAAAGCACCATTGCGTTTCTTTACCTGTGAAAGCAGTCACTATCGAGGGACATAAATAAAAAATTCCATAAATAATATTAATAGGAATGCCATCAGCTATACGGTTGTAACGTCACTTCATTTCGAGGAAGATTTGACGGCTTTCTCTTTTAGGAATATTATACGATCGACGCTTTGTGCTTGAAAAAGAACACTATAAACGAATGGAACCACAAATGGATCATATGTAATAAGTAGGGTTCGGATATTTAGGTGTAGTAGTAGTAGTAGTAGTAGTAGTAGTAAATGATTTACTTTGCCTGGCAGAGTTAAGGCCATAAGGCCTTCTCTTCCACTCAACCAGGTTTCAGAAAATATATACAATGTAGGTTTACCGCTGATGTTTAAATTTTACACATGAGGTACTTATATTAGTTATTTGAAACATTTTCTTCGCAAAAATTATCTGAAGGGTAGTTATAAGCCATTCACTCTTAGTAGAAACTGCCTTCCCTAGTGAACAATAAAGCTTTGCATCAGGTTGAAGCACCTGAATAAGCGCTCTCTGCAATACGGCCGCTTATTGCATATCAGAGTGTGAAGAGAAAAAGGTGCATTGCCCTTACATAGGTACAAAAAAAAGTTAGGCGATTGTATTAATCAGATTTTAACTGGGTTGTGTATCTTCAGGAATGCGATGCGATGTGGTAACGACATTCTCTTCATTTTTACAACCAATTTACATGAAGAGAATGACATACATTATATATTAAACATAAAGGCAAATCTTTTATTTGAGCAGAGGTAGTTTCATGTCAGGGGTGGTTTTATTAAAATAATAATTTTGTAGATTATAGAATTAGTAGAATTGTCTTTAAGGGGTGGTTTCCAAACAGGGTAGGGTTTACTGTAAATAAATATAGGCCTATAAAATTTATAGTATAAATGCTTAGGGCAGAAAATATCATATGAGTGTCTCAGATTTTTTTAGGTGAGCATAGGCTGTCACATCTGACACGCCATTTGTCGTACTTATCAGGGAGCTATAACTGTGTTGGTCCATCAATCCGAGCCGCAGCATAAATCAAGCCTCTAATGAGCATCTAGTTGCCCGCTGATCCTCATAATAATTACTCCAAGTTTTGCCTTGACTTGCATTTCCATGAATGGCCGCGAGATGGCAGCATCAGACAGCAGTACTGTAGCGAGTGTTGCTGGGATCGATCATCAGATGAAGAGTAGGGAGGCTGTGTCTGTATCCCCAGCCGGTTATTCGGACCTCACCGAATTCAGTTGCCTGCTCTTGCATTCAGTGGCGTGGTAGCATGAACAGTGGCGGGCTGATATCTTCAGTGGCATCCATGGCAATGTTTGGATCTCATATTCATTGAGGTGGAGGAGAACAGTGGCGTCCTTTCGAGTTCAATGGCATACCAAAGATGTTGCTAGGACAAACCAAATTTAAACTAAGAGCGCATACATTCAATTGAAGACCAGTATACGCAGTAGGATACCATCATTCCACTGATATCATACTATAGCCTTTTGATTCACAAAATATTTGGGTATTTTTACACAAGAAGGAGGAAGCTGGCCAAGCGGTGCGAATACATGCACACTGGGAGTGAATGTCGCAAACATTATCTCTGTGGGGAAGGATAATAAAAGCGATAATATTTGAGTGGTCTATTATCAAACCCAACAATCTCCACTTAGTGAAAAAAATTGATATTTTAATGAATTATGAAAAATAAAAGAAATGACACAGGAAAGAAGTATATGGATTTTTTTTTCTTTACAAAAATTCGATTTAATAATTAACTGGTTTAAAGATTTAGCGCCAAACAAACAAACAAACAAACAAACAAAACAAAACAAAAAAGAGCTTATATATGGATTCTAAAGTTTTGAAGAACAAGATAAATTAAAATTTGGCCATTTTTCGTAAAGAAAATAAGAAAAGTCCATGGGTGTACGACGAGAAGAAACTTCTTAGCGCTAGATATTGATCGCACGCCACTGAAACACAACACGTTATAATCTCCTTGGCACGGCGCTGTTTTCACTATCCTATCTAATGTTGTCAAGCTTTCCAAAACAATTTCAATGTTCGGCAAGCCGCTAAATAAATGATTGAGAGGAGCTTAGCCCTAACTATCATATCTGATACTCGTCAAGAAATAATAAAACGTTCACAGAACTCCAACACAACGTATAAACAGTGCTATATCATAAGTGACCGGCTACATGCGAGAATTTCCATATTGTATCTGTTAATAATTACTAGTTATTTACCATCTCGAAATGGCAAGGAATAAAGCTTGGCAAAACTTGTAAACTATTCACGTTCACCTCTGCTCGCCTCTGAAAAGACTCTTATATTATTTGTTTGTGAATTTCATAATTTCTATCCTATTTCGGCTATGCCAATTTTAGATATATATATTTTTTACTTCTTCTACCTGTGGTAAGGGGATATAAATCCCTATATATCCATTTTCCACAGTGAGTTGCAGTACCATTGATAAAGACCACGAAAAGATGGTCGAAACGTCGGCAGATGCAGCAGATACCTAGAAGCCAAAAAGAGTTAGAGGAAGTATTGTGTTCGAACCTGACTTTCGAAGTCGTGTTTTCAACATAAATACACATTTTGAGGACTCCAGAATACAAAGAGACTAGTTTTTAGAACAATGTCTGTCAGTCGAGAACGAAAAATCGTATAAAAACAAAATGTTATATGTGGGTAAGGTACTTCTTGGGGATTGGCTAGACATTGGGCGAAGTCAATAAAATACAGTAAATATTGTTACTGCAAAAAGTTAAAGTTAAAATACTAGTGAATAAAATATTTCAGTAAATAATGTTGCTTCAAATAGTAATCAGTGCACACTAGTTCAAGTTGTACCTACTGCAAAATATGTGAATAATAGCGTGTACCAACGTGTACCAAATAATAGCGTGTAGCGTGTAATAGGTATTTACTTATCAATACCAGTAAATACTGTTCAAGTAGTACCTACTGCAAAATATGTGAATAATACAAAGTATTTACTTATCAATACCAGTAAATACTGTGAAATTTCCAAGTGTGATATAGACCTTGCTTAAGCTTGGAAGCGTTATCTGAAACGTTTGCTTTTATAAGAATTAGCTAGCACAAAGCTTCAGAGAGCGAATGGAGGCTCAAGAAGATGATTATCACAATTAATTTAGCTTCAGAAAGAAAAAGTGGAGTGGCTTACTTCACATTTCATGGATGAAAATATTGAAACACCTGACGATTCCTTAAAAACAGGCAGAAGATATAAATTTTTAAGCGATCCAGGCTATCGGAGTCAGAATTCATAATACTTCATTATGATTGAAACATTTATCCGTATGTCAGACTATTACCCAAACAAATTCAGTTTTGTTTTGTTTTTATTTAATCATCATGACCCATCGTATGAAGTATTCCGATTTTAAATCTCCCAATTTTATTTTGTAAAAAATTAATATAATCTCTACTTGCCATAGATTTAGCTGAGTATCACACTCAGAGAGACAGACAGACAGACATGTAGTTTCCATTCCATTCTTCATTATTTATTTACACCAATTTATTACACAGATAACATCAGAATTTGTTAAAGCCCAATATTATGTAGCTCCCAAAACCGTATGTGAACACTATAAACAACAATACACTGACGTCATGAGAACTGAATTGCATTTGATAAATGTAATGTAATATGAATGTAATATTTTTAGTAGTTATATCATTTTTCAAGGGAAGGAGTAGTTTGTTTGAATTTTGATGTTGACCACGTTACTTTCCAGGCTGAACTGGGTATGTGTGCAAAATTTCGTGCAAATTGCTAAAGAAATGTAGATTACATACCCACACACCCACGTACACACTTTAGATTTTATATTTTCATATTGTCAAGGTAAAATTCTCCGAAGGGGTGGGGAAATTCATGTCTAAAGTCCGACAGCTCAGGGTAGAAAAGGATGGGAGGGAGGGGCAGGGGGAGTAATCTTTGTCTGTGTATTATTATGTATTATATTGTAATATTATTGTCATATCTTTTCTGCCATTAGTACAATTTTTTTTTCTTTCTTTCTTTTCTCAATCTTTTTGTATAGCATTACTATATTATAAGTTTTCGTATTATATTGTTTTGTATTATTAGTGTTACTTTTTTTTCTTTGTCCAAAATGTGCATAGTTAAAGGACGAACGGCCGTCTAGGCCCGTGCGTTGGATTTATTCTATGGATAATGTATTTAAGATGCATGTAAGAATAAAGATGCACCTTACCATACCATACCATACCATACCAGATTTTATATTTATTAGATATGCTAGTTATATGCTAGTTATAGTAAGAAAATTGACATAGAGCCAAGGTTTAGTTGTATAATGATGTAGGTAGAAAGTATGTTTCTACGGAATTGATAAAGGGAAATTCCATTGTGAAATGTAGGTCAACCACGAGATCAGAGAAACGACAAAACAATCATCACTTGTATGATGTGTTTATTAATCAAAGTGAAAAATAACAAATAACTAATTCCATCAGTGTTTGGAAGCGAGCACAGAACATGCAATTAATAATATTAATACACATCAGACTAGGAAAGTATACATTTGTAATTCCAAATACACATGGAATTCTACCGTATAGGAAACTAGGACATGGGTTCATCATTCATAACAATACCAAGTAACGAATAATTAATTAGCTCCGCGCACCTAAACAATACCAAACACAGTAATTGATATTTATAACGAAAGACAAAAATGGAAATTCCAACTCTTTTTTTTTTAATTACGGTCTCATGGAACACTATTATCGTCGACGTGAAGATAAATAATGAACCTCTTGCATAAATAAATTCACTATGTTGTAGGCCTACACAGTAATAAAACTATTATTTTATTATTATTATAGTTATTCCTATTATTATTATTATTATTATTATTATTATTATTATTAGGGATGGGTACTCGATACTTTCGATACCTCGATAATCTCGA
Organism: Ectobius pallidus; assembly: GCA_964059195.1. NCBI lineage: Eukaryota > Metazoa > Arthropoda > Insecta > Blattodea > Ectobiidae > Ectobius > Ectobius pallidus. The sequence continues at coordinate 100,778,004 of CAXKWD010000010.1, forward strand.
TACTTGCATGATATCGGCATCGAGCGATACTTCAGAAAACTCGCTCGGTACTTTTTCTATACTTTGGTAATTCTGCAGTTAAGTGAGAATGCTAGTATTTTTTAACAAAAACTTGTAAGTGAACTGTTTAATCAACTAATTTTAGTTTTAATGTAGAGTTTAAAAATAATTATAGGCTACTGATGATATTAAATTTTGTCTCATTAAATATGCACACTTAATTAATTTAGTTGGTACACAGTTCTCTCAACTTTTAATTTCTAATGTACCTATTTTATTGAAGTGGAAATGTTGACGGTATCGAGTATCGAGGGAAAAAAATCATGTATCGGTAACGAGTATCGAGTATCGAGAAAATCTGGTATCGACCCACCCCTTATTATTAATAGGCATGTTTAGTTTATAATATAGTGCAGCTACGGTTATGTTTGCCATCCAGCCGAAGGCTAATTTTTCTCCCTACCTTCCGTTCGGTCTCGTAGGTAATTTAACTATTGATGTGGTTTCGTTTTCTATTGTCGATATGTATACGGTGTGTGATAATTTCAATTCATTCGATTCTATTGATTATTATATCATGATTCTATTGAATATTACTCACGAGTAGGGCAAGGCATTTAATGACCATATCATTCTGGAAAAATGCAAAATAAAAAATGCATTTATCACCTAAAAATAGTGAAAAAAAGACTCAAAATTTAAAAAAATTACCAATAAATTTACCATTATTACTTATAATTAGTTTTTTAAGCAATGAATTGCTAAAACTATTTATGACAGTGCGTTATGTATGAATTTGCATTATAAAACACATTTATTTTGTTACTAAAGAAGTAAGTAAATTTATGCTACTTAGACACTATTAGCGAAAAAGAAATTCATTCTGAACTGGCATGCCCATCAATTGCCCCTCGCAAATATGTGCCATTTAAAGAGAAAGAAAAAATCTTTATTGCTATGGTGTTTACAATAAATCTGAATTAAAATGAACTAAGAACACTTTGCGGAGATTCTCAAATAAAAATGATTGTCTGAAAGTCACGATCTGTACACGGAAAAGCTCCTCTGTACCTCCACTGAAACATGGCCTAAAATGCCGAAAATTACCTAAAAATGCCGAAAAAACGTAAAAATTGCCCCAAAAATGACCTATCTCTTAAAAATGACAAAAAATAGAAAATAAGAAAATAATGCAAAAACAAATTGCCCTTATTTAATCAATTATTTTATGATACACATTTATATATATTCAAGCTATCTTTTAATCTTCATATAAAAAAGATGCAAAATCATCAAATGCCTTGCCCTAATCATGAGTCATGATAAGTAAACTAGGAGTTATCTGCTAAATATTTTAAACATCTCCTGTAAATAGATGAGTTTTATGCTTCTCTTATATCTTACTTTACAAATGATTGTAGCAGAACATTATTACCATAAGCTAGCGCTGCCAACTGAATTTCTTTTCTTAGCAGATTCTCGCCTGCACAAGTGCTGCGGAGCGACTTATTGATGCCACTGTACAATAATATTATGTATCCGATTGAAATGTATTTATTCTTCCTTCAAATTGTTGGATTTTTCTTGTCTTATATCATCACATCTTGCTTATAATAGTACGTAGGTGCAAGTGTTTAATAAACAAAGAAGATAAAGACGTGTTTTTCTCTGTAGAGCTATCGACATAGGCAGTGTAATCAACGCACACCTACGGACTGTGTGTGCAAATGACAATCACATTGACAGATAACATATCAATCGGAACGATATATCAGTGGGATATCCTTGATGCATTAATTGTTTCATGAAAATAATTGGCTAGCCCATATCAGTATAAAAATTATAACATTAAAAAAAATATTTCAGCCTGCAAAATCAGTCTGCAAGCAACTCTCATTTTAATGAACAGTTAATTTAAACACTATCGCTCAATTTTATCCCTTTCAAATAGTAGCATCTTCAATTTTATCCAGAAAACCGCTACTGGTTTGCTTATTTTAAAAACCTTTATTTGCATATTTATACAGCGGAATGCACAAAGATCTTCACTATATTTCCAGTGTAAGAGAATGGTGGAAAAGTTGGGAAGTAGAAGTGATGTATGAAACAAAGTGGAAAGGGGTAGAAAGTTGTAGAACACACACAATGAAGTAAGCAGAGACTTGTTAGCGGCACAACATGGGAGAATATGTCTGTGAAGTCGTAAATAACCCAGAGGAAGCAATCTTCAAACTTTCCAAAGTATAACAATCCTCGGGGCGAATGTCTAAATACAAAGTACTACAATACATTAGGATTTCACGAAAATAAACTTTTATCCGTGCGTAAGTTATGTGCTTACTAAAAGGGAACAAAGATAGTCAAAACTGTCATATACTACCACTGTAACTATTTTGAAAAGGTTCTGTGGTGTGTCTGTCATGTCTTGAATTTGACATTTCAAAATAATGTTCATTGGAGAATTTCAAAACCTAAAGTGCGCATAGATAAAAGTATGCAGCGAGCTTTTGGCATATTTATAATTTTCCCATATCTAGAAACGAATATGAAACTAAAACGAATTACATCTTCATTATTCAATAATACCATATTAATGAGCTTCTCCTGCATTTTATCAGTTTTCTTCGGAGAATTATTGCAATTGCCGGAATTTAACAACTTGACAGTTCTTTGAAAAATTCGAGAAGTCCTTAATCCTTAAGAATTTCATATAATTCAACAGTGTTTTTCAGCAATTAAATACAATCTTCTTTGGACGATTACCAACATTTTTCTTGGTACAAAATAATCTGTATTCTTACTGTTAATAATTTCTCAGCATTCAGAAACAACATTCATTGGAGAATCTCAGCAGTATCAAATATAGTTCGAGTAATAAACTGGAACTTAGTTAAGATCTTCAACACCCATTAGATTTTTTCGAAGAATCGTATACACGTAATGCCTTGTTGACTTTTTACAAGACATAGGAGAATGAATAAGGAATTAAATGCATCCGTTAGAATAACATGTTTCACTTAACATTTCACAGTAATACTATTTCGAGTGCGATATTTATAACCTGCAATTATACTAGTTACAAGGACTTTTCTCAGTTCTGACCTGGCCAACATGAAATTGAAACCATGAATCATGTTTACTACTTAGGAAATTAAGAATGTTAGTTAACTGACTCCAAGTGTAAAATGAGAAAAATGTATTTTTAAATTGAAGAGAAAATTAAAAGTATGATTCAAATACACGCCATGTTTAATTTAAAATAAGATTCAAAGTAGAATACTTCTGTAAAAATTAATAGATGTGTAATAAAAAAAATCTGATTTAGGGAGAAATAAAGTATGGAAACATAGTTATTAATAGATGAAGATACAATAAAAATAAGAAGAGAGAAATTCCACATAAACGTGTGAAATGTTTGTTAAGGATCACAGTTCGACAATCTTCAAGGGAGTTATTATTACGAGGCGGTTTTATAAAAAGAAAAACATTAGCCTATGAGAAATGCTTTGGTCGAGACTTTAGTATCTTACACCTAACCTCTATGTCACAAAATTTTTCCAGTTGTAAACAACTCCTTTCGATAAAATTCTGTTCTAAGCCGAGATTCAAATATGAAAACTTATTTTAACACGTATATATTCCACCGGGTTACGCCTACAAACCGGAAAGACGCGGGTTCGACCCCCGATGAGGTCGTTGAAGTTTTACAATTGGACTATTCCTTCAGGGCCATAGTGCCACCAGAAGGATTAGGACAATTGAAAAACTCTAATGACCTCATCGTGAACCGAACCCGCGACCTTCCGGTTTCTAGCTCAGCGCCTCAACCACTACGCTAAACCCATAAGACTTCCTTACCTAAAACCGGTATTCCACTTTTTAATTACACATAAAAATAATATTTCAAATAGGAAACCACAAACATTTTATATTTACGGACAGAAAGCTAATTTTCTATAGCTCTATAAATTCCAAGTAAGTTACTTGGCTAAATCAAATATAGCAAATATAGCCTACACTTCAAAGAGCGCTATCTACATAGCACCATAGAGAAGGATGAACATGTGTATGCTACCTTGAAACCTTTGCCATTTACTTATCAGTGTTTGCTTTTAACTTTTCAGTCAATAAATTTTGGATATTGCGAAGACAGGAAATAGTACGGTATATCTGATGTATTTTCAGAAAATCAAGTCTCAATACTGTCTGCTTACTTAGTCTGAAACAATACAGTGGACTGCCTCGAAATTTCTAAACCTAATCAATCCAAGCTTTCCACTGAATAACATAGTCACTATCGACAAACTATGTTTGCTTAGTGCCATCTGTTGTTGAATCTGTAAAGTTAACATTGGACCTTTCTCCCTCATCTCGCCATTCCACAATACCTAATCTATCCGAAAGCTTTCTGTGAGAAAACCGTACTGGTTTGAATTTAATTGTGTGTCCAATGGGTTTAGTTAAGCTTCCTAGCATTGCTATTTTCAAAATAATCGAGGTAATTGGGGTTCGGATTTTTCTCAACTGCAAGAGGGAGAGATCCTACAGTTCGCTGAAGTATTTTAATGATGTATAATAAAAACTGATTTTATACATCACATTTGTTGTGTAAACATTAGATGAAAGTTATTTCTGGTACAATAATTTTGTACGGAGTCACAATACATCTATAATTAATGTTATTCTCGACACATCAATAGGTAAGTAGGTAAATCAACTTCAGCATTGATAGCAAGATGAGGACACGTGTTGTAATAAAAAAGTAGATTCCAGTGGCCCTATTAGACTCCATAAATTTTTCCCACGACTCTTTTTTTTAAGGTATGTATTAACGCTTGAGGACAACTCCACATTTTGAAACTTTTTTTTTTAACCAGGGAGCTTAGGCTAAAGCACAAGATTAACATAATGCTACATCTGAAATTTAGTTTTCACTTTTTATTCTCTAAAATTATTTTTTATTAAAAGTATGCAAATTTTCAAAACAACACACAATTCCCAGCAATGAAACAATTCTGAAAACTACTACACCGGTTTATTTATTTTTGTGCGTAGAATATTGTAAAGAACGTATATTTAGCTGGAATTACTTGCAAGAAAACATAATTATTCTTCAAAGTTGAAAAAATCAGCAATAACACTTACAAAAACAACCATTCCTGAGCTTTAAATTAAAAAAGTAATGAACTCTATTGCTTCATATTTGATATAAATTTTGTTAATTTGAGGGGTATTAGAGAAAAAGTCGAGAGAAAAACATGGACAAAGTTGCACTCAAGTGGTAAAACATGTGCACACTGTGCCAATTGAAACTTAATGCCCTTTTAATGCTCTTCTGTTGGAATATTCATATAAACTAGGTATCATGTTTGTGCAGACAAATTCGGCTTCTTTGTGCAATAAGAACAAATGTTACAATGTTTGGCCAGAAAATTTCATTTCAGATGTTAATACATTACTTATGTATATAATATATACTAAAGTAAGGTTTCCCATAACAAAACTCCACAGTTCATGGTGATAAAGAATATGATCACAGTTTTCACGAACTTTCAGTTGTAACTTTCTCATTGTACAGTACGTAGCAGAAGGGCTAACAAATTCCATGCATTTCTGTTACTTAGTAGAAGGCTAAAATTATAGGATAATCGTCAAGTCGGAGTAAAATAACACAAGAAATAGACGCATCGCGCTTCTTAGCATACCGATATTTACACATCATATAACACCAATTTTAAGATGTAAATGAAACCGGATTATGAATTTGCTCTGTCATTTTTTTACAGGAATCATTTGAATTCATTAGGATCCTTGTGCACAGGAAATTATGGCAAGCAGTACTAAACGTATTTGAGAGGAACATAAATAATATTTAGTATGAATGTCCCTTTATGAAATGTAATGCAATCATTTTCGTTTGAGAAAGCATACGAACCCTGAGACATTTAACGTAACATTTCATGTGGGATTAGAAGAATTAGCTAAGAGAGCTAAAAGAACAATGATATAAAAACAGGGCCGTTAGAATAACATTTCACCAAATATAGGCTAAAGCTCATACAGCAAAAGGAAAATAATTCCGTGCCTCATTATCGTTATGACTCGGTAAATATCAACGTAACATTTTATAATGCAATAAAAATAACATTTTTCTTCCTGGATGGAAAGTTCAGATTTTATTTCATCGATGTCCTCAAGGTAAAATAAATGTAAAGTAAAATACACAAAGAGATTAACACATCTAGTAGTAGGCCTAAGTACTTACTCATAATTAGCTAAACAGAGGTAAATATAATTCGCATTCTTACAGCTTCGAATGAGAAATGTTTCATGTAAGCTTGTACTGCACGGTACATTTTTACTTCACACAATTGACGCACTTGCATTGAGCAGGGTTCAATCTTCAGCCACCAAATGCCTATTTTTTGCAACTACCGTGAGAAATTTAACATTTAAAAAGATGTAATATACTTTAATCAGGAAATGCCTGTTTTTATGCAGTTCTTAAACTGTTATCTTATCGTCTTCTGTCCAGAAATCTAAAAATTAAAATTTATACGACAATTATTATTTATACGACAATTTATACGACAATTTTATTATTATTGTTTAGGTATTGATTTGATATTATAATTTCTTTGTGTATTTGTAATTTGTATTTTATAATGTAAATGGCTGAACTGTGCCCGAGCACGAGCGCTTGCTCATTCGGGTGGTTTTGTTTTGTAGAAATATTTTGTATAAATATATATATATATATATATATATATATATATATATATATAAATTATCCTGCCGGTTGTATTATATGGATGTGAGATACGGTCACTTATTCTTCGGGAAGAACATAACCTGAGAGTATTTGAAAACAGGGTGCTTAGGAAAATATTTGGACCTAAAAGAGATGAAAATGGGGGCTGGAGAAAACTGCATAACAACGAGCTTTATAACCTGCACTCGTCACCGGATATAGTAAGGGTAATTAAATCACGGAGGATGACATGAGCTGGACATGTTGCGCGCATGGGGGAGGAAAGACGTATCTCAAAAGTATTGACTGGGAGACCCGAAGGGAAAAGACCACGTGGAAGACCTAGACGTAGGTGGGAGGACAATATTAGGATAGATGTAAGAGAAGTAGGTTTTTGAGAGGGATGGTTGGATGGAGTTAACACAGAATAGGGTTAGATGGCGGGCTCAGGTAAGAGCGACAACGAACCTTCGGGTTCCGTAAAGCAGATAATATTCCTTTAGCTTGCGTAGGAATTGTCTATTGATATCGAGTAAGTAATATACTTTAATATACTCCATTTTTATAAAACTGTGCAATATATTTAATAAACATATGCAAATATTTTTTAACTGAAAGAGTATCTTTCTTGTGACTGAAACCATAGCTAGTAACCTGGAGTGTTACAATTTTTTATCACTGATTGGCATAGTTTTCTCCTAAGTTTATTAATTAATATCATCTACCGTTAAAAGCGCTTCTTTTACCTTCGACTGTTTAAAAAATAATTTTTATATAATAAAATTTAATATTATACACTTGTTATTATAGGCAAGGTTCGTAATTTGAAATCCTTATTGCATATGTATATTCAATTATACCGTACCTTTACGGTACTGTCATTTGCAGAAAGCTTTGGTAATGGGATAGAATATAGGCTACTGTACCTGCACTCAACGTTTCCAGTTCATTTACCTTTCATGATGTTGTGCAAGTTGCAGAAACAACATTGAACAGGCGCACATTGTTCTCTATGTTTGGTTTTAATTCCAGTCGTGTTACAATTCCAACCCCCTTCCCATTCTTCCACCCCTTCACTTGCATAATTAAATTGCGTATTGTTCAGAACTCTAGTTCTCCGTCTGCTTTAATAGTTTATACTTTTCTTTTGCTTATTGTTTTCACTTTATATCGAATTTATGACAAAACAACGACCAAGAAATAAAAAGAAACAAAAGAAACGCTTCTAAAGCGAGGAAAAACATAATACCAACAAGAAAGAAATGAAAAGATTTTAAAGCTTTACAGATTTTAGTATTTCTTAATGAATGACTGATGCATTTGTTATCTTTAAATACTGTATAGCTCATAAACCGCTAATAAGAACGGAACAGAAATATACAAGTTCCTTTTGAAGATTATAAAATTCAGGTCAATTTTTAGAGACTATAATTAGCTACATTTATTACAGAATTACTGTGGAGGGTTTCATACTTTGTGGAAAAGTAACATGTTGTCCATCTTTTACTGTCTAAAATTAGTTTTTTTTTTAAAGACTAGATGAATGGATATTGTATTACCAGATTATGGTAAGGTAATTTGTGTATTGCTATGAATGTTAGCTTCTTTCCTGACCCTACTACAACTCTGAGTGGGTTCTGATCACTTGGAAGAAAGAATTCCATTTCCCTCTGTCGGATTTTTTTTATCATGCCTTATTATCTTTGGATTATCTTTGGATCACATACATACTTTTTTGACCAGACAAGGACATGGAGGGCGTCCCCGGATGAGTGATCAGCCCAATGCCGGGACCACCTCCGAGTCAACACGAACACATAGGACGAGACACACCATTCATTCACACACTCACTCCAAACAAGGCGAGGATGGGATGAAGATGATAATGACGGCCAGATGATATCCAGGGACGACAAGGGCCTAAAGTTACCTTACATTTTTCTCACAGGTGAGGAAAAACCCGGAAAAACCTACCTAGGTAACTTGTCCCGACCAGAATTTGAACCCGGGCCCGCTGCGTGAGAGGAGCGAACGCACTCCCGACGCCACAGGGGTGGACTAATTGGATTTTAAAATGAATAAGTAGAATTTTTGGGTTATTTATTGGAAACTAGAATATTTAGGAGGATTTAATTATAATGCTAAGGTGACTATTACATATCCGGTTTATTGTAGACAGTAAAAGATTACCGTTAAGAAATTATTTCATGTTCTTTGTTCATCAGTCAGCGAAAATAAGCGATTTCGTTATTTATTACAAATAGCAGATGCCCGCGGTTCGTCCGCGATTATTGACTCAACTACTATATGTTTTATTTAAGTAATTTATTTAAACAGAAAAGTAATAAATATATATATATATATATATATATATATATATATATATATTAATGCTGTCTTCGTTATTACATAAATTTATTCTTAATGATATTGTTTTACGGAGCAAATGTAATTAAATAAACGAATAAAACGAATTTTATGCTGCCATATGGGCATACAGATTCGAAATGAAACAATTAAAACAAACTACAGATTTATGAACCTCACCCAAATTATGCATAAACAACTAAAACGATTAATACTTAAAAAGCTAAAACGCCGTTTCGAGGTGCATTTCACGATTAAAGTGCGCCACCTAGGGAAAAATAATCTCCGATTCAGTTCCCTAGCTCCCAAAAAACCAGCACAGCGAGTTTCATCCAAATCATTCAATGTTTTCTCATTTAGGTGTGCATTCATAATCCCCTTCGATAAACCTATGTAAAAAAATCAGATCTCTGGGTGAAATGTCGGATTCAACTATGCTCTTTTTTCCCGATTGCCATGGCAATTAAACATTGCCATATTCAATTAATTTCACAATTGAATGCGGTCTTGTTAATTTGTGGCGTTGGGTGTTCACGGAAACACCAGCTCAAATATTAAATTAGATTTATATGAAACGATCATTGCAGTGACCATTGTTGTGTTTAATGTAGGCATTTGAAGTTTGCCTAATTTTATGGGCATTATTTATAATGTTTAAGATATATATTTATTCGCTTTGTGTTAATAATACAACTCGTGATTTTCAACTTCTCTGGTTAAGTGACTCGTCGACTTGTCAATCAGTTGAAAAACAGTCTTGGGATTAGATATAATATTATGAACTTTGGTCTTCCAATTACCTTCCCATTACATGTCGTCCCATCTAGTCTTGTTATTGGTGTAACTTCTGACATGCTATATAGATTTCATAAACTTCTCAGCTTTTCAACTGCATAAATTTTCCTATGTTTTGTCCTTCAATCCAACTTCATATAATTCTTGCTTACTAGGATTCTGGGCTTATTTTATCTCCTTTGTCTGTATATTCTTCGTTCGAAGCAAAGAGTTTGTCTGTATATTCTTCGTTCGAAGCAAAGAGTTCAGGAATTCCTTCTTAGCACTATTTAATGCAGGGGCGGATCCAGAGAGACATTTGGGGGGGGGGCCAAAGTAGAGAGGTAAGTTTTTACTCATAAAAATTAATTATTCCCAGTAAACAGTTGAAATCAAAATGAACATTTCGGCATTTTATTACAAACTAGCTGAAAAGGCCCGGCGTCGCCCGGGCTTTGTATTTTTTAATTTGAAATTAACTTATGAAGGACTTTATGTATGTAGAACTTGAAATGAAGAAAAAGATTTATCACACTCAAACTATTCCATCAGAAAACGCTGGATATAGCTTTTTATGGCTCATAGAGGATGTGGAATGCTGCATTCCGTTGCTTCTACACATCATGCTTGGGAGTGGTTGAAATAAGAAGCACAAATTACATAAGATTGTACTGACTTGACGGAAAATAATATTTCTCATTCTCATGTTACTATACAATCGTTTCGGAGCTGAAATAAAAGAGAAATGCAGTATCACTTTCATACTTTCCTCCCCTAGAACCCGAGACATAATATACTGCGAGTTAAAATGTTCCATCCCATGCTTAGGGGCTATGATAAACATCCCTATTTCTCAACTAATACAAAGCCTACAGGTATGGATAACTTATCAGCGGAAAGGATTATTTACAGACTTTTGATATAGCATACTCACACACTTAAGTTGTCCCTCTTATTCTACATCAAAATGTGAAGTGAGTAAATATTTCTTATGTCGAGGGTAGAGAAAGTTACGTGACTACATCACACTGTGCTTTATTTTCGTGGATTTCATTTTCAGTAATTATTTTCGCCAATATACTCGTATTACATTAAATTCCAGCATTAGGCTATATACTTGCCAAGGCCCTATGTAATCATAGTAAACAATTCATTGTTGCCATGTGAACTAAACAGCATTTCTTTTTTTTTTCAGTATAAAATTCTCAGAAATTATATAATTTTCAAGGGAAGGACTGATTTATTTCAATTTTAATGTTGACCGCGTAACTTCCCGGGCTTAACTGGGTATGTGTGCAAAATTTCGTACAAATTGGTGAAGAAATGTGGATTTGTATAAGGAACAAACATACATACATACCCACAAACACACATTCGACTTTATATATTAGATGTATTTGAAAATAATGAATGTCGTTGATTTAATTTAAATATCTGGGTTATGTTGTCTTTACAAAATTGATTAAAAGTCTCACCGTTTGAATAATCTGCGCTTAATGTTACAAATCTTTTGAGGGGGGAATTTCCCCCGTAGATCCGCCCCTGATTTAATGTACATATTTCTTGTTCCTACAGGGCGAATTATCATACAACATATTTTTAATGTTATTTATCTGCAGATTTTCTTGTTCTTAAACAACCTGAAGTTTGGTACCTTATTCCCAAACTGAATACAGAGAGTGAGATAGATAATACAGTAAGGCCAAGCTACATTATCTGCAAGCGCATCTTAGCAGATACGAGGACACAGTTAATTAATATTACTATAAAATCATTTATGATTAAAATGATCAATTACTGAAAACTATGGAATTTCTCAGTAATTTCACTCTTCCTGCAGAATATGAGGCTTCTGTTATCCAATATTCAAAGACACCTTACAAGTTAATCTAGGAAGCTGCATGCACCATTATTACAGGTGCACAAAGCGACCTAGTCATTAACTGCGAGAGAAAAGAAGTGAAAGAATCCTCCAGAGACATCCTAACCTTTCATCCGCTTAGCTTTCAATTCTGTCTCTGTTCCAGTTTCCCTGGAGCATTGAATAAGATTGCAGCAAATCCTTGTCATTAGATTCTTTCTATTGTCCTGTGTAATCATTGCAAATACGTCACAATCTCATAAAAATACTCACTTTATAACGGATTCTTCAGTTCAATACCGACAGACAGACATAATTACATACGCTACCATTAATGTTAGATATCGACTAGGAGTATAAGGCATTGAATTGGTTGTTTTCTTTGTTTTTAAAGGACATTGAGTACTTTGTTTTCGGCATGATTCAACGAAAAACTATAGATTTTTACTTCCCATCAATGTTTTGTAAACCTTGAGTAATCAAGGTTAAAACGCCAAGACAGGCCCTGAGCTGCCTGCACACCGTCACCTGCCATCCATCACAAAAGACGAGAACTAACTAACAGCTGATCGTCGAGATTTGTTTGATGAATTATAAGTAGGGTTCGGATGTTTATGACCTAAAAAGTTGAAAATATTACTGCACATATGACGTTAAAAATGACTAAATATGACCCAAGAATCCTAAATACGACCTCATAAAAGAACGTATTTTCTTCAAGTAAATGTTCCAATTTAAAAGATTTAATGACACTAAATTATTACATCACATTAATTCTATCAGATAATTAATTTTTAACAATTTTACAGCTGATTTACCGTTTTACTTGTAAAGAATTTCTAATCTGTTAATGTTTCCAGATACCACTGTAAATGTGAACTGAAAATGTTTTAAAAACATGTCTAGGCCTATAGGAAGTTGTTAACAACAAGGAGGAAGAGGCAATTGTGCTATTACTTGTTAAATTGTCCCTTCATATTTGAGTTAGTAAAACAAAAATATTCGTGACTCTTTTGCGGAAAAATTCAAGTCTACAATTTAGTGCACATACTGCAGAATTGTGCTCTTTTACCGTATTTAAAACTGAAGTATGACGTTAAATTACAAATATGATAGAAATATGACCAAAAACATGAAAATGACCAAAATATGACTTTCTGTGCAAAGTAATAAAGGTACGATTAGGATAGTAAATGTGCAATTCACGTTTAATTTGTGTTCGCGGCGAGAATAGAGGTCAGGATAAAAATATGACACGTCTTAAACATCTGAACATATTCTAAAAGCTCGAAACTTAGATATTTAATTATGGTCGAGAAAAACAGCCGTACACAACTTGCCTATAATGGCAATTAATACACTCGTATGCAAATTAACATACATATGTCTTAATAAATGTAATTTAAGGTCGTTGCTTAATTTACTATTATGCTGTTAAAACATTATTCTAGGGCATAACATTAACTCTAAACCAATTTCTACAGTAATCAGATAAGATCGTAATTTTATATTATCTTTGTACTTCCTCAGTCCCTGTGTATCATATATGAGACGGAGAAAGCAATAGTGGTGTAAGTCAATTTAACATAGTTCTTTTTAATTAGCGGTTTTACTAGCAACGCTATAATTAAATCCACGCTACATTTTTAACATCTTATTACGTAGATAACACAACTCAGCAATAAAGTATATAACTACTGCTACTATATTTGTAAAAAAAAAATGTATACACATAAGGGTGGGTTTTAGAAGGTTGAATTGACTTACACCATTTTTCCTTCAAATCTTCGGTGGATTCAGGAAGACATGAAAACAAAACTGTTGGTTTTAAGAATTGAAAATTTGTATTTTTTTTCATATTTTATTTTTTGGACATATTTTAGTGTGTTAATATATTTTTATAGTAAGTTCACAGTCGACATAAGACATGTGAAGAAAAGACGAAGACCCATTTTGTTAAAATTAGTGACAAATCGGTTTTTCAACGGTTATGTTCATTGATCACCATCATATTTCTCATCTGTCAGTGGTCTTGCATCATCAAAGATTCCTGAAGTAGCTTTGGTGGATTGGTGGAATGAAAGGTAGCAAGTCACACATGTCCTGTTTCCTCTTTGTCGTTACTGGTTATGATCCATTGTAGAGGCAGTTTTGGTTCATGTTTTTTTAGTAGCCTTGGTGTCTCTTTGTAAATCAAAGTGAAATGCTCTTCTCGCTGGCATCTAATCTAAGGCACATTAACATTTTCAGTGTCCTTTTTTCGTTTAGTAATGTTTTTTTCTAGGTTGGCCACACTCTTAAAATCCTCCCTAGCCATCTGTGTGAAGTAGAAGGGTTTCTTTTTTCGTGGTATTTGAATCATTGAATGCCAATCTGTTGGCACATAAATATTCTTGCCTTTAGAGTAAGTCTCTACCGATCCAAAAATCAGCATCATTTGGTAAGTATGAGTGCCCACTCGCCATAAACTTGTGGTCAAGAGTCTCAATCTGGTTAGTAGAAATTCCTACTAATTATAGCACTGAAAAGGCAAATTCCAGTTGTGGTTTTGGCCCCTATAATGTATGGCATCCATTCTTCAGATCCTGAGATTGTAAAAATACTAGGTTCACTGCAATCTTCACTTAAAATACTGAAAACATCCTTATCTCACATTTTGATAGTAATACTGTCAACAATGCATACCTTGATTACTGAATGCAAATGACGGAAAAGTGGTTATGTTTGACCTCCACCGCTATTCCACTATCAAAATAATGAATTCCTTTGACACTCAAATAAGTGCTGCTATCTATGCGGCTAAACTGAGTTATGACTTACCCCATGTTTTCATCTTTTGGATTTGAATGTGAGGAATTCAGATATGACATTAACTCTAACTGAAAACAAATGACTTACACCACTATTATTCAAGAAGCTCCCAGCCCAAAAATGCAAATTTGTTATATTTTACCCACAGAAACTCACTGACCACAAAAATATAAAAGCAACTGTCCTAATTTGATCACTGGACTGTAGAGGTTACTTTTCGTGAAATACGTAGTGAGATTGAGAGCTAACTGAACCCGTCATTGTGAGATAGTTTTTTTCTTACTACACAGTAATTCAGATCTGGCATATAACTTTGCAGACTCCCATGGGAGGGATGCAGAGCTTCATACGCTGCACTTTGCAGAAATTTGACGTAACATCGATAACTCACATCGCAAGGGCAGCAAAACTCCTGCAACGCTTTCATTCTAAAGCTGACAGTTTGTTCTCATATACGCCATTTGACACAAATGACTAGATACTGAAGTCTTACTCCTCCATTTCGAAGGTTAGGGTTTCTGTGAGCTTGTGTATGTTAAGTAGAGTAAATAACAAAGATTTCTATGTAAATGCATATTTATCTTTTTAATTAGTTAAAGTTATAATTTCGATATACGTTTATGGATTGGGACATTTAAAATGGTTTAAGACAGATTAGATTTTCCATATTAGTCCATATTTCAAACCAAGCCGACAAATCGCTATATTGAAAGTCCTTGAGAAATAGAAGAAATAAAATATCTGGACGCTATCAACAAGCGAATAGTAATCTATACCGACAGTAAGATAACTTTAGATCTAATAAGAAACAATTGCAAGCATAATGGATTAATTGAACTCATTATAGATAAGATTATTAATATTTGTCAGCGACAGGATAACTAGCTTCTGCGGCCCACCAATCAACTCCTGCACAAAATGTTGGCCCTCGCACTTCTCGAAGTTGGAAACCGCTGTTATAGAACAACTTTCACGGGGGAACTAATTCAAAGGAATTCTTGAAGAATGTTGTTATAAAGCAAATGAAGCAAAACATATATATGTAAATAGAGTTATTAATCTCCTCTCGAACTCATGAACGCATAACCAAAAAACTCATGAACGCATAACCAAAACCTATTGATTATTCCCCCGCATACAACATTATTCTATTCTTTATCTTTTAGCGTGCCTATCCCTCGCTTTTTGAATTTGTTGTCGCATCATAACAGAGAGTTTCGAAATATACCACAATTTTGAAATAAATTGTATTTTCATTTTATTAGTAATTAATTAATTAGCATTAATATTGATTAGACTTAATTTTATCAAATTTGTAATTGAGTCATTTATTTTAATGTCTGTAACATATTTAGTCTTTATTTTCTGATGAAGCGCAGAGAAAACCTTACGGCCTTAACTTCGCCAGTGTAAATAAATTAATAAATAAAGTTAATATTTCTAAACTTATACGCCTAATTCATTAGTAAAATTTGACATTATTAGATTATAATATGCCTATTCTAACGTAGGGAATTTATTGTATTCTAGGTTATGAAAACCAATGCATATAGTATTATAAATGTTCTAATGTGCGATGTCCTGAAGGAGTTGTAAACTTCATTGCAACTCACTTTATTTTTATAACTTTCATATATTCCAATATTGTATTTTTTTGAAAATGAGATTAGATATTTCGAAGTGATATATATTAGTCTGTTAAAGATTATCTAGTTTTTGTGAGTTTAATTTAATTACCTTTAAATATTAGTTACATATTCCATAAAATAATAGTTGAAA
Source organism: Ectobius pallidus (assembly GCA_964059195.1). NCBI lineage: Eukaryota > Metazoa > Arthropoda > Insecta > Blattodea > Ectobiidae > Ectobius > Ectobius pallidus. The sequence goes on from CAXKWD010000010.1 coordinate 100,794,347, forward strand.
ATAGGTGTGAAATTTGGGCTCAAAATAACACATTTTAACATATCGTATATGTACGTACTGTATTCACAAATAAACAGACTCATAAGCTTCTTGAGCATTTCTCTCGTAAAGCTGGAAGGTACCCTGAAACAACATTTTTCCTTCTCCCTAGCATTGAGAGCAATAAGCAGGTTATGATACCATGGCGGGAGGTGGAAAACTGCCGAGTTTGCAGGAGGATGGGGACGGCACGTGCAGCCTCCGATATAATGAAGTCAGGAAAAGAGAATGGTCCAGTCAGATGGCTATCTACACATGGCGCGAAGGAATTCTTTCTCAACCCTACAGAAGGAAATATTTCTGACAGAGATTTAGTCTTTCGATTTTATTACAAATAAATGTATATTTGACATCTTTAAAGAATTCGAGTTTATTCTCAGTACAAACAGAAGATGTTAGGCTTTCTTCAAGCTTTTCTCTTAAATAAAATACTATGTGAAAACTATTATCTTTTTTATTTTAAAAAATACTTTTGAAGCTGTAGACTTCGTTTTTTTCTGTTTTAGTGACACTATTAACTTTATAATAAAAAAGTAATCCACTTAAAACGCTATTTAAATAAATTATATGTTTTCTTTGAACATTTTCACAAATAATGTAATTTTCATTAATTCTATCATAGGAAAAATAGATTATTGCTACAAACTTCTAACTTCGGCAGTAGAATATTTACTTTTTTAGAAAAAATATAATTTATAAAGTATCTCTTTTATAAATAAACTGATGTCAAACAAAAAATTATGTGAACAATAAAAATTTTGAACATACTGTACATAAGTATATAACTACATTATTTCTTCAGTATTCAGAATAATTCAAAGGAAAATAAGGAGTGTTGCAGAAACTTTGGAAAATTTCTACTGCAATAGCAATTGGTCTAATTAATTTTCTTTAATCGTGCTTCACATTAATCACCAAATAGTCGGCATAGTGAACTTGAGGCATAGAAGAATCTACATCAGAGTTCTCTTCAGAAGCGAAGAGAATTATGTTTCAAGTCATTTGAGAACATGGTTAAATAGAATATACCTTTATGCAGGGTTCTGCAATCTGAGTGCTCCACTTCAAACGGTTATCTACTAAAGTCTCTCCACCTTTGAGCTGTAGGGGATTGGAGTTGCCTTCACTTTTATAAACATATTGAATCGATTAAGTTTATGAGATATATATGTCACACTGGTAACTATAAACTTGTCTATAGGTATACCAAATTACGGTGTAAACATGAATGTAGAAATTTATCTCTGTTTCAGATGATTTTGTACATGTTTAAAAACTTATTATGTGTAAGCATTTTGTGTGTTATCATTGACAGAGAGTATAAGGTGGATGCAATATATAGACTGATGTTACACATAACCGCCATAAGTAACTTTTTTTTTTTTTTTACAAAATACGACCCTTTTCTGGAAATCAAAACGTCATATTAAAACGAATAAAATACTGTGTATCCTATTACATTCTGCTTGTGCCCTGTCTTGTTTAAGAAACAAGGAGTCTTGCTACTATAAGAGGCTACTTGAGGAACATACTGAGCGAATATTCTTATGCACAGAATTTAATACAGCAGACTTGGTTTGTTCTTCATCTCCTCCTATAAGAGGATTTGCATGGAAACGTCTATTTAAATAATACAGAGTAAACACTAAAGTGTAATGATGCTCTTAAAATAACAGTCCACTTCCCTAAGACGACGTTTCAAATGGTCAGCAGTTTTCTCAAAAGTGATTTCACAAGTTCTTTTTATTGCTACGAGCATGTTATATATAGGCTTTGCTAGAACGAATGTCCCAAACTTTAAAATAATTATGTAAACCTACATTGTTAGGGAACGAATTTTCAAAAGGTACAGTATTCAGATGTGAGGGGCTAATGCGGGAAATTTGACTATTCAAGTAAACGCCATTTTACTCAGTAAGATCTATCTTTAGTGATCGTTTGTGAAAAGGACTTAGAGTATATTTTTAACTAAGAAAATAAAGCTTCACAACTAGATGGGATAATAATATAATTAATATAATATTTAAGCATGTGTTTCCATGTACATCCAAGGCCACCCATTAAGAAGACCGTATTAAATGGTGAAATTAATTGAAGTTTTGTTTACGACTAGTAGAGATCTGATTTTTTTTTTTTTACATGAGTGGACAGAAGGGGATCATGAATGCATGCCTAAATGATGAAAAAAAAAACATTCAATGGTTTGGACCCTCACTATGTGAGTTTTTTTTTTTGGGGGGGGGGCTAGGGAACTGGAATCTGAGGTCGTTTTTCCCCGGACGGCGCACTTTAATCGTGAAATCCACCTCGAATCAAGGCCTTTAGCTTTTTAATTATTATCAATCGTTTTAATTTTTATGCATGATTTGGGTAGGGCTCAAGAATCTGTGGCACGTTTTAATCGTTTCATTTTGAATCTGTATGCCCATGAGGCAGTACAAGATTAGTTTGTTCGTTTAATTAGTTATATTTATTAATTAAAATATCATAATTAAGAATAAAATTTTGTAATTCCTGCATTTTGTGTAAAAACGATGTCAGTGTCAATAAATATAATGTTTTAAATATGTTTTTATTAAATAAATGATTTCAATACAACATTTAGCAGTTGACTAAATAACCTCGGGCGAAGCCGCGGGTACCAGCTAGTTATATATGAAATAAAATGTATTAACAGTAAACAAAAATGTTTTCCTTGGCAGTACTATATTAAACGAGAACACCTCTACTCTGATATGTACCAATAAGGTCTAAGTACTTGTTTAAAATAAACAAATTACAGTGCTCTATTACGATTAAAATGCACTACATTTGTTATCGATTTACTTCTATTTTTTCTGTAATTTTTTACGTTTGCAAGCCAGTCAATTTCCAGCAAAAAGCCGATAAACTTTCTTTAATCACACAACGAAATGTACAGTCATCGTACTATATCGATTCATTAACGAAGACGTCAGTTGTGACCTCACTTTAGGAAATTGTATGTATGAACTATGTAATCTTTAAAAGTGAAAAAAAAAACTTTAAATTGTTGCTACAAATTGTCTCTAAGGTAATTCCGTTTCTCTCATGATCGACAATACAGCTTTGTCTACGTTATCAACTTTGTAGAAGAACCTAGACTATAAAGACTCTAAAGACTGGACAAAGATATTAGGTTTATAGGGAATTCCTTAATATTAAGAATTAAATTAGTCTATATCAAAAAATTTAAAATAATCCCCGCCCAGAAATGCTCTATTGAGTAAGGTGGTACATTTTCGAACAAGGTATAATTCTGAAAGAAGTAACATTTTTAGTACTATAGTGTTACAAATGTTAGTTATAAGGCGTTCATACAGATTTTTTTTTACAAGTGAATTCTCAAACCTGGAAACGGTAAAGCCTGATTCTAAGTTACAAAAATGAAATAAAAAGTAGGAAGAGGGTTTTGAAGAAGGCAACTAAAAGTGAAAAAAATAAAAATAAATACAGGCAAAATATTTTACGGTCCATTGAACGAAAAATTATATAAAACTCCAGGAAATATAAATACAAATTTCGATACTTCCTTGTACGTTTTGCTTACATAGAAACCAAGCAGACGTATTGAAAGCTTGAGCAGCCTCTGCATTCGGCCGCTCTTTTGAAGTAGTAGACGAAAAGCACTAATGCGTGCATGAGATCTCGGTTTGTTGAAAGAAACGTAAATTATGCTGGACCGAGTTCCTAACAAGATACATTTTTAATTAAGGCTAAAATGTTTCGCTATACTTTGCAATGAATGCTCCTCAATTAACGGTTTAAAAAGCAGGAGATATTTATTTAAATATCTGCCGTTTAGTGATTGCTCTGTGAAGAGAACTGCGGGGATTCAATGAAATGAATTCACTCACAAAAATCGTCCTACCTAGATAACAAAATTATTGCTGGAAAATGTGAACCTTTTCCCTTGAAATATACTTTAAAATGATGAGTAATCAAGAGCTTTTAATGCGATCACACGACAATCTGATAAACAGTTACCTTATTTAACTAAATAGTAAGGTAATATAATGTAAAAGGACTACACGGTAAAGAGAATTAGAAAACATGGTTATTCGTTCACGATACATCAGACGATTCAACTGTTATTTTATTGCATGGTTAGGGCATCTTAACTGGTGCATTTTATGTAAAATTCACCAAGATGATAGAAGTTAGAGTAGAACAAAGTGTTATGTGAAGAAATTATAATCAAAAGGTTTTACTTTCTTTATACCAGTTTTAAAACAGATTTAAAAAATTAAATTCATAACTGTATTTCATTCGTACAACTTCACTCGTCAATGTCAAACGATCCTTAAATATCTATAGAAAAATCATTCTATGAGAAATACTTGAATAGGAAGGCTAGTTCTCCTTATCTCAGAAAATTCTGAGCAGGTACCGGGATCAGACCAGGTTCTATAGATCCATAGTGAACAATGTTCGAAGTCTTGTGAACCTGGTTTTCGAGGTATTGGACCGTCCTGTATAAAATCCCGATCTCGCTCCATGGGACTACCATCTTACTAGTCCACCTAAAGATGTATTGAAGAGTCCATGACTCGCCTCAGGCAAAGAAGTGGGAAGGAAGAAGAAGGCAAATGAATAGCTTACAGTTCAGTAAAATACTTTTCTGCGAACTTCCAGAAGGTAGTGGAACGCTGGAACAAGCCTATTGAAAAGCGTGAATATTATGTTGGAAAATAACACAGTGAAAGGATGGAGAAATGAATGAGATAAGTCCATTTTCAGGATTTCTATTTTTAGTGGCATTATGGGCCAATGAAACATAAGCTTCGCAGCACACTTATCAGACGGAAAATAAAGGGTTTGAGTCCACGTAAAAATGAAAGATAAAGAAATGAGCCAAGCTGAATAAATTCTGGGGTTCTTATGTTTTAAAATGCTGTCGTGCAAAAATATGAAAAGAGGATTTAGGTGGTCCTGTTGAAATAAATTGAAAATTGTGTGTGGATACTTATTGACAAACCCTCAAATATTTTGCAATCGACACAATCAACAGTGATTAAAATTCAAGTTTGACACGCCTTTTTTAAGTATGAATGAGTTTTAAAATGCTTAATTACACAATTATTTATACAAGGTTATAGTGCTTATCTCACGCTTTTCAGAAAGTACCCACCCGAGATACTTCAGTGCAAATTTACAGAAAAAGAACAAAACTAAGGAAGTTAGATTTTAACAAAAAGAAAACAAACATAGCTAGGTCACTTTTACCTTCTTACATGTGAGTTTAACCTCTGCTGTGGCCGTGACCACAAGGAACATTTTCTTAGATAAGAGATTTATGTTAAAAAGTGAAGATTATTATTCCGACAGTCAATTCACTGTAAACAAAAATACCGTTTTACTGACACTGTTCGTTTTCTTTTTGGCAAAAAAAAAAATATATTAAAAAAATGTGCACAGAAAGCTTTCTGAAAAGCGCTCAATGAGCACTATTCGAAAATATACAAATATACTGGGTGTTCTATTTAAAATAATAGAGCTGGCGTTACTTCTCGAACCATAAGTCCGCAAAATTCCATAATAATGTTTTTGAGTTTTCCATACGGCTATCCCAAGACACCGAGAGTCATGTCATTGAACCACATACTTCAAAAGTTATTTAGGTGGTGCGGGACTTTTAACTAACTCTATAACTTAAAGTTTTTCACTTATGGTAAAATGTTTCTATCCAGCCCTGGATAAGACTCAAAGCTTGATATTTAGTCAAGTAATGTAGAGACCCTGTATTATACCACCATATGTTGTTGCTCATGTATCCATCGCTATTGTCCTCTACAGTGATACGTCTTTAGATCTGAAGCTAAAGGCTATTTACCTGCGCGACATATTCGCATTCACACAATGTCCTAATGCAATTTCCATGTCAGGTATATAACCATTTGTGTGGAAACTGATGTATTATGCACTCCAACGATCTAGTCTCTGACTACCTAATCTCGGTAATCTGCTTCATAAGGCACTGTGATCTTGGAGTTATATCTTCGGATTCTCTGACCTGACATCTTGTATTTAAGGCAATGATTGGGGTAAAACATCTGTACATGTTGCCGAACCGTAATTCTGAATCTAGAGAACAATTATTTTACTTTGTGGTATTACCAGTTTGATGAGCCCGTCACAGAATTCCGGGCTTCTAGATTAAAAACCAATTTATGAAAAAAAAATTGCCATGTTCGTTTGACCTATGTAGCCTAATTGTTACAATGATTTTGTTTTGATGAATTTTTATCAGGAGTGTGCGTTGTTCTCTTCTTTGGATTCTCCAAATGTCCACTTTTACTAAATTCATCCCTGTTTCTTTTTTATCTTCACTCAAGTTTCTTACTTCAACCACGTTTTTGTTCTGAATTTTATTAACTTTATTCTGAGCCCCACTTCTACTTCTCTCTCTCTCTTTCAACGTCATTTTCGACTTTTTGGTCATGATTGATATATTTAAGCGATTCTCTTCTTACCCAGTTTTCTAGGCAACCGATCAAGGCCACCTTCAATTAATTTCACCACTGAAAAAGGTCAACACGGAAATACTAGCTCAAATATTATAGGCCTATTAGCTTTTTCAACATCACTTTTAAAGGTCTGCCTCATAGCCTCTATATAAATAAGACAAACCAAGATGCAGATATTAATGTTTCCACAGAATGAATCGGTTGACGTTTCTCCAAAGTATTTTTTGTGCAATGTGAATAGAATATATAACCTGTGGAAATCTTAATAACTCCATCTTAAATGGTGCTGAACAACACAAAACTGGAACCCGGTCACAGATCTCTTCCAAAGCCGTATATGAATATTGTAAAACAATATGTTGTCATGAGAACTGATTTGCATTTGATAAATTCTACGTTAATATATTACCATAAAATAGGCGATAAAATGGGCATTACTCCAGTATCAGTCAATCGATTTGGTCCAAGATCAAGAGGCTTTGTTATAAGTGCGTATACCAAGTTTCGTGAAAATCCGATAAAGCATTCGAGTTCTTGCGCATACAGACACATGGAGAGACGGACAGACATTTCCCGTCCAGCATACAAACTCATAAAATACCATTCTGACACTTAATAATTTTTTGCCCTGTGTTGTAAGTTAAACAAAATATGTCTACTTATTAATTAGTTTTGATATAAATCTCCTGTCAAACGATTAATCTCATTCTTAACATACCTCAAAATGAAGTGCAGAATAGTTAAGTTGGAAAGGTGACTTACTGATCGATGAGTAATTCTTTTCGGTACATACCTGAAACAAAGAAAGAAACACATTAACCATACTACCTATGTTTATAAACAAACAAGAATAGTAATTACAGTTACCGGTAAATAATTCTTGCATTACATGAATAATATAGTGGAATATAGTGGAAAGAAACAATTTATTTGAACAAATCTGTATAATGAAAATTAAATGTACTCAAATTTCTTAAAATTGTTTGCAGTTCCATTTTTGAATACTAAATAAGGCTGTTTTACTTAATCAAGAGGGTTGGAATATTTACTAGTAGGCCTACTAACATAAATGTATATAATCTCGGGTCACGCGGAATTTCTTAATCTCCCCTAGAGGTCAACTGGATGTCCAGTACGTCTCTATGCCACATGAGCAGTCTCTACCTATTAAGATTTCAAAATTCAAACACGGGTGTTTAATAAACTTTCAGGTAACCAATAAGGGTAATTAACCTATTAATACTTCTAAAATTCCTACATCCACACAGTAAGCCGATTACAAAATAATTATTAAAATACTTTAGTAAGGAATATCCAAATCTGACTTCATTATCCTCAGTCGGCCTAGCCCTTTGCTGCCAAATTTGCGGGTTTGAACCCTGTCTAGAAGTATAGCACTTATGTGTGCATAAATACGACAGGATCATGTAAGAGAAATCCTACGGGACAAAATTTTGGCACACACATGTGTCATCCATCTAGGCAGGGATCAAACCTTGTAATTTGGAGCAAAGAGCCAGTTAGTTAGTTAGTCAGTTTATTTTCTTACACAGTACAGTGTTTTACATTAACCCACACTTATAAGTTTACATATACTTATAAACTACATTTCTTAAAGATAACACACACATTTAAAAATTAATAATTTACATACAAATATTCAATACATGTACAATATTTAAACATGCTACATTTTACTACATTATACATTTTAATATTATTTCTAGCTCTATTTTTACAGTATATGGAAGATGAATTATACAAATTGAATGATAAATTTAAGAATATATTATATACACATTTACAAAGAATAGAGGTCACTTATATTATAAAAACAGTTTGATAAAAGAAAGGATTTGAGCATTTTCTTAAATGAAATTTCTGTTTTTTGTGATGTGATATGAGAGGGGAGTGAATTAAACACCTTAGAGCATAAGTAGTATGGAGAAGATTCGAATAGATGGGTAGAGTGTTTCGTCAGTGCTATGCTGTTTTTATGTCGGGTGTTGTAAGAGTGGTAGTCAGAATTAACTTTGAAAAGGAGTCTATGAGAATAAGCAAACAGGGCGGCTTCAAAAATAATGATACATGGTAGTGGGAGGATCTTGTGGGTTTTAAATAAAGGTTTGCAGGAATCGAGAGGCTTGGCATTATAAATGGTACGTATTATGCGTTTTTGCAGGACAAAGGTCTATTTATGTGGAATTGATCTGCTGATCCCAAAGCAATAATGTTATATTTTATTTTAGAATAAATATAGCTGTAATAGCATTGCAGAAGAGTTTTCTTATTGCAATAAGATGATAGTTTAACGAATAAAAAGGTATAACTAGATAGATATTTACACAAATTTTGTATGTGTCCCTTCCAATTTAAATGACAATCTATCGTTAGCCCTAGAAATTTAGAGTTCGCCACTTCTTCAATTTCCATATTATTAAACACTACGGTATTATTGATCGCTGTATCTTTAAAAAATCTGGACTTAAATATAATAAATTTAGTTTTAGACGTGTTAATAGCTAGACTATTTTTTGTACACCAGTTATGAAAGTGTGACATCGTACGAGATGCCGAAATTTTGATATCGTCGAGCGATTTTTCTTGAATAATTAATGTACAATCATCTGCGAACATTATTGTTTGGGTATCAGGGAGGTGTGATGGAAGATCATTTATGTACAGAAGGAAAAGTAATGGGCCTAGAATTGATCCCTGTGGTACTCCTTTTGTTACTGGCGATGGATTAGACCTAGATTTATCACGTTTATGGCTTAGCTCTACTGTTTGCATTCTCATAGAGAGATACGATTTTATCCATTTAAGAACAGTTCCACGAATTCCATAGTTGCTAAGTTTTTCAAAGAGGATATCATGTTGAATGCTATCGAAGGCTTTCGACAGGTCTACGAATATGCCTAATGTCTGTTTGCCTTCATTCAGTTGCTGGTGGATTTTTTCCAAGGCTGTAAATATCCCTGTTGTGGTTGATTTCTTGGAAACAAACCCATGCTGGTGTTCCGAGAGGCATTTCTGATATTTTAAGAATGATGAAATTTTTGTGTACATAATTTTTTCCAAAACTTTAGAGAGCGCTGGAAGAAGAGCTATAGGTCGATAATTATTCGGGCATGATTTCTCTCCTCCTTTGTGTAGAGGTTTGATCAACGCTGTTTTAAAAGCATCCGGAAATATTCCATTGTTCAAGGAATTATTTACAAGAACAGTGAGTGGCTTCACAATGTGTGGTCCCACTTTCTTTATAATTGCAGGTGGAATTTCGTCTAATCCGGCAGAGAACGTACATTTCATGTTTTTTATGGTTCCTAGAACCTCCTCTTCAGTGACATCAAAGAGTACCATTGAGTTTGGGAATGTAGGCCTAGGTATATTAATGCCACTGGGGCTGCTTATTTTGGGAGGAGTGGGGATATTTGCTAATGGACAGGTGACTGATTCGTTTTTGTAAACTAGTTCACTGATGTCTGGGGGAGGTTTGCTATTATCACCAGGATCGGCTTCCTTGATAATGGCCCACATTTCTTTCATTGGGTTTGTAGCTTGCTGGATTCTCCTCTCATAGTGAAGGAGCTTAGCGTTCCTTAGTACTTTCTTATAAATAGTTCTGTATTTTTTAAAATGTTGTAGTCTACGGGGATTGTGTTTGGCAGCTAGCGATAGTTTCCTTAATGTCCTGCTGGATTTGATTATTCCTGGCGTTATCCATTTGCTCTTGGGTCGTGATTTATATGATTTTTTCTTTGTTAAGGGAAAACATTTGTCGAAATTTGATTTTAAAATGTTTATGAAGTTTTCGAAAAGTGAATTTGTATCATTTGCATCAGTGATCCAGTTTACATCTCTTAAAAGTCTATTGAATCGAGAGATTGCTTCTGATGTGAATTTGCGTTTAAAAACAGTTGAATTATTACTTTCCTTTTTTACATTATTTATTAATGTCATTTTAATTTCTAAAAGCTGAGCGAAATGGTCAGATATACCAGGTTCTGAGTTGTATGCGCTTATCATTTCCACTGGAATATTGGTGAAGGTATTGTCTATGACAGATTTAGACAAGCCAAAAATTCTGGTGAAATTAAAAATTGTTTGCTTTATGTCATATTTTGACAAGACGTCCAGAAGGGAATCTCTGTTTTTATTGACTTGACTATAGTTTTGATCGTATGCAAGGTTAACATTGAAATCACCGCATATAACTAATCTGTTACATATTTTATACAGAATATTCAATACACATTCAAGACATTTTAGAAATAATGGGAAATTTCCATTTGGTGATCTGTAAATGGTAAGGAAAACACTATTAAGGCTAGGGAAGTATGCAGCTGCGCCCTCGAATTTTTTATCAACACAAAACATAGAAATTTCATTAATTGGCCGGAACAGAAGTGACTCTCTGCAGAATATTGCTGCCCCTCCTCCTTTGAAAATATTTCGACAGTATGACTGTGTGAGGTTAAAGTTATTGATTGATATATATTTAATGTTTTCTTTATCAACATGGTGCTCGGTTATGCATAAAATATCTGCTGGATGATCGGCCAAATATAATTCTAAGGGGGAAGTTTTATTAGCTAGACTATTGACATTGAGGTGCATTATTTTGAGGAAGGCTGCGTTATTCTGATGACTCACTTCTGTTTCGTTATCACCCAGCGATCCAGAAAAGTCTGGGTGCTAGGATGGTTGCTATTGTCATCTTTATGTTTTATCATAGCCTAGTCCCTTGCTGACATTGACCTGACTTTATTAATATGATTTTTTTGTCAATCAACCACTTTTTAAAAATTATAAAACACTATTAGAACCCGGGAAGCTCGCACCGTAGGAATGACAAGGTCCTTATCCGTTATGTTAACCCAGAACCTTAGGCCTAAATTATCTATTAAATAGCTTGAAATGTTTTCCAGCGACAAACTTCATTTTGATTCAACTAAAAAAGAATGACTTTTCCGGTCCTGTTACTATCTACAAACACAATTAATCGCTATTTCCCTTATCACTTTACCATTATTTGGAGTCATCCTATGTACCCTGATTGGCTGATGAAAAGTACAAGATCATTTGTATCTGTAAGTTAAAACTGTCCTGCTGGGAACAAGTATTCTTAAAATTACTCAATTTCCGGTGAAGCTATCAATCTTTATTTATCTGTCCCTTATCTTTTCTTTTATTTTCATTGTCATCCATTTCCTTGTCTACTCTTTCTTCAATCAATCCTCAACGCCGTTCAGTGCGTTGCCATGACAATAAGAGAGGGTTGCATGCTGTTTTGAGTATTCCGAGGCAGCCTAGAATTTAGATTCATTCCAGTAAAAAATCTGTTGTTTTTAGACCCAGACTCATATTTAATGGTTAAATGTAACTTATCAGATATAGTTTCACAATGTACAGGTACTAAAAATAAACAATATAATTTAACTACATTCAGTTAATTATTATTCTAAGATTATGCGTGTGGATATAACATATGTGTGAATCTAAATGTGTCTCGAACAATTCCTTTTATCATAGAAATAAACAAAGAACACATTATCATAAAGTAGTTGAATATTGCGTAAAATTAAAAAATACAAATCATTATGAATTCCGTTAAAGGATATTTTTAGGCTTACTGGGTATTAAGAAGAAGAAATAGCTAATGATTATTACTTGAGAATTCAACAATATTGAACACGTTCTGCTTTCGGGCTACAGGCTAACTCCAAAGATGAAATATGTGGAATTTTGATATTTCTGATGTGAAGCATCCAAATGACTTTTTCTATCGTAAGCACGGATCTTGTAATTATATTTTTTCTCATTCCGACAAAGAATTAGTGGTAACATTACGGAACTGCATATTCACTATCTCTTCCTCATGCAACCCTGTTGTTCGTGAAGCAGGTTCTGGAATAAGTGGAACCCATTCATGTAATTTCTATGGAAAAAGTTTCAAATAAAAGCTACACCTCTTGCAAAAGTAATATTACTATACAAAATCTAAATTATATCTCTAAAGCCACTTTGGATATAATCGCATATGCCAAAAATTTATCTTATAAACTAGTAATAAGAGTAAGAAATGTACTTTATGCCAGATTACAATTTAGTTTACGAGCTAAATACACACACACATACACACTAAATTTTCGAAAGCATATTGATAAAATAATAGATGAAGCTTATGGACAGTTAGGATTTATCTTTCGTAATTCCAAAAATATTAAAGACGAACGTGTTTTACAATTACTTTATAATAGTTTTTTACGCAGTAAGTTAGAATATGCATCAGTTATTTGGTCACCTTTGTATAAAACTCATATTAATGACATAGAAAAAATTCAGAAGAGTTTTCTTCGATATATGTATTTTAAAAAATGTGATAGACCTGCTTTAATTGATAGAATTTCTTATAATACTTTATTAAATGAATTTAAATTTGTTACTTTAATTGGTAGAAGGTTGGTAGCGCAACAGTTATTCTTATATAAAATTATGAATGGTAAAATTGATAGTAATGAACTTTTAAAACGTATTAAATTTAATGTAGTGCAATTAAATTTAAGGAATAGGGGATTGTTATATATTCCTGTCATTAGGTCAAAAATATTAGAATGTTCATCTTTCATTCAAATGTGTAAACGATATAATTCTTTATCACTTCAAAATGCTCTTCTGGATTTTGACTTGTCATTGAATCAGTTCATGGGACTTCTTCATAAACTGTTATATGTTCCATATGATTTGGCTTAATTTTTAGATTCTCTTGTTAAATTAATTGTAGTTATTGTAAATCATTTATGTATTTTTTTCTTTATCCTCACACATTCGTTCATTTAATGTATTGTATTTTTATACTGTACAACATGTATTGGCGAAACTACGCCAACTGTAATTGGGATTTATTCCTGTAGTTGGCAGAATAAAATAAATAAAATTAAATTTACAAAAATTAGTATTATTGGTATCTGGGGATCTGAAAATGTTTATTATGACTAAGAACTCAGTCGAATTTAAGAGCTGAATACAATATTTCATCTGCCTATGGTATCAACTGGAAGGGTATAGAAAGCAAAATGGACATTTTTCTAACGTATTAAGTTGGTACTTATAAAGTTCCTACAATAATAGAAAAGTGCACACAAAATGACAGTAAAAAATCAAAGTTTCATTGACTTTAATACAAGGTGAAGGAAAAGTAAAGTTCACCTTTGGGTTGATGAATATTAACATATAATTATTTGATGCTTTTAGTTATTGAAAGAATAAATTAAATAATACTAGTTTAAATAGTTAATTTTTGTACATAAAATATGAAATATTAGGCTACAGTAATACAAGGATAATATCCTATCGGTTTAATATATGGATGAGAGAAATGGTCCCTTACTCTTCGGGAAGAACATAATTTGATAGTGTTCGAAAACAGGGTGCTTGGGAAAATATTCGGACTCATGAGAGATGAAAAGGGGACTGGAGGAAACTGCATAATGACTAACTCAGACTAATGAATCTGTACTCTTCACCCAATGTAGTAAGGATAGTTTAATCACAGTGGATGAAATGGGCTAGGTATCCTGCACGCAAGGTGGAGGAAAGACATATCCTGAAAATATTTCCTGGGAGACACTAAGACGTAGAAGTAGGTGAGAGGACAATATCAGAATGGATTTAAGGAAAGTAGGATTTTCGAGGGATGGTTAGATGAAGTTAGCACAGAATAGGGTTGAATGGCGGGCTCATGAAGCGCGGCAATGAATCCGCGGGTTCCATAAAATAGATAATATTCCTTTAGCTTTCTCGGGAATTGTCTATTGCCATTGAGTGAGTAATGTAAAGGACGATGTACAAATAAACAAAAATAAGTCAGGTTCAACGCCGATTAAGTCTGGAAGAAAAAATACTTCCAAATGTTCTGGGTTCCTCATTTCAAACCGAACACAGTTAACAAGAGAAAGATGCTGTAGTTACTATGGTTGTAGTGAATTGCTTTGAGGGTGGTCACCTCCAACAGTTATTCTTTCACCCTTTTGTTTTTTTATTTATTTTCCACACATTTCTATATCACATCCTTCCTATAACCAATCATCAATTCTCTTTCCTTGAACAGCCACTGTTATGATTCTTTCAGACTTGTTTTATTTCACTTCCTTTGGGAAGAAGTCTGAGGGAAGTAGAAGTCTCAGGAAAGGGATGAAAGGGGTGAAAGTACTAACAAGTCAAAGAGTGCCTTTCTGCCTCGCTTCTGCGACCACACTTTCAGTTGACAAACGGAAAGAAAAAATGACGGCAGAGAAAACTAAAGACAGCTTCCCTTTCCATCCGCAGTTTCGTTTCTGGAAGTTACACACTTTATGGGATCTGGATATCGTTTGTACTACAGTTTAAGGCGCGAGACGTCAGACCAAACACTTTGCAAAGCAGTAGAAGGATTTTGCACTTTAGTATAAAAATGGATGCGTTTATTTCGTTTCCAGATCCAGTCGGTGCGATTATTCAACTAAATTGTTAACATGATCCGAGTATGTTACTTTAGCTGTTTTTGCATGGATCAGTATAAAATGTATTCCAGCACAAAGAAACCTATATGAATAACATGATATAAGATTCTAACAGATGAAACGCAATTCCGTAAACTAAATATGGATCAATAAGTCAATCATTCAATCAATCCACATTCCACATCCTGAATATCGAGGACTCCCATGAGATGTTATTTTATCCGAAGACGAATTCAATTATGCTTATTTTCCTGTAGAAGGCAGTTGGCTAGAAGAAAATTAAAGTAATACTAGAACGTGAAAGGTCCAGGGCCTAATTTTGGCTTGGAATTTTGTAATTAGGGTTTCTTCAGATTTTTCAGAACGTTATGTATTATATTTGAAGAGAAACGTTCATCTTACATAAAATTACCATTCTGGTTTCGTGTAAATAAGGTCGTCCTGGTATTCATTCACTTAAATATAGTCAGTCAGTAGTATCAGTATTGTCCAATAAAGTTTGAATTAATTGTTTAAATGTTCAACATAAATTAAATGTTAAAAGTTGAAGTCAAAGGATACTGATTAAGAGGAGAGCCTTTCCATCCCCATTGTAAAGAGTTTTTTCTTTTATTTGGTTTTATTTAGACAACCTGTGTTTTACCCCTGGGGTATATCACAGGTTATTTAAAACAACAGTAAGCAAATCACTTTTATAATAATCATTGTTCACAGTCAATCTGTTAGTGTCTTAAATATTGTACGTATAAAATGCAATGTTCTTGATGATGTTATGACTTTTTATAAACAGTAGATGAGACAGGATATTGTGATGGTGATGATGATTACAACAATAATAATAATTTAGCACCCCCAGAATAAAATCCTGGCTGAGCCACAGTCTGGATTTAATTTTTGTTGGAGAAATACAACAGGGCTTTATTTCCATCATAAGTTTGGCATTTTATTTGAGGAAGAAACAAATTTAAGAGTCGAAGGTAGACATAACATCTATTTTTCAACCCTCCAGGTGGCAGCACTGCCAAATTAATGACGTGGAACAGTTCCAAGGGAACAGTTCTTGTTGGTCTCTAGAGTGGAGCAGAAGGAAGAGAAGTTATTCTTTTAACGATCCGAGAAGTCGGTTTGTGTGAAAGCTACTAGCCTCAAGATATGCAATAACCATACTTAAGATAGTGAGCAGTCTTCTTTTTAACATTATCAATTTTGCTAAGGTTGAGTGTATTGAACTTTCGCTTGGAAATAACACCCTAACTAACATCTTTAAAATTTACGGGTAGTAAGAACATTTCGACAGCCCTAAGAACGTTCTTACTTCCAGAAATTTTCTATTAGCATGTCATTGCAAACGTAATGTTCCTAATAATTTGCAACCTCTGGTTGAGTATTAATGTACCTAGGTGTATAGGCGATATATATATGTATATATACATACATACATATATACATATATCTGTGTGTGTGTAAGTTTATAAGGATAGCCTACATACACACAAACACAAGAAAAACTAAAGAAAACTCTGGTGTACGTGAAACGTCTTGTGCCTAAATCTAGTGCATTCCACTTATTGTTTTTATATTTACAATAAGGATAAAATTAAGTATGTATACTCACTACTCGTATAGTATAACCTATTTTTTAGTTAATACTTTAAAATTAATATGACTGTAACTTATCATTCCTACCCTGTTAAATTTGCGCATATAAATTAAAGCGTGACGGAACATCTATCTGCTTTATAGTTTAGAATAGAATGGAGTAGAAGAGACCTTCTAGATGCGAACCCGCAAAGGATTACGTATTTAAAAACTAACTTATATGGCTACTCGGCGTATTCAGAGCATCAACTACTTCCTTTCTCCAGGGATATGAGGAACAGAATACAGACAAACAAATGAAAAATATGTGACAGGTAGGACAAATCCTCTTGATGCAAAGCTCCGGGATCACAATTCCCCCAAAGTCTTTCATTCCACCCCGACAGAATGTCTCATAAATTAGTGCACTCTCACAAATTAGGCCTACAAATCCCGCATGAAATGGATAACAAATAGCATTCCACGTTTCAGAATAACAGTAAATAAAATGAAAATACCTCAGTATTAATTGATTGTATCTGGTTGTAGCCATAATAATAAATTAATATCAGTGACACCATTTGTTACTTTCTGGCCATGATTAAAATTTTAACCTGTGCACAGGGGTTAGGAAAGTCCAATGAATTAGAGCAGGCATGTCAAACTGCCCTTTGCAAGCATACTTGCGGCCCACACAAAGGACTCATAAGCTGGCCTATGTTTCTTTTGAGTTTTTGACCGGCGATTTTGGGGATACCTGTTTTCTTTTCATTCCTTCATTTCAAGTTTTAAAATTTCAGATTGACTGCTACAAGGATTATGGCAATATTCAATTCTACCTAAGTGCCTGAATAGTTATTTCCATTCATGAAATCAACAAAACTTACCAGAGAAGAAGGGTGACCGATCAATACTTGTCATCTCTGGTCAAAGTTGGAACTGAACAGACATTTCAGTCAGACTTAGCAAAAATTTTAGTTAAAAAGGAAGTGTCTAGTCACAGGGGGGAAAAAAATCGTAATTAGATAATTATTTTGGGAAGTTGTGATTTTTGTAAACACATTTCTTGTTGTTGCACAAAAGGCTGTGTTGCTCTTTAAAATTTTGTTCTATATAGAATATTCTTAATCTGTTAAACGACTAAAATATTTTTGCAAACACTGAAATCTAAGTATCTGATCCACATAGGCTACTTACTTTACAAGGATAAATAAAACTTTGTCCTTAAACGAACCTAAATATCTTATCTCTATTCTGGCTCTAAACACAGCAATTATTATGGGCCATACTCTATATAGTCGGCCGCGGTGGTCTAGGGTCGGCCGCGGTGGTCTAGGGGTAGCGTGCCCGCCTCTAGATCCGCAGATCGCGGAATCAAACCCGGCCGCCTGGAATTTTCCAGACGCAAAAATCCGGGGACTTAAAGCTGGGGGGCCCGTGTCGTAGAAGAACTCCAAGCCTAAATTAGAGCCTCTGGAAAAAATTTCCCGGCCTTTAACGTCCAAGTAATACCTTAGTTTCCTAGGGGGTTGTGAGGCGATGGGCTTACCACCTGTACCTCTGCCCTCTCTCGGAAAATAAGCGTAACAAAATTCGCACAGGTCTCAGAAACCTCCAATTGGAGGCTCTTCGCCCCGACACTGGGGATATAGGACAGAGAGAGAGAGAGAGAGATATATATATATAGATACTCTATATAACTACATAATTTGTTAAGAACTTCTAAGAACAACAAGAAATTCAATAAAAGTATTAAGTATCTTATTTAATAAGTTATGATTTATTTTAGTCTAATATTGTTATGATAATTATGTGGCTATTTAATTATTTGTACCATAGACTTTTAGAATTTCTCCCACTTTGCTTTTCAGTATTTTGTGTGAATTGTAAGAATTAGTTATATTTTTGTATTATATTCTATTTGCGTGTTTTAAATTAAAGTGAACTGTAAACGAACACGAGCATCCCGGCAATGTAACTGATGTATCTCAAATAATGTATTCAATGTAAATAAATAAATACATAATAAATGAATGAATAAATAAACAGTGCACTACATGAATGAATAAATAAACAGTACACTACATAGTCTGTTCTCTTTGTTATCACAAAGCAAAGAAATGGGGTTTTTTACTCGTACTACAATATATTCACATTAATACTCAGGTATACTTCCATTAATATGGTTTAATAATGTAGGCCTATTCTTTTACGGAAAGATGCCAATTCGTGTAGTTTTTACTGTTTCCATGACCTACTTAAAAATAATTTGAATAATCCGAATTTAAAAACTTGGAGGCTGTGAATTTCCACCAGCTTAACAATTCAGATTCGGTTTCTCCACATTTAAACTTCCCATAAGTTATGCAAAAACGTAACTCAGAATGTGCAGAAGTAGTAGAAGATTTTCTGCGCTCTGCCAAGTAAAAATAATGTTCTCTACTCTGAGCAATCTGGCCGAAGTAGGCTACTGACTCTTTCCCACTACACTGAGACCCAGTTATACTCACAGATAGGCTTATTTAAAGCAATCATACGATCGTTTAAAAACGGATGAAGTTTGTTAAACGATTTTATATTCTTAAACCTGAGAAAGCGAATAAATGCTACACAATTAAAGGCCTACAACTAAATACCCCACTTCAGGCATATGACCATTAATCTTAGATTCAAGATAACCTTATTGCAAGATAAACCAAAGGGATGATAGACAATTTAATGCTACAGGTGAGCACTTAATTTCCGTGCCAAAGGATTATATAAGGCCGGAACTGTTAGGTTTTGAAGCCACGGGATATGAGTAGCATGCCTAGAGCTTAGCCATATCGACTGGAGTCTATATTAAGTTTAGAAGAGGTGGGAGTTTGTCCAATTCTCTATAAGTTGGAAATCCCAATCGAGACCCAGATAGAACTTTGTTGTGCGGAAACACTGGAAACATAGATAGAAAGTGAAATTACAGAGAAAGTTTACATCTTCTTTTTAAAACTTCTGTGTTTGCAGAAAAAGAATGATAGAGTAAGTATACTAGGATGCAAGAGGATTTGAATCGAATTTCTAATTTATTCTACTTTCTACATCCTTCTGTCACGTTCGTACTGATGATATACTGTTGTGTGAAAAAGAAATTGATTCGTGTACACAAACTGATATATTAAGGGCATTTAGGGGAATATTTAGCTATTGAATTTTTATTATACTAAAGATATAATAATAATATTAATAAATGGTTTTATTTTATAGTTTAATCTTTATGTCTGAGAAATTTCTAGAACGCTACAGTAACTTATTTGTAAGTCACGTCAATTTAAAGTTCTAAACATCAATACATGAAAAATTCAATTTGGAATTTTTATGTTGCAGGCTAATTATTAATGTATTTTCTTGATTATAAAATAATAATTATCACATTTTAAAAGCACAATGTGCTCTTATGGCCCATGCTAATCATATAGGAGAATCAAGCGCGAGCGAGCACCATGTTGCCAGATTTGTCTGTTTTCAGGATATGACGAAAGTGTAAAAGGAACATGCATTTCTGTCTGAAATGTTATGAAAAACATGATGGTAGACATTGAAAAGTTTATATTTTCTTTGCCTTTCGTTTAAATAATAAAAATTGACATTTTCAGTTTGAATGAAAATTGTAACATATTTTTCATTCCGAGCATTAAGACATATAGTAAAATTGAAACAATTTCGACAAAAAATCTCTTTTATTTATTCGTCTTTTGTCAGACAATGGCGATTCAAAAAATTCACAAAAATCTTTTAAAAATGTTGTTTCTAAAAAAATAATCAGACAAGGTGAGAGTAATTTTTTTAGATTTTGCACTGGAAAATGTCGTCGCTTGCTAAATTTCGTTCTAGCCTATTATTCCACATAAAAACTTCGTGCGACAAAGTTGAAAAGAAAAGTGTGAAATTATTTTTCATCATCATTCAAAAGTCCCCTTAAGAATACATTCATGAATCCTCAGATTCTTTCTCAGGTGAACAGTGGCATTTCAATGCACCCAACATGGCTGCCATTTTGAAAGGGCAATGGCCTATAATATAATACAATGTAATAGTTTGATTAATTATGATTTTTATTATTGTAAAAGTAGTCAGTAAGAGCATGTCTGATTACGAAGTTGTAGAATATTCATTGCTGACAAAAGAATTAATTTAACCTATTTCTAAGAACCCATACCCGTATGTACCCCCTTAATAATATTCTACTTAAAAAGGTTCGTAACACGAAAACAATGTTTGGATACATAACATCCAGTTTATTTTATTGAAAGGAGCAGGGTCTCATTGAACTATCGGTTGAATTTCTCTGCTTGCAGTTCTTTGCTCCATTCCAGAGTAAGTTGTAACACAGTAATTGATGCTCTGATTTTGACGCGAGTTGGGAACTGTGAGCAGCTCTCAGCAGATGCATCTTGGAAGTAATTAGATAACAGCATCCGAACTGAGCCGAGTAGTTCCAACTCACTTATCTCCTACAGAAAACTAACAAGTTTACATGTAGGGTGTACAGCTCCTTATACTAAGATGAGCAATTAATATGTGAGGTAGCAGCTTCCTGACTAATGAGGAGCCTAGAATCACAAACCGCCAATTTTTCAGAAAGGAAAAAATGAGGCATCTCACATTGCGTGTAAATTTTTGCGTGGTTAAGCTGCAGCTGAAATCAAAATTGATTAATTACACTGCAATATTGTAGGTGCATATGCAGTCGGGTTTTGAACGCAGGACTCCAGAAAATCAAGCATCTTATCCATCCCACTCGTTTTATAATACTTAAACATATTTACATTAGAGGGCAACCATTACGATGAAAACATGTATAGAGAGGCTTGGGGCCCGGGGATTATGCCTCCTATGTCTCCCTCTCCTTCGGCCTGCACGTAAATGCCACCGACCCGGGCCGGGTTCGAACCCGCAACTTTAGGCACAGAAAGCCAGAGTTATAGTGACTGAGCCACCCAGGCTGACAGTTTAGAAGTTGTGAGAATAAGAAATTCACCAGTTTCCCCCTTAATAAGTTCTGACTTATTTTCTTTTCGCTTTAAAAAATAAGCCCACTCACGTTAACGATTGAAACCAAATCGTGGATAGGGAATAACAAAAACAAGATACAGATCAGGGAGAGAGGGACAATAGAATGGCAAATTCTAAATTGACAAGAGGATTCGTTGCAGAAGAGGGTTGGAAATCGGTATTGATATAAACTTTTTCCCCCGTCAGAAGGGAGAGTGGCTGAGTTCCTTTTCTATGTAGGATTTGTATGACAAGTTTTTAACGATGGCTGTTACTTTGTCGAGTCTCGAAAGCTCCGGGTAATCCTCTGTGAGTGGGGAAAATGAAGAAATGTTGGTTGCCTTGCAGGTGGACTGCTTGCAGGGGCTGTTTGTCTTGCTGACTGCAGACAACTTCAATAAGAAATGTGGAAGGGGTTTCCAGGCTTTCTCTAGGATAAACAGTCGCAGAAATTGATCTCCGTGGCGTTTACTCAGCATAGTACCATTTTCACTCTAACTTATCTCTTCCCCGACTGACTTTCCAGAACGGAGATGTCCTGCTTATAAAATATTCGTTGCAACTTGGTTCCTTTGTTAGTTGTTACGGATATTATAGTAGTTAAAAGAGACGTGTTATGAAGCTTTGGCATATTATGTTCATTAACTCCACCTACTCAAATTTTTTCAGTTATTGGGGTTCAAAATAAGTATTTAATTAGGAATGGGATAATAATCCAAGAAATCACTGAAGGTCAATGGCAGGGCTAAATTTTAGCATTCCCGTCAAGTTTCGACAAAGTTTCTTAAATTCTGTAATTATTTATTTAAAGCTTTTTGGTTGAAAGTCAATAAAACATACACAGAAAACATGATATATTTATTAGTCCTTCCGTTCCATAATACGGGATAGACGCTGTCTTTATTGCGCGTGCACATTTGAATAGAGGAATGATATTAATGTGTGTGCAGTAGTGAAGCGGTCTTTCATCCAGTCAGACGTTCGCTGTGCATAGAATACTACAATCCTTACAAAGTAAACATACGGAGCTGAGTATGGACGTCAGTTAAGTAGGCACCCGTTGCGGCATTCCAGGTCGAGTAAACACACCCATAACCGAGGAAAATGTGAGTAGAAACTCCAAAGCTAAACAATTAATAGTCGAATGTCGTATTACCATTCTACAATTCCTTCTCCTATTAAAAAAATGAGGTATCTTAAACAAGGGTGCCATTAAGACTGCTGCAATGAAATTGTCAATATTTACAGAATAACAGGTTATAAAATGCATTATTATGAGTATAAAATTGTAAAACACAATATAGCATCGACCTACAAACAGCCCAACCATCTAATCCCTTAAAATGTAACATATATAATTACTATATTGTGGAACAACATAAAAGACCTGTTTCTATACCATATTACGGAATGGAAGCGGTACATTATGTTTTATGTAATGCGAAAAGAAACATGTTTACTCATAAGTACCAAGATAAATCAGGATTACGTGACAATTTAATTGTATTTAAAGTTGTCTAATATCGATATCGGATAGGAAATGAAAAGAAGAATGTGCTTAGGCATATGTGTGAACATTAAAAACAGTTAAACATACAAGAAAAGAGGGGTAGTCCGCCCCAGCCCCATTTGAAAAAAGGCCCAAATTTTTTTTCTTTTTCTTTTTTTTTACCAGACCGTGACGTGCCTTGGTGTGAGTGAATAAACAGTTACCTATTAAACAATATTACACATTTTTTAAATAGTGAATTAAATTTTAAAACGGTTACAAACAACCACATCGGAAGCACCACAGGCCAACAGTAATAATTAGGGCAAGGCATTTCATGACCATAAAATGGTGAAAAATAAAAAATTACCAATAAATTTACCATTATTACTTATAATTAGTGTTTTGAAGTAATGAATTCCTAAAAGTATTTTAATGGATGACAGTGAGTTATGTATAAATTTATAACATAAAACACACCTATTTTGTTACTAAAGAAGAAAGTAAACTTGTACTACTTGGACACCCTTAGCGAAAAAGGAATTCTTTCTGAACTGGCATGCCCGTCAAATTGCCCCTAGCAAATATTATGTGCCATTTAGAAAGAAATAAAAATTTAATTCTACAGACAAATTTCTATGGTGATTACAATAATTCTGAATTAAAATTAACTATGAACACTTGGCGGAGATTCTAAACTAAAAAGCAATTGTCTGTTGTCTGAAAGTAACGATTTGTACATGGAAAATCTCCTCTCTACTTTCACTAAAACATTACCTGTAATACCGAACATTGCCTAAAAATGACCTAGCCTATATCTTGAAAATGACGAAAAATACAATATAAAGCAAAAAATGCAAAAACAAATTGCCCTTATTTAATATATTATTTCATGATACATACACACATATATTCGAGCTGCCTTTTAACCTTCATACAAAAAAGATACAAAATAATCAAATGCCTTTCCTTCTAATAACATAAGCTCCCGATGATCAAAGGAAGCTTATTCGAGAACTCTGTTGAAAGCAAGTCAATTTTCATGATCTAATTACAAAATTTGCAGAGGAAAAATATCACAAGAAATATTTTTAATGTATGTACTGTTTAGTTTATTAATAATCTTTCTTTTTAATCTCTGATTTTTAGTGTTTGGGTTTTCTTTGTTTTCTACTGTATATCAAATATTCTTGGGAAATCACAAATATTTAGTTGACCTACCTTTTCATTTTTTGGCTGAAGCATACTATAAGCATACTTATAGTAAAAACGTAAAGTTGCCTAATGTATAATAAACATGTGAATCCTAAATGGGGAAAGAATCCATTATTAAATAGTTTATTCGGGCCCACAGAAATATAATGAATTAGGTAGCTTATTATCGTGTATTTGTGTAGACTATGCGAATGGTATAAATTGTGAATACCTGATAGGCCGCCATATTATCACCCCAGGCTCCTGTTGGTACGCCACTGGTACACGGCGAGAAGCGGGGCGTACATGCATTCCCTCGTCACGTAATGTGTAACTTACATTATGAATGCGAAAATTCTGCAAACTCATCCAAACTTTTTCTTATAAATGCTTTAACATTTTCGCGTTTTCATTCTGATAGGGTTAATAATAACGAATCTTGAGGCACTCCAGGTTTTACTTTCGCATTTTCCATTAACCGTACTCTAGTAGTTAGAGCAAAGTTATAATCAGCTGTGGAGTATACTTATCTGTTCACGTATGTTAGAAAATCTACAGTGCAAGAGTGACATAACTAGGGACAGGATTTTTAGGTTTTTACCTATTTTTTCTTACCAAATGAAGAAACGGTCTCACACTCCTTCGAGTCATGTCCATAGGATTCACACACATTAATTTTGTAGTATCTAAAAACAACTAAATGGGATAAAAAACCTAAACACCCTAATTTACTCCTAATATGTTTTTGTTCAAATTTATTAGCTCTTTTGCTTGAAAAATCGATAATTTTCGGAGAAAGATAAAAAAAAAAACTTTTGTTGTGTTTAAAGTAAAACCATCTTTCAAATTAATATTGTTCAACCCAATGGAGTCTGGGATGTACAAGGCCAAGAGAGGAGGGATGAAAGTTACATTACCGGCGTATTCATTTTAAACAGTTCAATCTGTAACAATCAGTTTCACATTATCCACAGCCAAACATAAAATATTTTTATTAATCCAATTATAAGCAATGGGTTCGAATTGGGTTCGAAAATGCTAGCGTTTAATATATACAGTATTAACCATTTTGGCCTCTTGCGCTCTTCTCTACGGTTTTCCGGTTTATTTTGATTGTACAGGTGAAATGCAAGCAGAAGTCTCATTTGCGGCAGCATCTCACTGCTTCTTTTGATTGTTTAGGCTTTCTTACTTAAATTCTATATTAATCCCTTAGTACAAGTTTCAGCAAACTTAACTTTTCAGTTAAATTTTATAGATAATATGTGGTTAATCCTACGTAGCACATTAAAAATTCATTAAACCCCTTATAATTTAAAACGATGTTTATGACCTAAAAACCTTAAAACCCGATTTCACTTAATGAAAAACCTAAAAGAATGTTTTTAAACTAAAAAATCCGGTCGCCCGTATTAAGATAGGCCTACCTTTAGTGTAAAAATACCTGTCTCTCTGCCATCTCTCGGAAAATAAGCGTAGCAAAATTCACGTAGGTAACAGAATCCTCCACTTGGAGGCCCTTCGTCGCAACATAGGGGATATAGGATACCAGATACAGTGTAAAAATAGAATATGAGTTTTGAACTATGCTTGCTGAATTCTATTTATCTCATGGATTCTTGTCATTGTTGCAAACAGAGATTCATTTCGTTCTCCTAAATTAGAATTTGTACTTGATCAAGAGGCAAATGAACTTTAAGATAAAGTATTAACTATTTTGTCCTCTTGCCTTTTTATCCATGGTTTACCCGCTAGACAGTATCAGAAGCACTACTGTAAGCTCTTTATACAATACAACTATCGATGAATATACAATCTTTTATTGACATTCGTCTAAGAGAGTGACTGTAAAAACATATACATTTCAGTTGTTGAAAATCTTAATTATAGCGTCTACTACAACTAAATTATTACATAACTAACTTTTATTAGATTAGTAAGCTATCTCAATGCTACATTTCTTAAAATACATTTTTATTACTTTTACTATTTTAACTGCTATTATCCAGTGTTAATTGTGTATATATGTTAATAGCGATTATTTTAAAAATACTAGAGAGTTTCTATCATAATTTTATGTGAATTAAAATGCAATACACCTACAGTCTTGCTCCAATTTATAATATTTATAATTTTTCATTATATTCTGGACGTAATTAGATCTTCTAACAATATTAATAAGACTTCCCAGTGCTTAAACGTTATACAAAAAGTAAACATCGATTGCAACGCAACTCTAATTGGTCGACTGATAAATAAGTCAGAAGTTTTACATCTTTATGGAAAATTAAAATATTTAATTGTGTTATTTTTTACTTGTTTATGCATGAAACCTATCTGATATAAGTAACCTGTCGTTATACTTGGAAATTCCTGTACCCTTAATTGTTGAAAGCAGTTAATTAGGCGAAATTTACAACAACCATTTTCTACGTATCACATTATTCTACAACTCATGCCTTAGATCAGTACCAATATGCCTAGCTTATACATTTTGTTGTTAGTATAGAATTTTATGATTATATTTATACCAAGAGTTAGCTTCTTCTACTTTTTCTTTCACTTGATTTTTATACAACTTTCTTTAGCCGTTAACACTGCAAAAGCAAAAATATTATTTAAGCTTATATATTTCATGTTAGTTTGCTGTTTTAGATGTGATCGTCCAAGCATCACAATCATATCTTAGGGTTTACTTTAATATCTCTCTTTGTTCTATTTACAATAATGTTCTAGTTAACTATTTTATTTCTAACAACGTTTAAATACTTCCTTCTGTGCATCTGCTTGAGAAAATAATTCCTGAACAGTTAATAGACCTATATGTTAAATATCTTGTTTATGAATACATAATTTATTGTTTGAATGCATAGTCCTTCGCCATAGAAACCCTCTATGTAAGCTTTTCATATTCATATCCAGAGTCTCAGAAACTTTTAGTTCGTAGGCACAGTTCAGTGCTAGAGTATTTGCTGGATGTCCCGAGCTCGACTCTAAAGGATTTTTTTCCTCTGAGCATTTGAAGATAAAGTGCAAGAGAAAGTACAAAAACTAATTGAAATGTTTTCGAGATCAACACATCTAGCGAACGTGCACATTCTCTAACTTGGACTATTATGCCTGGATTGGAACTTTCAGTAGGAATAGTTGTAGTCGATCAGAGGCTGGTAGGTAGAGTGGAATGGAGAGGGTTCTCCAAGTTGCGTCACTAAAAGCCATTTGGGAATATTGCACCCCCCCCGTTCCCATAGCAACAGCTCCTAGCTGCTTTCTGTCTCTGTACTGTATAGCAGCCACCGCAGTGAAATACAACCTTCCATTAGAAAGAAAGCTAAATAGATCTATGACGGTTCCCAGCTGCTAACTAGTTTTATTTTAATAGTTTCTTTTTCAAATGCTGGTTTATAGGGACTTTCACTTTAAAAATGTCAGATGGTTACAAGTGACAAAAAGGCTTCTGTTCTTAGACGATAAATGTTACACGAGTAGGCTAAATTTACAATGAAGTGGATATACGTAGTAAGTCATAACTAGGGCAAGGCATTTAACGACCAAGAAATAGCAAAAAAAAAAGCAAAATAAAAGAAATGCACGTGAGACTTAAAAATTGTAAAAAAGGCATACAATTTTTTAAATGACTAATAAATTATCCAGTATTACTTTTAAGTAGTTTTTAGAAGTAATAAGTGTTTTTACACAGCGATTTAATGAAAGGGAAGTGAATTATATCTAAATTTACAATATAAAACACTGTTATTTTGTTATTAATGAATTAAGTAAATGCTACTTGTAAAAATAATCTATTATTTCAGAACTGGCGTGCCCTTCAAATTTTCCCTACAAAATATGTGCTCATTCAACGCTGTGACGTAGGGGATGCATTGCTCTCCTCACGTACCGAGACCTCGTTCGATTCCCGGTCGGCACAAGTTTCCTTGGGGAGGTTTTTTCTCAACTGTGAGACGAATATCATGAAACTTTAGGTTTTCGTTCTCTCCGGATATCCTCTGGCCCTCACCACCATCTATCTATCCTTGTTTGTTTACACACTTTAATCACTGAAGGCCCTTATAATCAAAGTAGATCTTGCATTAAGGGTAGGCCTACAGGGGAGGAATGAGGAATATAAAAAGTATATATTTTCCATGGAACAAAAATATTGATTTTTCACCTTCATAACCCGCACTGTAAAATTTAAAATGCTATTTTTCTCTTACCTTATGCTTTCTTTGACAGTTTCAAAATCAATATTAAAAGTAGACCTAAGCTATCAGATGGGCTAGATATCTTAATTTCCTATTTTAGTTTTTGTTTCGATAATATCTATTGCACCCTTCAATCTGCATAGTTACGCTACTTCCACTCTGTAGGGCTTATAATGCACAGGATAACCTTAACCCTGACTGAGTGAGGTACCTCAACTGAAAATGTTGTTGATTAATGTCTTATCAATATTGTTTCGTTTATCGGTAATCTTCCTCCACACAGTAAAAATAGAAAATAATGGTATTCCTAACCATACTTATTTTAGACTGCAGTAAATTATTTCAGTGGTATCGATTTTTAAATTAAGGCAACATTACATTAATTTTTCACAAGTTCGAGTTAATCTGAGAAAACGTTACCCAAATTAATTTTTATTCGTCCATATTATAACACGCTAATTACAAGTGACGTAACGATATCCTAATGTTATCCACGTCGATAAAAATTTTCATTACAACGCAAGTGTGATATCGATTTTTATTAAACACGGAACGATCTTGAAACCTTCAGAGCCCCAAATGAAGCTACTTAATTCAACAAGCTGCATTTAACATAAAATCAATCCTGTTCGTCTTAATTTTTACAATATACTAAATTGAGTTTATTTCGTGTGTTTTAATGTGCAATGTTTGACGTTAAAGCGTCAAGAAAAGCCCTGCGGCCTACATGCCTTGTAGCCTGCTATCTATCGGAAAAGACGAGAACTATAACAGCTGATGACGAGAGTCGTCTGCTCCATCAATTACGAGGCATTCTAAAAACCCAAAACTTAAATGTTTAATTATGATCGAACAAAAATTTTCGTACGCAACTTGCCGATATGTTATTTAAGACGCTTTGCTCGTTTCCTTAAAACTTACTCGTATCTTAATAAATGTCGTTTTAGGATCATTGCAAAATGTACCATTGTTCCATTCCGACTTTGTCTTAAAGCATACTATTGTACACTTCAATGAACAACCAAATTCAAATAGTCAAAAAGTATTAATGAAAATCACTATCAAATGGCAAGGGAAAATAAAACGGGTACATGAGATACCCTAACTAAACTCCGTGGCGCGACATCCCCGAAGTGACAAGGCCTACCACCCGACCGCTGCGTCATCTACCTATGGGGGGCATGTGGTCAGCATGCCGACACCCACGGCCGTTAATGGTGGTTTCTATGACCGGAGCCGCTACTTCTTTATCAAGTAGCTCCTCAATTTGAATCACGAGGCTGAGTGCACCCCTACCAGACCTCAGAAAAATCCGAGGAGGTACCGGGGATCGAACCCGGGCCGGCAGATCCGTAGTCAGTGACGCTAACCACAAGACCACGCCGGTGGTCACACGAGATACCCTAGTAGCCATTATTGCAACGTTCGACGGAACAGCCATAGGCCTAAGTGTTAACACAAGAGGCCGAATGCATTTTTTTCATAACTTTTTATGAAATTGGATATACATCTACAGCGGTATTGAATTTAACAAGAAATGAGGTACAGAACTCAAGGTACCACCTATAATAACATACTTTATAGAGATAAGAAAGGAGGAGACAAAGTTGCCAATGGAGGAGTACATAATTTCGCTTTTTTAGCGGAAGTTATTTTTCTTATTAAGGTAATGGGTTTGCAGCAAGCTGTGGTCAGGAGCTGCCATTAAAGTCATATTATGCTACCTTCTTAACGCACAATTAAGCACGTGTGTTCAAACAAGTTACAGCAAGATGATGTTTTTATGCTAATTACCAGCTCTATCTCAAGAACCGGGAGGGAGTTATTTTTGTGAAGAGAGTACATGACGGACCTCCGCAAACATCTTTGTTTTTCTTATTCCAACCAAACTTCCTTACAGTTTGTGGTGGTTTTAAGATTTCATCTATTAAAACTAAGGGATTACATTCCCCTCCGGGAATTGAAAAATAATTAGTTTTTAAAAAGTAAGTTTTTTAAAATTAAAATTTTTAGCTTTATATCTTTGAAATTTGTTTTAAATAAAACTAATCAAGCTATTAATAAACTCCATTTTTCCGATAAGGGTTATAATATTAAAATCTTGATAAAAATTCCATCTTAACCCTTAACATGAAACTTATCTGGGCCTAGTAAATCACCTTTCATAAGATAAAACAAAAATATATAAAACACATTAAAGTATTGTTGTCATAATATAAAGGTCACAATTATGAAGATGAAAGTTGGTTTCTTCTGCGTGGACTCCAGATGTGTCATTTACTTGAAAGAATATGCATTTCGGCGTATACGATGCGCCATCCTCAGTTCCGTCTTGAGTATTAATCAACACCACACTCCTCTGATACATTGATATATGGTTTGTGTGTTTGTTTACTAGGTGGATTAGGTCACCTAAGTCACAGCTGTAGTGACCTTTATATTATGACAACAATACTTTAATGTGTTTTATAATTATATTTGTGTTTCTATCTTATGAATGGTGATATTGTGACTGGACCAAGATAAGTTTTATGTTAAGTGTTAAGGTGGAATCTTTATCAAGATTTTAATAATCAAACTATGCCCAAAATGTATTTTACGGGTGCATTCACAATACTGCCAAGAGTCTGTAATAGATCGTTTATTTTCTTAAAACATCATTTTTCAATACTGTTTAAACCATAACTACCATAATTTCACAGTTAATTCCATGAATTAGTTTGTGTGTAATCAACATAATGCAGACATAATCTGCTTGGAACACTTCGTGGACTAGTGAATGCTAAAACGAAGCAATAAAAATAATTCAGAGAGAAAGACAAACAAATATAATATACAGATAATTCTAAACTTAGTAATTAACTATTTAGAGGCAAATGATTCAGCAGCAAAATTTGGATTACAAAACATAATGCTTTCATAACGAGTCGGTTCCGATAATGTTTACTAATAATGTGCAGAGAGTGGCCATCGGATTGCGGCTATAGGTTTTCAATCCTTCCACTGGACAGTGCTTTTAGCGAATGTTGATAATGTAAACCGATCTGACCTCCGAGTTCAGTATCTGTGCATGATGGTATGACCCTTCCAACAACATTCGCTATTGCTGTTAAAATAAAAACAAATACAAACTCCCGTGATTTATTTCATAGCCCTTTTATTTTAGTAGCACTGTAGCCAACCTAATCCACCCTATCGCTTTAACTATGCTATTTACAATACCAAACCTCCATTACCCAACAATATAATCTATATGCAAACCCGTTCAAAAAGAGTTTCCAATACTAGAATTACTTGTATCCAAAACAATAAAAGGGTCGCGCATGTGCGAAAAAACGCGCAGAGAAGTTATTTATTTAACTTTAGGCTACGTCTGTAATATTCTATATATAATTATTGTACCCTATATCCAATACATATTGAAATTAGTACTAAGAATATTTCTACTAACACTGATTGGAAGTTCTAGTGATTACTTTGCATTTTAATTTAAAAATACTCGTTAGCAATTAAATATCACAATTAATTATTAGGCAAATATAATATAATATAATTCATTATTCACTTTATTCGTTTTCTTCGGAGATGGCAGCAGAGGAAATATGTAATGAGGCATCTTATATGATCCAATTTTTATTACTCCATTCATATTAAAATGAGGAAATTAACATTAAATTGAAACAATAAAGGAAACGTTTAAGTTACTTAAATATTAACCGTGATTTACATCTCGCTGTATTTATCCGCACTTCCAAATATACCTAAGATTAAAGTTTTTCTATCTTTTAATGGATCACACATACTTACAGAAGCCACTGTTTTTCAATTTAATTTGAAATCCTTAATAACAATGCTATTTTATATAATTAATTAATGTTATATAAATAATTGTAGTGGCTAGGGCACTGTGCTAAGGTTTCTGGTTCGATTCCCGATGAGGTCATTGAGATTTTTAAATTGGCCTAATCCTTTTGGTGGCACTATGGCCTGGGATCGAATCAGCCTCAAACTAACGGCCGGTGCGTAGGGCTGACAACCTTTGCCACCTTCATGTGCCGTATGTCACAATCTGCGAGCCTTAACCTCCTGGAAACTCTACTGGTCTCCGAGGCCCATACTGGGATCTCTTGTATAATTACTTAATGTAATTATACCTGTTGGAAATAAGTTTGTTATGATAAAGTTTGGTAAAAAAAATTGCATTTCACGTTTCTGGCAATCCACTCCGTTACCATCATCATTTTCTGACGAAATTCCCTGATAATGGAAGCTAAGTTGTAGCCGAAATATCGGGTCAAATACTAGACCCTACCGAGCCGCGTGTATTTCAATAATTGAATTAAGATTCTTAACGGTCAAAGAAAATACTCTACGAATAATAAAAAAAAATTATTTTTCTAGCACAGCTGTACTGAAATAAATGACACAAATAAGTTACTTCAGGAACTTCCTGTCGATGTTATGATACGATGATATAATAGGCTACGTCACACCGCGACAAAGAGCCCTATTACTAAATTCCTCTCTAAATTATTGGTAACAGGTCATGCCAATGCCAATTATCCCCTTGAATAATCTATCGCTATTATGATAGCAATTAGTTCAAGTCATTGTCAAGGAATTTGTGGACAATGTGGCGTGTCGATAGACTAGCGACATTTTGACTCAAACCAGACAGTATATCAACAAATAATTAATGCTAATACTATGATACCACAATGAACATCATAACCTATATACAACCATACACCGAATAACATTCCAAAAACTAGTATTATTTAACAGTTTTCTGATTAACCTTCATAGTACTATTTGGGTCAATATGCCCCCAAAAGCACTTTTGAAATAAATATCTCCACTGGTTTTAAAACCAATTTTCAAAATTTATGACTTTATCCCTCCGATTCAACTGTATCCAATGACTTTTTTTCATGTTTATATTTTCAATAGATGAAAATGAATTCATTGTTTTTGCACCGAGAATGAGTACCATTGGGGTCAATATTTCCCCATTCAAAATTGGATTTTTTCTATGAAATTAATATTATGTAATTATGTAAGTTTTTCTGTTTTCAAGGTAAAAAATACAATACTGATATACCAAATGTAAATTATAAGGGTTATTTATGACCCTAGTGGTACTCAGTGTAACAAAAATAACTAGGTAGTAGGAAGTTCAGTGCCGGTAGTTCTCCAGTTTTAAGATAAAAATATGTTTTTCGCCAGTTTATTAAACAAACAATGATTACATAACTACCTACAAATCTCATGTAAATTACTTGGTATGTTTATGTTATTCAGTGTAACAAAAATAACCTGGTAGTAGGAAGGTTAAGAAGAATTATAATAATTCTGCAACAGCCGCCTATCAGCAATAGATTTAATAATAATAATTGCAGACATTTGATCTGTTACTTCCAGTGGGTGTGTGAATGAAGACCGGCTTCGCTAATAGAGAGCAAATATTGAGAGCAGTAAAAATATTTTAAATAATTCTTGAGAGTTGTAGTAGCAGAAAGCCCGATTTCTGTCCAGATACATTTTATGTTTTAAGTAAAATAGTTGTGCAGAATTCAGAAGTTTACCGGAAAGATTGTGAAAACCTGTTTTCGTAGCCAAATGAAAAGGAAATCGTATACATTTCATTAAATATTATATTTATTAAATATTAATCTCTGATCTTCCCACGTGTAAAACTGTTGACAGCATTGTATGCGGCAACCAATGAGAAGAACGTACACAGGCAGCCAATCAGAGGGTTGGGAATTACTCTACGCGCCGCGTAATAACATGAAACTCATCGAGTAGACTGCTTGCAGAGTGCCGAAGAAGGTATATACACATTATATTATGCAGTGACCTAGGTTAGAAGTGTGTTCTGGACAAAACCATTGAAGATTTTGTCCAGAACACACTTCTAACATAGGTCACTGCATAATATAATGTATATATAAAGGTATATATGCCCAAAAAGCCTTTCTGCGAACATTAACAGTAATTACTGAAAAAGGATCATATTTACTGCCATGAAATTAAAAGAGTTGTGAATTGTGGGTCACCTGTGTCGGAATAATTCGTGTTTTCACAATTTTTATCTAGTGGATGCTTAACTCAGAGCTCTGAGCCGTGGTGTGCTGAAGTAAACCGTTAACGACGAAAAATATGCGCTCTTTTGATTTTAAATTTTGTTAATAAATGTTGTTTACATAGTCGCGATAGTAACATCATCACCAATGCACTTCGTCCTTGAGTCAACTCAGCCTTGAACAATAATAATTAATAGAAGCAATCCTGGAGTAAATTAGCACATTTAAATGCCAATAGTCTAACATTTCTGGGATCTTATCTTCCAAAAATTACTTCCGCAGCTAGACTTCGCTTTAGTATATGGATGTCAAGGTTCAAGAAAAAGGTAGTGAACAGAATATAGGTGCAGAGTAACATCATCACCAATGGACTTCGTCCTTGAGTCAATTCAGCCTTGAACAATAATAATTAATGGAAGTAATCCTGGAGTAAATTAGCACATTTAAATGCCGATTGTCTAACATTTCTGGGATCTTATCCTCCAAAAATCACCTTCGCAGCTTTTGTGGTAGACTTCGCTTTAGTCTATGGATGTCAAGGCTCACGAAAAAGGTA
The DNA here is from genome assembly GCA_964059195.1 of Ectobius pallidus. NCBI lineage: Eukaryota > Metazoa > Arthropoda > Insecta > Blattodea > Ectobiidae > Ectobius > Ectobius pallidus. Next base: position 100,829,514 of record CAXKWD010000010.1, read on the forward strand.
GTGAACAGAATATAGGTGCAGAGGTAATGAAGAATAATGGCGTAGAAGAGGTCACGAGAGTTCTCAGAGCTTTTATAACAGATAAGGGAATAGGAAACACAAGTCTGATTAGTTAACGAGACAGAGACGGAGAAAATGTCTTTTCAAAGAGAACTGTTTCTCGTTATTTACATTTCTTTAATTGAGTTAAGGAGCTGTGCGGCATACCCCCAGGCAAATATTAAAACTTCCTCTACCCCGTTATCATAATGCGAAATGCTCCTTTTCTGTAAATACCAGTTTCCTCGGTTATTGTGCAAGTGTTTCTAATACAAGAAGTATGAATTCACTGCTATTGCGAACTTTTAATGAGATGCACCTCCTATCTTGATGGTTAATTTGTTTTAGACGTTGCTGGTAGCGTAGTGAAAATTATAATTAGGTGTATACGTTGTATCTGATCTTATGTTATGCTCCATACCTCAACACAATATTGAAGTATTTATCTATCCCTAAATACACATTTTAAGGCAGCTGCAACGTTTTGAATATGTAAGCATTAACTTCTTATTAAAGATAACCCCTCTCTCTCTCTCTCTCTCTCTCTCTCTCTCTCTCTCTCTCTCTCTCTCTACGAGAGTTGTCTAATAAATAAGTTTCCCTATTAAAAAAAAATGTATTAAACACAATTTATTTGTTGAGTTACTTTTATTTTTACATATTACAACTCTTCTGCTTACTTTACCATTTAATCACCATTTGAAACAGTTGACAACAGTTTTTATCCCGACTACAGTTGTACGATGCCGTGTCTTGCTGCCGTGGTCTAATGTTTACTTTTAATTTCACTTCATAATCAGTATGAAAGTGAACTGGGAAGTTAATATTTTTAATTATTAGTCCTAACATAATTAGAATTTTTATGTCGGGGTGGGCTAGGATTGGTGTCTACTCTTTGACGCAAAGCGTTTACCGGCCAGGAATTTCTTTATGGGACTAAAGAAATGAAAGCGTAACGCGATAGGTGATCCATGCTTGTCATCATTCGCTGGCTCTTGTGGTCGTCTGTCAGGATCTTAGGCACCCAGCAAGCACTAACTTTACGAAACTTCAATGTGTCATGCCCAATATCGTACACCGCACCGTATGAAAAGTTGAACTGCTGAGATAAGGTTCGTCAAATGCACAAGTGAACACAGTAGTCCGCAGATGGCTATACTCCCACCGAACGGACTTCAATGAACAGGGTAGGCCTATTTGAAACTGGTATCACGATGGGAGAAATGTGTTGAGAAACTTGGTGACAAATAGACAAAAGATGTCCCTTCATGTGTGCATTTGTTTTATACTTAAATTTTTTTTGTGCGTTACTTTTCGATCCACCCTCGTAGGCTATTTCTTAGTTTTTTTTTCGATTATCTCTTTAATTTTCAACTAATTTTATTTTTCTCCTCTTTGTCAATTGCTATTCATATATGTAATTTATTTTGTTTTAAAAACACTAAGATAATGTATATATAAAATTGTCTTTAACAGACTGATCTTTATAGGTTGTATCTGCAGGTAACCTCGGACAATGCAGCTAATCATTGTTATTTTCTCCCTCAAGGATAAAATAATGATCTCCTACGTAAAATACTGATACTTTTTAAATGACGACCTATAAATAAATTTAATGTTTACTACATTTTTCATAAACTTGTAGATTTTAGTAAGGTTGTTACAACCATTTTATTCTACTACAATGCCCTATATTATAGTTTGCGTTTGTGTTGGAACGGTCAGCATTACTTGAATTGCCTATATTGTATAGACTATTGCACCATCTTATAGCTACTACTGACTGTTTAATATCAATGATTCTGTTTAAATTAATGAAGCAAATAATTAAAAAAGGCGAATGAATCAAAATGGTTCTTTATGATATGACGCAATAACAAACTATTAATTGGATCACTTAAAACTCCAAAAAACTGAAAATTATTGTAAACATATTTTTATTTACATTAGACGGAGAGGGGAAGGAGAGAGAGGCAAAGAATGAAAGAGAATAGAGGGAGAGAGAGTAAGAGAATCTAGTCAGAGCAAGATGCAGATGGAGAAGTATAGAGAAAAAGAGAGCAGAAAGGATAACGAGCCCGACGAAAGATACATAAGGATATTAAGAGGAAAATATATATAGGCCTGGATCAGTGGAGAGAAAAACAGCTATTATAGGAAAGATAAGACGGTAAAGAAAGAAAGAGAGAAATAAATAATATAAATAAAGAAAATAAATATATATTTAGAAAATACTAGGACTCTAGTGTGTGTATTTTATAGACAGAAATAATTATTACATTAGGAAATTAGGAGAAATATTATGAGAGTTTAAAGAATAAGGAAAAGCAATATAACGAAAGATGAAGGAAGGAGAACAGCAATGACAGCAGAAGTCACGAGAAATCTATTAATTGAAATACGAGTAAATTATGGAATATTTTTTTCCTAGTAGCTTCAAAATAATCAAGTTACCACTACCAGCACATTTTTTTTATATCTTCAAGTACTCGACAGATAACTGTTCAAAATGAATATTTAATTTCTTAATAGTTACTAATTTAGTGAGAAATAATATAATCTATATAAACAGATGAATGTGATTTAAAGGGGCAACAAATTATGTTCCTCTATTTATGAAACAAATTCGTATAGAAAAATCTGTTAAGAATGCCTAAGTATTCACGTAGTTAATAGAGTATTTTCGATGTTATTTAATAAATATTTTAGAGTAAATAAAGCATTCGTTGCATGATAAAAATTCCCTAATAAATAGTTAAGTAATTTGTTCACTCAGTTGTGAAATTTTTAAAAAGCAATTTATCACTTGTCATCGCCAACGCATTAATAATATCCAGCGTAATGTAATTTTGTGGCAAAATTAATTCTCCGTTACATGAAATGCATGAACAATATTTACACCATTAAAGTGAACTCCTTAATGCATTTTGTGGTTTTAAAATAATTTCCAATATATTTTATACCTGGAAGTTCTGTAGGCCTACAATATATAATATGCCAGCCGCGATTTCATGGTAAACCTGATCGGCTGTTAATAATGATGCTGCTGATTAAATGCATTTCAGAATTTTATTTGTGAATAGCTTAAGCTGATAATTATTCCAAAGCGCTTATTTCGCTAAACCTGGTAAATATAAAGTCGATGCAAATTCCATAAATAACAATACATAATTTAAATTGTCTTTCCTGTTTTTGCACACATAGTTTAAGCTCAAAAAGGTAGAGCATACTTGTGAAAAACAAGTAGTGTGAATGGATCAAATTTATCAAAAATGGACGCTCGGATAATAATGTACAAAGCATGTTTGTGCTTGTTATCATCTGGTTTATACCCCATCGGAGCTTTTATAATTAGCTACAACCTTTGAATGTACATACTGTCCTATCCAAAGTAACTGGAAGTTCTGTGAACAGTAAAGTTCGCGTCCAATAAAGAAATAAATATTTTTTCAGCAGTCAAAACGGGTACCATTTTAAAAGGGATTAAAATATATATATATTACGTATACGTCGTTTTAATGGCTCCAATGGCTCAAAACGGGTACCATTTTAAAAGGGATTAAAATATATATATATATATATATATATATATATATATTTTTACGTATACGTCGTTTTAATGGCTCCAAGGAACATACGAAAGTGCAAAAAAAATCGAACATGACTACGTAAGAAACAAACATGCAAACAGACGTATGCCGGTAAAACAGTAGAGTTTCGTCCAAAATATACTGGAACCAAGCCGTAGAAAATTTCACACTTGAGAGTCCAGGAAATCTTCAATTCTTATAGCATGAAAGATGATCATTTCATGGAAGGTCCATTAAAATGGCCATCATATTGAAAAAGTTTTTAGAAAGTAATCCATACTCATCCGTCATTTTGAATGACTTTAAGGAATATTCATGCCATATTGGAAGAAAATCGAACAAAGCGTTTGGTCATGACTGAGTAACAAAAAAAATTATAGACAAGCAGACGAAATGCCGAACGGTAGTGTTCAAATGCTTTCTCGCTTCGTACGGCCAATAATTTTCGATTTTCTTCATAAATTTTCCGTTCATACTATCAGTGTTGAAACTTGAAACGTTTGCACCCTGTGCCGGTAAACTAACATACCTACATATTTTTCCTCATTTGCAGTGCATGTGTATCATTTTATAAAACCCTCTAAGTTTTGATACATTTATATTGAATACTTAGAATTTAAACATATTTGCTTTTTGAATTTTACATTTTCATTGTTACCTGTGTCTTTATTTTTTATTTCTTAATTCTGGCTTAAGATTTATTCATCCAGCAGCTAAGTATGATGAGACTAGTTGTATCTGAGCTAAAGTGAGGGTTGTATGATGGTAATCGTTACATTTCTAAAGGTTGGTAAAGACTGCACATTTTCCACTTCATTGGTGAGCAGCCGATAATTGAAATAAGTCGATAAAAAATTATAATTATCAAGCTTTTCAAAAACTGTATCTTATTTATGCATAAGTTTTCATTAATTTCTCTCATATTTCCAGTCTAATACCCTAATTCAGTGTTCAGTGGTATCTTTAATCTAAAAAGATCTTAAATATTCTGTTGACAAACAGTGATTTCCAGATGCTGAAGGAAAGAGAGAGAGAGAGAGAGAGAGAGATAGAGAGAGGCCATTATTACATTCCGAGGATAAAAAGACTTTTGTGGAGGGAAACGACGTCCGAAGGGGAAGAGACCATGACTTGTCTATATAATCCGGATACAGCTAGAGTCCAAAAGGAAGTTTGGAGAAGAGGAAAATTGCCACCCTTAATACGTCTATATTTGTGTGTGTGTGTGTGTGTGTGTGTGTACGAGCTCCCTAGCGGACATTCTACCCAAGCAAATTTGTCTGCAGGGAATATAAGCTTGACGAGAACTGGTTGGGGAAGAGAATGATAAAAAAAAAAAGGAAATTATTTCCCGCAAAGAAATGTCTCACATTGTCAAATTGCGGTGTACATGGCAGTGGAATTAGGGAGAGGATTCAAAACCACAAAGCAGACGATGTAATAAACGTTTACAAGTTTTTACAGCCCCATTTTTCCTTCTTTCTAGTGGGTATAATTATTATCCAAGTAACATTGTCTACTTCATCTTCATCATACAGAAATTTGAAAAGAGGATTACGCAAATTTTATTCGACTGCTGAAAGCAATTTTGCAGAATTTTGGAGGAGGAATTTATATAATGTGGAAATTAAAATACCCTAAGTTACACGAATCGATCTTTAACGTGGAAAATGAATGTAGCCTAGGTTTCGCAAGAAAATGTTATACAAAAGGTATGAAAGGGCTAAAATACTTTTTTCATTTTTCATTAGGTTCAGAAAACTAATGTAGTAAAATTCAGAGGTAGAACTAACTCCCTTGCTGCATTTGACAGTTACATTTTTGCTATTAATTTTTGGATAATTCAAATACACTTGAATTATACTTATCGTATTGAGCCTCGCCGATTTGAAATATTATCTAGTTTATTGAACATAAGTTATGTTTACAAAATTTGTATGTTACTGAAAGTTCAAAAATTAAGTTAGAAGCTTGATCTTAATATTGGACATCATATTTAAAGAAAACAAATTAAGCTACAAGCAAAATAAAGTATTCCGTTTTTTAAAAATATCCCTCCAGCTGATGTAATAAAGAAAAACAAAAGCAATACTAAAATGTGAAAATAATTATTCTATATGCTAAGTTAAAATATCTTTCAATTATTCTTTGTGTTCCTTGAACTCTTGCAAAAATAAGTTTGAAACTAACATAAGTAAATGCAAATAAGGAAAGCACTCTGGGAATTAAAACGTCACGCTAATTTGATTTATTATAATAAATATATTGTAACAATAATTTTTTTATTTAAACCTATATATCTTCCAAATTATTTTTAAGGAAATTAATTAAATCAATCGTCTTAAAGAAAAATTTAAAAACCGTTGTACTGCATATCCTCATTATAGCAAACATGTATTTTTTTATTATAACATTCTTATATTCTTTCAATTCTAAATTCATTAATAGCTCTGACAATGTCAACATCGACCGACGAAAGCTTTAAAATGGAGTACATATTATTATTATTATTTAGGTCATTCACATATAACCACTGTGAATATTGACATACACCGGTAGTTGTAGTTATTCACAAGATTTTGGTGCTTCACCTCAAAAAGATAAATAAATTTGCTTTAACTAATTTACAAATCGTTTCTGTAGTTGGCTTGGTAATGAGACTGATCTACTCACGGCCCATACTAAAATACACATTAAATACGTGAAGTCTAAGATAGGTTAGACAGAGCATCGGGCTTACGGTAACTATAGCAATAGAATCAGTGCATAACTTTCTAGTGAGATATTTTTCTCTAATGGGTGACCCTAAAACCTAAACATGGGTTCACCTCTACGCAAATGGTGGAGTGGGCACAGTCGGGAAAGGTCGTTGACATCGAACATAAAATTATATACGTATGAAATCTTGGTATTTAGGTTGCCATCGTTGTAATGCAATTCAGCGATTGGCAATTCACGTCCAGTCATTATAGCGAGCGAGCAAAAGAGCTAAAGAGAGTGAGAGGGAGGTAGATTGAGAGGGAGATAGAGTGAGAGAAGGGTTGAACTGTAGTTTAAATTTCCAGAACGCCACGAGTGTGTCGCTAGTGCGGGGGTGTATGCCTCCATTCCACTGAGGGTGGCTTGTATACAAATGACCTATTTTCTCCCCCAACCCTTGCCCCGGCTTCGAGCTAGAAGAGCCACCAGCACCAGGGGTATGGCTGTGTAAAAGGGAGAAAAAAGACGTATGACTCTCTTTTGCAAATGGTCTCACTGCCTTTTTAATCTACCAAGGGTTGATTTCTCAAGAACTTCGTTTTAAAAAGGGGTGGCAAAATCTATTTAATCAAGGGACAAAATTCTGTTGTATACACGAAAAACGGAGAGTGGAAAAACCACTTGAAGGCTAGGAGCACTAGAAATATTTAATACTTACCGGTTTTATTAAGATGTCTTCAGTAATTAGTTATTATATTTAATTATACACTGTAGTGCATAACCTGTATTTTATGTGGAAAATGAAATAAAAAGGTTATACCTGTATGTTCTAATAGATGTCTTTAGAATGCCATATTAATTCTTCAATCATGATTTCATATTAATAAAGAATAAAAGTTTTAGTACAAAATTAATTATTGTTGTGTTTGTAGTAATTAGCCCTACTTCTCCTCTTGCATGAAAATTTATCTAGTTGGTAATAGTAAATTAAAAGAAAAAACGCTTAAAATAACTAATATGCTTTACGACTACGTAGGAAAACTGTTAATGTAAGCGGAATTGTTAAACTGTTCAATCAGAGCACAAACATACAGGTCCAAATGAAATAAGTAATGTATTATAACTCTTACAGACTTACAACATGCCTTCGGCCGTGCTGCATATCGAGTATTCAAAGGCGTATTCAAGAGTATTCATCGAGTATCGTAAAGGTGATAGTAGGTTGGGCTTTAAAAGTTAAAAGTTTGAAAAATAAAAGTTGAATCATAAGAATAATTTCTACCTCAATATTATCAATTCTTATATTGTATTATTGTTTCTCGGGCTTCCAACCGGGTGAGTTGGAGGTTTGGTTCCAAGCTTTCAACTCACATGGTTGGAAGCCCGAGAAAAATAACATTCTCAACATTGGGAAAGTCACAATTAACTTACGATATTGTGATAATTTCAACGAATGTTGAGTTAAAAAGCAATTCATTTTTGTAATTTATTAGATATGAAAATATATGTAGGCCTATCATTGCATTACTAATATTTATCATTTTAGAATCCCTTTCGAAAACGAGAATTTTCTCATTGAAAGATGGATATAGGCCTATCACTAAAAATAATTTTATAGGTAATATATTGTTTTAGCCAGAAGTAGAAAAAGATTACTAAGTGATAAATATTGTTATAGTCTTCTGGAGACTACATAGAGAATACATTTCTTCAAACAAGCTTACGACAAACATCCATGAGGATCTCACCCGAAGCATGAATTTCGCACAATTTTCTTGCTTCTCGTTCTAATACAAAATGCTATAAGTGGCGGCAATGCGTGAGCAGACACAGAGTTACTCTATATTATGACAAACTTGAATATATTGGAGAAGGCTACTTCTGGTTAATTTTATTTTAACCTTTTGTCATAGCTGTTCGTGAGGCAAGCTTACGAAGAAAATCAGACTAAGTCCTGCTCTTCCATAAATTCATTTATTACATGAAGACTGCTAATGATACAGCTTTCATTTGTAGCTCGTTTTAACGATGAACTCAAATTGTTTTGTTGTCATGGGTTGGTTTCACACTATGGAAATAAAGTATTTTTTGTACAAGAAGCATCTTTACAATAACGAACTTGACTATGGAAAATTCGGAAACTACAAGCACTGGCGATAAAATCCAATCAATAATAATTGTATTCTTATGTTACGTTATACAATTATTATAGAAAATGATGTGATGTTTTATTTTAAAACAACCATAATTACATATTCCATGACTCATTATGAAATTACACTGCACAATGACAGTGTTAATTGTGGTCTACTCAAACAGAATTTTGTCAGTTTTGCACCCCTGGCAAAGATAAAATAACAGCAATGTAAGGGCTGGGGAAGGGTGGTTAGGAGCAGTAAAAATAAATAGAAGTTAAGAGAAGAAAAAGAGTGAATTCCCAATAGGCCCTTTTCTCAAGTCTAGAGAATTGGAGGGTTGGAATGACTGTGTAACCTTTTAATGCTGTACGTTTTGTAGAAAGGAATGAGACTGTGTAAGAGCCATGCGGGATTTGAAGGCAAGCCTGCTGATAATATCGTCATTACAGGCGGGCAGACGCTCTTAATTCTATTAGATTGGGAAGATGGATGTTACCTGCAGGCTACCCTCCTCATCAGCAATTACAAGACAAATCGACTGTGTGCAACGCTCTTCCACGTAGACAAGTACTTGAAAATAAATTCGCAACTAAAGCTAAGTAAGATGACTCTGCAATGGAAATCCGTACACATGTATATGTTACGGGTAGAGCTAGAAAACCGGATAAATCTAGGCTTTTACATGGGTAATGTGTGCTTTACCCGATCAGTTTGGATAAAGCAACAATTATAAACAAAATTTCCTTTACTTTATCTGGGTAAAGCGCGAGCTACCATCATGCCTCTGAGTAAAGTTGGCTTTTTTTTTGGCTTAAGTTATTTTTTCTATCTTCTTTTTCCCTTATTCCTTGTTTACCATTTTTCCTTTTTGTTTTCCCCAATTACACCCAAATACCCATGCCCAAAGCGGGACTCGAACCCACAGCCTCCTTCACCATGGCTCCAAAGCCTCCAAGGCCTTACCTAACCCGGCTAAGGAGACCGGCTGCTTCATATTTTGTTAGGGATCTGAACTTGCGCAATATGGTTAGATTAGGTTACATTAGGTTAATTGCAAGTGCAATTCAATCGCATCCTTTTCAAACAAGTAGCCTTACATAAGTGTTTGAAGTGATTATAATCCCATTAATAGTAAAAGAGCACATTCAAAGTGGGTTTTTAAAATCTATATTATTAAAAGGAAGTGTCTGTCCTCCGTCTGTCCTTCTGTCTGTCCGCGATGCCCAGCGAAATCTACTGAACGCAGAGATCTGAAATTTTAAACATAGATGGACTAAAGGGTCGGAAAGTGCACCTCGAAGCCGGAATTTTTATTTTAGCTTTCCTTCGAGAGTTATGAGTGAAAAACGGGCAGAAAACGTGTATTTTTTGCGATTTCGAAAGATCAGTTTCAGTAATATGTTTCAATGTTAAATCAATTACAGCTGGCTTTGGCTATTTAGGTCATCATACCTCATAGCCTACCTTGGAAATAAAAGCATCGCGATCGCTTGAATTTGTAAGTCCATCGTGGACGATTCATTTGTTAAGAGTGTCAAGGCCCGCAGATATATGAAATTTTCAACCTACACGTAAGAAGGATATCAACATAGGCTTAATTATGGTCAAACATTGTTCGATTTGAACGAAACTCACTATACAGGGGTTTTCTGAGCCAAGGAACTGGAACCTGAGGTCGCTTTTCCTACCAGGGGACGCTACCTAATCGTGGAATACACTCCACGTGATTTAGGTGTTAATAAATATAATGATTTAACTATTATGCACTTAAGTTTTGAAATAATTATCGCGGGGGAAGCCGCGGGCACATGTTATCTTATAATAATAAAAGGACGTGTTTGTCTGTCTGTCCGCGATGCCCAGCGAAATCTACTGAACGCAGAGATCTGAAATTTTAAACATAGATGGACTGAAAGGTGGGCGAATGCACCTCGAAGCCGGATTTTTAATTTTAGCTTTCGTTCGCGAGTTATGAGTGAAAAACTGGCAGAAAACGTGATTTTAGCGCTGTCGAAGCATCAGATTTCAGTAATACATTTCAATGTCAAATCAATTGCATTTGGCTTTGGCTATTTTTGTCATACCGTGGAAATAAAAGCATCGCGATCGCTTGAATGTTGTAAGCCCACGCTGGACGATTCATTTGTTTAGAATGTCAAGGCCCGTAGACATATGAAATTTTCAACCTACACGGAAGAGGGACAATCAACATAGACCTAAATATGGTCAAACATTGTTTTATTTGGACGAAACTCACTATACAGGGGTTTTCTGGACCAAGGAACTCGAATCTGAGATCGCTTTTGCCAGGCGACGCTATCTAATCGTGGTATGTAGTCCACGTGGTTTAGGTGTTAATAAATATAATGTTTTAACTATTATGCTCTTAATTTTTTATTTTTTATTTTTGAAATAATTATCGCGGGCGAAGCCGCGGGCACATGCTATCTTAAAATAATAAAAGGACGTGTTTTTCTGTCTGTCCACGATGCCCAGCGAAATCTCCTGAACGCAGAGATCTGAAATTTTAAACATAGGTGGGCTGAAAGGTGGGCGAATGCGCATCGAAGCCGGATTTTTAATTTTAGCTTTCGTTCGCGAGTTGTGAGTGAAAAACTGGCAGAAAACGTGATTTTAGTGCTGTGGAAGCATCAGATTTCAGTAATACATTTCAATGTCAAATCAATTGCAGTTGGCTTTGGCTATTTTTGTCATACCGTGGTAATAAAAACATCGCGATCGCTAGAATGTTGTAAGCCCACGCTGGTCGATTCATTTGTTTAGAATGTCAAGGCCCGTAGACATATGAAATTTTCAACCTATACGGAAGAGGGATAATAATAATTAATGTAAAGCACAAAATATGCATTGGCATATAACACTATTGTTCGGCGCTCAGTTGAGTCAATGATAACTGTCTCTTCTCACACCACATTGCGTGGTACCTGTCACACTTTTTTCCGCACCACGAACATTCACACGCATTTCCTGGTTGGTGGTATTTCCTAATTTTGCACACTTTGAAATGGAAGCCGTGCGTCGCGAATCTGGTCACTGTGTGTCGTAGGTCGTATAGAGGTTTCGTCCAGTCTTTGCATATCATCGCGTCCGTGCTGTAGAAGTCATCCCATATTTCTTTCCGCTTCTCTTGCATGTCCCGTAACAGTCTCTCGTAGCTGGGGGTGGACTGCAGAAGAAGCTGCAGTCTCAGGTCCTCTACAAGCGGCAACTCTCCTGTCATCACATATGTGAGTCGTGAGGGGGTGAACTTCGATAGGCCTAGGACTCGTTTCAGGTATGTGGCCTTAATTTTTTCTATGTCTGCCAGATTCTTGTAACTTAGAGGGATAATCAACATAGACCTAAATATGGTTAAACATTGTTCGATTTGGACGAAACTCACTATACAGGGATTTTCTGGGCCAAGGAACTCGAATCTGAGATCGCTTTTACCAGGCGACGATATCTAACCGTGACATGTAGTCCACGTGATTTAGGTGTTAATAAATATAATGATTTAACTATTATGCTCTAACTTTATGCTCTTTTTTTATCGCGGGCGAAGCCGCGGGCACATGCTAGTTATAGATAAGGGTAACCTAGGATTACCCCGATAAAGCTACTAAAGTATTCCAACTTTATCCAGTGCTTTTGGATAATGTATACTTTATCCGGGTAAATATATATTTACCTAATTCCCAGCTCCACCATAACATATACGTCGGATGATTCACAAGATTTTACGTTAATTCACGAAATGACAGCTGGAACCTCTATTTTGAAAGTTTGTATCAGTATGCAAGCCTAAACAGCGATATGTGTTTTTTGTTCGATTCTTTTCGAATCATTCTGTTCACTCTAATACAACGTCATGGCGTCAATGTCTATAAAAGAGAAACTAAATCACTTGCATAGTTAAATCGCATGAGATTTGGTTAATACCAGCGAAATACTTGAAATTTTGCAATAATTTCAGTGTGGAGATACAATAAGTGGATTCAACTGCATTAGTTTCAATCATTTAGTGTCTACAGTCCCGAGATCAAATTACGAAGTTGTATTTATATTTTTGCGCTTAATGATTTGCTATGAGCCAAAATATAACAAATCAGCAAAAAATGAAAAACAATTTTGGGGGTCTAAAATGAGATTTAGACAGCCAAAAATGGAAAAAGAAAAGGCACAGAAAGAACATGAGAGAGGGAGGGAGAGAGAGAGAGAGACAGAGAGAGAGAGAGAGAAGCCTTTGACCTATTACAGCATCAGACAGAGGGAGGAGTGTTTAATCGACCACTCTACTGCAGCCGCTCCGCTCCAGTGTTGCCAACAGTCGCATCCCAAAAATAGCTACATTGCCGTGAATGCGATTTTCATTAATAAATAACTGGCGAGCTGAAATAAATGGAAGATGAGTTAAAAACAATGAACCTACGTCATTCTTAATTTAATTGAGACTGATAATTACATAATCGGTTTTCTTCATAAACGATATCAAATATGAAACATGTGTTCTATTTAAAAAAAAATAAGTACAGTAATTAGGTGATTTTCCTATAAATAATCGTAAACATGGGTCGACCCTGCTAGTCATTACTCCCCCCCCCACCCTTCTTAGCTCAGGCGAACTGATATGGACTCACCAACCAAACCCTTTGTGAAATAAAAGCAGAGTGGACTTGGTCTGAATTCTTTTCCAAGGCCCTACAGAACGATACTGACCAAACAAAACTGCACTAAATCGAAACTGTTTTTAATCAGTGTACATTTATATTATTTCAATTTCCAAACAAGTTTGTTGCATAAAATAATGTGTTTTCACTTTGCTCAATGGCAGCATGTGACGTATTAATCACTGCACGTTGACGCCTTGCGTGTCCAGTAACTAGCTGATGTTTTATCAGATAAAACTGCATCCTTGCGATCCGAGTAAGGATATTATGAGATGAACGATCGTGATTGGTCTATATTCGAGGAACTGCTAAATGTTATTGGTCAATATCTAACACGCGGCTTATGAGTGGAATAGTCTTGAAAATAATCTAGCGTTGGCGCCCAATCTGTTTGATTTACATTAGTATTTCTTCATTCTAGCCTTTGCAGTGCTGGAATCGGATGGTCTTGTGAAGGAAATATCCTTGAAAATTATCTTTAAATGCTATGAGATCAATTTTACCATGCCTTGCACTTAGTAATGCACTGTAAGATCCTTTTTCCTTAGCTATTCAGACTAACATTAGCAACATCGGCTGAATGAGCATTAGAGATCTAGCAGAATAAAGAAAGTCGCAATCTGTCAAATATTCAATTGAAAAGCAACTCTAATATCTATATAGCTATTGTTTTTAACGATTTGTCGTTCCCGGTCACACATACCCTTAGACATACATTTTTTTTTTATTAAAGGATCTCAAAATATGTAGGCCTAATATTGCTACGGCTTCCACCTGAAGTAGCCTATAAACGGTAAAGATATTAACGAAGGTTAGTTGACTGCAACAGCTACAAATAGATATATCTTTATTGTTGTCTTATTATTATTGTTGTTATTATTATTATTATTATTATTTTTATTATTATTATTATATTTAACAATGATTGTGTATTGCTACTTACCTCGCAAAACGGTTTTTTCTTTTTTGTTCTGGACACTTGTCCAGAAATTTCCAAAATTGAGTTATTGCCATTTTCGTAATATTGAAGTCTGAAGAAGATTCACCTCTGTCTGTATCCCTTACGTAACCGCTCACACCATTCCAGCAACATTTATTTTAAAACGGCACTTTATGTGTAGTGGTGTCTTTAAAAAAAGAAAACAAAAGTTGTAGGCCAAATTTCCGGACAAGTGCCCTTTTAAAACAATCAATTCGTACCAAAAACTGAAGAATGGACAAAAATTGATTTCAAAAATCAATTTTAAAATTTTAACTTAAGTTATATTTAGAATGCATAGGCATGTAAGCATTATCATTCTATTTCCAAAAGTGAGTAAGTCACATTTTATTTTGTACACTTTTGCAAGGGCGAGCATGACACTTAGGTATAACCTTTCCCCCCCCCCAGACTTACATTGTTTTAGTTATTCCATTAATTTTGAAATTCGGAATAAAGTCTTCAAAAAATTAAAGAACCTAGGAAGTATGGTAAAGTTCCTAAAGTGAAGGACAGAATTTCAGGTCAGCGTTACGTACTTCATCTTTCAAATGTTTTTCCCGAATTTAATTTACAGACATGTTTCCAAAATTAAAGTACTCCTTACGATGTGATTATTCAGCTGTCAATGTGTATTCTTTAAAGTAGCTTCTCCAATATATGGTAACTGAAATCTGTTATGATAAATTACTCTCAGATAAATATACTTCGTTCCACAGTTCCGTTAAATTAACTTGTACATACAATAACAAATCGTTTCCACGAACATTTTTTTTCATTTTGAGAACTAGCAAGCTTGTTTTCTAACAACATGAAAACTCTAAGCTAAAAATTTCCTGGATAATAATTAGTAGATTACTGCATCACAAGGAGCATTTGTTAAAAATGTATGTTAAAAAAAATCATAATTCAATAACTATTTCAATTATAATTGTCAAACTTTAGGTAAACAGTTCTTTAAACACGTCAAATATCTGATAAAAAATGTTAATCGATTAGTTAAAAATTACAATTTTTCTAATTCACTGGCCGATCCTCTTAATCAATGAATCTTTCTGCAACTAAAATGTGTGTTTTTTCCTATTATATTCTGCACTGTTTGTTTTCACTTTTACATCCTACAAATAAGCATGGCTCTATTCTGTGTAAAACTAACGCTCCCGAAAGTCAGACAGCAGAAACCTTTGTTTTGTAAATCAAGTTAATCTGGTCCCTCTACCATTCTTTTCCCCTGTCGGTTTATATTCTTGTTGTAGGGCCACTTACAGCAGTGGGCTTGAAATTCCATACAGATTAACAAGCTATAGGCCGAAATGTAAACACTGCGGCGAGTTCGTCAATTGTTTGTAGGTATCCACCTACTTGTGTGAGGGAATGCAAACAAAATGCTATCGATTTTGCATGCGGCCAGATAATACGATTCCATGCAATTTGTTGTTGCGTGTTTGCAAACCGTGCGATGTCATTCGCTAGTTTCACTAACCCCTAAATCTAAAATAATCCCATCATTGTTCTTGTGTTAACTGAAGCAGCAATCCAAAACAATGATAAAATTGATTACTTTTAACGCTGAATGATAATATTATACCATAATGCTCTAATGTATACAACTAGCAGCCCCCAAGGCTTTTTCTTGCAACCCGCGAATGAAAGACTAGTCACTCCTTTGCCTGTTATCAGATTCCGTTTCGGAATAGTCTATCTTTACAAAGTTAAATACAATATACTAAAGCTAGGCACTTGATATTTTAACTGTTTCTACACCTACCCTGTGTTAGTACGTAGGGAAAAAAATATTTTTCATAAAAGTATTTGTCTACCGAAATGTGATTCTTTCTTTTATAAAATTATTTCATTTAAATTTTAAGTACTATAGTTGTAAATAGTTTATAGATTAAATAATTAATACGTAAATAAAGGATGTGATGGTTACTGCTTCCACATTAAAATGGATGTGGGCAGGGCATGTCATGAGAATGAACCCGGAGAGATGGACACATGCGATGACAGTATGGGAGCCCAGAACTGGGAAAAGAAGTGTTGGAAGTCAGAAATCACGATGGGAGAACGAGTTTAAGAGTGTTCTGGAGAACTTGTAGTAAATACATGGGTTCATTTATCCCTAATGTAGCCTTATTACAACTGTCTGTATTTGTAATCGATAAATAGTCATTTAAAATACAACATTAATTTAATTTGTGAAATAGTATGGAAGTGTAACGAGTACACCTTCTGCCTTCTACAGGAAAATAAGCCTAACTGAATTCAATTGCTGTAATGAAAGGATTCACGTGAGGCCCCGATGCTCCAGAAACTGAGTTTGTGTTCGCTGATTTGTGGTACAACTAAATACTATATTTATTTCAATTTCTGAAAAAGCTTACTACTAAATACCAATAGTATAGCCCTTTTATTCTGACATAGGTAACACTATAGCTCTTCCACATTACCAGGATCCCAAGAGCGCAATTTTTAGATAACTTTGTAATTAATCGCTACAAATTGATATCTTGTTGTATTCAGTAAAGAGATAAACCACCGGGATTTGTCGAAATCCAGGCATTGTCAAACGTTACTGGACAGATCAAATAATCAGCGTACGAATGGAATTGAAACACAATATTTAATTCTAGTTCTTGAACAGCCTTTCAACATGATATTTTAAAAATATGTTCATAACGTAGCCTTATTTCACGATAACGCTTATTTCCAGGATCGAAAATTTATCAATAAAAATTACCCTTACGTATGTTTAAAAATAGTTATAGAGAATACGAAATAGCTGGCTTATAAATTCACTAAGTTACGTAGTTGACGATATTAAGAATCAAATTAAAACTTATTCCTAGAAGGATTTTTCTAGTATACGAACTACTTTTCTTAAAGTGGTAAGTGGTGATATTAGGCTATATTATAACCAAACTTCCTCCATAAAATAATTATTACTGCTCATTAAATTTCCTTCATATTAAAACAGAGAGCTATCCACTAAGTCGTGAAAATTTAACTCGTTTCTTTTTAAAATATAAAGATATTCCTAGAAGGCGGTTCTCTGACGAGATTTTATTACTTTACGACTTGTGGAGATGAAGTAAAGTACGGTTTACTGCTTTCTATGCGCAGGTTAAACTAAACGCCTGGGAACCTAAATTATTGAACTAATTTACAACGGTATAATATATTAGTAAGGCTCATATGCTTGCAGCTCATGTTTCCATGATTAATTGTTATTAAAATTTAAGAAGCCTATAAACTTTGAGTGAAGGTTTACTATAAAAAGGGATTCCTTTGGGAAATCTGTTAAAGGAAGAACGTGGAAAGCGCTATAAAGGGCGGACGGTCACAATACTTCATTAAGATATGTCTTTTTGTAGTCTTGTGTTTATGGTGTAAAAAATAAGATTCAGGAGCAATAATTTTATAACGATGTATTAGTTAAACTGTTACCTTATCTAGCTTAATCACGGGTAACTCGAATCGTAGCACTGGACACAACAAGGACATGGTAACTCGAATCGATTCATGGATGGTGGACTCATAGTATGCCGTGAACTCGCAGCTGTTAGTTTTTTATATATAACAAAGCCCGAAAGTAATTATTATTTGCATAATCCGTTACATTTTTATCCATGGAACAGTCTTAATAAATCCAACTCGAGTTGACGAGTTACATCAGATAAATTCGCTCCTTCTGCGCAGTCGCGAATCTATCGATAAACATGTCAACTCTCGTGGGATTACCTATGATAAATTTAATAGTTTCAAATAGAAAAATGCATACGTATAAACCCAAATTAGGCGACTCTTTAGTGTAAGTTTCATAATAGTGGAAATACTGAGATTTTCTCAAGGCAATCAGTTTTGGCTTTCGATTCTGCTTCAAATGTCTTGAATAATTGAACTTACCTCCACTTTCGGACGCACATAGTACAAGGAATGCAATAGGGTACTTTATGTAAATGGTTATTCCTATTTTTTTTATTGTTCTGTAGCACTTACACGTTTATCAATGTTGATGCTATAATCCAAATGAATAGAGCTGTTGAAGTTCCAGATAATTATTTTAGCGTAATCGAGCCTGATTTTATGAATCCATTTCGGTCTGTCAACAACAGCAGCTTTCCTCGGACGGTAATTTCTATTTTGTACAGTGAATAGTGGAAGGAATAAAGAAAGAAAAGGTGAAAGGATGGACGAAGGAAACAAAGAAACAATCAAACCAAATGAAAGAAAGCAAAAGGTCTGCAGAAGAATGCTGGAAGAGGAAGGGATAGAAAGGGGGAGAGAGAGAGGAAGAGAGGGAGGGAGGAAAGGGTTAGGGATTATATACCCCACTGTTTCATTTACAATAATTAATCGTAACCCTGGGGATTTATGCTACCCCTTGTATCCCGGAACACACACTAGGAATATTTATTAGTGCCAAGGGCTGTATCTCTTCTTTCCCCATGTCCCTCGTAACTAAACGCGTTAATATGGCTTCTGTTATAATAATATGTATTAATATACATTTGCCAAATGTTTATTTAGGGGAATATTGGTTGCTTGTAACAGGCAGAGTTTAAATATTTGATTTGAAGCTCTGCACAGTAACGTTGGTGTTTTATACTTTCATTAGTTACCTGTATATTTTTTTAATAAAACTTTACCAAAAAGCACATATTTTTAATGCAATTAAATTTCTGTTAGTGAACTTCGAGTGAAGAAGAAGTTTATTATTCGCTTATTTCACTAAGTCCCATACAGGTCGAAGCCTCGTCGGGAACCGTGAGAAGAATCATGGGATGGAAGCCACATCCAGCCCCGGCGCTGCTAGGAAGGTAATGTCGAGGTGGATTTTCCATTGCTTTCCGAGGAAACTGGAGATCCCTACAGGATTTGAACCCGCGACCGCTTGCACCGTAGGCATAAGCGCTAACGATGAGCTAACCCTTCATCTACGTTTTAGCCCATACATACCATGGGGCCGGGATTCGAATCTGAAACCATTTCAGTTTGCATTAGCAGCGATAACCTGTTCGTGAAGTAGCCTAGTCACAGTAAAATTACAGAATTATTTTCAAATAAACATTCCACACCCATACAAATCATCCCACAGAAATAGAACAAAATACGTTAAATTAACTTAATATCATGCGTTTGCAATTAGATTAATACCGTATTAAGAAATAAACTCTCACCAGAACAGGTAACGGGTTTCATCGGATGTCGAGTTTATAGGACTACCGTATGTCGGTCCATTCTTAGTGTATTGTAGTGGTTATGGGCCTATTTGTCATAATAGGAATTAATTACGATCCTAGAAGATTTCATGAACCCTGGGATACAGTATAAATAGTTTCACCTACTTCTGAGTCCATTGGTGTGATTATACACACGGTACATCCCTTCGTAATCCCTGGAGGAAGCTTGTTACTTTATGCATCTTTAAGTAACCAACTTCCGGGTTCTATTAGTGGAATCTAATTCTTTGAGTAATTCCCCCCATAAACCTGGTCACAACCTCTAGCCGTATCCAGTTGTAACTATAAGACTGTATTTAATAACTCGGTCACAAAAACAAAGCGGAGGACGCCGTAAGAGCTAAATTAAATTTGATCACTGGACAAAACCACAATCCACACAGGAAAACATCACTAATCAAAGAGAAAAACTACAAAGGACCAAAGCTCCAATCACTCCCGTTGAAAGTAAAATGATACCGTCGCATTAAAAATATTGTTGCGGTAACTCAAATGTTTTCAATTATATTTTATTGATCCGCCGCCGTGGGTGAGTCGGTTTCGCGCCTGCCTTCCACCCCGGGTTCGATTCCCCCGGTTTGGTAGTGGAAAATCCCTTTCCCGGGTGTTTGTGTTGTCTTTAGGTTTAAATGTTAGGTAGGGGACTGTCACACCCCGGAAACAAATCCGCTTAGAATATTCCCTTAAGGGATCACTATTGGTCGCCTGCGACCCGATGGAACTACTACTACTATAATATATTATTTTTTATTATTATTATTATTTATTTATTACAAGAGATATTACAAGAGGTATTACATTTAGTAATACACCCGAATGAGCAAGACTGCTCGTGCTCGGGTGCCGTTTCAAAAATATCAAAGTGAAGAAAGAGGAGAGACAAAGAAATAGAGTGTATAATGTGCTTAACTAAAAAAGAAAGTAAAACAAAAACATTAAACATAAAAACATAAATACATAAAAGGAGTAAAACAAAAATTACTTAAAAGCTAAAAAATTACAAAAAAATTCTTTACATATCTATTAAATTTAACAGTGGAGTATGCTGAGAGATCAGGATTTTTTCTGATAATTGAGTTATAGAAGCGCGGTCCAAAATTAATGCTATGCTTTAATCCTGCCGATGTGAGACATTTGGGTTCTAATAGGAGTAAATTAGTATTTCGTCTAGTTTTGTAGATATGATCACTGGAAGAGTATTTTATACGATGTTTGTGAAAATATTTTAATATAGAAAATTTGTAAATTTGGTCCAAACTTAAAACATTAAATTCCGAAAATATTAGGCTAGTTGGGTAATCAATGTGTTTTCTTAGACAGATTTTTATTATTCTTTTTTGTAAAAGGCAGAGGGGCTTAAGGGTAGTTTTCGCTAATCCTCCCCAGACGAGAATGCCATATTGAATAATGGACTGGAAAAGTGCTAGATAAACGGAACGTAAAACAGTAATGGGCATACAGTGGCGTAAAATGACAAATTTATGAATTGTTCGGCGTAGTCTATTACAGATGTAGTTAACATGGTGAGACCATTTAAGACAAACATATTATTGAAGAGATTTACATTGTAGATTTTTTTTGCAGGAAAATTTCTATTGAGCAGAAGAAATATGGACAATATGTCTGACACACTCATAGCCAAGTTGTTTCGTTGTTTGGACGACTGATTTTGCATGATTAAGAAAGACTCGTTCCATGTTTGCGTTGTGGGAGTGCATTGGAAATACATGTCGTACAATCTTTAGAAGTTCAATATAACAGCCAATACATTTTGATTTCACAAAACATATTGCCCACTTTGGTGTGCTTGTAATTTACTAAAGTCCCAGAAATTGTAGAAACAGTAAAAAATGGCGTTCGCAAAGCAGGAGATTAACAATTTTGGCACACCTGATTATCAGACAAAATAAAATGTGAAGTAAACAGACGATTATTGAGAAACTCTATGGAAGGAAGCCATAATAGACTTAATCTTCGAAGCAATACATCCTTCTACATGAATTTTACGAAACTTCTTAGATAATGTTGTTAGAATAAAATTTGTGAAGAAAATAAAATGATATAAGGAAGAGGACACGTTCGAAAAAAGGACGTATGGTAGCTCTGTGTTTAAGAGGAGATTGTCATGCAATGCTAGCGCAAGGTAGGCGCAAAATCATTTCACTTGGATTGCAGTAAAAAGTGCCTCGGTTTGAATAAAAAAAATCGGGCAATTGGATTTATCTATCAATGGAAGTTCTGTGCTGTCATGTCTGAGTACAATTTGATGCCAGATGTAACAGCTGTAATCACGTGGAATTAAGCTGTCTAAAACGTCCTCTTTGAGCTCGGAACATCAAAGTGGAATGCAGATATGTAACGGTACTGCTTACCTCACTAATAACACTGAATCTATCTGATGCATTTGTCCCGTAACAAACAAGGGCATCCAAACACAGACTGGTTCACAAGGCAGTTCGTGGAACTATTAGCTTTGCTCCAAATCATCCGCGAAAAAGTCCAAAGCACTCAAAACCCCATGTTTCAGGAGATTAATCGACGTAGACAAATATTAAACACTAATTAATGATATCGAAGGAAAAGTGTTTTCAGTGGATTGGTGGTCATACCACACTCAAGGTTTTTAACAAGCTTCCTGACACGAAGAAACATCTAAATGGTACAAAATTTGTAACTAATATAACAATTTTTGTTTAAGTACAATCCGTTTTATAACTAGCAAGAATGTTTTAATAATGACTTCAACTTTTACTCTTTTAGAGTACGCTTAAGCTGTAAATTATTGTAGTCTATTGCATTTATTGTGGCCAGTAATAATTGAAATTGTCTCTAATTATGTAATTATTGACATGAACGGTTCTAAATTTTACTTAATTCTTAAATAAATTATTAATACATTATTTACATTCATTAATATTTTTAAATTATTAATATTAAAATCTTTATTTCGTAGGGTTACTCTCAGGCAACATTTTCCGGAAATGGCCACATCTCTTTTCCATGCAGACCACAAAAACATTCGCTACGGCCATCTAACTATTAAATTTGAACTAAATAGTCAGTAGACTTTACCTGGATATTGCCTGTAGGCAATATTGCCTACAGGCAATATTGCCGGACAGAAGATTTAATTGTTGGATAATAAGCATTAGACTTATGGAATACCATGTTGCCAGGGAGCAACACTGAAAACCAGCAAACATAAATTTTCATATTGTCTGCCAGTTAAAGGGTTAAAAGCTAATCATCGGGATAAGCAGTTCTAGCTCCGATCAAAACTTGAATGAACGACCGTTTCCTTTACCTCTGACAGTTAATTAATTCGTACTCAGAAGCTCTTGCTTTATTTCAGAAACGTATACAATTTTGAAAAAAAAATCCCAATTAAAAGGAAAATAAAAGGAATAGAAACAAAAATACATTCGATTCTGGTGTATTTTTTTTCCATTAAAGCGCATTACTTGGCCTATATGAAAGTTATAAAAATAAAGGCATACCTTTGAACCAAATACTTTAATTTGATACCTGTGTATACTTTTGTTGTCACCGCCGAATACCATTTTTCTGTTAAAATAGTATTTAAATGTCTACTTTGTTAATATTAAAACAATAATAATTGCTTTTATGTGGGCCGTGTTAAAATTATTCTATTGTTTTTTATTTGTTTATTTAGGCCTATATGTAATACTGCAATTAATGAATTTTGATATCTTGTAAACTATTTATTGATCGTACATATTTTAGCGCAACACTGCTTACAGTCACTGTTCAGAACTTTGATCGGTGACCGCTGCCTTCATAGGAAATACAGTAATGACATTATTTAAATAATGATTTTGTATATTATTAGGCATAACAAAATAATTAATATTAATATTAATTTCTTTCCTCCTTTTCTTAGTTTAATCTTTCCGTTGTAGGGAAGTTTATGCGCCCCATACTGCCCGGGCCTTACAGGAACGCGACCTGTCGGGAGAGAGATTATCTCTGGATCACATACATACTTTTTTGACCACACGAGGACATGGAGGGCCTCTCCGGATGAGTGATCATTCCAATAACGGGGCTACCTCCGAAACAACACGAACATATAGAACGAGACACAACATTTACACACACACACACTCACACTCACGGATGGGATGAAGATGATGACGACCATATGATATTCGGGGACCATAAGGGCCTACAGTTACCCGACATTAGTCACACAGGTGAGGAAAAACCCCACCTAGGAAACTTGCCTTACCAGGATTGGAACCCGGGTCGCTCAGTGAGAGGAACGAATGCATCCACTGAGCCATAGGAATGGAATATTAGTAAACTATTGAAATATATTTTATAAAATAGAACAAAACGTAAATTTGTCATAAAACACCTTGTTTTAAAGTACAAACTTCTTTAACGAAATAAATTAAAGCACAAAAGTGTTTTTTACGAAATAAATTAAAGTGCTCTTTTGACAGCATATTACTTTAATACCGAGGAATATAGGCTATTACAAGCAAAGAATGTTGATTATCATATTGTCAAAGTAGCATTTTTATTCCTTGATTAGAGCTTAAACTATATTGTATGACAACTTCCCTGTCTCTGCTTTGGTGGGGTATCAAATTTGTCTATCGAACGGAGTATATTTCATACCTGATACCGCATATATTAATGCAGACACGCCATATGAATACCAAGGACTAATACCTGGTCGGTACAACGCCAAAGTGAACTAAGCGCCAAACTCCATATTTTGAGAAAACTGAAGTTGAAGTTTGAGTGTTGTAAAAAAATCTTGATCAAAACGAAATTTCCTTTTTTCTCAACTGATTTTACTATCGTAGTATCGCTTAGTTCGTTATTGCAGACCGTAGGATATCAAAATCTGCACCATGGACTACCAATAGTCTATATTTTGACAATTGGCGCTTAGTTCACTTTGGCGTTGTACCGACCACCTGTGCTTAGGATGCAACTCGAATAGCAAGGAAGCAGAATGTGGGAGGAGGGTTTTCTTGTGACTTCGCCTACATATTACATTACATAAAGCCAAGGAGGTAATAAAGTTTAGATGAACATCGAGACTACCGTAGGGAAGAAGCTCCTATATGAGAAAATGCATGCATGTTTGATCACTATAGCAACCCAAACTAATTTTGCGACTCTAAAAGGAGAATGACCTCCGTACTCACATGACTCGTCGCCACCTGTACAAGTCGGTCTTTTTAACGAGAAAAAGAGTATCTACAAAATGATGATAACCATCTTTGGGTCTTGGTTTTGATACATTTATTATTGCAGACATGGAATATAACTAAATTTGCTATTTTAATTTTTCAATTTTGTCAATTTTATTTCAATCTGATGTGTATTTACTTCCTTTTTATTTCTTAATACTGTATTGACATAGCTATTTATTTTTCAGCAGCTGCTGCACGTGGCAAAAATAATCGATGTATCGATCGCCACCCAGATTAAAATAGTAGGGGAGAGTTGCCGAAGTTGGACCGTTGCCTAAGTTGGACGTCCTTCATATTTCGCTATGTGTTAATAACTTAAACCTTCAAGTTGGCTCTACTGGTGAGAAATGTTGTCAAGAACGCGTGATCCAACGGTCAGTTGGCTTCAGCCTTTGAAGAAAGAATAACTGCAATTATTGTGTTTTCCTCGTTTGTGTAACAAGAGTCGCGCTACAAATTATAAGCTATTGTGCAGAGTAAGAGTAAGCAAAACAATTATCGACATTATATTTTACAACTGCCTTTCATTAGTTAATAACTACATATCGTAAAATCAGTTTTACATTTTGTGAGTCCTTGTAGCATTATATTTTTTTACATGGCGTCCAGTTGCCGAAGTTGGACCACTCCGTGTTTCCTAATTTGGACCAATATAACTTCCATTGTTCATCTCAGCGTATAGGCAGATTTGGTATATTTGGTATATCTTACATTTTATATGCAATTTGTTTCCTAGGTTATTTTTTGTTTCTTATTTGAAGCACTTTATCAGTACAAAACAGTTTGCTTCTAATTTACAAATTATAATTAATGGTTTTGTATAATAGGCCCTAACTAACTTACATTAAATGCCATGAGTGCCTAATAAATTAGTTAAAATACAGGTTCTTTAAAATATTACAATTATTATTATTTTTACTCACAGTTTTACCATCGGTCCAACTTAAGCAACCGGTTTCCTAATTCGGACCATTTACAGACTTCTAAATTTTAAATTGTAGGCCTTGGAGATATATATCTATACAAAATATAACACTACCAGATGGAAGTGTATAAAATGTCGATTATTGTACGATATTTTTTGTATCAATTAAATACATAATAAAGACGTGGGGTAGCAAAATGTAAAATCGGCCCAACATAGGCAACCTTCCCCTAACTAGTTTTTAACGTTGTGGTTAGTGTTTAATAATAATAGGATAAAGTGCGCACTAATCATTGTTCATTCGATAGCATAATTCACCAAAGATTTTTACCTTTTGGCACAACTAGACTAGTAGATGATAACGCTCGCACTGTTCATTTCACAGAATACACATATATTCATTGTTAGGATCACGGAATTTCCCGTTACAAATTAATTATTTTAATTTACTCGCCAAATCGGTATCGTATAAAAAAATAGTATGCAATACACATGCGCTAAGTGCACTGGAGAATCTCGTAATTTCCTCGATTCTCTAATGGCACACTCGTGTCTCAATATAGGCTACTATTACTGACAATATGATTACAAACAAAAATATTATTATCATAGCTATATGGGTTTAGCCGCGTCACATTATTAAAAACCAACGTTTCGGACATTTCTTTGATGTCCTTCTTCAGAGAAAAGTCACCACGAACTTCTAGCCTGCTGTGACAGTGTATAACTGTCACTTTCGTTTATGGACGTTAGTAGGGTCACATGCCTCGCTCGTTTCAGTGTGTTTGTGAAGGGTTTTACGCCAAATGTCATTGATTTTCCGATCATCTTCTCTGTCGATATTGTGCGGGTTATTAATTATTTCTATGGCTTCTTTTATTAACCTGGGAATTTTCCAGTTTTCATGATTTATTAGTTTGGTCTCCTTGAACTGGATTACGTGACCAGATTCGTCTGAATGGTAAGCTATTGCAGATTTATCAGTGTTCTTTTGTTTACACAGAGACATTATTTTTGCAATGTGCCACTGGAGCGCCTTCACCGTCCGAGACTTGCTTCCAGGCCGCCGGATCGTGCGTTCTCGGCACAACCATAATATCTCGGTAGTATCTGATGTGTTCATTTCTTCTGATAGCGAGGGAGCGTATATGATGTGTTCATTTCTTCTGACAGCGAGGGAAATTCAAGTTTGGCCTATATATATATATATATATATATATATATATATATATATATATATATATATATATATATATATAAACATATATATATATATAAATAAATATATATATATATATATATGTGTGTGTGTGTGTGTGTGTGTGTGTGTGTGTGTGTGTGTGTGTGTGTGTGTGTAAACTTTGCACAGGAGGATGGAATGGCATAGACACCGGGTTTTTAGATGTCTGACGTGTTATCTCTCACTTTCCTTAACGTGTTCTCTAATTTATTTGTAATGAACAATATGATTCCCACTCCAGATCCCTTGTGCGGTTTTACCTATAGAATGTATCAATGACTTGATCCTTGCAAAGGTGCCAACTTAGTCTTTAAATGTCCATTGTATGAAAACGATACAAGAGATACCACACTATCCCATGAAGAGATGGATGGATTGTGAGGGAGAGAGCTGTATTAGATGCAGAAATGCAGTTAATAATTGAACAATAGCAAGGAGGACAATGCGATTGTTTGACTTCATTCAGAAGCGCACTCAGAGATCTCAGTGGTTTCGTAGCCATTCATCGGATATTCTGCTAGAATGCACAAGTCGCAGTGATGGACAAGTACGGCCCACGGGCCAGATGCGTCCCTCAGACGGGTACAATGTGGCCCGCAACAGGAAAGAAGGAGAAAAACATGTTTCTTGCTCAATTGCTATTCCTTCTACTGAATGATTCCATGTGGAATTTTAACAGAACTTCAGGACTTGAGCATTGGACAAAAGTCTTGGATATTTTCATTATTCCATTTACTGTGGATTTTAAACAGTAAAAACGGGTATTCAGTACAAACTAGTTGTTTTTTTAATAAGGTCCCAAAAATGAATGGTACAAGTCCTTACCGAAATCAAGTTTCAAAATTTAGATTCCTCGTGCCCAGAAGGTTATCGCCATATTTGTATATTCATATGTGCATGAAGCTTCGCAAAAGTTGTGTCAGAAAAAGACTGATAGACTTTCGACTTCACTCCTGAGGCTCATCTCTTTCCAGCTGCAACAGGATTATGAAAACTTATCGTCAGTATAGTCGCAGTTCCACTTATCTTATCCTCCTTCATATATAAATAACACACAAAATAGTTATGAAAATTACACTATTCCATCACTTCAATAAACTATTCTGGCCCGCCGTATGAAATTTTTCTCATGTTTGGCGCGCTCCCATAGAAAGTTTGCCCATCGCTGACTTGGATAGTGACACACTGATGTTACCAGACTGTACGCCGCGTCATCTCATTTTCCACTTTTGAAATTCAATATTATGAAAAAAGTGGGTTTCCCCTTCCCACTTTTTTCTCAGGTGAAGGTATGAATATGTAAATGATATGAAAACCCGAGCTCGCGAGGCAGTGACAGAGGTGGATCAATACAGTCATAATGTTACAGAGATTTCATTACATCCAGGGGGCAGAGCTTAACCTGGCCGCATGAATTCCACTGCATTATTGCCATTTTAATGCCTTTCTCAAAACTGTCAAGAGATTTACACAGTATCATTGACAGTATCTAATATATAAAATCGAAAGTGTGTATGTATGTATGTTTGTTCCTTATACAAATCTACATTTCTTTACAAATTTACACGACATTTTGCACACATACCCAGTTAAGCCCGGGAAGTATAGCTGTCAACATTAAAATTGAAACAAATCAGTCCTTCCCTTCAAAATTATATAATTTCTGAGAATATTATGCAAACAAAATGAAATCCCATTCAGTTGTCAAGACAACAGTGTATTGTTTACACAGTTCATATAGGGCTCTGGACATTACATAACATTGGACTTTAACGAATTCTGATGCTAACGTTTTGTAAAAATAATTCTTGAAGAATAAAATCCACGAGAATAAAGCACATTGTAATGCAGTCACATAACTTTCTCTACCCTCGACACAAGAAATATTTTCTCACTTCACATTTTGATGTAGAATAAGAGGTCGTATTGCAGGGATAACTTAAGTGTGTGAGTATGCTTTATCAGAAGTAGGTAAACAATCCTTTCCGCTTATACGTTATCCATAGCTGTATGCTTTGTATTAGTTGAGAAATAAGGCCCTAAGCATGGGATGGAACATTTTGAGTCCTATGCTCGCAGTATTTTATGTCCCGGGTTTTAGGGGAGGAAAGTGATACTGCATTTCTCTTATTTCAGAACCGAAACGGTTGTATGGTAACATGAGAATGAGAAATAAAATTTTCCGTCAAGTCAATACAATCTTATTTAATTTATGTTTCTTCTTATTTCAAATCCTCCCAAGCATGATGTGTAGAAGCAACGGAATGCAGCTTTCGACATCCTCTATGAGCCATAAAAAGCTATATCTAGCGTTTTCCGATGGAATAGTTTGAGTGTGATAAATCTTGTTCTTCATTTCAAGTTTTACATACATATTATATAAGCACCTAGAGTTTCAAAATCGAAAGTCCTCCATAAGTTAATTTCAAATTACAAAATACAAAGCCCGGGCGACGCCGGGCCTTTTCAGCTAGTACAAAGATAAAAGTAAACTAAATGCAAAAAGCAATTGAAGAGAATTTAGACCTTGTAAAACAACTGACTTGTCGGTAAAACGAAAAAAGTCCCACAATGCATACTGCACATTATACAGAAGTCTAATATAACATTTGAGCTGGTGTTCCCAAGTAGTCTGTATTCAATTATAAATTTAATTGAATGCGGCCTTGGTCGGTTGCAACAGCAAACTGGGTAAGAAGAGCATTGCTGAAATATGTCAGTCATTATCAAAAAGTCGAGGACTGTGAAAGAAAGAGAAAGAGAAGAAGTGGTGCTAAGAATAAAGTTAATAAAATCAAGAACAAAAATATGGGTGAAGTACGAACATAAACTTGAATGAAGGTAGAACAGAAACGTGGGTGAAGATCAACCTTGACCAACATGCACTCCTTCTAACAGTATTTTGCGTGCAGGATTAGTTTTAGCTGGTTGAGCTCAGGTCCAAATGAAAAGTATAACTATGAGGGAAGATTCAAATTAAATACAATTTCCGAAGACTATTTAGCTGTACAATGTCATTAGCATTCTTCGAAAGAATTGAGCTCAGTAAATGTTACTAGTAGATTAAACAAACATATTACAGAGCAGTAAGACTAGAGTGTATTACGGTACATTAAAGGGCTCCATGGTTGTGGAAAACAAGACTGTGGGAAGAGTTTGTAAGCATCAGCAGATGAGAGCACCTTCTTCCACAGTTTATCTCTTGTTTGAAATAATGAAACGTCATGTGCATGTCCTTAGTCGCTTTGTTTCCCGCATAATTTGTCGTCACAAAATGTGGGAAATGTTTCTTGGTTTTAATGGAGCACATTGTTGTCATGTCTCTAGAACTCGTCTCACACGCCATGCAGTGTTGCAAGAAACTGGAAATGTGCGAGATTAGAAATACACAACTCTACATCTGTTACTGTTAGCATTCGATTGTTATCTTATGTTTTAGTGGTTTATTAACATAGGCTTCAAGGTGCTAATATGCATTGCATGCCACGGTAGTGACTTATATCTCTTTGTCTTGAGAACAACCATTTAGGAATAATGTCTTCCACAGTTAAGAACGAAACACACATAAAAACACACGTTATTCATTTCGTCAAAATTTTCTCAGAACCCTCAACACAAGCTTAACATTCTTTAAAGAACCTGAAATTTACGATCCAACACCCACAATGCCGGAGGAACAATGATGAATACTTTCTCGTCTAAAAGAACTATCAGCCTTGACTGGGTTTAAATCTGCGATCTTCAGACTCAGATGCCATCATGCAAAATTACCGAGGTACCGAGGACGATAAAAAAAAAAAAGTTTGCGTAGAACGCCACGCGACATAAGTGAAACTTCTTTTAATTTTTTTAATTTTTCAAGTTTGGATTATTGGATTTTTCAATTTTAAATTGTTTGACTTTTTAATATTGGGTTTTTGGACTTTTTAAATTCTGGATTTTGGATTTTTTAATTTTTGATCTTTTAATTATTTTAATTTTGGAATTTTGGATTTTTTAAATTTTAGATCTTAGAATTTTTTATTTTATGGATTTTTTATTTACAATTTTCAATTTTTGAATTTTGAATTTTTTGTTTTTTAAATTTTGGATTTTTAAATTTTCGACTTTTTACTATTTAAATTTAGGATTTTTTATTTTTGAATTTTGAATTTCTTGATTTTTAATTTTGAATTTTTTAGTTCTGGATTTTTTAATTTTTTAATGTTGAATTTCTTGTTTTTTAAATTTTGAATTTTTAAATGATGGATTTTTTATTTTTTAAATTTTTGATATTTTGGACTTTCTAATTTTGGAGCATTGAAATTTGGAATTTTGGATTTTTTTAAATTTTGGATCTTTGAATTTTTTTATTTTTTGGATCTTTTAATTTTTAATTATCATTTTTTTAAATTTTGGACTTTTAGATTATTTAAATTGTTTATTTTTTTATTTTTAATTAATTTTTTTAATTTGGATAAGGCTAATCATTGAGTTTATTGTTTTCTGTGCAGTCCGTTCCGTCACACCTCACTAATTTCGTGACGATTTTGAGCGTAACACTAATTTCGTGACGATTTTGAGCGTAACACTAATTTCGTGACGATTTTGAGCGTTACACAAGCTCTCGATTTACCCCAACCGCGGCTAAAGAAGTTTCACTTCAAAAATGTAAGCCTAAAAATTAAATGAAATTTAAAATTTCATGGTCTATTATTTAGATCCCTGGGAAACTACACAATTTGAGCTTAAAATTCCAGCTGAGCTCGATTTTTCTGTGACAGTATAACTGTGTTACGCTTATAGATGTAGGGCCTACTTTGGATTAGCCCCCTTGGATGCAAAGAAAAAGTGAAAGGGTCCGTGTTGTTTACTAAACCCTGCACAATATGTCCGGTTTCTGCTGTCAATAAAAGGAGTGGTTTAATAGTTCAAAAATATTTTAACCTTTTTCACTGCTACTAACGTGAGTATATAGCAATAATTGCGTAAAGGGCGAGAAATAAACATAATATATTAATAACTTATTTTAAAATATGAAGATATTTATTTACGTACTAGAATTGTCACCTACGGAAACCTGCTGTTTCAACAAAATTTTCCAAGTTGATTTTAAACAAATAATCCACTAATGACTTCAGGAATGGTTATGAAAGTATACATTCAGGTCTGAAAAGGTTAAATAATATCTATTCCTGTTCTGAATTAATTGCTTAATTTTCGTTTTCAATCTAGGCTATTATTCATGGTAGTTGAATACTCCACTGTCTGGCTTAACATTTTATATATGACGGCCGTGACTGAACTAGTCATGGTTAGGTACGCATAGCCTATCAAGTTAAGTATCGCGTACAAAGAACCTTATAGTAATTATATAATTATTATATTTAAAAAATGCATTTTCACTAAATAGAAATAGAGCTTGTGCATCTATGTAGAAAATCAACATAAAGTATACAACTTTTGTAAATAAAAAAATTACGTTAAACATCTTCATTCGTAGTGCAATTCTCCTAGTCATAACTACGTTACCATTATGAGTCCAACTCTGTCATGCTTTAACACTCTATAGGCCTAGTGCACCGCTGAAAATCTAATACATAATTACTTTCAGTGAACTGTGAAGTAACGTCACATTAGGCTGAGCTAGGACTCCTTTGCCAATAACTTATAGGTGTAAATAATCCACCTTATACCCTCGTTAATACAGGCCTGAGAAGTCTAGAAGTGATAATTATTATCAGTTGTACTATATATTACTGAAATATATAATTATATTATAATATATAAGCGCATAGCTTTCCAGGTACTGAGAGTTACATCTAGTTTATTTATAAATCATGTGAACATGGAATAAGTTAAAATTAAAAATAGATGTATATGTCTATCAGAACTTGTAGCATGTGTATTACAGTAAGATATAGCATTAAACTAGAATACTTAATTACAACCTGCAGATCAAGATTGTATAGTTTAGAGAGTATGTTATGTGCAGGCCTATGATACCCTAAGTCACAATTGCAATTGCTGTGTTCATTGTAAAAATGGCACCAGTACTTCTGCATGGTATATTAAAAGTTCTAAAACCACCATAAATAGTACGTGCCAAAGCAGAAGTCAACATGTTGGACGGATTGAAATGATGAAATCTTAAAAACACAATGATTAGGAGACTTATGAAAATTGACTTACGAGTAGGGCCCAGATTTTTAGGTGTTTATAAATCTTGTTTTAGTTTAGCTATTTACCATTTTCACTCAAGTGAATTAGCGCAATAAAACACATTGGAAAAATATATTGATTCATTTTATTTTCACTTAAATTTCCATGAACCAAAAAACTTTAGGAATACTTTTTGCTTAGTTTTAGAAGTACCCCTGTCATTTCCAACTCCAACATAAACTCAACAAGAACGTTTTTCAATTAAACAACTTTCAGAATACCTCACTTTCGACCTCATTGTAGAGCAAACACTGTGAATAAACGGCACATGTAAGATTCCTAAGAATGCCTTTAATTTGCTTACAAAGAAACCGGGTATTTCGGCTCAGCGATTTCCTTTACCGGGACAATGGAGTACAAAATGACAAAATTAAAAATGCAATGCTATATTTTATCTTACAAAATAATGTACTGGCAGCATTGAGCAAGATTCAAAATGTAGGCAGACATGTAATTTTAGGGGACCAATACTAAATGGATTAATTATTAAAATTATTGTTACTTTATCGTATTTCACTTGAAAAGCAGTTTTAGCCATTTTAGTTTATAACGTCTTATTTAGGAATTTTTAGGTTTTATAAGATTGGACCATGTGACTGACTTGACAACGAAACGCACAATTATGTTAAAATATCACAGTTACAACATATTTAAAACCTAAGAATCCGGGCCCTACTTATGAGTAATATTCTGGTGATGATCTGATTCTCGCTGTCACTCCTATGTTATTACTCTGACGCTTAAATCAGATCTAGAAGCTTTGTAGGTTGGAACTATTATAGGGGTTGCAATTCGGCATAGGTTATGCCATTTTTAACTCTTAGCTGCGTTGCAAACACTAATCGGTGATAAGGCGAGTAACAGAGCACAAGATGGATTATTTACATCTACAAGTTATATAGTTAATCATTGGTCAACACGAAATTCATTAATTCCTTCACCAACTTGCATCAGGTATAAAGATGTTTCGCACAACATAAAGTTAAAAATATCTGGTACTTACCATATCGATGTGTGGTGAGGAGTGCCATGCTGCAGAGGTGGATGAGACGGCGTGGTGACGGCTGAAGCAGCGACAGATTGCCTGGACTCAGGTCTGGTGATCGTGGAGGCCGTTGTAGTAGTGGTGATAGGTTCCACCACACCTGCAGTCGACGAGCTCGCGTTAACACTCGACGTGTTGCACTGAACACTTGCTGAAGCCGAACTCACGGGTGTCGCGAATCTTCTAGAACTTCCACAACACAAAGACATTGTCGAGCCTTGCGGATCTAACTTCTCTATTACACCACTACACCCCCTTCGAGGCGGACCAGGCTGTTGCTGGTGATGGAGATGATGGTGGTGGTGATTATGGTGATGCCCTATACTGCCAGTACTGTTACTAACATCACCACTTCCGCACAGCGGATTCTCTATACCCAGATCACAACTATTTAGGCTACTACAACGAGGTAGCAGTTGGGTCGGAGGCGGCGTAGGGGTGGAAACATGTCTGCCTCCGCTCGCACCCACATACTCTATCACGGGTATGCTAGACGCGGAAGATGTCGCTACGCTATTCATAGTGTTACTTGTGCTGGAAGGCGGTTGGGGAGTCGTCGACTGTGGCAAAAGTCTGCTATTGTTTACACTACCACCACCGCTATTATTACAAGGAGGCGTCCTTCCACGGTGAGGCAATAGTGGCGAAGGTGACGTCATGTACTCACGCGGTGTGGCACTAACACTTGCATTGGCACTTGCAGCGGAGGCAGTCGAAGACGATCCGGGAGCAGCTGACGCTGACGACGACGAAGAGGATGACGAGTTGGTGTTGGCCACACTACACTGTATCACGCCGCCGCCTCCCGAAGGTGTATTCGTGGAGGTCCCACCCACAGGACACACGCCAGTGATACTGCCCGAAGATGAACTCCCGCCAGGACTACCAGTAGATGATAACAAGTAAGGAGGTTCGGAAGAAGGGCCATAGTGACTGGGAGAAGGACAGCACCTGATGTGTCCTCTGTTCGGTGATGGTACCACGTGGTGAGGCGTGTGGGGGTGATAGTTAATGGACCGGTGGTGAGGGGCTGGCGGAAGTGCTCTCTGGTGGTGGTGATGTTGATGATGATATTGTGGGTGATACTGGTGATGGGAAGGATGATGTGGATGATGGGGATGAAAAGAAGGATGCGGTAGCCGATAGTGGTGATGATAACCCAAATCACGGCGCATGTATGGATCCCCAGGACCTCCGGGGGTGGTCGCAGATGGAGGCGGAAGATATCTTTCCCCCGGGGCTGGAGCTGGAGGTGGTAAGTACCGCTCTCCTGGTGCAGGAGCTGGAGGCGGCAAATACCTCTCGCTGGATGGTGTCGGAAGGTATCTGTCTCCAGGCGCGGGTGCTGGGGGAGAGATATAGCGATCGGTAGAAGAGGGGGCTGGTGGAAGATACCGATCTCCGGAGTATCTGTCATTCGATGAGGAACTCTGATGATATCGTTCTGCTGATGGAAGGTAACGGTCTCCTGGCGGTGACAAATACCGGTCTGCAGGGGCAGGAGCTGGCGGTGGAATGTACCGCTCTCCTGGAGGCGGTGTCGGGGCTGGTAGGTAACGCTCTCCACCTCCACCGCCACCACCTCCTGAGTTTTGGGCTGGAGAGGGTGATGGAATATACCTCTCTCCAGCCCCTGGTGGTGGCGGCGGCGGTGGCGTTGGACCAGGGGGCGGGTACTGGTGGGAATGGTGCAGCAGCAATCTCTCCCGCCTCCCATAGTCCTCGTCAGGAGCTGTCATCCTGCTGCCCCTGTGCGGCCCGCTGTCAGGACATCTGAAACACAAAGGAAATACCTCCTCTCAGTACGATAATATAAGATAACATATTTATTACATTCCATACATACAAGTACTTCTACTGGTGATGATGAGATGGCCAAAAATTGCTGTGGTGGAGATGAGACGGTTGAGAAAGTGGAAGAGTGAAAGAGTGAAAGGATGAGTTACGAACTTGGAAAAGTGTCTGCTATATACTGTATTAAAGTTATGAATTTCTTTAAGTTGTTAATAATTATTACAAAATTATTTTAAATTCATTATTATACCAAGAAAAAAGTGGTCTAATATTGACGCTTGGGACACTCCGTGTTTTATAACATATTCAGGATTTATTAGTACTATTTGTTTCCTATCACGAAGGCAAGAAGAAACCCTACTTAAGCCTATGTTACTACTTTTAAAAATGGATTTTTGTAGCTCTGAAATCATTTGGCAATGCAAGTAGCCAAATTACTGAGGATAGTAGATGGACACATGAAAAGTGGAATTAACTATACAGAATTTATACAAATCTCGATAAAACAACGAATTTCAAAGATCTGATTGAAAGCACTATTCGATATTTTTATTAGAAAAAAACAAGAAGAGTACAATTTATCGACGCTGTAACCATTCACATTATTTCCTACAACCTTCGAACTTTCTTTTTTGGTCGATATGGTCGATGTTGTTTAGGAACATGACAGTTCTAGACTATTATAGTGGGCGATGTCATGCTACAATCAACATGCAGCATAACCTGTACCTCTTCTATTCAAGGTTTTGGGTATAACTTCCATATCTAGAAAAATAATAATATAAAAATGTTACTCTAGTGGCGATTACCTAGATAAAGAATACTTATAGAAATAATGAACAAGGAGTCGATAAAGATATTGGCAGATAAAGCTGAAAATCGTTTTAAAACACAATTTATAATTAAGCCTATAATATTAATTTATTAAAGTAGCAAATATTTAATAGTAATATGCGTCAACGCTTTCAAATTGTTTCCACGATAAAATAATCATTACAGAAATTTACTCGAAATTATTGATTGACTATGAAATAATCAATTGTCTTTTCATATTATAAAGATATATTATATCAAGCACTTTTTTGTGTCCTTTAGGGAAAATAACGAAAATGTTTTACATTATGGTTTTGTTAATAATTTTTATATATCCTTTTTCAACAATATTTTTCTTTATTATTTCAATAGAATATACATTTTCTAAGCTCTATTCATAAGAAATTTTCAATAAATTTCCAGTTCATTTTTCTGAATGACTTGACATTAGTCATTTGTAAAATGTGTACTTTTATCGGAGTAAACTTTAAAAGTGTAAGAAAAATGGCACTAAAATTAAAATATTCTTGTTTGAAATAATGAAGATTATTTTCTTTACAAATAATGAATGAAATTATTACTTGCACACTGATTAATCCTTAATAATGAGATTCAATTTCTCACACAAATTATGAACCCGTACCGGACTGTAAACATAGCATACCCGACTCGTACTGCATTTCATGTACTTATTTCTGTAATTTTACATGAATTTTACATTTTCTTCCAAGTTATTTTATTATAAGTTTAAGGCCAAGTATTTTATCCTACAGGATATATTATGCAATTAAGGCTAAATATTATTCTTGCAGCAATCTCGGGACGTTTCAACATTATACTAATATTTAGGGGGCGGATTTCTATGACATGTCATATTTTTCCCCTTTGGGTTATTTCAGGTTTCCGACTAATTTAAACCCGATTCCAAGCATCCTGGTGAAAATGGAACAGCTTTTATTGTGCATTTAACTGCATATTTAGGAAATTTTCAACTATTGTTGCATATTAATTAGTATGAAAATGCATATTTAGGTCATATTTTTTCATATTTGTGTGCATATTAAAGAAATTCTTGAAGTTTCATATCATATTTTGTAAATTTTGCATTATAATGATTCTTTTTGAGAATTTACATATATTTTAAATAATTAACACTATATTTTAATAAAATGTATTGTAATGAAACTTAAAAAAATATACACAATGTGTAAGTGTTAAAGTCATATTTAAATTCTATTGGTCATATTTTAATGTTTTTTTAAGTCATAAATGCATGCATATATCCTATTTTTTAGGTCATAAAAATCCGCCTCCTACTAATATTCAATAACCAGAAAACTAGGGTATTCAACAACACTGTTATTTCAATATCTGTTCAATAACACTTTCAATGCAACATTGAAAATAACCCTTAACACAGAAAAGAAATCAAAGTTTTACTATTTCAAGTATATGCAGTCGTGTCATTTAGTGGCGGATCAATGCTAGTGGTACAAACATACAAAGAGAGGGTAAGGCAGAAAGAGAAAAAAGGGACAAAGAGAGACCAGTGATATGGCGCCATTTTAAGCATTTCCGATACACAACTACTCTTGACCCTATTCAAACCCTTCGGTCATGATTTCATGAGGACTAGAGACTTGTTTGCTCACAGATGCAAACTGCCAGTGCACATCCTGAGCGAAAATGTTTCGCATTCGCTCTGAAAGTCTACTGGCTGGTACTACCCAGTAATATTCAAAGCATATGCACACTTTGTGGTTCAGTGGATCAAACCAAAAGGCCACTGGTCAACAACGGGCTAAGTCTGAATTTATCATAATGAAGGCCCGGCAGTTAATGCTCTATCAGAAGACGAATTATGCATGCAAATATCCTAAAAAAAGATTCTAAAATATGCTCTGGAACCAATGAAATATCCTCTATCATTCAAGCAGGCCAATTTTAATACTTTACGTTCATTTGTTAGCCGAATTACATAATAAATTGCTTAAAAATAGCATAATTGTATAAATTGTATTACAAAACTTAAAAAAAATCAATGCAACAAATTTTGGTAAATTGAAAACTAATGAAGTGAAATGTCACTTTAACATTATACAATCAGTTCCGAAAACAGTATATTTACAGTCGATTCTTAAAACTTAATTGAAAAATAAAACAAAATATTGTACACTTAGAAAAATTATCCTGTAAACGTTTGAATTAACAGATATATGCACACTATAGTGATTACCATTACATTAGTATTACCATACAACTGTTTCGGAGCTGAAGTAAAAAATAAATTCAATATCACTTTCATACTTTCCTTCCCAAAAACCTGAGACATAATATACTGCGCGCGTAGGACTGAAAATGTTCCATCCCATTTTGTCTTCTTTTAGATGCTTAGGGCCACTGATAAACATCCCTAGGCCTATTTCTCAACCAATACAAAGCCTACAGCTATGAGTGACGTATCAGTGAATAGGATTTGTTACCGACTTCCGGTATAGCATACTCACTGGGACACACTTAAGTTGTCCCTGCAATACGACCGCTTATTTTACATCAAAATGTGAAGTGAGAAAATGATATTTTCCATGTCGAGGGTAGAGAAAGTTATGTGACTGCTTTATTTTCGTGGATTTTATTCTTCAAGAATTATTTTCACAAATGTAATAATTACATCGATAATATCAGAATTTGTTAAAGCCCAGTATTATAATATAGTTTCCAAATCCCTAACACCGTAAACAATACTTTCGTTATGTAAACAATTGACAGCAGAACTTTCTAACTCTGCTTCATTTGACATTTCCGACTTTTCCCGTGGATTTTCCAAAAAAAATCTTTCATACAAACCTTGTCCTGACAATTACGAATACAACAAAACAAAAATCAGCCAAACCGGACGAGCCGTTCTCAAGTGATGCGGCAACATACATTTTGGAAATTCATTTTTATTAATATAGATGGTTTCACGGGCTATAAGCCGAGTAAAAGTGTATACAACATCCAAGCTTTCGGTCGCTGACATCTCTCCGGCCTTCCTCAAGGAAATGAGCCTCAAGTCTTACGTAAGTTATTATTTGATTGAGCGAGCTCCGCATTACTACCCCGCATGATTTTAAAAACTTTGAATGAAAAAGAAGTTTCTTTATACTATTTTCCCCTGGAATTGCCTGACATTTTCATATCTCAGAGGAAAACAGATTTCCTACATCAAGATTCATGCCTTAACAATAGGCCTAATAAGAATTGAAAGTACAATCTCTACCTGCCGCTCTAACATAGTAATCTAAAATTTCCACCAGGGGTGAAAGATACAAGTTGAAGTAGGCTTCTAAGAAATCTGCATTACCATAAGTATAAATAATTAGGTTAACAGTGGTCAAATTCTCTCAACTGTGACTTATCAAGTGCAATTTGGACATTCATAAATTAAATTATGTTAGTCAATTTTTCTAGGCCTGGAGCATGCATATACCATATAAACACCTCTACGTCGACTATCATCTTGGGAAAATTTAAGTTTAATCCAAAATATTCAAAACTTATCCAAAATTTTAGACTTTAAGCAAACAGTGCTTATTTTTTATGAGCCGCATGTCTTGCCAGAGAAAATTCATTTTGCCCTGAAATATGCTGGATATACCTAGGTATAACATCAGGTAAAAGTGGCATGAACTCCCTACGTTTCAATGAGATTATTTATAGATATTTGGCCACTATTAAAATATAACCTCGTTTATAGGCCAATGGAAGCATAGAGAGAGAGAGTACCAGAGAGCTGGGCCGAAAAAAGATAGATGAACATAAACAATTAAATTACATAAAATTGTACAGTATAAAGAGAGATAATGGAGAGAGCGAAAGAAACAAAAGCTAATGCAGAGAGAGTGAGGGAAGAGAGAAAATGTAACTAAATTGGCCACAACATGTCGGAAGGAGCGACTACTAGGGCGTGGAAACCAGATACGAAGCCCCTGAACGCACTCGGCGGGGTGCGAGAGAGGGATGAGAGGGTGAGAGAGAGAACAGGTGGAGTTGGCAGTTCGGGGCATCCCAAGCCTTGCTAGCTACTGATTTATCGCAAGAACCCACCCCTTCACCCACAACAGCCAACGTTTTCATCCCTTATAGATCCAAGCCAGTGCCCTTACTTTTTATTTATCTTCTTTTTCTCTTGAAATATTTTCCCTCTCTCTTTATCACATTCAATATAGCAAATACCAATACAATACCACGTTTGCTATGCCAGGAAAAAAATTCGTTCACCCCCTAAGGCAAGATCCATTTTTATAACATCCTCCTTCGTAAGGGATTGCCAATTACATATTATGAGTACAACGAGGGGTTCAAATAGTAAATGGTACAACCCTTCAATTTTCATATCTTTTTTAATATCATACCAAAAAAGTAATAAAATCGATAGGACGATCATACTTTAATAATACAATGCCATTAAAAGAGATCTCATAAATCCTCTGAGAAATCAACGACTAAGAGAGATGTATCTTATGAAAACGATAGGCTACACTTACATAGTCATTCTTTCTAGCCTACCCTAAGCATAGGCATTATTACTCTAACACTTTACACTCTGATATAAATATGAGGAGGCCGTATTGCGAAGACTGCATATTCATTTGTCTCAGCCTCACGAAGAGGTGTACTGTTCGCCAGGAAAGACTTCAAGCCTGAGATTGTGCAAACGATGACTGATATTTAGACTTGATATTAATTTGTACGAAAAAAATATTCTGAATATAAGTTTTACTTCTTGGTACAAGCACCTCGTTAGAACCGTTCTCGATAAAATCGCGAAAAATTAAATTTCCTTAACCTAATGTAGTAATACGAGGGTCGGTCAATAAGTAATGCCTCCTATTTTTTTTCTCTTGAACCAAGTTAGTTATGTGAATAATTTTAATTTGACGAAATTCCTCAAACCTTCTTCTACACTCCACTGCAATAGCAACTTCCTACGTCAAGCGGTGGCAGCACTGATGCCTATTGCAAAATGGCTGACATCGAAGTCCGTATAAGACAGCGTTCTGTCTCTTTCACGGTGGGTACCCCGAATGTTAACCGACCAGAATAAGGAGTCACGAAAAACAATAGCCTCCGAACACTTGCAGCGCTTCAATTTGCAGGGAAAGGAGTTCCTGCACAAAATTATGACTGGAGATGAAACGTGGGTTCATTTTTTTGAACCAGAATCAAAGAGACAGTCTATGGAATGGCATCGCATAACCTCACCGAGGAAGAAAAAATTGTTTTTCGTGACTCCTTATTCTGGTCGGTTAACATTCGGGGTACCCACCGTGAAAGAGACAGAACGCTGTCTTATACGGACTTCGATGTCAGCCATTTTGCAAAAGGCAGCAGTGCTGCCACCGCTTGACGTAGGAAGTTGCTAATGCAGTGGAGTGTAGAAGAAGGTTTGAGGAATTTCGCCAAATTAAAATTATTCACATAACTAACTTGGTTCAGGAGAAAAAAAATAGGAGGCATTACTTATTGACCGACCCTCGTAAAAGCATCAGCAAGTCGTCGCTTATCGTTGATTCACATTCCCAGAAGATATTCAATTAAAATAATAATAATGCTGTTTTGATTTCTCATTCTCGAGCTGTGAAATTCACAGACACACACATAAAGACACATGTAAATATATTTCTGAGAACTGTATTTTTTTTATTCAGGGAACCTAACATAGTGCACTAATGCCGAAGGCACCCCTCCAGGTCAGAAAGTGCTAAGTGTGTGTCTGGTTGTTGTAAGTTGTGCTTTTACCACCTATACAGATTTTAAATAAATTAAGGAATCGCGCACAATGTGCATATAGATTTTCTCAGTCAAAAGGATGTGCATATACAGATTTTGAGTTACCGTATCATTAAATCATGAGTTGCGCAGAGCTGCGAAACCAAATGAAAGGCAAGAATTTAGAAAATTGCTGTAAACTAAGTTTTAGTTTTGTTATTATGATAAATAACAACTGCATTCGTTTACAAAGCATCTCCAAATAACCGTTCATTTTAACAATATACTCGTACGGAGTTATCACACGAAATCTGCCTTCATTTCACCTGCACTCGCCATACTTAAAGTGTTCTTTAAACCCATATGAGAAAAAAACTTTTTTTGCACTCCTTAGCTAGTACGTGTTTCTTACGCAAGTTGTTTACATGGCTCGTAACTTGACATTACCACACGCAATCTTGTTGCTAGGGGCGACGGGCGGAAAGTGAATTGTTGCTAGGGGCGACGGGCGGAAAGTTACTTTACCGCCCGCAAATGCTTATTTGCGAGCAGAAATGACCAAGGCCTCCCCGCTTTATAAATATTCGGTTGCCATAAACAATAACAAATGCGAATCCCTTTCTGAAATAAGCACCATTCTTCAAGTCTGTATTTACATAATATTTTCAGGTAATATCACAATTAATATAATTAAATTGATATAAGTAACCGTCGTGCAAAAAATAGCATGCAACACACGGACCGTAAAGGCATTTACGGGTCTCGAAAACTTAAAAACCCTCGGCTGCGCCTCGGGTTTTCAATCTGTTTCCTCGACCCGTAAACGTGCCTTTCCGCCCTTGTGTCGCAATATACTATTACATGTCATTGTTACGAAACTGCGGGAACATGAAAGTAGTGTGCAGAAGTCTTAAAGGTACTCTCGCCAAATTGCAATTTGTTTCATAGCCTTACTCCTTTTTAATGCATATAATTTTACACAATGCAGTTTAGACTTGATATAGGCACCAACTT
The DNA here is from genome assembly GCA_964059195.1 of Ectobius pallidus. Lineage (NCBI taxonomy): Eukaryota > Metazoa > Arthropoda > Insecta > Blattodea > Ectobiidae > Ectobius > Ectobius pallidus. The sequence goes on from CAXKWD010000010.1 coordinate 100,872,890, forward strand.
CAGTCAAATCAGTTTTTTTTAATTTAATGAATCACAAAGAATAATCAATCCTGTCCCTGTTGAAATTTGCTCAGTCAAATTACGAGGAAATACAAGGAAATAATTTGAGAACAATGGTTAAAGCCTGCAAGCCAAGTAGATGAACTTTCATAATCTAGATAATAGAATGAGTTGTACACCCCTGCAGTGCGAGTGTGTGGGTTTCATCAGAGTAGGAGCCAGCCTCTGCAGTGTTGTTGCATCAGGAAGAAGGAGGCCGATATTTCAAACGCAAGCCTGGACCAGAAAGATGAACGATGCCGCGAAACCCAGGGTTTCTGCAAAATAGTCTGTCGTAAAGAAAATGCCAGAAGAAAAATTCTTTAATCTATCTTTATATCTCAATATACTACAAATTATGAATATTTTACTTCTCCATTTTTTCAGTTATAGGCCTAGGGCCTGTTTACTTCTCCATATTTAAGGGATTATTTACTATTAAAAAGTATCATGTAATACAATTATTTTATTTCCACTTTTTTAAGCCCATTTTTGAAGAAATTTTATATATCACCCGCTCATAAGGCTGAAAGATTCTTAAAAATCACCTTAGTAACTTTTACAATTTTTAATTTTCATAATTTTTTATTGTGAGATTAGAACTTAAACGGCTGCTTCAAAATATTATTCACCAGAATTATAATAAATGTAATAATTATTTTATCGTCAAGTTAATGTAGCATAACTATTAACTTATACGAACTACAAGGATTATAAAAATACTTTAGTTATTTGAACTTAACACAATTCCTCATAAGCTTTTTTTATTTCTGTTGAAGATGGGACAAAAATTAAGGTAATTTTTTTATCACTCAATAAAAAAATCTATGCAAAGGATATATTATAATTATTTTTAACTTGTTGAAGTTATGATTTAGACAATTAGAAGAATACGATATTGAGAAAAAGAGCAATAAACTTACAAGTTCTTGAAATCGAATAACAGCCAATTTTACAGACACCTTAAAAATTCTCTCACAGACATTATTCTTTAAATGGAGATTATGAACCCTTCTCATAAATGATCCTGAGGAAGATGGCTTGTGAGACTCCTGGCATAGGAGGAAGTATACGAAAATGAAGTAATTATGGTTTATAATCACAATATCAAAATACATTTTATAAAATAACGCCATTCTTTTGATTGTGAGGCTGTAAGTAACAAAAAAGCTAATATTGATTTTTTGAAAAGTAATTTATTATGTCCAGAGATGGGTTTCGAGACTCGCCATATGATTCTGTTGCATGGAACTACAAATCAAACTGGTTCCATACAGGCTTACCTTCGAACTGCCTTCCTATTTCACGTTATTTCTTCTCGGCTACTAGTTCTACTGGAATTCGAACAGAGAAGCAAACCGGTTCCTCAAAATCTCGGTCTCGAAAGTAAAAACTCAAGCCTCTTGCTGAACAATGCCTACTCTTAATCTAAACGGTAGCTCAGAAAGGTAACGAATAACTAAATATCCTCCAAATATCATCCCGCTTAAATGTGTTTTGTTAGTAAATTATATTGTAGACAAAAAGGAGATAAAGAAGCATAAGAAGGTAAATTTATGGAATATAGATCAACGGAAAGACGATGAGATTTTGAGAATATAGTAACTATAGTAATATTGTTGACCATGATAACGAATCACAATAAAAGCAATAATAAAAACAATAGGCTACTATGAGTAAGAAAAAGGAGGTAAGACTATTTGAAAAATAATAAAAATAATAATTAATAATAATCATATTTAATAATAATAATAAGAGGAAGAACAAGACGGTGTTGTTGTTGATGACGATGATGATGATGATGATGAAGAAGAAGAAGAAGAAGATGAAGAAGAAAAAGACAGGGAGGCACCTTGACACAGTCTCTCTGTACTTGTATGTCTTGACCACATTCACTATGACTTTCCCAACTTACTTAACGAAGTAGCACTGAAGACTGGCCGCTAAGTGCACCTGGTGGTTGGAAAACACATCTTCAAATATCAATTGCACTTAAGGGAAGCAGAGTCTCTATAATAATATGGGGAACGTGATGGCATCGTTTGCAGCGCCGCCAATTTGCCATGATAATGCAGAACTCTGCGGTCGCCTTAGCAACTGACCACTTAGTTCGCTTTCAGATAGTCTTCGGGCTTTGCTTTCCAAAGCCTTGTGCTACATTAGAATGCTTTCTTGAGTGTCTTGCGTAGTGATTTTATCTCGGTAGAACGGTCTCCTTGACTTGGAAATGTCAGGGTAGAATTACAAAATTGTGCTCTGCCAATGGAATGAAGTTCATGACCTGAATGCCATTTTGTTTTCTTTAGCAGTGTTAAATGCAAGTTTTAAATTATAATTTCATGCACTTGTTAAATACCGTGTGTCCGTAAAGTCATGGTGCACTTATTGTTTGTACTGTACATAAAGTACACATGGGCGTCCACAGAAATTTTGTCAAGACGGGGGGGGGGGGGGGCAATGAACGAATTACTGCCACCACCACCATCACTATGCTACTATAAACACTTTATTAAGTGCCAGTATGGTACTTTATGAGATTGTGTGGGGGACGGAAAAAGTCTGTCCGACTTTCTGTCTGTCTCTCTGTCCGTGTGTCTGTACGCGCCATAACTCAAATACGCTTCATCGGATTTTCATGAAACTTGCTGTACACATTTATAACGTTCATGGAAGAACCCTATTGATATGGAACCAAATCGGTTCACCGGTACCGGAGTAATGCCCAATTTAGTACCTATTTTAATAAATTATATTATAAAGGCGCCATAACTCAAACATGCTTTATCGGATTTTCATAAAACTTGGTATACGCATTTACGACATCCGTGAAAAGTAACCTATTGAATTTGGACCTAAGCGGATGACCAGTACCGGAGTAAAACCTAATTTAGTCTCAATTTTAAAGGCGCGATATCTCAAATACGCTTTATCGGATTTTTATGAAACTTAGTATACGCATTTATAATGTCCATGAAAAGACGGCTATTGATATTCGACCAAATCGGTTAGCCGGTACTGGAATAATGCCCAATTTAGTGCCTTTTATGGTAATATATCAGAAAGTGCGATAACTCAAATATGCTTTATCGGATTTTCATGAAACTTTGTATACTTATTTATAATGTACGTACATGGGAAGATGTCTAATGAAACTGGACCTAATCGGTTGACCGGTACCGGAGTAAAACCCAATTTATTGTCTATTTTAAAGACGTGGTCATTCAAATACGCTTTATCGGGTTTACATGAAACTTTGTATAATTATTTATAATGTTCATGGGAAGACGTCTATTGATATTGGATAAAATCGGTTGACCGCTATCGGAGTAATGCCCAATTTAGTGCCTACTCTATTGTAATATATTATTAAGAATTTAACAAATGCAAATCTGTTATCCTAACAATATATTGTTTTACACTCTTCACATACGGCTTTGGAATGGTTAGCTATGACTACCGCCGTCTCGAGACACATGACACATCCCTTCACATTTAAGCTGAGATGTACGGTGATAATAACGAAGTAAATTGGAAGATTTTATTATCAAACTAGTCAGATGTTTATTTCGTTCATCAAGTTGAATACTGCTATATACAGAAGATATAAACTCTGAGACCATTAGGCCTACATACCTTAAATGGAGTCCTTCGCCAGTGTATTCTGTGAAATGTTGACATAATTATTTTAAGAATATCTTATATCAGTGTATACGAGTTTGTATTAAGGTTAAGTATCAAACTTTAGACCTTTGTTCTTCCGTAAGTCCTGCTTAATGAATCGATCTGCAGCTTAACTCGGAAATCGATAACAAAAATAATTGATTCTCTGCATATTATAATTCCAATTAACTTTTTATTGATTTAACAAAATCATACTGGCACTTTGTTACATCAGTTTTTTTATAATTTTAATTTGGATACTGAAAGACGGTGTTTGCTGTTTGCATTTAACCGTATGTACCAATTCACTAATTACAAGCCTATAATTGAAATGTAGAATAAGTACAAATCTGATGACTTTGCCAGCATATTTGGCTAAGTAAATGTTTTGAGAAGACTGTGCAATAATTTTTAAGTACAGTAATATTTGCAGAGAAAAGGGGATTTTCCTTCGTGAAATCTCTATAACTTAATATAAAGCCACATGGCTGACTCACTGATTCACTTACTGATATTAATGTTTGATCACTTCCAGATGAGCTAGAAACATGAAATTTATCACACATACCTTTTAGCCGGTAACCGACGGGAAAATCCCAAAAAGTTCAATTTTAAATTTCATCTCTAAAAAAACCTTCAAAAGGGCGGATGCGCTTTAAAATCTCTGCTCAGTTTCCATAACAACAATATTGTTTGCAGCGTTCACATAGGGCTTTGGAAGTTGCAATACACTGGACTTTGAAGACATGCTAGGGATAGAAATAATTATTTCCGTAAACCGAGCGAGATGGCCGAGATGGTAACGTCTTGGACTCGCATTCGAGAGGTCCCTGGCTAAAATCCCGTAGCCGGACAGTTTTTCATGGATTCCCCAGTCGTAACGGCAAATGCTGGATTGGATATTTACATACCATGAATCATCCACACCATTTCATCCTGTATCATATCCATTTAAATTAATATCACTTGAATTTTAGTGCATGAAATACACCATTAATGTTTACCCACTTTCAGATGAGCTTTCGCTTTAGGCATATTGAAAACTTCAGCGTAATTTCTTCATCTTGCACAGCGCAATTTTGTACACAATCATCGCTCATGCGCAGTGAGGTTCCTTTATGTTAAGGGTAAAGAAAGTAAACGCCGCGATGCATCTGTCACTTCACTAGCATTTGTGCAATGCGTGTTGTCTAAACAACTCTGTGCAGGCGACGTGACTTGGAAGCATAATCGTGTGCCCCTGATTTGGCCCGGCAACTTCTCCTGCTTCGCTGTGCTGCGTGTAGTATAACCGAACATGTCAGGCGTTCTCAATGCAGAGCTGCAACTCCTGTGTTTGATGTTAAATTTTCCAAGTCTTGGGTTTACAACTATCAAGAATAACTATTTAAAATTGTTAGTAAATCAAATTGAAATTACAATTCAATAGACTCTGTTCCTACTCTTCCCTTCCCCCCAGAAATATGTTACGCTACATAAATTCTGCAGTCTTCATCGAAACTAATTAAACTTAATATACACTTACTTACTCAATGACAATAGAGAATTCCTAAGCAGGCTAATGGAATATTATCTATTTTATGGAACCCGGAGGTTCATTGTCGCTCTTATCTGAGCCCGCCATTCAACCTTATTCTGTGCTAAATCCATCCAACCATCCCTCGCATATCCCACTTCCCTTAAATCCATCCTAATATTGTCCTCCCACCTACGTCTAGGTGTTCCAAGTGGTCTTTTCCCTTCTGGTCTACCAGTCAATACTTTTGAGATATGTCTTTCCTCCCCATTTCATCCTCCGTGATTTAATACCCTTATTATCTGATAAAACGTCAGCTCGTTACTGGAAATGTAGGTATCAACGTGCAATGACTATTACGTGACACGCTGCCAGTGAACAGAATGAAAACACATTATTTTGTACAACATAAACATGTTTGGAAATCGAAACAATATAAATGTAAATTTTGGTTTACAAGACCAATATTTTATTTAAATTATTAAAAGTAATGATGACTAATTTATTCTCAAATTTTTCGCGGTATTTCTGTGTTTCTTCAAATCGAATGCTTTGGTTGATTAGAAACACAATTTAAATTCGGTGCAAGGCAGTTGGTGTTTTTTTATTCTGTTCTGCTGTTAGCTTACCTGAATTAGGTTGACTATGTCTTATATGCACAATTGGTATCACTGGTCACGACATGGTAACTCGAATCAATTCATGGATGGTTGATTCACAGTATGTCGTGATCTCGCAGCTGTAAGTTTTGTTTTTGTACAACAAATCACGAAAGTAATTTTTATTTGTATAATCCGATACATTTTTATTCATGGAATAGTATTAATAAATACCACTCGAGATTACGAGTTTCATAATATAAATTCGCTCCAGTGTATTTATTTTTCTTTTCAATTTACATTCAGTAGCTTTTCACGGATTACTATTTTAGGCCTATGCTAAATTCTCATTCCCAGAAACTTTTTTTTAGCTGTAGAATACATGGAGACGCCGCACAATGAAACAGAACTGGTCTTATTACCACAACTAGTTGTGTCCTTGGAAACCTGTCCGATCATGCGCAGTGCATCCTTTATAAAAGAAGATACCGGCGATTTATTTGCTTAAGATGGAATTGTATGTTGTATTTCAATCCCCAAGCTTTTTTTTTTATAACTTCAGCGTTATTTCTTCATCTTGTACGGTGCACTTTTGTACACAATCATCGCTCATGCGCAGTACAATGTCTCATTTCTATTCCGTTCCTTTATGTTAAGGGGAGACTGTTGGAGATTTATACCGACATATTTGCAATTCCATATCTCCTACATTTTGGGACATATCATACTGAAATTTGAAACACATAGGCCTACTTAGGAAAATTTTCTCTACTTTTGGTAATTTTGGTATTTTTCACTTAACTTAGTAATGTTATCCATTATGATACAGATTTGCATTATAAAACAGATGTGGTATCGACTATTATCTAACACGGAACAATCTTGAAACCTTGGTTTCAAGAAACGACGATTGCGTCTCCGTTTGTTTGAGTGGATCTAAATCTCAAAACTTAAAACATTTATGAGAATATTATAGGAGAAAAATTCCTCCGACAGTTGGACTTGAACCCAGGACCTTTGGCTATTCGCGCCAATGCTCTATCAACTGAGCTAAGCCGGAATTCAATTCACAGCGCCAGATGGAACCTCCCTCCTATGACTGATTGCCCTAATGGTCCACCTCACAGACAGACAAGTTTTGTCATATGCAGTACTGTGAGGCACACTAATTAGTGATTTTTGTGACCAGGCTCCCACTGTTATTGTACAGTTAACATTCAAGATAGATATATAAGCTTTCATGAACCACAGATTATTGTCTCTGTTGGACATTACATGAGAATATTTAGGAGATAAATTCCTCCGACACTGGGACTTGAACCCAGGACCTTTGGCCATTCGCGCCAATGCTCTACCAACTGAGCGAATAGCCAAAGGTCCTGGGTTCAAGTCCCAGTGTCGGAGGAATTTTTCTCCTATAATATTCTCATGTAATGTCCAACAGAGACAATAATCTGTGGTTCATGAAAGTTTATTATCTATCTTAAAGCATTTAATTATGGTCGTACAAAGACAGTCTTAGGCAACTTGCTCATAGTGGTAATTAAGATCCTCGTATGAAAATTATGAAACGAGCAAAGCGTACCATACTCGTATCTTAATAAATGCCCTTATAGGCTCGTTGCATAACGTATTATTCTTTGTGCGGTTGCTCAGATGTTTTATACAAGGAAGTTTACGTCTTGATTTTTAGAAAGAATGTCAAGGCTTTTCTTGTTAATTTGGTCAAAGAAGGATCGGTTTTATGGGGATGTTTATGCTAGTTAATCCCGCTGTCGTCATTGGTGCGACGGAATTCCGCATGAGTTCTTTTACATGCCTCTAAATCTCCATGCCTGTCACATTTATGCACATATAATTGGAAGGGTTTTTACATTACTTATTCAGAAAAATAACGCTAACTTATGCCTGCATTTCTAGGACAAAGTTAATTCTGTGAATTGTGAACCTATAGACCAAATCCTGAAATCAGAAAGAAGAAAAATAGAAGAATTTGAAACATGGTGCTACAGAAAAATGCTGAAAATTAGCTGGATCGATAAAATTACCAATGAGGAAGTTTATGAGAGAGCAAAAGCAGAGAAAGAAATTTGGAACCAAATAAGGAAAACAAATAAAACTCATAGGGTATTTACTAAGGCACCAAAGTCTTTTAAAAATCATTATCGAAGGCACAATTGAAGGCAAGAATAGCAAAGAAAGAACAAGACTCCAGTACATGGAACAAATTAAGGATGACCTGAACTGTAAGACTTACAAAGAATTAAAATGGAAGGCAGAAAGAAGATCAGAATGGAGAATCGCTGCAAACCAATCCAAGGATTGAAGACTAAAGAAAACTAAAGAAGAGAGACCAAAAGCTACATATCCTCACCAATTTCTAGACAACAATAAATCAGTTGTTGGTTTGAGTAACTCTGACTTCGTAGTTTCGAAGCAGGGTTTATGTGATTCGTTCAGGGATTGCATCCCATGTATCAATGAAAAAGAGATATTTTCGTGAATAATGATATTGGCAATTTCCTGCTGGCTCAATATCGCATGGCCTTTCTACGCTAAATATTATCCTCCACCACGATTATGAAGCTGCAGTACCTGTAGTGTCATGGGATATTCATGTTTTGCACAGACCACGGGATAACAATGGGGAAATGGCGCGTAACATGTATGCTTGGTGTGGCGAGAACTTCGCGCTAATTTCTAATTTAATATCTGATCCACGTAAAGTTACATGGTCTAACCCTTTCGCCCCAGTGGATATTATTTTCATTACTTGCACTTATGATCAATAACGATGCAAAACATTATCCTACATGAATGTTAATTGGAACGTTGATTTAAATATTCGTTCACATAATGCTATGTAAGGCAGAAACTCAAGTGAAGCGCAGAACAGGTCTGTCAAAGTGGCGGCTCGCGGAACAAAGAAAAAGTGAAGAAAGCTATACAGAGTGTCCATAAATTAATTATATATTTTGTTGAAAGATTACTGGCAACAGTTTTCATGGAATATGTCTGTTACGCATTAATTTCAATATGTTTACCGTCATCAAGCACAGCCGTGCTATCTCTTCTGAAATACCACTGTTGGTGAACCAAAAGTTAACAAAGTCTTCCTAGAACTTGACCTGACCTCACCCAAATAACCTGTTCTAACTTACCTAACACAGCCTATTCCATTTCTACTAAATTTTATTTTGTAAATACTTACTGACTTATTATTTATACACAAGGAATCAAAATACGTCTATTCTATGTAAAATTAGATAAAACTACGAAAAAATTATTTCAAATTTCATAAAATTAATTTAAATCCCATCAAGATGGACTTATAGACAAAACAAATTGCATGTTGCACGCGCCATCCACTTCTGTGGTGAGATTTTATTTAATAACTTTTCTAGATACTGGTAATTCATAAATTAGCTAGTTGAAATATAAAAATTTTCTTATGTAAGATTATAAAATTTTAACTAATACCGATCGTACGTAGAGTAAGCCTAACTAGCTTTGTAATTAAATAACTGAATCATTGCAGGTACATACAAGTAACCATAAAAGGAAACTGGTAAGAATTATCTAGATTTGTTGGCTGAACATACAGGTACTGTCTATTTTTCTTAAAAGTAAATATAAATATTATTTACACATACTGGAAACAGTTGTTTCAGAAAGTACACAAATTTAGTCTTTTTCTACTACAAATTATGAATAATTTTAAATACACGCTGGAGCAATCCCATGAGCACATTTGCACTTTGAGGACGAACAAGTTGAACAACAATGTTCGGTGACCGCAAAGTGTTACGGATGGAATGGTTCTGTTGCTCATATGAACTTCCCTGGGTGAAATAAATACTGGAAAACAAGGAGCTTCTGTTAACAAGAAGAGACTAAACATTCCCCTCAACAACTTCTTGTTCTTGTTTTTGTCATGGCTCTAGAGATGAAGCGGGTCTCACATAGCTAGCTACTGTATATGCACATGTTTTGCTTAGTTTCATTCGGAAAATATCAGGATGATCTAGGAAAAAATACGGAAATCCTGGAGCATAATAAATTAAGAGCATACAGAATATTATACCTATTATTGGTATCATCTCTGATTGTAAACGTTAGATGTCATGGAATATAATTGTTTGTAAGTATAATAAAGTATTATCCACCAAACTAAATCGGTAGACATAAGCAAGGCTTTTCTCGGCCCAAGGCTTTTTAATTCATTTATTAGTAACCATCTCAATTAACTGAGTTCAACGATAAACAATTTAAGTCTAAAGTTAGAAAAACTATAATTAACGGTAATTCCTCAATAATTTCCACACGTTTATTGTTATGGTAATATTTTTTGCATGGCATTTTAAAACATAGATATAAATACCTTCAGTTTTTCCCACAATTTACATTATAATATTACATATTACTAACTAGTATATATTTTCCATTATTGTAATTATAACATATTCTCTATGTATGTTTAATATTATCTCATACATTCCCATGTCTGTTATTTTACTTCCTGTTTTTTGTAAATATGATAGGGTAATCTAGTGTAATGTATTGAACCGCCCCCTTTTCTTTGAACTTTTAAGGTGGCGTTAGAAATTACAGTTAGCTGTAAAGATTTTGTATTGTTATTTGTAGTAATACATTTATTTTTTATAATAATTAGAAACTTTTTATGCAAACCCGATTTAAAACGTAATGTTTTCTGTAATTATTTAAAGCTAGCTCTCAATTAAATAATTCAATGTCCATGGCAATAAGCTACGGGAAAACCTTTGGTGCAAGTTACTTAATACCGTAGCACTGTTAAAATTTTCATTGCTGCTGACGTATAAATGCGTCACATCAAAAAATTGTTTGAAGTCGAGATATAAGATCAATCTACTAATGCTTTATGTAAAATGTGAAGATTTTTATGATGGTTTCACCACATGGTTAATTATATAAACATACAAATTCAGCTCCGAAAGGATTAAGCAAATAAGGTTCCTTAATAATACTCGACTGTATTATAAATGCTGTTAGTACTGTCGATAGGCCTATTATAAACTTTTCTACTTTTGACAACTAAATAAGCAAATAAGGTTCCTTAATAATACTCTACTGTATTATAAGTGTTGTTAGTTCTGTCGATAGGCCTATTATAAACTTTTCTACTTTTGACAACAAAAACATTTTTACAACACCCTGTACCGTATATAGATCCTTGTGGAAATCCCATCGCGTGCTGGGTAGTTATTTGCTTTCTGAAAACTCTCAGTAACTACCTGGTAGCAATTTTTCATTGTAAGTACTTTGTAAAAGTGAAATGTTGTTCATGACAAGTTGTTTATATAGTCCATGTTCTATGATAGCGGTATACGAACACCATCGCTTCCAAGTGAAATCCCTGCCCTTGTGTGTACGCATAGGGCATAATATCTGATGCTATTAATCAAAGAGTTTGTATCTGATGACAACAGGCAACGCTAAGGAAAATACTTTAGAAGGTTAGTGATAAGATACAACAATGGCAGTAGAATCACTGCTCCTTAGATTATAATATAAGTGGTCTTATAAATAAATTTTGAATAAGAACTATTAGCATTTATAGAAATAGTATATAGGTATATGCCAGCATATTGAATTTGACTCCTATTATTCCCTTCACGAATTCACAAACAGCATTGGTGAAAGACAACTGAGTTTTGTCTGACTTCACTAGAACAAGGAGAGAAACCTAAGGGTATCTCGAAGAGGGAATCGGATATCTTACATAATTGTTTAGACGAATTTTTATCGTATCTTAAACCTTATAACCCCCAAAAAATCCTGTACAACATTTATACACAATATATTACTTCTTTGAAGATAATTTGAGTATTTTTGGCCATCAAAGCATTTTAAGAATATTGCTATAGTCAAGAATATTGTCTCATTTAAATGAATGTAGTAAGATGTGATTTTACTGTAACTTTATAATCGTGCAATTTGATAAAACATTAAAACCGAATATGTTTAATTATTTATATATTATGTCCTCGTAGAAATGCATTTTTCAAAGTAGCTAACTAACCAACTAACCAAGTCACATATTCTATGCCCATGAGTTCCTACAGGAGTTCATAATTATTCTGGATGTTACTCTTTTATTTCCCATTCAAGCTACATACCATGCGTTCATGCATGACATTATATTTTTAAAAGACCAAGCTTAACATGCCCTAATTAAAGTGAGTCAATTAGGTGAACTCGTTTATTCGGATTTTATTTTAGTACAGAAATTTGGTAATTCGACAACAAAAAATGCAACGACTTGTAATGGCAAATTTGACTGTATTAACGACCTCTGTATGATTTAATGGCGGTTCCAATTGAGTGGAGCATTTGCAGCACGATTGAGGATAAGCCTCTTCAAAAGTTTTGAGTGGAGACCACTCCAATTTTGTGTTATAATAGAGGAAACAAAACCACAAAACATCCTCTTTCATTTTTTGTAAATTCCGTTGATTTGAAAACATTGATATTTCAAGCTGGTAAGCTGACAGACTAAGTGCTTCAAATTCCATTGGTTTTAGAAGTATGAAGGATATCTCGAGCCAATACGATTCACAGTAGCAGATTCTGCTGCGAAATTTTCACCCCCCCCCCCACCAATACAGAACTTAGTTTTTCATGCCTTCGTGGAATGCAGAAGCAGACATACATGCAGATAAGTAGAAGCTTCTACTTTTTTCAGGTTTCAGCATTCCTGGCGCACGAATTTATGATGACCATAGAACTAAGTTCGAATATAATTGAGGTTAAAGTAGTATTCATGCTGAACAAAATCGGGTTTTCTATGGGATCCTCTCGTTTACCGGATTCAGTTCCATTAAAACTCTTCACTCTACAACCCTCCACATTATCCTTAACTCATCTGACATTCTCAACAACAAAATAAAAAGTTGGCAACTACAGGTGAAACTTCATTTGGCTGGCGGAGTCCTAAGTCGTTCATCAATAATTTTTACAGTCTACGAGACCCAAAAGTAGCCTGTCCGCTCTGCAATATGGTAAAATCTCTGCAATATAGACTATCAGAGAATGTGGAAAAGAGTTTTATGGGTGGTCTTATCATGTCCGAATCTTATCACAGGTTTCCTTCAAACATCATATCATCCAGTAAACAGGGGATTCGAACAATAGGTTCCTTTAATTACTGAAGAATACTAAAATTTATCGCTTTGTTATACACAAAGGTCAGTGGTCGAGCGGTTATAATGCTCACAATTATAACCAAGGATTGTGGTTGTGAATGAGGCACTTTTAAGGCAAAACCGCTCTAATGTCTTCCTTTGTAATGGAGGTAAAATCTTTAGTTTCTTTCTCTAGACGAACAGCACGTTAAATTACCGGTCGTTTCATGTTGAACGACTCCTCTCTTCATGTAGTCCATGGTAGCTTCGTAGACGATGAGTCAACCCCTCTTCACTGTACTTTTCTGCAGATGTGGTTAACTCATAACTACCCTTAAGACAATTCCACCTTAAATAAAAGTTTTTAGGTCTCAGTTCGAAGAATTAAAATTTAAGCTAAACCGTTATATCCGTTGTCAAATAAGTCGACCAAAGGACAAAATTATCTTAATATAAATGGCAGCTAGATAAGAAAATGCGTTGGCATGATTCTTGTCTTATTCCTGGGAGATTTGTAATCAGTAATGATCTAATTATATCATATCTTCACATATTTTTAAACTAGTCTTTTTGGACTCAGAAGTTTATCAAAAGTCGACGTCAAATATCAGGGTTGAATACAATACTTCCTTTACCTATAATATCTACAACACGAATAATTTTGTTTAAAATCTATGACTACGTTTGGGTTTACTCATAATAGAAGTAAAGCTTAGAAGCGAGTTTTTCGAGCTGTACTTTTCAGTCTGACCTATATGAGAAGATAATCTTAAACTACATAAATAAAAAGAACTGGGTAATAAGATAAATTACCTTTAAGCACATATGGTTCCTTAGTCAAATTGTTTTTATCTATGATTAATAAATATCTGTATTTTAATCAATTTAACTGTGTTTATCTTTGAGATACCGCTATACACAAATACTATATGCCTAAAACATCTTTACTAGTATTGAGGTACCCGGTATTCAACTAAAATACTTATTACAGCCTTTTGATACTCTGAATATTATTGTACACCAACAAGAAATATAATAAATCGTTTATAAAGTATTGGCAATGTTCTTAGGATATTCCTATCTTTTTGATGAGGAAATAGGGTTTTTTTTTATCTATTTAGTATTCTGTAAAGAGGGTATTTCTGCTAATCTGCGAATAGAGTGCCATAATACTGGTATGTTGTTCCATATTACACTATTTGTTTATGTGTAAACAAAAAATCTCATTGCAGATTCGGCGAACAATGGAACACGTTGGTTTGGCTACGCTAATAGATAGAAATGGAATGATTGTTCTCAACATGTATCAAGCAGCAGAAATTGATCAAGGGAAATATGATGGAACTTAGCTTGTCTGCCACATATTACGGAACATTGCAGTATTTCCTATGAAATTTGAATTGTGACTGGCCTTTTATTTCAAGGCAGGGGCAGTTATAAAAATCAATAATTTGATAAACCTTTCAGCATACTGAAAAATAAGCATCGTTATCCTCCTCAATGTTGTGAATCATCATATGACAATGTTTTAAATTTTTATTCAACATTTCGTTGTAGATTTCGTTTACAATTTATGTGGCATGATGTGTATTTATTAAATAAATGAGAGTGCCTGTAATAAGTAAAATTAACTTCAGTTTAGTTACCTCAAATATGAATCCATATTTTGGAACGTCGTTTCAATTTATGTATTTACCGATAACACACGGATAAAGTATAAATATCTTACGACACATTTCCGTTGACTCCCGCTCTTTATCATTAGTTCATTTTCTCCAATTTCCACTCGTCCTCCTCTCGTAAGTTTTCCATCTCCGTCAGACACTTAATCGTGATTTCCACGAACTCAGGATTAATACTTGCAACTCTTTCCACCCCTTTCCAACTTAAGAACAGACCCAATGAAAAGAAAAGGTGCTGGCGAGATGTTCACATGCTTAGGTTAAGAGGAGTAGGAAGTGTACGTGTCAAAGTTAAAATTTAAACAAAATATTTGAACTTTCAAGATATAGCAATAATAATTTTACTAATTATTGCTCACACTTCTCCCTGTATACTAAACTATTCTGCTGTGTCATTTAAAATTGGACATTTGGACTCATTGAAATTTAACAGATTCTTATACGGGATTGATCACTGAATCTAGATATTATTTAGTAAGTAAAAAGTAAAGTAATCCCTATACAGGTCATGGAGGCCCAGAGGGTTCCAGGAGGTTGAAGCTCCCAGATTTTGGACATTCGGCACATGAAGATGGTAAGGTTGTCAGCCTTACGTACCGGCCGCCTTTACCCCCGGATTGTTCCTGGTACTCATTTCTGTTAGAGGCTCAGTCGACCGCAGGGTCATAGTGCCATCAGAAGGATTAGGCCAATCGAAAAACTCCAATGACCTCATCGGGGTTCGATCCCGCGACCTTCCGGTTTGTAGCGCAGCGCCTCAACAACTACGCCACTGCGTACCCGCCATTTAGTAAGCAACTAAGTCAAATTGAGATTTGCCGGTGAAATATTTTCACCGTGTTCTTTGGAACTGAAAAATTCATTTTCACCGTGTTCTTTGGAACTGAAAAATTCGTCTGCCGTAAATAAATAGCATGTAAGATGATATTAGGTCTGTTCCTTTCACACCTCCGGGTGAGAGCAAAGTAATGCTGTGAACATTGCAGCTCTGCCGGAGGGCCAGCTGAAGGAATGGGAATTGTAACAAGCTGTAGCAGTGTTTCCTACGAGCAGCCATCATGAACTACATGTGGCCTGCTCTAACCTATCAGCCTCTCACAGTTTCCAATCCTGCTCTTAATGTATTTTAACATAAAAGCGTTTCGTTATTACCACGGGGCAATGGTCAACACACATGGTGTATGGTTGCTAAGGAACGACTTACTTCCCAGAAAAAAGGGAACGATTTCAGTTGTGGCAGTTTGTTTCTTACAGAGCAAAGGATGGATACTGATTCTAATAACTTTTTTGCACTCCTTAGCTAGTAAGTGTTTCTTACGAAAGTTGTTTACATGGCTCGTAACTTGACATTACCACACGCAATCTTGTTGCTAGGGGCGACGGGCGGAAAGTGAATTGTTGCTAGGGGCGACGGGCGGAAAGTTACTTTACCGCCCGCAAATGCTTATTTGCGAGCAGAAATGACAAAGGCCTCCCCGCTTTATAAATATTCGGTTGCCATAAACAATAACAAATGCGAATCCCTTTCTGAAATAAGCACCATTCTTCAAGTCTGTATTTACATAATATTTTCAGGTAATATCACAATTAATATAATTAAATTGATATAAGTAACCGTCGTGCAAAAAATAGCATGCAACACACGGACCGTAAAGGCATTTACGGGTCTCGAAAACTTAAAAACCCTCGGCTGCGCCTCGGGTTTTCAATCTGTTTCCTCGACCCGTAAACGTGCCTTTCCGCCCTTGTGTCGCAATATACTATTCTTACCCTTAGCATAGGTACTACATGTTCGGCCCTGCAATTCGATTTCGAGTTTTGGACACTAATGCACACATAGAGATCCCCTGATTCCAAAATAAGTTATAATTTTTGGAAATATGCCTGTTTCAGTAGGCTTGACTATCATTTCTGTGGTGTTAAGGCAAAACCCAATATGTCAAAAAAAAATTTCAAGAGTTGATAATAGAAGGACAATTTTTCTAATTTACTTAAATATTCTAGTTTTATAGAGACATTTTTCAACCATTTGACTTTAAGGGAAGGAGATGTTCTCTTAACAACACTATCACAAACTTGGCAAACCTAAATTTCTGCGATCTTATCTAACTCTTGAAAAATATATATATTTTTTTACATATTGGGTTTTGCCGTCGACCAGGAGCTAGATCTATGGCAAGTAACTCATAAGGCTCAAAATTCCGGTAATTCGGCTTAGACAGATGCCCAAGTAAAAGAACACAATTGTCGTCGATCCATGTTATCCATCTATAGCCTATAGTAAACCTTCTTGTTTTGGTTCTATATGCTGAAAAATGAGGAAGGTTTTGATTTTCTACCATGAGAAAGCGGTATATATTACAAAGAAATACAATGATAATTAATAATATGAAGCGATTAATACCATTGCTAAACCACGTTAGATATTTTCAAGTTTTTATACTAACAAAGTGTGTACATGAAAGTATGAGAAACATTGCAAAGTCGCAGATGACAACTTTACAACTATTTTCTTGCTTTTGCAGTGGCTATGAATATTCCAAATCTGAGGATTTAAAGGTGAATTAATTTCAATGCACTTCTACATAATAATATTAGGGAAATTTATGGAAAAATTAAGCCAAACTAATAAAACTGCCCGGTAATTCTGTACCACAGTGAGAAAGCTTCGAGTTTAGAGTAATGAAAAAAGAATAATTGCCTAAGATCAACAATATCTGCTATTCTTCACTATAATTCTGTTTAGGCCTAGTTAATTGAATTAATCTTAAATAGAAACTCATGCGGAGCTTTGTATGCATTTGAACATCGCACGTTCCTGCCTTAACAGGCAGGCTTACCATTTAACATAAGTTAAATAAGAATAATCAGAGTAGTAATATATAACATTTACTAAATGATTTTGTTTTTGTTCAGCTAATAAGAAATATGTCCCGATTTAGGGAAAGACATTCATCACAGGATGCATTACAAGATAATTTCACCACAGCAATTCATCACCAAACGATTTAAATCTGACATAATTCATTACAGAGTTCCTATTATGCTTCTTGTCGCCTTGTTGCATTAAAAAGATAAGGGAAATCTGAGGTCTGCAAGGAAGAATTACTTAATTTTAAATAAAAACTAATATTTTCGTAGAAAGCACATCCCAATTTTTTGTCACTTGAAAACTCCTGATGGATTTGTAATTTTTTATGGTCGTCAAAAATGAATCGCAGTTCGACAAGAACACGGTGAAATTAGGTATAAAATACAGCACAGGAAGTCAATTTATTTGATTTTTTAAGTATGTCCACCACAAATGCGATGAATCGTCATGAATTATCGGTGTTGTAATGGAACACAAGATCATCTGAATGCACTGTCCGCCCCTGTTATTGACTTCAGCCCAAACTGGGTCAAATGCTACATCAGATACACCACAATTCCAGTATTATATATTTATGTTATACTCTACCCCATATACCACCGATGGGATTAAGCTTTCAAAGTTTTATGCATTCACCATAACCCAGGCTTTATCCGCAAGCCACAGATCAAAATATTGATCTATTTTGGCAAGATGAGAAGAGAAATACCGGCTGGAAAGTAATGTAATACTTTCTCCGAAATACGATAATCAAGATGCATTATACTTTGCAAGATTTTCTCCAAATTGTTCTACGGTCTAAATCACACCTCATGAGGATTCTACAAGTAATGCACTGCTCTGATACTTTAGGTCAGGGAATAGTAATCCGGATAAAATACGTAATTCACTCAGCACTATTTCGAGGAAGTAATATTATACTAAATGAAATAAAAGAAGATATGTACATAATAATAATCATAAACATAATCATAAAGATATTAGACTCACGTAGACCCTGGTTATCGTCAGAACCTATTTCAACCCATTTTAACTTAGCTGTTAAAATCCCCAAACATTTTTATATTTCCTTTGTCTCATAAAAATGAAATACTATTGAATATTATGAAGAGACTAAAAAAATCGGACAAATCTGGTTCAATAGCAAAATGTAGTTATGGAAAGAAGAGTTATTCAATATTATAGAGTAAAAAATTCGTTGTTTTATTATCAGCATCATTATAGAGTGAAAAATACGTTAATTTTTCATCAACATAATTATTGCTATGTTGGTATGATGACAATTTATTCTTTTGATGAAAAATATGTTCTTTACATAACTTATCCCTTAACTCATTTGGTGACGAATCTGTAATATACGAGTATACTATGAGGTGCATCGGTTCTACTCCTATGTTTAAATCGTGAAATAAAGGCATATGCATTTTGGAAATTGTAATGACTAGGCTACTCATATAATATGGCATCAATTTCTATATTATTGTAAGGCTTTTGCAACTTTCAACGAATTCCCAAAAATGTCAGACACAGCTTCTGCTGGTTCAACTACCACCACTCATTCAGTCTGGTTTGACGATCATTCGAAAAGGACGTTCGAGAAGGATGTCGAATCTATTTCTTCACTTGACATACCGAAAATTGTTTCATCCTGCCCCATCTGTTGCCGTGTCCTCGTGGTTTGACAGATAATATTGATACGTTCTTCCGAACACATTATATTGTAATGAAGTTTAATTACCTATTTCACGAGGCCCACTGTAGGAAAACCCAAGAAATCCGAACAAATTAGGATTGAGCATCGATGGCCAAAGTTTTAAAAAATTGAAGTTTTAAAGTCTATGATCAACGTTTTCTACATTGATGGAAAACAACCGTCGACGCTAACCACAAGACGGTCCTATTTTGGTATCTACAATTTAATATTTAAAGGATAAATCCTAAGTCCAATGATAATAATAACAATACAAGTCTTATGTTATTCTTGGTATAAGAAGTTCATATTTACAACATAGCAAAATGCAATTTAATTTAATGTCAACAGACGTCGCACTGATTTTCTTTGGTAACACACAAGCTGGATGAAAACAGACAGAGAAAAAAGGAATGGTACTTGTGAAGCAGCAGTATACGTATGTTCCGCAGCATAAACACAATCCTATATAAGCAACTCATAAACTAGGACAAAACTGTAATAAAAGCTATGTGAGCTATACACACTAAACTCCCGCCTGTCAATAGAGGATACAGTTTTATGCATGAGCTCTAAAATCACTGCTATGACTGTTCGCAAGTAATTTCAAAACTCCATCTCTGCATCTCACTGGAAAAGCTTTTACCTCCTTCAACTGAAAAAGTTACATTTTTTAGTAACAAATACAGAACCGTAAACTTATCGCAGATGCTATTTTCAAGTTAACTGTGGATCAGATAATATTTATTTAAAAATCGTATTTAAATCTATCTATTAGTTTACGTATTTCAGTTTTATCCACTATTATGGGACAATTGCTTCTCTCTAGAAGTGTGAATCAACAATAAAAGAAAGAATCCATCTGATATCGCACTTCCAAGACGGGCTCAGTTGGTAGAGCGTCTGCACGGAAAGCCGAAGATCCCGGGTTCGGGTTCCAGTGTCAGAGAAATTTTTGTCTTAAATATTCTTATATAGGCCTACCTTCAGCCAAAACAATAATCTGTGGAAGCATGAATACATCTAAATATTTAAAACATGAATACATACCTAAATTTGTAAGAAATTTTGTAACAAAAATAATTAAATGTATGTCTACACAGTGGTAATGCAAACCCTCTGTTTTCCTTGCCATAATTTTTAAAGAATAAAGAAGAGGTAAGCAGTTTAGTTTAGGCCTACTACATTGAAGGGTATGGAATATGGTATTTTACTATACTGTCTTCCCACGAACTCTCCTTTTATATGGAAACTATTTTTCTGCTTAAAACGCTCATACTAAATCAATGTCAACAGCGAATAACTGCAGGGAATTTTTAATCTGTCATTTGGAATTCTCCGTTCCAGTTATATAACCTTGAGGTTACCCGTGAAGTGGCGCAGAGTTATTTCATTGCTATTATGAAAAGTGAACTTGAATATTGACAGATATTTATATAGATCGCGTGACTCCAAATTATTTATATAGGACCCTACATTTCTGGTCTTACCTCCATACAAAGATAGAGTCAGTCTACAAGATACGAACAAGTTCTTTGCAAGGATTATACTATGCAGTATGTGAATTATGAAAATCTCATTAATCCCTGGAGAAAGTAGTTATTCGGCCGAAATCATGACAAAGCATAGTCATCCACTTACAATTATTAATACAAGCTTTAAAAATGTGATTAAAGTGTGTTATGTTGTTTAGAAAGCACGCCATCCCCACTTCTTTCCTCGCAATGTTGTATTGTTTCATTTTTCGCAATTCCACTAAGTTTAAACTTCAAAGGAAGGCTTTAATCCGTGAAAGTGTTCCTGAAAATTTCTTTTACCACTGCTGCCTCATTGCCGTATCTGAGAATTACGGAAACCCAGCAGGTACTATTGCAGAAATGCGTACAGTCGAGTGCAGGGAATCTTTCCGGTTTGATGCGCAGTGGTTTATGTTGTTAATGGAATTCTGAACCGTCTCCGCCATGCCTACTCCCCAACCGTGCTCCTCCTCTTTTTTCGCGATGGCGGATGTAGTCAAATTCGGAAAAAAAAACCATGTAGAATGATATGTAATATACACACAAATAAGTAAAAATTGTAACAATAAGTAAAAATATGTAATGAAAACCATTATATATGAATTTACTGCGCAGTGAATCTTACCCAAGAAAGGAGCATTTAACAGTTTGATGATTTTATGATAAACATTGAGTCTGAATTATTAACATTTTAATATTTTCTTCTTGCCCTTCATGAGAGTGCCAAATCTTCAGGTAGGAAAAAGAAACTTACACCTTTAGCAATAGAATAGAGAAAAGGCTTTGAAGGTTGTGGGAAGCTTTGGCTACTAATCTTACGACCCATACAAGAGAAAGATCTCCATTCGTTATCCCAGTGATTTTTTTTTAATGAAGCGATAAACAATTATCTAACTTACTATTAGTTATGCTGCTCAGCCCACTCAAGTCAAAGCACCAGAATATTTTTTTTAAGTTTTTATCAGTTTAAATTAAAACACTGAAAAATATATTTGTCTTGCCGTATTTATTGAAGTACAGTAATAGTTAACCTACTAAAGAATATGTATCGGTAAACTATTTAAAATTCACCAAAACATAATCATAAATATACCGGTACACCATAATAACGGAATTATTTTCCTTTCAGAAATATTACATAAGATGACTGTAGAGCTGGGAAAACTTCCATGTACAAACTTTATGATCGCAGGCAGCAATACAGGTATGTGACGTATTATCACTGCATATACCTTGACGTTTTATCAAATAAAATCGCATCCTTGCGATCCTTGCAAACATGATATAAGATAAACAACTGTCATTGATCGATAAGCGAGGCATTGCTAAACGTTATTAACACCAAATACGTATCGTATGAATTGAATAGTCAGTGTAATTCGACGCCATTTCTGCTATTCGCCTTCCCACACGTATATGAATAGAATATCTAACAATTTATCCCATTTGCATTAGCCTGAATTTCTTAGTTAAAGGGTAGCCTAGACTTGATGCTGTTCTTTATCAGTTTTCTTAGGCCATTTACCAGCAATGTTTCCATTAGACATTTAAATGAAATTTAATCCCAAGCGGGCATGATATGTACGAATGGACGAAAGCCCGAAAATACTTATGAGATTGGTTGATCTCAGAAATTGAACCCGCAATCTCTCGAATGTGAGTCCCTGACTGTGTCGGCCAACTCTCTAATAAAATTAATGGCTTGTTTAAACTAGTGAATACACCTGTGAATAATATTTTAGGGAAAAACAAAAGCAGGAAGACTTATTTTTTGGTATTTCCTGTAGTTTAATATTTAATTTCTTACAGGTGAAGCCGGAACAGGACCGTCAGTATTAAAACGTAAATTACTAACAACAACAGCATCAACAACTTAATACCACGAACAGTTTTATAGGGAGGACATTCAAACATAATGAATTACTGAACGCTATCAGGGTAAGCTATTTTAATTAAAGGAAATATATTGCTCATGGTAATTTCAGATTTGAAGGTTTATTCATTTCGGTCTCTAGCGATCAATACTTTCAATTAAATCCATTATATCATTCACAAAGTAAATAATAAAATAAGCCGTAATTTTATTGTCTATTTCTATATTCCCTCTAGATTCGCTGTATCATATGGTACGTAAATGAGTTATGGTGTCCAGATTGGTTACCAATATTACAAAAAGCACAAATATATGTTATTAAATAACGTAAAAAGCATTTTTTGTTACTTTTTTACGCTTTGTAATGTAAGTTAATTGGTTTTGGAGAACGACTAAGTATAAAACATATTTCATCGTCAATAAAAACTTTAACGAATGAAATTTACGAATAAAGCTCTTCATACGGTATAAACTGAATTCATTGGTAAATTAATTTACTGTCTAGTTTACTAATGATTCGTATGAATGTATGTGCTCGATTATGAACCCCTTTTTTATATACTTTTCTTTATATATCAATCAAGACTGAAATATTGGGATACACGTGGTTAGAATGCGAACGCCCAGTCTGTTAACATTTATTTCTTGACCGGAGCCACTAACCCTCCATTATAGCAGTTAGGCTAGTGCAGTGATGGGCAAAGTATAGCCCGCGGGTCAGATACGGCCCTCAGACAGGTTCAATGCGGCCCGCGGCAGGAAAGGAGAAGAAAAATGTATTTCTTACTCGATTGCGTTTCCCTCTATTGCATGACTCCATGGTGGAATTTAATAGAACTTCAAGAATTCATTGTTCCTTCTACTTTCGACTGAAAAGAGTAAAACTGGGAATCCAGCACAAATTAGTCGAGTTGCAAAATAACATTCAGTTGTTATAGCTTCTTAACGCCCTAAAATTTGAATTTTATAAGTCCTTACGTAAATCATGTTTCAAAATTTTGATTTCTCGTGCCCCAGAAGGTAACGCAATGTTTGGATCTTCATATGTGCGTAGCAAGAGTTTTATTTGTTTGTGTCAGACCGGTTGACAGACTTTTGAGTTCTCTCCTGAGGCTCATCTCGTTCCAGTCGCGACCGAAGTATGAGCCTATCGGAAGTACAGCCGCAGTTTCATTAATTCTTTTATTACGTCTTCATATACAAATAACGGACAAAATAGTTGTGAAAGTGGCACCATTTCAGCAGTTCGGTAAATTATTTCAGCCCACATTGCGAAACTTTTCTTTCATTTGGCCCTCTCCCTAGAGGTTAGCCCATGATTTAGCTAACGCAACCCTGTTGCAGACATGCAACCTCAGGAAAATCAGCATCCAGATCCATAGTAACAATCAATGGGATTTAAAATAAATAGGCCTATAAGAATGTACTTGCCTATACACCCTAATATCGTTCGACCATGAAGTCGGTTATTTCTTAATGCCCAAGCACACAGAAGTGGCGGCATCCATATACGCGGTGGAGGCAAGGCACAGGCGACAATAAGCTCCACAGAGTGCACAAAAAAATTAAAGATGTGAATTTGTTTAGGATTTTGTGTAAGGATTTTGAAATGATCATTCAATAACTTTTATCAGAATTTCCTGATTTTGAAAACGCAAAGGACAAGTTTCAAGTTAAACTACTGTACTTGATTTTCAAGCTGATCGATTTCTTAGGAACAGAACAGAAAACGAGACTTTTTCAGACTTTTTTCAGATGGAAAGTTTCCCCAGCTGTGAGATTTCGAACTTCAGATACTTGGAAACCTTTGTGAAAATGCATTTTGGAATGTGAAATTAACAAAAAATGAGAACAGGACTTGAATCAGTAACTTTTGTCTGTTATATTTACTGAGAATAGAAACTATAAATATTCAATGTAAACAAATAATGTCAAATAATGACATCTCCCTAATTAATTGTTTTACTTGAAACTTCTTCATTCTTGGAACAAATAATAATAGAAAAAATATAAAAACGAAAATAATGTTTCTCAGCGAAGAACTTGCAATACTTCCGAACTAGACAAAATAATATTCTTGAAATTAATGCTTCTTATAATTTAAATAATACTACAAATAAAAGTTAAACAATGAACGTAAGACACATTATGATAATATCTGGCTAAATCATCTGTTTCTATGGTCTAAAGATTTTATTATAACTTTTCTCCATTTTCTTTTTAATCTTAGAATCGGTAATAAAAACACCATAATTAGGAGAATTCGAAATGCATAATATAATGAGGGAGATTGAAAACATACAGTAGGCTGTTAGAAAGAGATGAGAACGGTTACTGAAAAATCGTTTGCAAGGAAAACGCTTAAAATATCTCGGCTTCTTACTGATCGACCATCAGATCAATGATCTCGAACAAAAAGGGCTATTTTTACACCCTTAATGTTTTTGTGTCATATAGAACTACCCCCGGGGATACATTAATGGAAGCTTTCTGTGGGGAAAAATACAATTCCAATAATTTAGTGTATTCTTTTCAACAGACTGTTGATTAAAATGATAGGGATTCTTTTCCCTTTCAAATAGCTCCCTGGCGCATGAATATGATTCGGGGAATGTGTTAGGGTACTTGTTCTAATGGCAGCTGGAAGAGGCCATTTTATTTCCCCATAAAAAGGGAGAGACAAAAATAACGCTTTTCCCAAAGAACAAAATGTTTCCACTTGTTATAACTGCTGCTTAATAGCATCAATAGGGGAGAAGTATAATATTCTACACGGAAGAAAATCACATATTTTCACACATTTGTTTTAATGGCCCATTTTAGGAGCATGATATACAATCACTCTAACAGCACATAAAACGACAAGAAGATATCGCTGAACCACAGTTGCGCCAACATCTGTGGCGATGTTAATATGAAATTAGAGAAAATGTGGAATACGTCCTGTGGGACACGAGTGAACTTGGCGTCAACGTACCAAGCTGAAAGTCCGAATTCAAGCCCTACCCAGGCCAAATTCTGCTGTAAAGAATGTAATAGAAACAACTTCAGCGAAATAAGACAGGAAACATATCATTAACCTTATGACTTTGTTTGTATATTTAGATAACATTGAATTTGGAAAAAAAAACTACCATGCAAGAAACTGCAAGACACCTTCGGGTAGTATAACGACTTCAAATAAAAGTATTAAATTACTCGTTTTAATGCGAGAAAAAGGTACCTTCCATCTCCGCCATGTTAAATTTGACAATTTCAATATACCTTTTCTCAAGAACTATAAATAGCTTACAAATGAAATTTGCCCCCTTAAATTTATATCCCTTAACAACAAAGTGACTTTTTTTTAGATAAGTATCTTAAAAAGTGTAGTATCTAGAAGTTTCTAAATAATTACCCATCTTTTTGCAAATTTTGCAAATGAAAATTCGTATTATTAGGTTTTTAAAGTCCTACGTTACTGTTTCCTGATCCACCACTCACTAAAGGGCTTGTTCTATCTAACCCAAATTCAATTCAATGAAACAGACAATTACCCATAACATAGAATAGAACAAAATAAGGCATAAATTACAATATATAATATAAGTAGATTATAAGCCTATAAATAGAAGGAAGTACAGAAGGGAATAATAGTCCTTTAGCCTCGGTTGGTTGGTCCATGCTTATTTAACGAGCTCATTGGTCGGTTGGTCTATGTTTATTTAACGACGGGAGTGTACTACAACTTATACTTATGACCATCCCCATTATAGCCTACTGGCTTTTACTATTTGCAACCCACAACGAATGGAATAACGAAAATGTCGAAGGCTTGTTCAATACTTAAAGTCTTGAAGTTCTGTTAAAGTTTACCATGGACTCATACAAAACAAGAAAAAGTAATCGAGCAACAAATATATTTTTCTACCATTTGCTGTCGCGGGTCGCATTGGACATGTTTGAGGGCCGCATGTGGCCCTCGGTCCATACTTTTCCCATCACTGTACTAGAGTTCTGCAAGACAAGTACGAGCGTTCAAAAACAAACAACCATCGGAATATAGGCCTAATGATGGCAGTATGGAGGTATTGTACAATGCATTATTATGTAAGTAATAAAATAACAACAAAGTAAACAAAAATTAAATTTGTGTGCCTACATATAAAAATAAATAAATAATTTAGATAAACTCATTTATTTCAAGGAGAAGTTTAAAGTCGATTTCGCATGATACATGTAATTCACACGTATATGATGGTTTCTGTTCGTTTAACATACGTAACTGAAGTATGACACAGTCCATAGGTTCTTTTTTTTATGAGAATATCAGATGAAAGGCTCAAGTATTACGACTAAATCATAATTCATGGGAGGCCTATAAGAATCCACTGTATCGCGACACACAGACTGATAATCTCAAGCTTAAGTCAACGACCTCAAAATATCCAGTATTAGCCAAGCACATAAATCTCCATTCATATGGAAGATACAAAGGACAGAGGAGGAAGCGGATGGAATTCGCTGCTACCGTCTATTGTAATTATCAAAGCAGAATTCGCGGGATCAGAAGCGGCACAGATATGAATAATGTCCTTACTTGCAGTATTTTTCTCCATGACAACCAAAACCTCCTGTTGTATCATTCAGCGCACACCAGACTTCGTAGAAAGCCATGTTAGGTATGCATAGTTGTTCCAGGTATATAGTGATAATATATTTAGGTTCGTTCCAGGTAGAAACTCCTTCACTTCCTCAGCCTGGGGGATTGATGGGGTGAGAAAAGCCTCCTAGCTAAGGAGCACAGCTAAACTTCACGGAATTAGCATGTGGTTTATACTGACACAGAGAATACGTTCTCCAGGCTCACTTAATGAAACACTTCATTAAGTGAGATCCATTCTTGTATCTTGACAATAATTTCACTGTCAAATCGTGCTTCCACTGGTTTGCAAACAAATATGTTAAAACAGATTGTAAAGGGGTAACGAACTGCTTGTTTTTATGCAATTCAGAAACTTTTATCTTCTCGTCTTCTCGTCCAGAACTCTAAAAACACAAATTTATAAGGCAATAATTATCCTGCCGGTCGTACGAGACGCGTCCAAAAAGTAAGTTTCCCTGAGGCCGTTTTCAGAAACAAAACACAATTTCATGGAAATATTTATTGCAAAAGATACAGCAAGTATTCAGCTATTGTTCAACATATTCACCGCCAGAATTGAGACATTTGTCATACCGCTGCACCAACTTTTGAACACATGTGTTGTAGAAGTCTGCCGCCTGGGATCTGAACCACTTGTGTGACAACCATCTCCGTTTCTCTGTCATTCCCTGTCATTTCCCGAGGGGTAGGAACAGATGAAATTCCTGGTAGCGAGGTGCAGGCTGTAGGGTGAATGATTAAACACTTCCCAGCTCGTAACCTGCAAAAGCTCGACTGGGAGGTGTTTCAACATCCACCCTACACTCCGGACCTCACTCCCAGTAATTTCCATATTTTCTTACACCTCACGAAATGACAGAGAATAACAGAGGAGTAGAGATGGTTGTCACACAGTGGTTCAAATCCTAGGCGGCAGACTTCTACGACACAGGTATTCAAATGTCTCAATTCTGGTGGTGAATATGTTGAAAAATAGCTGAATGCTTGCTGTATCTGTTGCAATAAATATTTCCATGAATTTTTTTTGGTTTCTGTAAAGAGCCCCAGGGAAACTTACTTTGTGAACGCGCCTCGTATTATAGGGATCTGAGACAATGTACGGGTACCTTACTCTTCGGGAAGAACATAATCTGAGTGTGTTCCAAAACAGGGTGCTTAGGAAAATATTCTGGACCTAAGAGAGATGAAAGCAAAACTGCAAAATTCCGGGCTTCATAACCTATACTCTTCGCCGAAAATAATAAGGGTAATTTAATCACGAGAATCAAATGAGCTGGACACGATGCACACATAATGGAGGAAAGACACAAATATTGGCTGGGGAGACCTGAAGGGAAAAAACCACTTGGAAGGCCTATAGGCCCCTACGTAATGGGAGGACAATATTATGTCTGTTGGACATTGGTAGAGCAGCGGCACGTAAAGCTGAAGATTATGGGTTCTAGTCCCAATGTTAAGAGAAATTTTTATCTTAAAACATTATCAACATAGACAGTATTCCGTGGTTCATGAATACATATTTCCAATTTAAATGAAAATATGCAATAACAGTGGGATCCCGTTCACAAAATCACTATTTATTGTGCCTCATAATACTGTATAGGATGTGAATGACTTTCAGTAAGGTAGACCATTAAGGGCAATCAGTCATAGTAGAGAGGTTCCATCTGGCGCTGTGAACTGAACTCTAGCTTGATCAGTTGGCAGAGTAGCGGTCATGGATTTGAGTCCTAGTGTCAGTGGAATTTTTCTGCTATAATATTCTCCTACAATTATTCTACCCTTATTTCCGCTAGCACACTCTATAGGCTCATCCATTATTCACGTCGTTTACTACGTAATACTTGTTTCATAGTTTATCCTTGCAAGTTCAGATGCCGTGCTGTAATTTTATTATCTCGCCCCATATGATGTCAGCCTACGCTGTTTTTCACTAATATGCAGAAAACTTACAGTAGTAGCAACACCAAGGCTGTAATCGATTTACGAAAACTGAAGTTTTGTGTTGTAGCGTCTAAAATTATATTAACTTGTAATCACATTATGATGTCTGAATAATGTACTCTGTAAGCCGGCAACCAAATTAGCAACCTAAAAATTATATTGCTTACATTTTGTATATATCAGACCACATTGCTTTGTAACATAAGGGGAAGGCTTTCGAAAGTTATGAATAAATTATACCCATATTACGTATGGATGCTTGGAAAAAGTATGAAAATGGAAAGCTATCGAAACTAATTCAATTTATTAATCAATTATCCTTTATATTATATGCTTTTGTCCTAGGTAAAAGGATGAAAATAGCACAGACATTTTCAGGATTCTAACCGTCTATGTTCTCTACTGGTTAGCGTAGCTGACTATGATCCACAGCTCCGGGTTTAAAACCGGGATATCATCGAATGTTTCTGTTATAGGGAATTTGGAACGGGGTGCACTCAGCTTCTTTAGAACAAAGAGCTTGTTGATAAAGTAGCGGCTCCCGTAAGGAAAATTAACAATAGCTGTAGGTGTCATTATAAATACTCCAATCCTATCGAATGCCAATAATGTTCAAAGACAAAGAGATCGGATGTTAGGCTCTATCCATTCTGGGTTGTAGCATCATGGATTTGTGTTTTCAGGATACAACAATATGTTTTCAGTTTTATTCTCTTTTTATATTACTCTTATTACTATTATTATTATTATGGGTGTGGGGTTGAAACAGGATGCGGGTGGCATTATGTCTTTTACGTCGATTCGGCCCTTAACAGAAATGAGTAGTGACGTCTTCAGGCAAAGACAGCTGGTAGTAAGGTCCCAATTTTACCATATTTACTTAATGACTATTTTAAATTCGGGAACCCCAAACATCGGGATCCTAATTGGTAATAAATTTTATTTTATCCTTTCTTATCTATTATCTTATAGGTCTACAATGTACAATGTTTAAAATTCAAATATTAACTGTATACTTTAAAATTCCTCGTATTAAAATCAGTCACAATTTTCAAAATTTGTTTAGTACAAATTACACAAATGG
This sequence comes from Ectobius pallidus, assembly GCA_964059195.1. NCBI lineage: Eukaryota > Metazoa > Arthropoda > Insecta > Blattodea > Ectobiidae > Ectobius > Ectobius pallidus. The sequence goes on from CAXKWD010000010.1 coordinate 100,903,174, forward strand.
TCACTTTGAAAATATAAACTAAATATCAAGGGACTCTTAGAATCGTCAATGAGTAGAACGTTTAAGACGTTCGTTCATGAATGAATGTGATTAAAATGTTTATTTTAGTCATCTCATTTTATTTAACTAAAACACTTATTTTAACAGAACACACCAACTAAAGATTTGGTTAGAGAAAGCTGTTTCTAATATGTTTATCGTTACTACAGCAATTAAGTCCTGTAGACGGTAAACCTGAATACTGTAAGCTCGCTTTTCACTGGATTAGTATAAAACAGATCTTAAAAAGTGTTTCGAACTTATATAACTTAAGTAGACTAAAGAAGAGATCGTCAGACTTAATTAAAAGCCATTAGTAAGTTTCCTGGTAAAATTTACGCCTACTCATAGAAGAAGCTGAATTATAATAATTCCTTATGGAAAAATCATCCATGTCAATTTTTCCACTGAGAAGCACAGATGAGCTTATTATAGAAAGTTCGGCGTACAATTTCTAATTTTGTGCTCTACGGTTTGGAACAAAAATGTTGTAGCTAACTAGAACTCCAAGCGACTAGTAAATCTTCTCTGTTCTTTTGTTCACTGAGGAAGAAAGAAAAAATGAGCGTCGTATGGCGAGTCATCAAGTTGACTCAACTCTCGAACTATTGCGTGCTTGGTTCGTTCTTTGTTTTTTGTTTTATAAAATGGCTTTGCCACCGGACAAGGGAATGCATGAAGATAAAAAAATAAAAACAAGAACAGAATGCAAACAACAAAAGCTTGCATCGTCTTGGATCATTTCTTTTGCAAGGGTTGGTACGCTTTATCATTTTCCCTGTACGTTAATGCACCCAACTCAAGAATGGTTACAGGTCACTGCTTCGAGAACTGTTACCAAGAATTCGCCCTTAGATTTGAAAACTATTATAGAGTTCCATGTTCCTCCTAACTCACACTCAGCTCATACTGTAGTTCGACAATGAAGCATGTGAAATGTCCACAAAAAAAGGGACAGAGGTTTCAGGAATTATTAAAACAAATATAATCATACTACTATTAATAATAGAGATCTTTAGGACGTTCATTTAACACTAGAAGGACCTGAGCACCTAAGAATCGCAGGAACCAAATTGAACCAATACTTTATTATTATACGCAATAATAATAGAAATCTATACAATCAAATCTGCAAGATCTATTATATTACTTACTAATCTTGATATAGAATTGGTTTTAAATGTATAAAATTACTTTTCTTTAAAAAATTAATTTATCACAAATTTTATTTAGCCTACTGTAATTATAAATTTTAAATAAATGCTTGTAATTGTGTAATATGTTAACAAACGTGGTTACTATCAAATGGGAAGTTATCATGAATAATACCATATTAATTTTACTGCAATACAATGGGGCAAAAATTTGAAAATATTTTCAACAATCTACAGTTATATTTTTAATACAGTACCACGAATTCTGTCACTACCAGTGCTTTAGTTGGAAAATATTTTATGGGGGTACTCACCTTACTTCAAAATTTTCCATATCGCCTCATACAAAAGAGTTTTAAAAAATCGAGCACCTTATCAGGATAGCCAACATGTAATCTAAGGAGAAACTAATTATTGTAGAAATGCGCACGAAGGTGAACATTAGAACGCATATCTATTGCGAATTTAATAGTGTTTGTCATTATTAACAAATACACTCTTATTGAATTGGACATTTAATAAGTATTTTAGGACAATATCGTTCCTGTACTGCCAGTACGACGTACCGGAGCACATCTTTTTCCCGGTATGGTAGAAGGAAAATAATTGTATACCGGTACGCAGTACCGGTGCGTACCGGCCCAACTAAAGCACTGGTCACTACATTGGTGCACCACAATCGTCTTTTATTCTTAATTTGCCACACACTGCCATATTACAACCTGAATATACTGTTGCTGTATGTTTTTCTTTGCAAGAAGATCGGATTTTGTCCAATTTTGCCTTAGTGGAGTATAAAATTTGCCATCTGGTCTATGTCGCCATCAAACTTCGTTCTAGAATTCGAAAGTACGGGTGTAATTTCTCATTGTCAGAAATAGACGCATATCGATTGTGGTTTAGTGTAGCTATAATATTGATAACTGGTCTCTTCAGATGATCTGCAAAGTTTAGCAATCTGAAGAAGCTATCTGTAATGATATTTCTACCTTTATGTAGTTATGGTTCCAGCAGCCTAGAACAACATTTACACCTACAACTAGGTTAGATGGTCGAAGAGGGTGGGCACCAGTAGCCTATAGTAAAAGCCCATCAGCATATTATCGCAGGAAAAAACTTGTTTGTAGTCCGGATTTCAATTAAATTACTAAAAAGAGAGAATCGGTTATGAAAATGCATGAGATGCAACAGAGATCAAAAAGAACCCTCGGTCCTTCTAGGTATTCATCTTCACATTTCGAGTATAATGAAGCTATGGTAAATTATAGAAATTGTGTGTATTACACCGTCCAATTAATGAAAAGTCGTGGAATACTGAATATATTTGGCTTTGCTAAGCTTTGCAGATCATCTGAAGAGATCATTATACGTATCGTAGCTTCACTAAACCACAGTTGATAGGCAATGAGAAATGACAGTAGCAAAAGCGAAAGTTGGTCCTTCTAGTGTTAATTAGCATTAATAAATAATATACCTTGTGCTACAATGACCTAATTAAATACTGCAAATTAGTAAAATCCATATCCCTCATTAGATTTGCCTTTTTTCCACAGTTGGTAAATGAAGCGACCAAGCAGAGATGTCAATAAAATTAATTTCAGAGTCTCGACAGTGAAAATGCTCTAAGGTTACAGTCACAACCTAAAATGAAAAAAGCGTTTTCATTCTGCATGTTGAATACTTCCATAGCCTACATTCATTCAGCGATGAACAAAACATTAAAAAATAAAATAAACTAAAATATTTAGGTCGGCCACTACATGCATGTACGTTTACTCTCTCTCTCTCTCTCTCTCTCTCTCTCTCTCTCTGTTTTCCCCTCTCTGTCTCTAATTCATTTTCGCACTCTCTGAGGACACATATTGATTCCAATATGCCCGGAATCTATTTTCTGTCATACAAACTGGAAGCATGTTAGTTTTTAAGCATTGTAAACGTCATGTTAGCTCTACATTTCAGAACAAGGACTTATGACAGGTGACAAGGATGAAAATGTTTTAAGCGGACACATAAATTGTCTCCCACTCTGGTATTTCTGTCTGGTTGTCTGTCTGTAGTTGTGTATACATATCCATTGCTGTATATCGCCCCATCAAGAGGCTTTTAGATGTCAAGCATAATCCGAACACTTACTTAAGAGCGGATTATATGGCTTACCAAACATCTCTGGCCATAGAGGTGCCGGATAACAGAACTTCGTATTTTAATAGTGTTTTACGATAATCTCGGGTGTACATATTACCTGTCTCCATATAAAAGAAAATATAATAAAATAATAATATTATATACTATAAAAAAAGAATAAAATTATAAAATTTATACAATTTCCTCTTAAATTGTTTCTTTCCTTCTGTTATTAATACAACATTTTCAACATCAAATTATAAAATATAGATATAATTGTTTTATCTTAACATTAAACAAATTCTGACCTTACTGTAAATATTACTTTGTTTGTAGATAATTTTTTTGTAATACTGCAAATACAGTAACTATATTAGTGAATTTCATCGCAATGAACTGAATCGCCCCCGAGTACCAGCTTTGCTTCACTCGGGTGGCGTTAGAATTCACATTTTTAAGGTTTATATGTTTTAATTTGTATAAATAAATTTATCATTAATAACAAAAAATTAATGCCGTAAATAAAATGTTATAAAATAAGCAAATTATGTTTTAAAGTCATTTTGAGCAATTGTAGGCTATTTGATACTGTCCGTTAAAAGTAGACAAATTACGCCTACATGCATAGTCAACTTAGTTATGGGACACTTCTCTGAGGAAGCCCTACAAAAGGTAGTTGGATTAATATGCGGAGTACCACCCAAAAAATACCTCTATTGTTTTATGAAATGAGTTACCGTCAATGTGTGTCTTGAGCTGGTTAGATAAATTAAGAATTTAACCAAATTCATCTTTTTTAAAAAATTAGGTTGTATTTATCTCCCTTTTAGCTGCGAGGCCATATCAGGAGTTCGGGATCTGTTTTTGAAGGCAGTTTACTTTCTAAAAACTAGTTTTTAGTATAATTATATTTTGGTCGATCTAGCCTATTTATTTTGTTTTCACTGTCATTAATTAAAATCTTTTTAATTTTCCCTCGTTTTAAAATTTAATAATTATCCATTTTTATTCTTACCTTCCCAATATGTGAGTAAAACTATATGAGTACAGAGTATATACAAATCGCTAAAAGCTTTTATGAAGAAAACCGAAATGTATAGCAATAATAAAGGGGTACACAGTAATGCAATTATCATGGTCACTGTGGTAAGTAGCGGAATCTCAAGGATTTGATCTCCGATGAGGAAATTGCTATTTTTCAGTTGGTATAACCGTTCAGGTGATATGGTGGTTATGATGTTGTCTTAGTGTCCAACACAACTGATTATAGAAAGTTGGCTGTCGATTTCTAAAAATCCTGGAACCTGAACCAACACCAGCCCTAAGGGGTCTCCGTATGATATATAGGGAGCTTTAAGAAAGAAAGAGATTAAGAGAACATAATCGTCATTGTTCGTGTCACGTCGTCGGCAGATACCAAATTAGAATATAACCTATAATACGGTTTTTTGTTTTCAAAATCAGTCCCTCTCCCCACGCACAGAAGATTCTCTGAAAACTACACGTCTAAACTCTGTGGTACCTCAAACTCAAAAAAGTATTAAATTGCCGAATACAATAGCCTATTTGATTTGCCTAACGACTTCAATGCAGGTAAAGAAAATAGAAAGAAAAAGCGTATTTATAAAAATATTGTAGATTATTACTAGGTCTATGTTATTTTTTAACTAAGGTACATTGTAGACTATATAGTAAATATTTTTTCGGTTAATATTATTTATATTTGGAGTTCATACAGAGTAGCCCATACTACACTAGCCCTTTTCGGTATAGAATAATTGCGAACAGAATCGCGTCTTTTAACTAATGTAGTGCTGACAGAAGGCTACCAATTATTGACTATTACGTAAAACATAGAAGAGTCGATATTTGTATACGTTTACTCAATATTAAAGGATAATGGCATCTCGAGTGGTCAAAACATCATATTCCCATTCTCACGGGAGACGGGCTACCTTTTCGTGGGCCACTTTCAGCCGTAGTCCTAAGATTTATTAGGCCTACATAAATTATACTATAAAATGCAATGTGCGAAATCTCTATGTTAATAAACTAGAAGAACTAGATGAATCTTCTACTAATTAAACATAACATAGATAAAACAGTAGCCTGAATTTTAATTTTACGCTAAGTAAACAGTATTATGGAATGATAATTCTTTCACACTGGCCGTGTGTAGGCTAAGGTGGAAAACTTGAGTCAGACTGAAAAATTCAATGCCATAGCCGGGATTTGAATCAGGATCTTCGGCTCTCACACTGCCTTCTAGACTGTATTACTCGTGTATACACTGCCTGTCCTATTCGGCTAATTTTGCGTACGCGGCGACATTACAGATGGCAGCACCTTTCACACCCAGCCGCAATACCATTTACGTTATTGTATGCTGTGTTGCCCTCTGAAGTATAAACTCGGAAACTGAAATATGCTGGAATTTTATGCTATCTGGGTGTGAACTGTGTCGCCTCTACTGGAGAAATTAGGCAATTTAACAATACTCTAAACTCCATGTTAAAATTAAGCATGGACAGGCAGTGTAATTCTCGAGACGGCGGTGGGCTCTCAGTACCGCTGCTCTACCATTGGGCTACCATGGCAACGTGCCGTTACAACATTATGTTTACAAATTATGAAGTACCGAATATTGTACATTATTCTATTAAAATCATGATATTTTTGCAATTTTTATTGAAAAAATACAATGCAGAAAACTCGTAATTCCTTTCTACATGTTAAAACACCGCAGTTACATATTGAGACATAGAGAACAGCTGAAACCACAGGAATTTATGAATGTCTATTCGTCCTGGTGGAATGAGGCAAACTTAATGTGTAGGAAGAGATTTATGAGTTATGAGCGATTGAAGTTTAGTACACGTTTCATATTAAATTGCCGCAATATATTTCAGAATAGAGCACATGTTTTCTATTCGGAACTTCCAGATGGGGTCCGGATCCCTCTTAATGGCCTAGTGGCGGATAGGGCAAGTTTACAAACTTCCTGGAATGACATAAAGAAGACTGGCTCACCGGGATATTATTGCACTCTATGGGGAAATATTTATTTCTCTTATTGCATTCTTCTGTCTTATAGAATTCAAAATTCAAAATACGGAGTTCCTGTCTAATTTGAAGAGTATTGGGTTTTGGGTATGTTGGCGTTTGTTAAAATTGATTGAATTCTTGTTTATTTTGGACTAGCGTGTGCCCGCGGTTTCGCACGCGATAATTATTTAAAAAATTAAAAATTAAGAGCATAATAGTTAAATCATTATATTTATTAACACCTAAATCACGTGAATTACATACCTCGATTAGATAACGTCGCCTGGTAAAAGCGACCTCAGATTCGAGATCCTTGGCCCAGAAAACCCCTGTATAGTGAGTTTCGTCCAAATCGAACAACGTTTGACCATATTTAGGCCTATATTGACTATCCCTCTTATAATAATAATAATAATAATAATAATAATAATAATAATAATAATCCTTTTCGGTGTAGGTTGAAAATTTCATATGCCTGCGGCCTTGACATTATAAACAAATGAATCGACCAGCGTGAGCTACAACATTCAAGCGATCGCGAAAATTTAATTTCCAAGGTATGACAAAAATAGCCAAAGCCTACTGTAATTGATTTGGCATTGAAATGTATTACTGAAAACCGATGCTTCGAAAACGCAAAAAATACAAGTTTTCTGCCGTTTTTTCACTCATAACTCGCGAACGAAGACTAAAATTAAAAATGTAGTATGACAGAAACCTTCCCGGGAATGTACCCAACAACTTCCCAAAGTTTCATGGCGATCGGATGAATGGTGTAGTAATGCATAAAGGACACACACACACACACACACACACACACATACATTCATTTTTATATATATAGATAAGATGGCCTCCAATTGTCGGATTTTCTGCTTTCGTGTCTGTCTCTGGATGTCACAATTTAAGCAAATAACTCATAACGAGTGTTGTGTTTGAACGCTATCGGATTTCGCTAACAAACTGATAGCTAGTGCTGTTAAATGCATTCCGAGCTAAAACGAACTCTAGAACGAGTAACTTTTCTGCTTCAAGAGACGAATCAGTTTTAAATCATTATTTTATTGTACCTTAGGTTTACTATAATTGTTTCTATCTCTGTTATTGTATTTTATGATTAATAAACTATATGTATATTTTTATCATAGAGATAATCCCACGAGAGACTACGAGTTTATCTGATGATACACGCAATTTCGAGTACGATTTATCAAGACTATTCCAGGAATATATGGATTTTGCTAATATTTTCTTTGCTTCGTTGTCAATATTCTTTCAGCCGTAACATCACAGCATACTAGATGAATGAACATTCATGAATCGATTCGATGAATCCCAATGCTACCGATAATGTGTATCACAAGATGGAGGGCGTCGTGGTAGCTCCTTACATCAAAACGCTATAAAAGCACACGAACTGGCTTGCACCGAATCGAAATTGTGTTTTTAATCAATGGACATTTATATTATTTCAATTTCCAAACAAGTTATGTTGTATAAAATAATGTGCTTTCATGCTGCTTAATAGTAGCATGTAACTTTTTAGTTTTACTTTTAGGGTACATTTTTGCTTGTGCACAGTTAAAGCATGACAGCCTAAGGGCTCATGCAACGAATAATGTAAAAAGATAGTTTTTCTTGTTAACAATAAAAGCACTTCATTCATTCATTCATGTATTAGTCACCGCATGCTGATGCCTTACGTGTCCAGTAACGAGCTGACGTTTTATCAGATAAAAATGCATCCTTGCAATCCGAGGTAGAATATTATAAGATAAACGATCGTGACTGGTCAATATCCGAGGAATTGCTAAACGTTATTGGTTAATATTAAACACGCCGCGTATGAGTGGAATAGTCAATAAAATTTAAAACTTTTATTTCCGTATATTATATAAATTAAGAAAATTGTTAAACAATCAGTTTTCAAGGCTTTTCAATGTACTTGCATTTCATGAAGTTAAGTTTATCGAGTTTCGTCTACTATTATTAAATGGCCAAGACAAATCTGTGCACAGCAAACAATCAGCTCAGTGATTCTAGAAAAAATATGTTATCTATGTTCCACACTGAACTGTACTTTATTTTTTCATTTGAGTATAACTGAAATAACAAAGGGATGAATTTGTTTCCATTAAAGTTTATGAACAGTCATGCTTGTTTAGGAAATAAACCTAAATATATTCAAAGCGTCAGTCATACAGAAGTTGATAAAACATGGCAGTATACAAACGCATAATATTTTGACTGAAAAATTCCTTTCTCTACAAAAGGACAAAATGGCAAAATTCCAACAAAACTAAACAAAACCTCCCAATGTAATGAATATCAACGTGGTGAATGCGTGTTTTCTGTGTGGTGTATTCATATTAGTAATAACTATTAATTCGTTTGTAGAATTTGTCTGAATGAACAGTATAATTTTATTGTTCTGTATTAACACTCACACGAAAGCATTGTAACTATTCTTGTCATAGGCTGCTTTTGGTTTAGTTCCAGTTATTTCTAATGATACAAACAACGTTCATCCTTTGTGTTAAAAAGTGTATCATCCAATACTAGAATACACAAAAGTAGGCGTAATTAATATTTAATTTATTTTAATCAGTTCTGTGAGAATGAACATGCAATATAATTATTACGTCCTGTTGTAACCAAACAATGGTGGTAAGAATTTACAAAATATTCGCCCACATTATCGGCAGAGAAACAGTCTATTCTCTGATTTCCATTGTCAACGATTCAATGTTTCGGTTCCCTATTCTGAAATCTGATTTCAACTGGAATACTGTTAGCAACATACCGTTTTTCAACATTCCAAAATTTTGTGTCAATATAAAGTGCTGTATCAAGTTCTTTCGACTTTAGACCTATTGGAGCTTTGCTCTATTCATCCCCAAGAAATTATAATCAACCGAAAACTACTCATCATACAAGAAGCTCTTAACGGACCCCAGGTACTTTTGCACAATGGTTGTGCACATGAAGGAAACGATTTACAAGACACATTTTAGTATTAAGATATATCACTGATGAATAACTACCGAAGAACTGTTTCATGTATTTAATGTTATGTTGCCATCTTCCATTAGCATTAGATCGTTTTATTTTTGTTAACGTAAGAAATTTCGTCCAACACATTAAAATTATACATTTTCTGTTTTGATATTATTTTTCGGATGTTCTTAAATGATTATTCGAGATGTGGACCCAATGTAGGCATCAAGTGATTTCTATTTTCACGTAATGATTGGAGTTACAAACTATTGATCTCTCGTAATTAAAAACAATATTGTTTTTCTCGTTTTCCTACTTAACTTATAATATGTGCCATGTGATCCAATAATTCATTTATCTCTATACTCTTTGCAGGCATAATTTCGGATTTATCTCTGCATCATCTTCAAGTTTAGTACAGGAAAGGAACGGTAGATATCTATATATCCCTTTTCAGTGTATATCAAATAGTTCAAATTATATTATCATTGTAAATTTTGTTAATTCTTTTATAATAATTTTACGGTAAAATGAAACTGTGAAAAATTTTATAGAGTCATTTCATTCTAAAAATAAAAATAATTCTAAATTTAATATTGAAAATTGGATTTTTTTTAAATTTTAGACAAACGTCTTCCAATCCAACCATCTACCTGAACAAAAAAACACATGGAGGACCAGCAACACTGTCTGAAAAATTATTGACAAATACTCTCGCATAGAGCTATTGCAAAATAATTATTTAATTATGAAATATGCCAGTTCGATTTCGTTGTGAAGTTTTTACAACAAACCAAAGTTATGAAGAAATAACGCAGATTGCATAACTTAGTAGCGCCGATTGTATATCTTCGTGCTTCAGGTAACATATATTCGTAATAAATGTTTTATCTTATTGGCGCAAATAACACCATTCAGTTTGGGATATATAATTGAAGTGGCGCAGAATACCAGTACCAATTATTGAAGGGTTGGAGACATAAAGGTATAAGTCCACTTTTTATAATTTTCCAGGAGAGCATTTTAAAGCATATGAAACCCATTAACTTTCCTACCATGTCTATTTGTTTAATTTTCATATGGACTCAGCCTCTTTATTTCCATCTCGTATATGTTTTTCAAAGCTTATGTTTTAGTGTTCCATAAGGACATTATAAGATAAATCCTGAAAACGGACTTATCCGCTTTATTTCTCCAACTCTTTAATTTCAAGATAATGAACATAAAAAACGAAATCCAGTTGGCCATTGCTTTACTGTGTTATAAAGCTCCTTAAAAAGTTCTTTAATACTTCATAATCCATGGTAGAAGTTGCACAATCATTATTAATCTACGAGAGTACCAGATCTGCATAATGATCAGGTAAAGCCTATTTGTGCTACAAGAGGAGCAATTTGAAATTGAAATTATGAATCATTTCAGATTGACGGAATAATTGATTGGGTTGAATTTCTGAAAATAATTAACAGACCATGAAGAGTATTTTCCGCTTAATTGGGTCCAAACTATGTATAGAAGTACTTCTGTTAACAGCGATTATCCCAACTTCGATATTCATAATTGGATGTGTGGACAATTGCATGCACACAGTGTTTCAAAACATTCAAAGTATCTAATTAATTTATAGGATTATTTCATTTCGTTTTAACTTGCAGTTTGTACCATATGAGAGTAAATAAAACAAATCATAAACAGAAAAATATGTTGTGAATATTAGATATTTCTATAATAAGAAATTCTATATTATGACTTGAAGCTTTAATTGTTTACTACGTTCTTATCAACCATGTTAAAACCAAGGAGCTGTATGGAAGTAATAATAATAGTAATAATAATTATTATTATTATGTAATACGGTACGCTTCAGTAACTACCCGCGAGACCCGGGATTCGATCTCTGAGGCTCGTGATTTCGACTGGATTTTCCATTGTTTTCTCAGTTTCTTCTAAACAAATTCCGAAATTTTACCTATAATCAAGGGCATGGCCATTTTCTTCTCATTTGCGCCCTAATTCGTTGCCTTAGTGTGTCGTCCACTAGGTGGCCCCTGCACAAAACTAATCACTGGTCCTTCCTCCCCAGCAAGGCGTGATATAATAAGTTTACAAACAATCTGACTAAATTGCAGTCAAGGCCCTCAGTGATTAACTGATTAGCAACGCGGATTTGAAGTATAGTCATAAAGCATGAGGCCGTTAATTAGTCGTTACTCCGGTACCGGTCAACCGATTTGGTCCGAAAGTACTAGGCTTTTTCCCATGGACGTTATAAATGCGTATACCAAGTCTCATGAAAATCCGACGAGTATTCGAGTTATCGCGCGTACATACACACGGACAGACGGACAGACATTTCCCACCCACCATACAATGTCAGAAAGTACCATAATTGGCTTGGGCAAGGCATTTGATGATTTTGCATCTTTTTTATATGAAGGTTAAAAGATAGCACAAATATATAAATGCGTATAATGAAATAATTGATTAAATAAGGACATTTTGGTTTTGCAATTTTTGCTTTATTTTGAATTTATCGTCTTTTTCAAGAGATAGGTCATTTTTTGGTCATTTTAGGTCATTTTTGGCATTTTCAGGTCATGTTTCAGTGGAGGTAGAGAGGAGCTTTTCCATGTACGAATCGTTTCTTTCAGACAGAAGATGATCGTTTTTATTTGAGAATCTCCGCCAAGTGTTCATAGTTAATTTTAATTCTGGTTTATTGTAAACACCATAGCAGTTTATCTTGCATCAATGAATAACAATTACTTTTTCTTTCTTTTTAAATGATACATATTTGCTAGAGGCGATTTGTTGGGCATGCCAGTTCACAAGGCTTTTTTTCGCTATGGGTGTCCAAGTAGTATAAATTTTACTTACTTCTTTAGTAAAAAAATAAGTGTGTTTTATATTGCAAGTTAATACATAACGCCCTGTCATCAATTAAATTGGTTTTAGCAATTCATTACTTAAAAAACTAGTAAGTAAAAATGGTAAATTTATTGGTAATTTCTCTATAAATTTCTTGTCTTTTTTCACTATTTTTAGTCATAAATGCATTTTTTATTTTGCATTTTTTCACTATTTTATGATCATTAAACTCCTCACCCTAACAATGGCACTTAATTAAACGTTAAATTATGACACTTGTGGGTGCTTGACATCCACATATTCGTATGTTGAATTGGTCACCTTCTTATGAACTAAATAGTCTGTATAATTATCTTACGACGTGTACAAAATAGGCTAATATTATTCCTTTTATAAACAGTTTAACTCACAGTACATACTCTAGCAATAAAAGGTAAAAACCATAAACATGTTTTAACAACACACTATTGGTTTATAGTTTCTACTTGCTGCAGATAAAAATTGAACATCTTTTTAATGAAGTACCGGGGCTTTGTGAAAGCATAGGTGCATACAGACTGTATAATATTTAAGCTGTTTTTAAAACTGAAGCAAACAGTATAAAGTGTCTTTGCTGGAGCTTCCATTATCTGTCGGAAATTAATTGGAATAAACAATTAGTGTGTACTGAAATACTGTTCCGCTCTACTGGACACTCCCCATGTAATTAGGTTAGAGCTCTTCTATCTCGTTCGAGAGTCTCCGCAATTTAAAACTACTCTTCAGAGCGAGAGGAGTGGACGGAATGGTCTATTTTCCCGTAGATTTACTTAGTGCTTCAAATTTTGGTTTTTACGGCCTCTACTCATACCATGAATACGATATGTACAGGAAGTATGTTGCTCGATTCTGTCATTTCGTGTTTTAATACGCAATTTTAAGTCCCCTGAGATTGAACGAATACAACAGAGAATAATACAGGACACTTTGTGAAATATCGGGGGACGATTTTTCATGAGCACAATCTAGCGGCAGAACCTGGTACTACTGAATACAGAGCAGCAATTCAGTAGGTCTATCTAGATATGAAGATGTAAACGATATCTATTAGAGGAGCCGAAATGGCCAACCTCGGCATTTTATATATGAAAGATATATTTTTAAAAATATTTATCTGTTAAAGCAAACTTTAACAGATACTTCATACCTAAAATCAGTATCAGGCATTACCATCATGCTGAGAAAAGAAGTTCCTAGTTAGGCTACGCTCCATATCCGTGCATCATGAACGCTACCAGGCCACTCTGCACTCATTCTTGTAAATTTCTTGTTGACATTGACTGTTGCTTGCGCATTGATACTGGCATAGCCTTTGCGGTTTATATAGGCTACTCATCTGCCATGCATAGATAATTTCTTTATCTGAATTTGTGTGCAATCCACTGCGCCCATGACAGGCAGATCAAAATGAGTTAACCATTGTAATTTAGTACTATTAATTTCCTGCATTGTAGCAGGAAACTTTGTCCAGTAATTAATTCTGAAACGATCCAGATCCATAACAAAATTAAAAGTATTAAGTACTGATGTCTCAACTCCTAAGTATTCTGCTACTCCACTCTGAAAGCCTGGATCACCCATACAGCGAAGAAATATCTCCATTCGTTTTCTGTGAACTAGAGCTCCTCCTCGCGTTTCATCGGTGGCCGCCAAAAATTCCGGTGTCAAGAAGTTTATATTCTCATTATCAAAACTTAACAATTGCTTACAATTCCTAAATGTCTTCGAAAACGTTAAGTTTTTATTTTTTCTTTTCTAACAGGCATGAACATCGCCTTGGATGTAACTTCACAAGCAATGACGAAAAACCAGCAAGCCCTATCACAGTCTTAAAAAAAAGTTAAGATACAACTAGACCACTGAAGTAAAATCCACTCTTCATTCACCCCAAAATTAAGATGCATCCAGCCCGCCAGGAAGAAAACAACATACATATAACTGTAGTAGATTATAGGATTTTTATTCACTCAAAAGAAGCTACAACTTAAAAATATCTATGTCTTAGCAACAATTAATTTGTATACACTTCTACTTAAAAAGTGTTTTAGTACTCAGTATTTGGTGAAAAATTAAAATATTACAGTTTAGGCTTATATATGTTTCGAATATTTAAATTTGGACCCTAGTTTCTATCCTGCATTTTTTCCAATGCCAAAGCAGTAAGTGTCCTGTATTATTTTCTACTGAATTAGTTTAAGAAAATTTGCCTAGTCTGCCTGTATTCTGTTCCTCTCTGTAAACAAGAAAATCCTTTACATTTTTTAAATTTAAATTAGACATATTCCGGGAATATGACAAAAAATTAAGTTAACAACTTTTCATTCCTACTACCACTAAGTTATTGTTTCGTTATTAGCAATATTTGTTGTTTGCAATATTTGTTTGCATTATCCTAGGAATTTCGTTTGTTTCATTTTATAAGAAGACTGTACTTGATTTCAAATTATTTAATTAAATAGAAATATTGTATTCATAATCTATGAAACTCGAGGCCTGTTATTGCAATTTCCTGCTTTTACAATTTTTATTGAACATTTTAAGAAATCCATTAGGCAATAATTATTACATTAAAGATAAATTCTATTATAGTAAGTAATTAACGTCTGAAAATTAAATATGGGAAAGTATGAAATATTCTGAAACAGAAGGAAATCTTGTTGGGATAAGGATGAAAGCGATATAATAAGAGGGGGTATGTTTAATTTTTAATTCTTTCCGCTTAGATATATATACTTCTTTTAATTACATTCTGTTTTTTAGAGGGTGCATTTTATGTAAAGGATTTTAAAATGTCTGCCGTAACAATATTTCTTTTGGGTAGGCATACGTACACTTCCGAATTCGATTTAAATCTTTCTTAAACCCAGATATAAATTTAAAACATTATATTAGAAAGACTGCTTCAACCATAGAAATAAGACTAAGTAATTATATACAAAGGTTCATTTAATTTAATATTACATGTAGACTATTCTGCTTAATCTACAGAACTGTAACTTCATTGTCATTTTATAAATTAGTTTCTAATATGGGTAGCAATAAAGCTCAGGTTTTCATCTTTAAAGTACTGTTAAAGTATTTAAATTTCTGCATGGTCGACTAATTTTCATTTTCCCTTTCATGAAGTATCACAGAGGAGAAAAAAACGCATTCTCAGACGATATGAAATGTCAGAAATAACAGCAGATACTTCTTTTTTATACTAACTTTATATTAAAAATTAATTATCTCGAACAACTGTAAGCTGGGAATTCTACAACAATGCATTCAAAGAGAAATACAAACAACAAAAACTTGAAATGTAATATTAATTCTTCTTTCTTCTTCTACTCATTTCTTTGAAGTTTTCGCTTCGTCTAGTACTTAGAATTACACAGTTTAATGCTCGGATAGTTCTAAGTAAAATTCACTTTCAAGCATCTCTCTCTCCTTTTCTGTGCCCCTTTCTTTCTTTTTTCTATCTCCCTCCATATTCCTCAACTTCCCTTTCTATCTTCCTCGTTCTATTTCACAGACGGAATTCGTTGTTGTTCAACAAATTAATTGTATAATGAAACGTGAAAGAAAATTCAGCGATATTCAGAAAAAATTGCACCTTCCTTCCTGCAGAACAATATTCTTAACGCTTTTATATCTGCAAACTTGCACATCCACACAAATATGACAGTCAAAATGACTACGATATTGGGTATTGTACAGGGTCGGGCTGCCATAAGGCATTCGAGCAAACCCCCAGTGCGCCGCGCCGCCCTAATTTCTGTTGACAGGCGCCGTATTACCAGAGATTACTTTTTTTTTTCAGAAATTGAAAAACAGTCAGAAGGGTAAAAGCTGTGCTTAGGGATTGAAATGCAATTTTGGTCAAGGGAAATTGGAATCTTTTTTCTGATGTCATTCAGTCATTCATTATTAATGTTTAGAGGCTATTCAACTGCTAGGCCATTTTGGCCTCTCCTCAATCATATAGTAGGCGCCTAAATGTTTTAGACGGAGTGATGAGTAGGTGTTGTCGGTCTAGAACTAACAATAAGTAAACAAATAGGTATATCTGTCTCATCTTAAGCAGATATGAGTAATGAGCTGGAGTGAGACAGACAGGCTACTTGTTTACTTCAGGGCCGGTTCTAGAGCGGACAACATCTACCTATCCCACTGTCTAAAACATTTTCGCGCCGACTTTACATTTATTCCAGAGTCAAGGGTATGTTATATCCAATCCGGCATTCGCCTATGGGAGTGGGGAAAACCCCGAAAACCCCATTCGGATTGGGCGGCGGCGGCGATAGTTCAAACATATCTTCAAAAGAAACTACTTTAGGAAAAATGTCTCCTGACACCAGGATGCGAACACATGCCCTTCGGATTTTCGTTACGGTGCTCTACACACTGAGCTGAGGACAGTTTGACTCACGACAGAATCTCTCCTACGATTATAATTGAAGGTTGACCTCAATGAAAGTCATAAGCAAATTGCGTCATATAAAATGATGTGAGGCACATTAGTGATTTTCTAATCATGTTTCCAGTGTTACCGTACAATAATATGTAAAATGTAGATATTAATCAATACAATTTCCTACTTAATAAATTGTAATTGTAACTTACGAATAGCTTCATTAACTAATATTGATTTTTAATGTATTTCCCGTAATAAACTGTTGTATTTGATTGCATTTATAAGTTTCCTTGAAGTGTTTTATATAGGTATGTAGACATTGAAATTGTAAGAATTGTATTAGTAAATGCTAAATAAATTGAAATTGAAAACATTAAGACGATATATATTCATGGTACACCAGAATAAGCTTGTTCTTTTTGTTGAACATCATATGAGAATACCTTAGAATAAAAGTTTCCCCTTTTTCCTCCGAAAATATTTTCATTTAATGTTTAACTGCGACAGTAATGTTTGGTATCATAAATACATCTTAGATCTTTTATTGTTAGGTAAAAACCGCCACTATAAAATCATTAATTTAAAAATTATTCAAATAAAAAAAATACTGGAAAAGTTGTTTTCCTCATTAGCCTATACATAGTATGTATGTTGATTTTTTTTTTTTGGGGGGGGGGAGTGGAATGTACAAAATACAAATCAGTTATTCTCTCGCCTTTGTCTCTTCGCACAGTCAAACATAAAATCATGACTGGGGGGGGGGGGAGGATTTGGTATCTCATAATCATAACGAATGCAATTTGAAATGCATTCTGAGTGACACTTGCTAATCACGCTAATTAATCAATGATGAATGCATACAGCATTTTATATCCACATCTCGTAATCAATGTATTTCATAATAGAGAGTTGAATTCGATTCTGTACATCTGTCATGAGAAAGAATGGGGAAATTATGAATTGCTCTCCAAATCCTCTGACCTTCCACCGCTAATATAAAAAAAGTCGACAAAATGGATGATGAATGAGCAGTGTAGTTATGTATCGGTTGACTTCGTACTTCAGTGGCTGTGCAATGGTCTTTAGAATGTCGCTTTGAAATTCATAGTCCAACTAGCAAAACGACATTCTATGCATCATGTTAAGCGAACACTTAAATTTTACTTTTTATTAAACTCTATGTACGAAATTATTGTCTTATACAATACAAAGTTTAAAAATAGCGAACCCTGGCATCAAGCGATGTTAGCATTACTTATATAGACACATACAAAGGAATGTGACCTACAATAAACTAAAGACGAAGTCAAAACGAAGTCTTCACAAGATTCGTAAAATTAAAATTCCAGACATTATGATTGTAAGGTACAATGTACGCTACATGTGTTTATGTATTGTAATACAATTAAAATAAAAGAATGTAATTGATGAGCATGTAGAAATGCAACGTAATGGAGCATGCTGTTAATAACAATTAAAAATAAAGATACAGTATTTATATATGTAACTTATGTAAGTATGTAGTCCTACGTATTTACGTATTCATATATATAGGCCTATATATATATGAATACCGGTATACATACATATAAACTACGACTGTTTCGATCGACCATAATTAAATATTTAATTTTTAAGATTTTGAATTCACTCAAACAAACGGATACACTGACATTCGCGATCAGCTGTTCTGGCAGTTCTTGCTTTCTGCGACGGATGGCAGCTCATGGAGTCCAGTCAAGTCGAAGCTTCTTTTGGGTCGTTTTTGTGAAACCAGCGATGTAAGAAACATGAAATGAATTCAATTCAATATAAAACTAACACGAAAAATTAACACGAACAGAATTGGTTTTATTTTAAATATAATTTGTTTATTACGCATGCTCAGATGCTACTATCAAGGTTTCAAGATAGTTTCGTGTTGGATAAATCGATACCACTCCAATGTTATAATAATAATAATAATAATAATAATAATAATAATAATCTTTATTGTCGAAGACATAATAAATGTATGGACAGTGTCAAGGTTTCCTCTAATACTAATATAAAAAATTAAAATTAGTTGTAGGCCTATTATTACTTAAAAGTTATGTGATTTAAAGGCCTACGCGTGCATCCTCCAAACTGTAGGGGCATATTTGTATTAAAATAGATTTGGCAAGTTTTCTAAATAGTAATAAATTTAGCGCCTTGGTATTAGCAGTTAAGCTATTATATGTAATTGTAAACAAAAAACCATATATGTTTTACTAATTGTAGATAAATGGTGAGACAGTGTACAGAGATTATTTTTATATCTTGTATCATAATTATGATAGTCGCTATTTTTATGATATTCAGATGAGTTTATATGAACAAGTTCCAGAAGTTTCAAAACATACAAAGCATATACTGTTAACAAGTTGTATTTCATAAAATATTCCCTACATGAAGTTCTGTGGTCAACACCTGCTATGCGTCTGACGATACGTTTATATGTTATAATGAAAACCTGTTCCGAAATGAATACCATAGTTATGATACCGATACGTGACAAGCAATAAGCGTATTATAGTATGGTCGAACAAAAATTTATTTTCAGGTTTTATATTTCTATTTTTTTAAAATTAATATCACATGGCAGCACACCAGAAATAATGATAGCCTGACTAGTTAAATTTACAGACTCAATTACCAACCTAGATTGGGCGTAGGATTATTATTTATAAGCTGGATACTCTTGGGTAAAGATCGCTAGAGTTTTAAATCTACGTCATAGTCATAGTCACTCTAAAATAAAAATACAAATCGCGTCACCGGAGAGCAGTTGCCATGGGAACCCCATTTATGAAGTCTCGCAGTTAGCTTTTGTCAAACTATTTCCATAGAACTATACATTATATAGAGAGCTCCCATTTTCAGCGGCAGAATTCCATTCAAAATCACCTGAAATATTTAAAAGATGTTAACGCATGTACATAATATTTCCATTAGGCTTTGTTTTCGCAAACAATACATCTGACGCTCAGTGGATCATATATCGCTGCCTCCTGCATCCTCGCCCGTACCTCACCACTTAGCGAACTGTTACTACGCTAAAGTGAGGTAGATTAATCCGCTGAAGGGTTATTTCATTTACATAGTATTGGAATTATGATCTACCAGGAATATGCTACAATGCACTAGCATGCGTCTCTATATATCGCTAAATACAGACAAATAAATGTAACAAAGATTAATATTTCTCGAATAGAATAAACTATGCATTTGATAATTTATCAAATTCTAATTCTGAAGGTCGCTTTTATCATGAACATTTATATTAATGGCTTTCCATACTGTTTTTAAGTTTACCTATTATCAAGTAAATTAAACTTATACTGTTTTGTTTCCAGAATTTAACTCTGACCAAGTAAATTAAACTGATAGATATATGCATATGCATTCATGAAACACAGATTATTGTCTCTGTTGGATATTACATGATAATATTATAGGAGAAAAATTCCTCTTACACTGAGATTTTTCTCCTACAATATTACCATGCAATGTCCAACAGAGACAATAATCTGTGGTTCATGAATACACATGCATGTTACTGCACAATAACAGTGGAAGCCCGGTGACAAAAGTCACTAAGTAGTGTGCCTCACGGTACTGCAAATGACATAATTTGTCTGCCAGTGAGGTAGACGATTAAGGGAAATCTATCATAGGAGGTAGGTTCTAACTGGAGCTATGAATTGAACTCTGGCGTGGCTCAGTTGGTAGAGCATTGGCACGGGTAGCCAAAGGTCCTGTTTCAAATCCCAGTGGCAGAGGAATTTTTATCCTATAATAGTATCATTAAATTAAACTGGTCTGTGAAAAATTAATCAGAATACTCATGTATCAATGAATAAATGTCAGAACTGTAGTAACAAATGAAGGGTCGGGAATGACCTATTATTACTGAAAACTATTTATCCAGAAATATATTCAGCACTTTCCTTACATCTTTAGAATGCACATTTTTAGTCCAAAAATATTTTGTATATATCAGAATCATAAATACGCCTATAAGATATTAAACGTGGACTACCAAGTTTTTGTTCCTTTTCATTCCAAGATAAAATATTAACCATACTCATTGCATGTTTTATGCAAAGTATTCATGTATGATTCTACGTATGCCTACTAATACTATGAAAAAATAGTATTTTCTCTAATACACTTATGCATGAACGTTTTCCAAGTGAAAAATTTTCTTTAAAAAATTATGCATTTTTCATGTTATTTCTTTCCTTTTTTGAATACTCTACAACTATAAGTCCAAACTTGTTAGCTAGCATCAGTGATTTATATATATTATATATATAATATATACATACACGTAGGCCTAATATATATTTATGAGTGACCGCCTGCGTGTTATAGTGGTTAGCAACTGAGTTCCATGCCCGGTACCTCCAAAGAATTTTAGAGATAAAGAGGCATGGAACGGGGTGCACCATGTTTACAATGTAAATAACAAGCGAATGGACTAGTTTTAAATTAAAAGTTTATCCGGCTTCTTTTTTTTTTTTTTTTTTTTTTTTTTTTTTTTTTTTTTTTTTTTTTTTTTTTTTTTTTTTTTTTGCGTTTAAAAATATTTGGATCATCGCTTCATACAAGTTTGGCGATTTCGGCATAATAAGATTAATTAATTAATTAAGGAGCTCAACTAACTACTGGGAGGCTTACTTAGACAAAATCAATTATGCGAATAACTTACTTAATGTGTGAGCGTTTTTGGTTTTGGTACTATGGGGAAAAAAAGGTAAAACCTAAGAATCCCGTCCCTACTTATCACTGTCTTCTATGATGCTTGCTTGTTACGCGTCATCCGTGCGCCTGCAGTATTGCGACTAGACTATCCGCAGAGCAATTGGGCAGCAATGAAAACGGAGACACAGCAACTATCATCTGATCCACAACAAATACCGGAAACCAACAATCACTGAATAGTTTTGAGCATAGCGATTATCCCAAATAAAGAATAGTATTAAATTACATCTGAAGATAAGTATCGGTTATAGAAATGTTATAAAAATAAGTCAATATTAAGAACAGAGTACAGGGTTAATGCGCTTTAATTTAACTGCGACTGCCTCATCAAAAGTAACGTGCTTACTTTGTGCACTTAAAGACATCAGAAAATATTATGTACCGGTAAGTGGCTATTAGTATTATAGGCCTACACTTCTCTATGTGCCCTTGCTTTCGCTATTAAATACTTCAGCGCAATGCATACTCGGTAGGGTAATCATTGTTCCCATAAGTTGTGTGCTATTTTCTTAACTCTGAATTATCTACATCAGGATATGAAAGTTGATCATTGCCTGTTTTAATGCCGTATTGACAACACGGTAGATGAGTAGGCCTACTTATCTTGAGCACATGGATTGTCGACTCAAACCCAGGAATGAGAGAATTACATAACACAATGTGCACCTTCAGAAATGAAGCAATAACCGTTCTGCATCCTACATTTAAAAAACTCCATATGGGTGAAATATCTCCATAAGTTGAGAGAGAAACCTTGGGTAAACTACAGGTCTTTTATCTTACCCTGAAATGTAGCTCTTTTTTCTTTCGTTTGTTCTTCATATCTTTCTTTTTCCTTTCTTTATTTCTTTCATCTTCATTATATAAGTTATTTTATTTTTCTCCTTCATCTTTCTTTCTTCATTTAGTTAGTACGTTCCTATTTAAATCTCTATTTCACTCATCTAACAAGTCATTGCCAACAGAAAAGGAAACAAACCAATGAATTAAACATACGTACCAGAAATTAAAAGCCACCATGGATTAGCATTATGCAAGTTTCTTTTATACTACATCAAACCATTTATAAATAAAACATCTCCCATAGGTAAGTTTTACGAAAATGTCAGTTCTTTCATGGAAGTTATAATCTCAGGTAACCATTCGATTAAATATTTCTAGAAAAATATTAAGTTATCTTTTCGCAAGAACTTCACAGATTTAAAGGAAATGTTATAAGTGCTGTTTGGTTTTTAGTTCGGAATAATTAACTTAATCCACAAATTTTGAGTAAAATCTCTAACCTCTGGGATGTCCGATCATCTCGGAAGGCCCTGCGATAACTCCACGAATTTACATCGCAGATAAAGAACCTATACGCCTAAGTGGTTTGTTAAGCTAGCCGTTAAGATTCTCACTGGGAGAAAGAGAAAGGAGGGTGAGAAATATGAATAGAGAAAGGAGGGTGAGAAATATGAATAGGAAAAGGAGAATGAAAGAGTAGTGATCGTTTGTTCACATTACTAACACAGTTCCATTTCTCTTTTGCACATCCGATGTTTACAAATCCAACAAATCAAGTCGGGCGATGTATATTGCCTGGCTGTTGTATGGCTTTTGCACTGTGATTTATACAAGCAACAGCGGTCTGGATTCGCATTATGATACATGATGGTGTATTGTTAGGTGTGATAAATATCATCACATTTCTAGTAAACGTCACCAACAGTAATGAAATTCTCATGGCGCCATTTACTGCTGCGACATAAAACTATTTGAGTAGTTTTATCAGTCGTATTATTTACTGTTACCAGTGGGGATAGGATATTGAATAAATTTACAATTTTCAAATAATCAATTTACAATTACAATAAACAATGGACTGATATTAATATGATTTTTAGTGCTCAATAAATAGAAGCAATGCGAGATCTGATAAGCAACATTACACACCAGAAAAGGCTGGATACAGAATATCTTAATGTATATAAACTAAATCTAAAAGTAATACCTAATAATAAAATAACTATTTCGTGAATATTTTAGTATACAAGTATTTTGATCCACCTTCTTCTGAATCTTTATTACAAATAGGATATACATCGTTTTACGGGGACTTTTGCTGTTAAGAAAGGAATTCCATAGACTACATAGATAACTCCGCCCTTTATACGCACTTACAAATAAACTTAGATAAACTTAAATAGAAAACAGTTTTACATCAATAGTTGCATGACCTATGGCTAGGCTTATACACACAGAGCCTAAACTCCTTATATAGCCTTGATGCTCAGCGGTTTATAAATAAAGCTGAATAAAAAAAATAGGAATTTATGTAGACCTAATAGCAAGCGTCAGTTACGTTTCAATAACGGTCGAAGGAAGATAATTGACTGACATATTTAATATTTATTATATTAATTATTGTTATTATTTCAGTTTCATCGTGTTAATGTTACATAGGCAAACATAATAATTAATAATTTTATGAAAACTCCGTTTTTTATTATCTAAAACATTTCGATAACCGAGAAATCAGCGTAGATAGATAAATTTTTATTGCTGTAAATATTTATAATGTATAGCCACGTCACATAAGAAATTACACAGTAGCCTTCTTACCAACTATTAAAATTATAAAATTCATGTACACTGTACACAGGGTAAGAATAAGAATAAGAATCTTTATTAGCCGTTAGGTATGTTTGATACAATTGGCTTCGTCATAGATTTTACATAACATAACATTTAATCCTAACTTAATCCTAACATTTAATAATATAATACAATAGGATATGCAACTTAATCCTAACATTTAACAATATAATATAAGATACACAGCTTAATCCTAACAATTCATCTCAAATTTACTTACTATAAGTCTAATTCTATTATGTCTGATTCCTTAAATTCAGTTATAGAGTAAAAGGCTTTCCTTGTTAGCCATTGATTTAAGACGTTTTTAAACTTTGTCAAGGGGTAAGATTTGATGTTAGCCTATTAGGTAGTCTGTTAAATAAATCAATGCTTAAGGGTACATTGTCAGTGCAGTCCTGACCGTCCTTCGAAATGTTTCGAAGGAAAGATCCCTAACTTGTAATGGAAGACTGTTGAATAACTCTAAGGATGTGTACTCAAAACTAGTTTTTATTGCACTAGTACCGGCATTTATTTATATTTGTGTTAGAGCGTGTATGATAACTGTGAATGTCTTTGCATAAGGTATAGGCCTAATTGTTGTAATTCTTCTTAACATAAAGGAGGGGGCCATAACATACATTGATGGTAAAGTAATTGACTCTAATTCTATAAAAAGTGGTTTACAATGTGCTTTCGACGGAGCTCCGCAAATCAATCTCACTGCCCTCTTTTGCAAAATAAAAAGTTGATTTGTTGAATGATGATTCCCCCATAATAAAATTCCATAGTTCAATGACTGTGTATATGAGCATAATAAACAGTTAGTAGAACTTGAGTCGTGACATAAGATTTTAAAACTCTCAACATAAAGACACCTTTACTGTCAGCATTTTGGATTCTGCTGTTATGTTTTTTCCAGCCTAAATCTGATTCAATGTCAATCCCTAAAAATTTTACAGATGTGTTATCTTCTCTCAACAATCTATTCAAACTAAAATTTACTGTCTCTGTCTTGTCATTTTTATGTGAAAGTGTGTTGGCTTTACACCAGTCATGAATGTTCTGGGTTACACCATCTAGTTTCCAAATTTAAGTTTCCTTAGTTTTATTTATGATGTTGACAGCAAGGTCATCAGCAAAAAGAAAAGCATCCGAACAATCATGGCAAGATCATTTATATATACAATAAATAGCAAGGGTCCCAAAACAGAACTTTGGGGAACACCATATTTCACCAGTTTATATTGTGACTTATTGTTAAAATTCAAGTCAACGAATTGATAGCGAAAAGAAAGATATGACTCTAAAAATTTACAACTATCGCCATCAAAACCATAAAATTTAAGTTTTTGCAAAAGAGTTTCATGTGATACAGTGTCAAAAGCCTTCGTAAGATCGAAAAATCGACTACAGACATCTTTGCCTTTCTCCAGGCGATTATGACCCGAAGGAATTTAAGTGTAGGCCTATACTATCTTAAGGAGAACAGAAGGATTGGAAAGAAAAATCAACTGAGTATTCTTATCATACTGCGTACTAATTATATAGTTTTACGAACTGTCCTCATTTCTAGGAGTACGTACGTCAAAAGCTTGAGGCAGTAGAAAATCGTGATAAATAAAGTATGACAGCAGAGGAGAGCACAGTAATACTGGTGTTGTGGTGGTGGCATAATGAAGTTGTAACAGCGGCTAACATGTGCAGTGAACATGTAGCGATGCCGCATGTCTCGCATTCCACATGTGCCAGTCGGCATTTTCCTTTCTGCTGCCACCCTAGGATCGCTAATGTGCATATCAAACGCAATGCGGTCACCAGACGTAAATGCAGTGACAGACATGCTACAACCCTTCTTATCCTGAGAGCCATAATCACTTTAAGGAATCTAAATTTTAGGTGATTGTGAACGAACAGAAATGTTGTTTGTATTTCTATTATAATAATGTGACTATTACACAGCCCAAAAAAAAAATTTTTGTTTGGTGTCTCAGATTTTTTACCGGATTCTGGCTATACTTAGTGTGCTTATTCCAAATATGTAAACAGTTTTTCTCAACCAGCTCTACTTTTATATAGAGTGCCATTAACTTATAACCTCTTTCGCGAAACAAAATCTTCCTTCATAATATACAGCTAGTGAAGGTTCTTGACCATACTTTGGACACGTAGGACGAAAACTGTACGAAGTACAGAAAAACTAAAAGCTGGATTATTTTTGGCCCTCAAATTGACAGCTCATAAGTCATAAACTGTGATAATATCAATTTTTTTGAAAGACCCCATGTTATATTGTTATTGTGATGTTAATGTAATGTTAGTGTGTTGCTTTTTTCTTCACATGATTTAGAAGCTACAAATAGGCACTGTTTTTTATTTAT
Source organism: Ectobius pallidus (assembly GCA_964059195.1). Classification (NCBI taxonomy): domain Eukaryota; kingdom Metazoa; phylum Arthropoda; class Insecta; order Blattodea; family Ectobiidae; genus Ectobius; species Ectobius pallidus. The sequence continues at coordinate 100,929,621 of CAXKWD010000010.1, forward strand.
ATCACACGTAAAGTGGGATAATATGCATAATGGTAATACTACATCTCACAAAACTAAAGCTGACAGGGAAAAACTAATGACACATTTGGCATCAGCAACCTAAGGCACGAAAATGGCTGTTGGTCTGTGTTATCTTTCTACAGTGTGTCCCACGCAAGAGTTGGCCAATGACGCGGGTTCCTGCGGCGCGGCGGGCACAGCTCCAACTCCCGAGCGATCGGGTGAAATATCTACGCTAATGAAGCCGCGATCGGTGTTATGATTCAGGTTCTCACATTTACAGTTGGAATTGCAATGAAAATAACCACGTACCTCATCATAAGAGATGTTGGAAATGTCCTCCTCTTGCATCCACACAACACTGGAACCTTTCTAAGAAATTTTCTTTCACGCGCATAAGTTCAGCTTCCGAGATAGAATTAATTTATCTTCTGATATTGTCTTTAAGTTCTTCTAATGTATGTGGGTTTGATCTAATTTCTGTTCAGTAAGTACGCGCCGCTTGGTCCCTCGTTTACAATCGAGAACCGAACCCGTTTCCCGAAGTTTACTTACAAGTTTTCGCACGGCTTCTCTGCTTGGAGGACGTACACCTGGGAATTTTGCTAAAAACCGACGTCTTGCGTCCTTGCAAGATGATGTAATCACATAAGAATCGTACATAAATATCCTTTGTTCCATTGTATACGTATCACAAGAGAAAGCAATTCTGACTCGGAAGCTGAGCTTACGCGCGTGAAAGAAAATTTCTTAAAAAGGTGCCAGTATTGTGTGGATGCAAGAGGAGAACATTTCCAACACCTCTTGTGATGAGGTACGTGTTTATTTTCATTGTAATTTTAACTGTAAATGTGAGAACCTGAATCATAACACCGATCGCGGCTTCATTAGCGTAGATTTTCACCCGATCGCTCGGGAGGTGGAGCTGTGCCCGCCGCGCCTCAGGAACCCGCGTCATTGGCCAACTCTTGCGTGGGACACACTGTATTTTCAAATATACACTAATTTTAGATTATAACTATCGTATATCTAAGACGGTTGGAATCGGCAAAATTACCTTTTCTCAATGTTCGTTCTCTTTAAATGCCAAAAAATTTTACTCATTTTTCTCTACTTCCATATTGAAATTACTATTTATTTTAATATACGAGGGTTATTCACAAAATAACTTCCGTACATGTTTTACTGTTAATGAGGTTACAGAACTTGTTTTACAATACTCTGAAACTACACACTCTAATTTATTTTTCTACATAGTTTCCACATTAAGACTCCTGTTATGCATAGCGTGTGACGAGCTTCGAAATTCCAGTCGTAGAATTCGACCACCTGCGACTGAAAACACTTACGAAGCTAGTTTTCAACTCTTTGTCATCGTCAAAGCGCTTCCGGTAGCCCAAATTTTCGGCAATCACTTTGAACAGAAACGTACGACAAATTTGCGGTAAAGGTTCAGAAAGCTCAGAGATGTTGAGTCTTCTGTTTTCTCTAATCCTTTCGTCAAATATTCGTTAACCGATCATTCATTGATAATGAAAGAATGTGTCAATACTGCCTTGTGATGGTATTGTGCATTTGTCAAAAAGTTTGTATCTGCGTATAAGTGCGACTGTTTATTTATGTGGTTTTGTACGTTAATTTCTATGGATGCTCCTGTTGTGTTTACGTGGGTATTTGTGGGTTTTTAGTATTGTTTACGTGGGTATTTGTGGGTTTTTAGTATTGTTTACGTTGGATGTGTGTTTGACGTTTGAACATGTTTATAAGTGAATGTTTGGTACTTTGATTGTGTGCATTTTTTGTGTGTATTATTATGAAATACATAATAACTAAATTGGTACAGGCACATAAAACACTAGAGACGTCGACATGGAAGAAGAGTATATATGCTGGAGTTTGAGGAAAAAGACATGAAATGTAGAGGGTGAAGGAAATGCATCATAAAACCAAAGAAGCGTGTAGTTAGTTTCTGTCTTTATAGAGCTTCTAATGTAATGTTTTTCCGCGTATCTTCACAGCACTACTTTCAAGTACTTTTCCTTGCGGAAAAACGATTTTTTCTTCCGGCACGTGTTTGATATTGACCAATAACGTTTAGCAATACGGTACCTCGGATATAGACCAATCACGGCCGTTTATCTTACAATATTCTTGTAGGAATCGCGAGGATGCCATTTTATCGGGTAAAATGATCTGCTCGTTACTGGACACGAAAGCATCAGTGTGCAGTGATTAATACGTCACATGTTGCCATTAACAGCACGAAAACAGATTAGTTTATACAACATAACTTGTTTATAAATTGAAATAATAGAAATGTACATTGATTAGAAACACAATTTCTATTCGGAGCAAGCCAGTTCATGTGCTTTTATTTTTTTCTGCTGTTAGCTTACCTGAACGAAGTTAACTATGTCTTATATGCACAGCTGGTAGCACTGCTCAAAACATGGACATGGTAACTCGAATCGATTCATGGATGGTTGATTCATGCCGTGAACTAGCAGCTGTTAGTTTTGTTTATATAACGAAGCATGAAAGTAATTATTATTTGTATAATCCGTTACATTTGAATTCATGGAATGGTCTTAATAAATCCAACTCAAGTTGACGAGTTACATCAGATAAATTCGTTAACTCTTGTGGGATTCCCTATGATAATTTTTGGGTGCACAGCTTAGTATGCCAACAAAAATAACTAATTGAAAAAAGACGGGAATTGATTCATGAACAACAAGATCGAAACTTCATACACTCGGTCATTCTCAACAAACGATCCGCAGACCATGTAAGAACTAATAGTGGTTTAGAGTGGAATGAGAACGCCTGGTGGTATACGGGGATATGTAAGTCAGTTGGAGAATTTAATGTTGTACCGGCACGTTGCCATGGTAACTCAATGGTAGAGCAACGGCACGGAGAGCCGAAGAAGAAATCCCGGTTATTACATTGAATTTTTTAGTCTGACTCAACCTTACCATAATACTGGTTTAGTTATAGCTCCCAAAAAATGCAGAACAGGATGATATATGTCTGACTGGTCCATTCATACGCCGCTTATTTTATAATGACTAATTGATTTTAGTTTATGTTCTTTTGAGGTTAACTATTTCTTAATTTCCACTGTTGGTAGGATTGGTTACTATTCGGGGCCTCATTAGATTATTTATTTATTTAGTATTCCGATGTCTGACAAAATATTGATTTTATTTCTAATAACATACGCAAGATTCTTCCAGATGGATATGTATCGTTACTTAATTCTTCTTTATACTATGATGATTTCACTTTAAACAATACAAGCAAGAGAGTAATCATATAAACTCGTAGGCTACCTATGATAAAATGGTTAAGTAGTCCTTCTGCTATTTTGTGCCCACGCTTTTAATGATAATATGTATACGCCAGTTTTCTTAGTAGATGTAAATTAATTCCAAAATCTAGGGAACCCCTGCTGGCTTACTTAAATTGGGATAAGTAATGTAGAAATTGAACATTGATTTTGTCACTTTCACAGATCCTATTTTGTTGTTGTTAAATACTGCGGATAATATTGTACTTACGTGATATAATGCCCTAGTTACAGGTAGAGGTAATATTAAAAGAAGTCATCCTTACCTGAAACAAAAGAAAATAAATGGTTAGAACTATGTTTTAAAATAATTAATCAATAATCAATTAATTTTACTATTTTATGCTAATTCTTAATGACTAGTTGATATTCAACTTGTTTTAATTAATTTTACTTATATAATAATACTTTTTATTAATTATTTTATTTATTATGTGACAAATGTTAAAAGATAACTTCATTAAAAATGAATTTATGTATAATCACAGTGCTATTAAATAGGCATACCTACACTAGTATATGTAAACCAAGAACCTTTTCAATAAATGATTAACGTATTTGTAACTTACACTGTACTCTCATCGATAAATTGCATTTAAACCCGTAATTTTCTACATCTCCAGCACTAAGTTTTTTTTTCTGATAGATTCTATTAGGCTTTTATTCTAGTGCTTTGAGGATGATTACCTTCTCCACTTTAACAATAAATCAATGAACTTATAATATTTTTATTGATATAAATTATATAAGGGTAGTAGGGAAAAAGGACCATTATTTTGAGAGGTGGCAGCGTTTGTTAGAACAAGATGCCGTCTAATAAATTCGTCTTACTCAAACCCGGGACCCGTCCGCTTTCCTGCCAACGCTCTACCACTCGGTCTAGCTAGATTTCGAGAATCTCTCTCCTATGATTGCCCTTAATGGTCGACCTCACTGAAAATTAAGTCATATGAGGATGATGTTGGTGAAATCGTAACCGGGTTCGCGATGTTTATTGAAACTTATAGTACCAAATAAAGTGAAGATATGTATTTATGCTGCTACATATTATTATTTCTGTTGACATTACAGAAGAAAATTTAGGAGAAACCGAGTAAGATGAATTTATAAATCTAAATATTTAAATTTATTCTTATTTTCAGTTTTTATGAAAGCTGATACCTAACAACCTTAATTATATAAATAATATTTTTCTCTAGACGTATAAATAAACATGAGTGCTATTTCATATATAAATTGAATATTAAATTAATATTTATACTAATAGGTAATGAATTGTAGCCCTAATCTATCTATATTAATAAAAATGAATTACCAAAATGTTTGTTGCCGGATCATTTGAGAACGGCTCGACCGATTTGGCTGATTTTTTGTTTGTTTTCGTAATTGTCAGGACAAGGTTTGTATGAAAGAATTTTTTGGAAAATCAATGAGAAAAGTCGAAAATGTGAAATGAGGCACAGTTAGAGAGATCTGCTGTCAATTGTTTACATAAAAAAAAGATTAAAAAATTGAAGTGTGACATATTCACAGTTTGAGAGTTCCGCTTTCACATGTTTTCATAACAAAACAAACAAAACAAAAAAGAGTGAGTCAACCAAGTCAGATCAAAAGTGTGTATGTATGTATGTGGCTACGTATATTCCCTATACAAATCTACATTTCTTGAAAAATTTGCACGAGATTTTGCACACATACCGAGTTAAGCCCGGCGCTATAGGCTTCTTCTCCGACAGCCGTGTACTGCGTGTTATCTAAACACAATCCGCAAGGCGCTATTTATCATATTCAGTGCTATTGAGACGTAGGCATTCACTGTGTCCCCTGCAATGACGATGTAGGCTTATTCTCCGACAGCCGTGTACTGCGTGTTATCTAAACACAATCCGCCAGGCGCTATTTACCATATTTAGTGCTGCTGAGACGTAAGTTGTATGTGAAATAATAGAATTTCTTTTTGTATTTTATTGAAGCTAAATTCTGGAGTTAAATATGGTTCAGTTAGTAGGCCTCTTCAATTATTGCAATTTGACCTGAATTTAGTTCAGAGAGAAAATCAACAAGGGATAGTAGCCCCAATTATAAGGAAACCCCTGAGGGTTCAGCTTACTATTAAATCTACACGACACACACACAAATATATATCTATATTAATAAAAATGAAATTCCAAAATGTATATTGCCGCATCACTTGAGAACGGCTCGACCGATTTGGCTGATTTCTTTTTTGTTGTGTCCGTAATTGTAAAGACAAGGTTTGTATGAAAGAAAATTTTTTGAAAATCCAGGGGAAAAGTCGGAAATGTGAAATGAGGCACAGTTAGAGAGTTCTGCTGCCAATTGTTTACATAAAAAATATTAAAGAATTGAAGTGTGACATATTCACAGTTTCAGAGTTCCGCTGTCACATGTTTTCATAACAAAACAAACAAAAGAAGTGTGAGCCATGCAACATAGCCAAATCGAAAGTGTGTATGTATGTATGTATGTGGGTATGTATGTTCCCTATAAAAATCTACATTTCTTGACCAATTTGCACGAAATTTTGCATACATACCCAGTTAAGCCCGAGAAGTAACGCGGTGAACACTAAAATTCAAACAAACAACTCATTCCTTTGAAAATTTATATAATTTCTGAAAATATTATACTGAAAAATGAAATGCAATTCAGTTATCATGACAAAAATGTATTGTTTACAGTGTTCACATAGGGCTTTGGGAACTGCATAATACTGGGCTTTAACAAATTCTGATGCTATCCATGTAATTAATACATTTGTGAAAATAATTCTTGAAGAATGAAATCCAAGAAAATAAAGCCCAATGTGAAGCAGTCACATAACTTTCTCTACCCTCGACATGGAAAATATAATTTTCTTACTTCACATTTTGATGTAGAATAAGCTGTCGTATTGCAGGGACAGCTTAAGTGTGTGCCAGTGAGTATGCTATATCAGAAGTCGGTAAAAAAATCGTATCTAATGATACGTCACTCATAGCTGTAGGATGTTTATCATAGGCCCTAAACATCTACAAGAAGACAAAATAGGGTGGAACATTTTCAGTCCTATGATCGCAGTATATTATGTCCCAGGTATTGTGGAGGAAAGTGTGAAAGTGATATTGACTGTTTTTTTTAATTTCAGCTACGAAACGGTTGTATGGTAACATGAGAGTGAGAAATAAAAATTTCCATAAAGACAATACAATCTCATGTAATCGGAATTTCTGTTTCTTCTTATTTCAACCCCTCCCAGGCAAGGTTTGTAGAAGCAATGGAATACAACATTTTACATACGCTACATCTAGCGTTTTCTGAGGGAATAGTTTGAGTGTGATAAGTCGTTCTTCCTCATTTCAGATTCAAAGGACCTAGAATTTGAAAATCGAATGTCCTTCTTAAGTTAATTTCAATTACAAAATAAAAACCCGGGCGACGCCGGACCTTTTAAGCTAGTTTATAAATGAAAATTAAATTATTAATGTAAGATATCATATTAGCTAACTGTAAACTAATGTAGCCTAGTCTTCTAATCTATTATAACAATGAAAATTGCATTATAATGCCGAAATCCAGTTGCGAGTAAAAAATTAAAACAAAAACTAGACTCTTCCACGTAACAAGAAGTAAAATAATTCAGCACCAGGCCTACCTGTATAAGGTTATTTTGGCAGTCTTGTGTCTAAGCTTTTTAAACAAATCCTTAAACTTCAATAATAAACGACTGAAAGTTTTGTTAAGGGATAGCAGAAAAGTTAATTTGGCCATTTTCGTAAAGAATTGGAATTTTGGAACTAAGTTTCAATAAATCAAGCAGACCCTAAGTATATCTGTGCAAACGTTTGTGCCGTTTGGATGAATGGAATAGGTGACACCATTTTTAAACCTGAATGCGCTTTCAACTGTTAGTGCATGGAAATTTTAAGCGCCGTTTTTTGACCTTCAATTTTGCTAAATTCAAAATTCATCATCTCCCACAAAAACAGAGATATATAATATAATTTACAACGTGAGCAATAAAATGTTTAATCAGATTTTCTGTATAGCCCTTAATTCTTTCTCAAAGAAAAGTATGTAGCATAATTCCAGGTAATTTTTTTTTTAATTTCCTGGGTAAAATATTTTTCAAGCAAAAAGTATAAATAATATACAAAACTTCGTCAGCAATTTTTTAAGCATGCATCAATGAATCTCTCATTTAAAAATTCCATGTTCATAATTTAATATTTCTCGGGGAGATATATTTTAATTTTAATAAAAAAAAATAATAAATTAATTTATTTTACAAAAACAAGTTTATCCCTTAACTTAAACCCTATAGTTAAAATAAGTATCAGAATCCGATGCATCCTCATTACACTCTATTGCTGCAAACATCTTCAGGTATAGCGAAGTTGTTAGGAGTACAGAGATAGATTGGGGACAGGTCTGGTTACGTCCTGTGGGAGTCTAATGGTCTAAACAGATGTCAACATACAAAGCTGAATGCCGAGGTTCGATTCCCACTCAGAACAAATTTCCCTCTATAAATTACAACAAACGAACCCTCTGTGAGACAAGACTGGAAGCATGTCATTAGCTAAGTAAATATTTTAATTTATTTAGGAATAGAAGAGCACAGAAAATATATTACTATTTTTTACCATGAGATCTGCTACAAGAGATGAAAGTAATGATTCAAGTTGTATGTAAGCTCGATAGAGTTGCAGACCTGATAAATGTAAATTACCTTATTGCATTTTTGAAAACAGTACATGTCAAGAGAAATATAAAGCCACCTCTAAAAAAAAAAACTAAACTCCGTGGCGCTACATCCCTGGAGGGACTTGGCCTACCACCAGACCGCTGCGTCATCTCCCGTAGGCAGATGGCAGGATTGCGGGGCATGTGGTCAGCATGCCGACACCCCTGACCGTTAACGGTGGTTTTCTTGACCGGAGCCGCTACTTCTCTATCAAGTAGCTCCTCAATTTTGAATCACAAGGCTGAGTGCACCCCTACCAGACCTCCCTACCTCAGAAAAATCCGAGGAGGTACCGGGAATCGAACCCGGGCCGACGGATCTGTAGTCAGCGCTCAGCGACGCTAACCACAAGACCACGCCGGCGGACATAAAGCCACCTCAGAGACTTAAAATAAAACAGATAATTATTATTTTTTAATTTAAACATTGCTTGATTACTTCCAAAACCCTTTGATGTTTTTGTTGAATATCTTAAAACTAGTCATTCTTGACAGGTGGTGCTTAAAAAATGCATTTATCTATCGATCGCAATACAAGCCCAGCAAGTTAAGCATTTAAGAGCCTTTGTTGAGTAGAGAAATTTGCGTGGTAGAAGACAGCTTAAAATTACAGTACGCTCGTGGAGAAATTTCTTGGAAAGCTGAAAGCAAAGAGTGAGAGAAGATTCCTTTCAACTAAGGCCTGAAGGGTGGGAAGGTTCTAGTGATTAATCAAACCGTCTCTATAGAATGACTTTACACACACAGGACCTTCCAAATACTGCAGTATCATACTCAGATAATGGTATACCTCATCCTCGGCAACCAAAAACATGGAGGTGAATCATTTGGCACTATTATAGTCAGAATTCCAAATTGAAATAAAAAACTAAATTTATAGAAGTTTTTTCTCAAGAATACCATGAAAAATAGGGTTCAATATTCGTATAATTGTCAACTGACACCAACATTTATTCCAGTATTAGTTATTTAGAAAGTAAAAGGAGATGTGTAATTATTATTTTATGTACTTAAATAGCGCTTATTGTATAACTGTCCGAATATAAATCATTTATAGGCTTCTTTTAAATGTTGTACTATACATAACTATGTCAATTCATTACCAGTGATGTCCTTGCTTAATGCTGCCAAACCGTTTACGTTGAGTAACTTCACATTCTTTTTAGACTGCAAATCTGAAAACCTCATACTCAAGGGATGTAAACTTTTTTCCTCCATTACTGCTATAAAAAATTATTACTAAAAGGAGACAGGAGAGATTTTTTTTTTGTCTAGATCCGTAACAGCAAGATGGCTTAAAATGTGAGGAAATGACAGCTCTGTATCAAGATGCAATGAAAATAAAATAGACAACCATTAAAACAAAGCCCATTCTGAAATTTGGTCTAAAGTTGAACACTTGACCTTTTCTGCGGTGATATTTTTAGTAGACTATATTCACACAGAAAAAACCAAGCAGGCTTTCAAATTGCATCTTCCCAGACAATAACTAGAATTACAAAATAAAAGCATGGTAAAGTAATTATGAATTTAAAGAGCACATTATGCAACAAGCCTATAGGCTAATGGCATTTATTAAGACACGAGTATGTTTTATGAAACAAGCAAACCTAGTTTCATAATTTTCAAACGAGTGTCTCAATTACCATTATAGGCAAGTTGGAAACGACTATTTTTGTTCGATCTTAATTAAATGTTTAAGTTTTTTTTTTTTTTTAAATACCTAGAATATTGATTAAGCAGACGACTCTCGCCATAAGCTGTTGTAGTTCATGTCTTTTCCGATAGATGGAAGTCTGCAAGGCATGCAGGCTTGCAGCGCTTCTCTTGAGCACTGATGTCAAACAACGCATATTAAAACACAGGAAATAAATTCAATGTAGCATAACATCAAAATTAAGAAGAACATAATTGATTTTATTTTAAATACGGATTGTTTAATTGCGTATTTTCATTTGCTGCTGCGAAGATTTCAAGAGCCTTCCGTGTTCCATAATAATCAATACCACACCAGTCAACCTCTCTCATATTGGGATTTAGAGTATTTCAAGAATGCAGCTGAATGTTCAACTTTTCCTCACCAAATAGAATTTAAAGGTGCATTACTTTTTATTTTAACTTAAGTGATAGAGCGAAACATATTATCAACGATTCACGAGATTAAAACATCGAGGCAAAATTTTGCATAAGCTTCTGTGTCCTACAGGACTTTATAGCCAGCCGTTGCCGTCATTAACAAAAGCGTTATCCGCAAGCTACGCTGAATTGCGTTTTGAAATACGACGCCATCTTACATGAAACAGACATTTATATACGCACCAATCCTTACAGTTTACGACTGACATAATTTGAATATGTCAGATGTGGGTGCCGTTAAATCTACAGTGATGTCATTCTTATCCAAGAAACCTACCCGACATATGCTTGTGTCTGTGAGGACTCTAATTTAATCAAATGTATGAATTCTGTAGTTTAAACTACTTTCTGGGTTGTACATGCAAATGTACGAGATGAAAATGGACCTTTAAATATACAGGAAGTTTTTTTTTAAATTTTATGTGATATCGTATAATATAATTAGAATGTATGTGGTTTTCGGAAAACTTACAGCATCTGCAGTTTCCCGTTGCGTTTCTTTAAAAAAAAATATTAACGAGTGTGCTTCTGTTTTCCCTTCTGTTCTAAAGTACCTAATAAACCTCTAGAAATACTAGAAGAACTTTTTGCATTTCACAGAGATATAATAACATGATGCAGGCAGACAATGTACGATATATCAAAGGAATGCAATAAGCCTACACAGGTTTATATCTTATTTAAGACTAGCATGTGCCCGCGGCTTCGCCCGCGATAATTATTTCAAAAATTAAAAATTAAGAGCATAATAGTTAAATCATTAAATTTATTAACACCTAAATCACGTGGACTACATACCACAATTAGATAGCGTCGCCTGGTAAAAGCAACCTCAGATTCGAGTTCCTTGGCCCAGAAAACCCCTGTATATTGAGTTTCGTCCAAATAAAACAATGTTTGACCATATTTAGAGCTTACAACATTCAAGCGATCGCGAAAGTTTTATTTCCAAGGCATGACAAAAATAGCCAAAGCCAACTGTAATTGATTTGACATTGAAATGTATAACTGAAAACTGATGCTTCGAAAACGCAAAAGATGCACTTTTTTTTGCCCGTTTTTCACTCATAACCCACGAACGAAAGCTAAAATTAAAATTCCGGCTTCGAGGAGCATTTTCCGACCCTTCAGCCCACCTATGTTTAATATTTCAGATCTCTGCGTTGAGTAGATTTCGCTGGGCATCGCGGACTGACAGACAGACAGAAGGAAATACACACACTTCCTTTTATTAATATAGATTTAATATAGCCTATAGCATTCACCAGTTCAAAATTAGTAAAAATTCCATTGTGAAACGTGTTTTTGGGAAACTGAGTTTGTTGATAAAATTGGGCTTTGAGCCCATTGGAGAAAATTTATTCGGAGTTTCATCCCCTACATTTTTTCATCCCATAATGGCACATGTAATCATAAAAGCCTACAATATTAGGTGGTTAACTCTGCCGACATACACGCCTTCATATTTACTGTCTTTTATAGTGCGACAAGTTAAATAACAAGCTGTTCATCGGCGATGCCTTTCTGCGCCACTTGCTTCTGCGCATATTGTTCTTTAACTTGTCTCGCTATAGCGTTACTTTCTAAGGTACATGCTTGTACTGAAGACAGGGCGATGAGGTATTGTACATGATACGCAAGAATGTGTAATTATATTAAAATATAAGATTCAAAACTGAACAAGACTTGTTAGAACAGCAAGATTGATGGTACATGTATCTAGCCGAAATGAAATGCTGGCATCATACGTGTTGCAGTAAATAATCGCCGACTTCCTTTCATTATTAAATGCCGCCTGCATGAGCATGTTCCTCATCACGATAACTCACGCCCGGATGTTGCCATGGAAATCCATCTCACAACATGGCCCACGACCCAAAATAGGTTGCATACGAATTGTTTGTGTATCGCCAGTGCTGTGAAATCTTTTCACGAAGGACAATTTAATTTTAGAATAATAATAATAATAATAATAATAATAATAATAACAATAATAATCTCATTTCACCTTAGTTTCACCTCTCCCTTTTAGGGACATTTAAGCGACCCAAGCCGCCCGGGCCTTACAGGGCCGCGACCTGTCAGGAGAGGGATTATCTCTGGATCACATACATACTTTTTTGACCAGACAAGGACATGGAGGTCCTCCCCGGATGAGTGATCAGCCCAATGCCGGGGCCACCTCCGAGATAACACGAACACATAGGACGAAACACCATGCACACACACACGCCCCCCAAACAAGGCGAGGATGGATGAAGATGATAATGACAGCCAGATGATATCCGGGGACCACAAGGGCCTAAAGCTACCCGACATTTGTCTCACAGGTGAGGAAAATCCCCGGAAAAGCCCCACCTAAAGTCTGGCCGTTCTAAGAAGGAAACCTGAAGTATACAAACCTGTCTCACTCTAGCACATTATTCGTATGGCTTAAGAGTGAGACAGACATACTGGTTTTTGTTTACTTCAGGTTTCCTTCTTAGCTCGTCTCGGGTATAGGTAACTTGTCCCGACCAGGATTTGAACCCGGGCCCGCTGCGTGAGAGGAGCGCCATAACGGTGGACAATAATAATAATAATAATAATAATAATAATAATAATAATAATAATAATAAGAGTTTTAATTAACCTGGTGTAAGTTACGACCATAAGTTGTTTCCTTCCATTTAACCAGGGACTAAATGTAGGTTTATGAAATCTCATTATTCACATACAGTATTTCATGAACATGATCAGCTATGTTATCTTTTGTCTTGACATCGTATGTTTCTTTTCTATTTGCTTTTAGAAGAACTGCTTCTTTGTGATTTAAAAAATAGCTATGAGAAATCCATAAACTATCAAGTGCTTATTCAAGACAGTGATAAGCTTACGTACTAAATTCTAACCTCAAATTCTAAAATCTCATGACTAAACTCATTGCATAACAGATATAGACATTTTATTAATAAATTATTGAATCAGCGTGATCCCAGTTTATACAATAATTGTTTATAACCTTATTTTAAGGCCATAAAATCTGTATAACATGAATCTGAGAATAACTTATTAACCAAATACATTTATAGAAAAATATATAATATTATGAATTTGAGTAATTTTTTTACACTTGCATTCTGTGAAACAGTTCACTAATAATATTAGTGATTTACTATTAATTTAGGGCCATGGACTCATAACTAATAATATAGCCAATATTTTTCTGAAACAGAACACTAATATTATTATGTATTTGCTAATAATATGACTATAAAAGTTCCTTGAAACAGGTCCAGGAGCGAAAGATAGTAGTTGATACGAAATTCTATATTCTAGTTGGAAGATATCCAAGTTGTGATACAAAGAATGTGGGCTATTTCTTTTTTCCTTACAACTGTCGCTTAAAAAGGTTCACTTTTCACATATTCTGGAAGATACTCTATCTACTCTATTGAAAACGTGTGCAATAATAACCATATTACTATCCAAAACTTTTGTTTAAAATATTTTTCCGTAAAATTATTTGAAGGGAAGGTATAAGATTTCCAAGTCAACCATATTGCAAAACGGTGAAGTTTAAATCCTAAAATGACTCGTGCTTACTTGGGAAGAGTGGAACGTGCCATCCTGTCAATGATGGTTGCTTACTCTATTCCGAATTACGAAGAATGACAATTTCGCATAAGCCAGGCTTGAAATGGAAAATGTAATGTGCGAGAGAAAAAAGTGAGAGAGACAAAGAATTGGCATAAAGTCAGACGAGGTTCGTATTTTTCTTTAACTTCGTGTTCTACTAATTTTATTTGTTATGAAAACATGGTTTGCTTTCCTTTCATACGACAACTGTTTTCTTAACGAAAGAAGAGAAAAATAATTAAAAAGTAGTTCCCGGAACCTAATAAACAATGTAAAAGGAACAAAAATAGCCTACAAAAACAAATGGATTGAAATGCCCTATATAAGTAATTAAAGGCGTAAGGAAGAACAAAATCACGAAAGAAAGAAAATGGTAGAAGGAAACAAAGAAAGGATACAAAAATAAACAAGAAAGTAATAAGACGAGTGAATTAACGACTGGTGGGTGTAGGCCTATATATGGATGGTTGCGTGGATGAGTGGAAGGGTGGATGAATAGATGTATCAATAAATGGACAGAGGGGCGGTAAATGAGATATAGCCATAAAACATAAATTTTAGAAGTTAAAGAAAACAGTAAGAAAACTAATAGATAAAACATAAACTGGCTAAGACGGAGTAAACAAAATGTATTAAAAACACACACAAAGAAAGAAACATACAAACAGAAGAACACAAACGAAGAAAAGTCTGAAAGACAGACGGAAAGAAAGAGAAAAGAAAGTTTAAAGTTGAATAGTAAGAAAGAATTGTTAATAACTAAATTAATATTATAATGAAATGAAACATGAAGAATGTGTGCAACTGAGTAATAATGAAAATAATGTCAACACATAACCCATTCCGAAAACAAAAATACGTACAGTAATATAAGTAAAAAAAGGCTTTGATCTGCTACCAACTGCAAGATGTAAAGAAAAGAAAGTTTAATATAGGCCAACATAAAAGGGTAGAATAGAGAAGAGGTTGTAAAAGCTGGTGGAACTCAATTAATTATAGTGTCATAGTACAAGCTTTTCTGGAGACTCCATTACCTCTAATTAAACAGTAATAATCATGATATCACGCACACCGCTTCTGATCAAATATTGGCCATGCAATACATTACCTGCTAAACTAATAACCAAAGTTATAATAATTACAACTTCTGGCTCCCATATTCAATTTATCATCCTCTACCTTCCTCGCACACCTCCTATCGATTCAGTCCGATGTAGGAGTGTAACTGGTAATTTATATACAGTTATTTTACAAAACAATGGACACATTCTACATGAATACAATCTTGATGGAGGAGTAGCCCTAAGTCAGGGGTGTTTGCACTTATAATAATATGATCAGAGATTAAGACATTACGCACCGGCCGTCTTTTCCCCGGATTCTTGTTGGTAGGCTAGGGCCATAGTGCCTCTAGGAGAATTAGGCCAATGGAAAAATCTCACTGACCTCATCGCGGATCGAATCCGATAACTTCTGGTTTTTGCCTCCCTCAACCTACGGTGCTACGGCGTACCCCGGAGGAGGAATATTGTAACATGAAATATTCGTACTACCCGGATTTAAAACCCGGAACCTTTCTACATGAACCTACAGAATGCCCGTTAGAACACTGCTGGTTGAGATAAACGTACTTTACTAATGTGATACTGTATACAAATATACGAGGGTTGGCAACTAATTTTTCTTTTGAAAGTGTGGGACCTTTTAAATTTTTGAAAAACATAAATAAAGGGCAGGGTATGGCTGTATGTATAATGCAGATTAATTATTTGTATTAGATGTAGGATAGTGAAGGAAACAGACACCCATAAACATCCATACTCGACTACATTGTGCCACCCTAATGTATTGCTGTAGCTGGATGCATGAAAGCACATATACCCACTCCAAGATCTCTTAAAATTCGGTACGGATGGGCATTATCCCCCAAAGCTTCCATCAGCTCCTTGAGATATTCCATGACATTTCTCCCTTGGATAGTGACTAGGTATTTTGAGGTAAAAATGTTGTTCACATCTTGTCATATCCATTTTTGCACGGCGGTTGACTCATAACTAAATTACCATCGCCTCTATTCTCATAACCGGTACAACACAATGCTACCAAATGATGTGTTGATATACTCGAGATGCCATTCTCTCTCGTGACATACATCATCTCATGGTACCATCGCCTTCTTACTTTGAGGAAAAAAATTGTTGCCAAGGTATTAAAAAGAGGAAAATGAATAGTTTATGCTGTTTCTATGGCCAGGCCCTGAGATGTTTCGAGAGCCCTGCGCAAGGAGGGTGTAGACTGGTGGATTAGACAGGCGGGTGAAAAGCAGTGGGTGGAAGAGAAACTAACTTGTCTTAATTATCCGCGACAGAACCTTACACCAGGATTCGACGTTCACGCTTAGCAATTAAGCGTTCCAAATATACTGTATAAAGAATTTCCCAGGGTGGGTTCCAGAAGCGCTGAAATATTGAAGTGAATTTTATTTACCCTCGCTTCTCCTGCAGAACTGCGAAGAAGATGTAGGTGGCTTTAACGGCGAGAATGGAAGTACAAGTATCAAAGAAAATATACTTTGAACTATGTGCAAAAATTATTACCAATATTATAAAGTTTTGAAATTCATCTTATTAATTAACACTTTATTGCATTGATAAATGGTTTCGGAGACATGATTTTCTGAATAAATTAAATAACATTTCACTGACAACTCCGTAAACTTTTCGGTAGTTTAAAGATGACAATTTTAATATTATCACTTGGATTTTGCATAAATTATATTAGTTTAAAAAGTATATTTTCATGCATAAAATCGTATTTCTTTAACAAAGAGGAAAATCATTTGCCTTGTCTTACTGAGAAATCCTACTTTTGTATATTTTTAACAGTTTGATTGTAATTAAATGGTTAATGATAGTGTATGGTAACAATTTCGTCACATGCTTTAATTTCACAACATAAATACGAGGGATGGGGCATAAGTCACGTGAACTATATATATACTTTTTAAATCTGAAACCATTTCGAAATTTTTAAATATACAAAATATGAAAGGATATGCCTTGGAATGTATGTAGAATGCAGATTATGGATGTCTTCATGTAGGATAGGGTAGGAAGCAGATAACCATAAACATCACTACACGCCGGTATGGTGTCACTCTAATTTGCTGCATTAGTTTGAAGCACAAAAGCACATAGCCTATACCCACCCACATAAACCCTCAAAATTTACTACGCAGGAACATAATTCCACAAAGCTGCCATCTTCTCCCTGTGGCATTCCCTGGAATTTATGCCTCGGAGAACGGATATTTTAAAGTAAGAATGCTGTTCACGTCTTGCCAGGTGGCTGACTCACAACTGACTTACCATCGCCTCAGTGAGTAAAATTGCATCAAATGCCGTGTCCATATACTCTACATGCTAAGTTCTTCAGTCACATACAAAAGCTCGCCTTATTTTGAGAAGTTCTAAATACTACCGTACCTCACGGAAGCGATGGCACGATGGATTGTTTCCAAACTGGCTATAGTTGCATTTCAGTGAGGATTCTTTTGATAACTTTATGTTCCGTAGAATGCCATTGAAATATCCTTATTTTTTTATAATTCAGAAAAGATGGGTTCTGAAATCAGCTACGATATCTCGTACTACGTAATGAAAGCGGAAAATTTATCCATTATGGTTGAAGTCCAGTGAGATATAATGAAAGTTTGACAATAAATTAGTAGGTTACAGTATTAGTAGGTTACAGTATTAGTAGGTTACAGTGTTTACATTAAAAAAAAGGCGAAAGACAAATATAAGGTGCAGTTTAAGCTCCGCCCACTCGATATTCACATTTTGTTTCTCAGCGAACAGGGTGACCAAACTATCCTTGTATATTGTCGCCGACACTCCCGACCATACCAACTATTAAAAATGCGAGAGTGCCCCTTGTACCAAATATTAAAACTGCGAGAGTGCCCCTTGTACCTAATATTAAAAATTCGAGAGTGCCCCTTGTACCAAATATTAAAAATTCGAGAGTACTCACAGGTTTGCCTTGTATCCAACGGTTTGTCAGCCTGCTTATCCTCGAAGAATTCCCTAGATCGTGGTATAAAAGAAAGTGCCTCGCTGCGGGTGGGTGAGGGCGGGATATATCTCATGCAACGCTGCACCTTATATTTGGTTTTTCCAAATAAATATATATATATATATATAACCTACGACTTCAGTGATCTTAACAAATGTTAGGCCTAATCTTAATTGGTCCGGATAAGCAAAGCGTTGTACAAATAAATAAACAGATGGATAAATGGATTAATAGAAAATAAATACATAAAGAAACAATCCAGTACCGCTATTCAATTTCGTTACTATTCTTGGCTTTTCATGAGCATTTTTATTGGAATCAAGCGAAGAGATCGGAATACAACGAAATAATTCTTGATTTTCGCTGTAGCTGAATACAGGATTAACTAGCCCTGAAGCTTAGTCTGTGACGTAACAGAAAAAATGGTAGCCGTTGTGCATGTGAACTCAGGTGTCGTGAGAGGGGATAAATAATTCCGCGTTCAGTCCCGGAGGGTTTTCCCTCCTCGGCAGGCGACGAGGAATAATTTAGAAGTCGGGAAAGATAGGGAGGGGGTTGGCAGTCAAAGTCATATTCTGCAACAACTGCCTAGACCTACTTCAATAGAACGCTGTGCACCTGTTATGTGGGCTATACATAAGTGAACTAAGTCGCACAGAAAAATCTCATATGGTTGGATGAAAATAACATGAAAAATATCCTAATGTGTCCCGTGAAGGGCAAAAGTCTCCTTTCAAATAGGGAAAGCTAGTTTCTAATGTGGTGAGCTACTCCGCTTTAAGTGTTGTACAGTCAGATATAGGGTACCTATATTATTATCACTGTAATATTGTTGTTATTATTATTATTATTATTATTATCACTATTAAATTTATTTCCATTCAGAACGTACTGTAAATTTTTAAGACAAAGGTACCATAACGACAAGGTCTATATAATGTCATATCGAGATGTTACCTATAGGAAGTTTACCGGTATTATTTCTTTTATTTTAAAGTTCTTCATTCACTGAAAAATATTGTATATGCAGGATATGTTAAAAGTTAATTTGAGTTCAGTAGGTTGTAGTCACTATCAACTGGATTTGCCATATCAATCCAAATGGCTCTGGAAGGTTTAAAAAGATATTGCCTGGAGGGTCACAATATCAAATACAGGTAAAATGAGTTCTGGCACTAAAAATAATGCTTGTTAACAGGCCCTATGATAAATAATAATTCGTACCTATGATACAAAAATGCAGAATTATAGAGTGAAAATGTGTAACATAAAATCTCTCGTTTTTACATAAGAAGGACAAGTTTTAATTTCGCAAAGAAAATAGAATGCTAACTAGCCACAAGAAACCCAGATTTTTGGCAACCCTTAGTACATGGGACAGAATATAAACTATTATGGATTGAGAACCTTAAAATGCGAAAAAGTATGAAAATCTTGAAGAATGGAATGTCATCAAACAGCTTGCTAATAAGACTTACGAAACAAGTAGTAAAAACGAGATTTTATTCTGCGGGTAAGTATTTTTCAAAACGGGCTTGTAATGGCGAGTTAGCAAACTACGAGTAAAATAAAATCATTTTACCATGTGTATCATTCACTATATTTTAGATATCCGTTAATATTTGTGAAAAAATTATTCTATTACGTACGCTACAGTGCAGTCAATTTGGGGGGTTTCCAGCTGTCCAGCCATCTAGTAGAAAGATTATTGATTTTCTAGTACATGAGTGCCAACATAAAAGATGCAGTGGACAACACATTTCAGCCACCAAATATAACTATTTTTGCGACCACTAATTAGTGAGAAATTTAACATTTAAAATTAATTCTAAAATGTTCAATTACCATTAAATTGAGCCTATTTAATAATCATATGCAATTATTCTTAACTAAAATAGTATTTTTCCATGTCACAGAAATCATAGTTGATGACAATGGAGAACCATGAATATTTTCTAGCACTAGTGCAATAAAGTGCAACTTTTACTTCATGTGTCTTATGTTGGAAGTTATACTTTTAATTTAAGCTGTTTAAAAATATTTATTTTTGTTCACCCAGGCTCTTATTAATTTTTTATACCTATGGAGAACATAAAAGTTGTAAAGTAGTAGGTTTATGAACTTTACCGTATGAAGGTGTTGTAATAGTTATATGAATACATCCCAAGAAATCGTAAACGTCACTTCTGATGTCACTATTCACTATGCGTGCATCCTCCTTCACGGAAGTCAAGACTCACGAAGAAGCAACGTCCACGGGAAGAACTACCACTGCCTTCGTGTTTCGTAAAGAACATAAACCTGGGGAATTCCCACCACCGCTTTTTAATAAATCAAGTAGCATACGCTCCCCCTTACAATGGAAACGCCCCTTCAACACGTAAACTAACCCTCAAACCAATATTTTTTTCTTAAATTGTTGTGCGTTCTACAAATTATTTCTTAATATCTTTCGTATAAACCTGTCATAACATGTATTGTTTAATGGTCCATTAGAAAACCATTTTTATAAATAATACATTTGGGGGAGGAACGTACATGCATTAGTATGCAAATGCGTACACGCTGTAAATACATTTGAAAAGGAACACAATGAGGATGAAGCTTGATATTTAAGCCATAAAATATGGATCGATCTTAGCAAGAAAAATCCCTTTAGGCAGGCCTACAGGCTGAGGTAGATTTCGAAGTGCTTTTGGTTTAATTTACTGTCGCTGCGCAACACCTTCTTCTTTAGCCTTGGCATGACAAACCCGCAATAATAACTGCAAAAAAGAGGAAAGAGCACTTTTTCAAACATTAAAATCTCGCCTTATATGAGAACTATCACGAAACTAGTTATTGATTTGTAGAGTACTCATCAAGAGCTTTTCAACGATACCCCACAAGACGTGGTTTCAAAAATTTCGAATTTCCATCCCCCACCAACCACCCCCATAGGGAGTACTCTAATTTATTCAAACAAAGTTTCCCTCTATACTTCATAGGGGCCGAAATATAAATGATTTTAAATTTCAACCCCCTCCCCCGACCACCCCCTTGGGCCAATTTTGCTCATTAACGAACTTGTCCGAACTATTGGGCCTAGAAATAACATAATAAAATTTGGTTCAAATATCTTCAAAATTACGACTGCTATCGTGTCAAGATATATAATAGCACAATTTTTTTTTGAACAGGCGGTGGTTTCGTACTTAGGGAGGCAGGAAACGTAAAGATATGAAAGAATTTTTCGAAAGTCATGACATGGTATCTATTGCAATAGGTAGATGTTTCTTCGAAATCTACCTAAAAACAGTGGTGATCATTGACAACTGACATAACCGGAAAATCCTTCTCTTACCATTATGGGGAGTCAGTTCGGAAAGCATTTCAGGGCGGTTATCATGCTTCTCGCCGAATACGTCAATTTCATTTACTGTAGCTCCATAGGCTTACAGTTGAAATCATCATTAATAGATTTCTATACCATCACATAGATCTCAGTCCTTGTATTCTAACAAGCCGCAAAATTTTCACTGAATTTTTAATAACAGGAACAATCAGACATAACAAGGCAACACTCAATTATTTAGGTGCCTATTTCCAGGATAAGCTCTGAAATTATAATCCTGATAGCATTGATGTGCAGATGGAAACTTCTGGTTCGGTATAGATCGACACTCGACACGTGCAAGAGCACGAGGACTGTCGAAGCCAAGCAGCAGCTGCTAACTTACATGCGCAGATCAGTTCTCTCTAGAAAAAGGCATAAAATTTGCCTGATTGTTCGCGTTTTAACATAATAAAATTAAAGTGTTTCAAAATGTAGGTTGGTTTGTGCATAGACGGTTTCACACTTTCTTTGAAAAAACAGGTAGTGAATCTTCTAACAACTTACTTACTCAATGGCAATAGACAATTCCTAAGCAAGCTAGAGGAATATTATATAATTTTTAGAACCCGGAGGTTCATTGCCACGATTACGTGAGTCCACCATTCAACTCTATTCTCTGCTAACTCCATCCAACCATCCCTCGCAAATCCTTCTTCCCTTAAATCTATCCTGATATTATCCTTCCATCTACGTCTAGGACTTCCAAGTGGTCTTTTTCCTTCGGGTCTCCCAATCAATATGTT
This sequence comes from Ectobius pallidus, assembly GCA_964059195.1. Lineage (NCBI taxonomy): Eukaryota > Metazoa > Arthropoda > Insecta > Blattodea > Ectobiidae > Ectobius > Ectobius pallidus. The sequence continues at coordinate 100,951,669 of CAXKWD010000010.1, forward strand.
TTAGATATATCTTTCCTCCCCCATGCGTAAAATATGTCCAGCTCATTTCATCCTCCGTGATTTAATTACCCTTACTATATCCGGTGACGAGTACAGGTTACGAAGCTCGACGTTCTGCAGTCTTCTCCAGTCTCCATTTTCATCTCTTTTAGGCCCAAATATCTTCCTATGTAACCTGTTTTAGAACACTCTCAGATTTGTTCTTCCCGAAGAGTAAGCGACCATGTCTCTCATCCATATAATACAACCGAAACAATAATTGTTTTATACATTTTTATTTTTCGATTCCTGAGCAGGAGACGACAAGAACCTTCTAACAAGTAATTTAAATTTTTTCTTTATCTGAAAAATTGAAAGAATAATAGAAAAAAAAGTGTGCGTGGAACGCCACGCGACAGAAGTGAAACTTGTTTTAATTTTTGGATTTTTCAATTTTGGATTGTTGGATTTTTCAATTTCGATTTTTGGACTTTTTAATATTGGGTTTTTGGATTATTTAAATTTTTGATCTTTTAATTTTTTTAATTTTGGAATTTTGGATTTTTAATTTTCTATTTTTATTTTAGATCTTTAAATTGTTAATTTTTTAAATTTTTTAATTTTCGATTATTAATTTCGGATTTTTTATTTTTTTATTTTGGATTTATTTATTTTGGATTTTTAATTTTGTTTTGGATATTTGAATTTCTTTAATGTTTAATTTTTTTATTTTTTAAATTTTGGATAAGCCTAATCATGAGTTGATTATTTTCTGTGCAGTCCGTTCCGCCACACCTCACTAATGCCCTACGATTTTGAGTGTGCCAATAATTTCGTGACGATTTTGAGCGTTACACAAGCTCTCGATTCACCCCTACCGCGGCTAAAGAAGTTTTACTTAAAAAATTGCGTCTGATATCACCGACAGAAGAAATAAACATGTTTTCGGTACAATCATCTTTATACACCAGTGTTTATAAAGGTATATTACTCCCACTCTGTGTGTATACCAAGAGTGCAGTAACGTGAACAGATAGGTAATGCACACAACACAACCATCAAGACATCGTAATGTTTCTTCTTGTATGAGTTCTGGCAATAAAGCGAGTAGTCGTGTAAAACCACATACTTCAAACTTCCCCTCCCTTGGCTGTAATTAAGGTCTTTGTGCTACACGAAGGAAAACAAATAGTACAAGTACAGTCGAATACAAAACAGAGACTGCCAATATCGAACATTCCCTATAGTTAGAGGTCCGTGACAATGGATTTATTTTTATTTTTAGAGAAAATTCGTTTTAAAAATTCCAATAATTCGTTGTTATTAATAATTTGGCGGTGCTACTTTTTAAAAATTATATATATATATATATATATATATATATATATCTATATATATATATCTCATGGTTTTATAATTCAACAATTAACAATCAACAGTGGTTTTATTTTTATTTTTAGAGAAAATTCTTTTAAAATTACAATATTTCGTTGTTATTAATAATTTGGCGGTCCTACTTTTTAAACTTTTTATATATAGCCTATATATATAAATATATAATCTTTTATAATTCATCAATTAACATTATTATTTTTCTATGTCATCATGCCCGATGCATTCATTTGTTGTCAACTTCACCAAGAAATCATAGAAATTACGAATATATTGTTTTAAAAATGGGTTAATAGTATGGTTCGTCCAAATAAAACATTTTTTTTTTCCAAAATTCATCTAAAAACTGGAATTATGTTTAGGCCTACTTATCGCGTTATTGCATGAATTCGCTTAATTCCGTGATTCAAAAGTGCTCTTTAGGGGTTTATAGGAAGCAGGAAAATGAAATTCTGAAAATATCTGTCGAATTGAGAACATTTCGCGTTATAGCGTCACGCGAATTTCAGACATCTACCTATAGCAGGCGTGCCTAACACATAGATCATGCTCGACCTCTCTATGAAGATATTTTGATGGATATTTTAAAAATGAAATCTGCTATTGCATAAAAAAAATTCACATTCGAGCCTCGGGCAATAAAGGCAATAAAATACATAGCCCAACATTGTGCTGGAAGTAAGTTACCTTACTTTCCCGGGGAAGTAGGTGATGAAAGGACGTTGCAGAACAACGTAGCCTATGAGATGCGTTCGCTCTCCTAACGCAGCGGGACATGGTTCAGGATAAGTTTCCCAGGTGGAGTTTTTCCGGGGGGTTTCCTCACCTGTGAGATGAATGTCGGAAAATGTTAGGCCCTTATGGTCTCTGGGCATCATCTGGCCGTCATTATCACTTTCATCCCATCAGTGTCTTGTTCAGCATTAATGTTTGCGTGACTGATGTGTCTCGTCCTATATGCTCGAATGCCTCGGAGATGGTCCCGGCATTGGGCTGAAAACCCATCTGGAGAGGCCCCCATGTCCTTGTCTTGACAAAAAGGTATGTATGTGTTCTCAAGGTCCCTTCCTCTCACAATAGGTCAAGGTCCTGTAAGGCCCGGGCGGCGGAGCCGCATAAACGTCCGTAAAGGAGAGCCGGTAAACTAAGAAATAGAGAAAATAAATGTTCAAGAGCAAGAAAGAAAAGAATAACGTATATGAAAAAATGTTAATCGCTAATAAATAAAATTCAAGGTAACTTAAAATAAATTAATATTTTACAGAATAAAATTGGGAGTAAAAACTTTACGGAGCGAGGTGGCCGAAATGGTAAGGTCTCGGACTCGTATTCGGGAAGTCCCAGGTTCAAATCTCGTGTCCGGACAATTTAACATGGGTTTTTCATGGTTTCCCCAGTTGTAAATGGAAATACCAAATTAGATATTTACTTATCAATACTCATCCTCGCTATGCCATCCTGTATCATAGGCCTATTCATTGAAATTAATGTAGGTTGAAATTTACTGACGTCATAAAACAACCAAAAATAGAAAGTATTGAGTATCAATAGTTGCATGGCCTACTGGTATATACACAGAACCTGAACTCCTGTTATGACACTGAAGCCCAAAGGAGTAAAAATACATCTAAATTTAAAAAAAAAAGACTAATTGATGTAACTAGATTTAACTATCTCTGACTTGCCAGCCTTTACTTTGCTTGTACACAAAATCATCCTGGATATTTTCATATCCCTTGTAGCAAATGTAACTATAATTTATTTCTTACTTATTTCAAGCCTTTAGTATTGTATGTTACAATGGGTAAATAAATATTTTCTAAAATCTTAATATATATCTTTGCCACAGTTATAAAGAGATATATTTAATCTGAAATCTCACAAGTTTTGGAAAGTCATAGTTGAAGGACACATGGAATTTTCAATTGAAGTTACTTATTAAAATTACTACTTTTATGAATAGCTCTTTTCTTGTATAAATAAGAATATTTCATTACAGTTTCCTTAACTGTAACTTACAATTTCGTAAATTATTCTGAGTGACTTCTACGTAGTACCTAACCGAACACTTCCATCACTCCTAACATACTTTTGTAAACATACTTAGAAGTGGAATAACAGAAAACTAAACTGAAAAGACCATTAAGAAAAGAGTATAAGACGATAAGGGGAGACTCAAAACACACTTTATGTCAATTCTAAACCTGTAATCAAACTTTTGCGTGTTTGTGTGTGAAACGAGGAGGGGAGAAAAAATAGAACACAAGGAAATGGGTATAGGAAAAAGGAGAGAGAGGAAGGAAAAGAGAAACTGGTGGCTACAGACACTCAACGCAGTCTCAGAACAGTCAGTTCCTAACATCAACTTCATATTTGTACTCTAACAGGAAGAATAAGATGTCTGAAGAGGGTAGAAAACTTTTTCAATTTACTGACTTCATCATACTATAATCATTTCCTGAACACAAATTCAACCTTGGTGTGGCTCGTCAACTTCTATACTCCAACCCCTTATCCAAATCTCATGTTTGTTCAAATAAGATGCTTCAATCCCTCTCTTTCAAAGTTAGTTTTAAGTTACGGTGCTTTCCAATTACATCTACAGTAGCTTATAGATAGATGCGGAAAGAGACTTGCTGAATTGAGTCAATGTATTTTATTATTTTCGAATATATACAACACCTGGTTTTTTCGTTCGGTTAGAGATACATGTTTGATGTAGGCCACTCTTTTCTTACTCATAGGTTTACCGCTCACCTTTTAGGAATTAAACAGCCATTTTCAGGGCAGCGGCCTGTCGGGAGAGGTACTAGCCTATCTATTGAATCAGACCAGAAAAGGACACGTAGGGCCTCCCCGAGTGAGGTATCGGTTCTATGCCGGGGCCACCTCAGAAACATCATGAACACACAGGACAAAAAGCAACATTCTGACATACATTCACTCTAAACAAGGCGAGAATGGGATGAAGGTGATAATGATGATATCCGAAAACCAGAAAGGCCTAAAGTTATCCGACATCTGTCTCATATGTAAAGAAAAACCCTAGAAAAAACCCCACTTAGGTAACTTGTCCCGACTAGGCATCGAACTCAGGCCCGCTGCGTGAGAGGAGTAAATGCTGCCTTCGGCAGATATAGCGCGTGGTCCCGTTTCCACAGGGCAGGATCTGAACCAACTTGAATGTGTAATTTACTGCACCAGTCAGAGCCTCCTAATTACAAGACTATCAGTATGCACTGGTATATTTCTGTTTTTTTAATAATAATAATAATAATATTTATTTATCTGTCATTAAACTTATACAAAGTAATAGACATCATCAGTGTAACAATTCTAAAACTATTAAAACACCAGATCATCCAGATTTGTCTCATCGAACTCCTGTATAGTGTAAAATGCCTTGCTTTTTAGCCATTGCTTAATTACTATTTTAAATCTTTTAGAATTAACATTTCTAGCATTTAGTGGGAGTTTATTAAAAAGTTTAATTCCAACATGCTTAAAACTATGGTTTTTAAAGTTGCCATCCTGTTCATTTCCCACAACAGCTCACAGTGAGCAGACTAATCAGACACCAGCAAGTATACCCGTATATATATGGGATAATCTGCTAGTTTATAAATTTAACTCTTGTGATAAAACTTGGGCTACATAAATTTATTGATCACAGAAGAAATCAAAGCACCCTCCAAGTAGTGTTCCCTACAATGCATATTTATAGCAGACTTGAAACTTAAAAGCTGGACCAGTATATATTGCATGTGATATACATATTTATGAGCGATATTATTTATATACACACACCCTCTCATTCCATGCATTATTAATGATAAGCAGAACAGGTGACAATACCACCTCCCTCGCCTGATATCCCACCCATCATCACTCATTTCATGGCTATTTCAATGTGGTTAGACCCTAACGTATTATGCAAATACCACAAACATAAATTTCGGTGAAAGACAACTATAAGTAAGGCAGAGTTATAAATGGAAATATATAGTTTATGGAGGTTAATCAATATTAATCAAAACGGACACATGTAAACTATGTTGTCGTGAGTGTGACATAATTTAGAGCTTCTGAACTAATGAGCAGGCTACGCAGAAGTATTAAGTAAAGTATAATCCTCCGTTAACTAGCGCCGCTCTTTAGGGATTAAGCCAATTGTCTGACGCTTAAAGAGTGGAACTGCAAGGAAATGAACAGTAATTTACTGAATATATATGAAACTACGAAATATAAGCATCGAATGAACTACACCTACTTCATTAAAGAAATAAGCAGAGCGTAAATACACTAAACATATAGAACGGGGAAGTAAAAATAAACTAATAATAATAATAATAATAATAATAAAACATTTGTCACAATGAAGTAATAGCCTACAAGATTAGAATAGATTAAGTACAAATTAAAAATCATAGCTCAAGTACTGTTCAACAGTGTAAAAGTTTTTCTTAGGATGTCCCTAACTTAGGAGTTATTTGATGATAATTGCGAGTTCATGTAGGTGAACTTTTCTAACAAAAAAAAATCCATTTAAATACCAATATACGTACATTATGTTTATTAATACGTATAGCAAAAAAAACGCTTTTGCACCACACTCTTAACAATCCGTAAAGCCTTCCTTTGTTAAAGGAACACCTCTTTTACATGAGCACTGTGGCCCCATAATAAAATTCTATAGTTCAGTTGAGACTGGAAGAATCCATAATAGGAATGTATTAAAGCAATAACTGATATCAGCAGTTTAAGTCGACACAAAAGAAAGATTACTTTCAAAAGTTTAGTAGGCCTACTACTAAAGAATTAAAGAATTATTACTATTAAAGAACTACCCACATCTATTTTGTGACTGTCGACTTTTTAACTGGTATCATCAGCATAAGAAACTATTTTATCATGAGAGATAGCTGAAAAATCATTATCAAAGATAATAAAAAGAAAAAGACCCAATATGGGACCTTGTGAGACAACAACAAGGCACGTGCAGGACTTGAGGGAAACGGACTCACAGCTCAACTAGCCAAGCATGCAACAACCAGCGGGGACGAGGAATGTCACATCATAAAACTAAAAAATGCTGTGGTAAATGAAATTTGTGAAAAAGTAGGATTATTGCAAGTGGCAAAGTGAATGGGGCCAAACTACAAAATGCGCAACCCTCAAAACGTTTTACCCAAAGATAAAAGCTAGCCTCAAAAAATAAAAGCAACTCCTTCTTCCACAACAACGGTAACATGTCATGGTAGTAACAATTTAATCTTTATAAATGAAAAAAGAAAGTGGACTATACCCACGCAATGACAGTGAACAAACAACACACCATATGATATTTTAATCTAAACTGTTGTGGCAATAGTAACTAAAATGGAAAGTTGGCCAGTACGCAAAAACAAACTTATGCTTAAGACACAATACATCAGAAACTTTACCAAATTTAAAAGTACAGTATATGTTTTGATAAATCACAATAAACCTAAAAAAAGAACAATTAATCCTGGGCACGAAATTTCCGCTCGCCAGATCGCCATTGGTAACCAGAATTCTGATGCTGATGACAAAGATTCAATTTTGAAAAACTGAAATTTCATTCCATTTTATTATAATTTTCGCAACAAAATTCACATTAATAGTAAATATTCCCGCAAGCAATCATTCGCATTTGACATGAAAAAAACGACTGAATTAACTCGGAAGCTATCGATATAATTTGAATTTCCTACACGATTTTGTTTGGTTTTGGTTCCCTGTGTTTTAGCCAGTCGGTGCTCTAACTCGTATAGTAACAAGCAATTCATTTCGTGTGTTTGACTATTTTTTTGTTACAGCGGTTAAAGCTTACATTCAATTTAAAAACAACCAAAATATTTAGTTTGTTTTAACAACTATTTTTATAAATTAGTGTGTTTAATTAATTTATTCATTAAATTCTGGATATTTAAAAGTGATGTATGGTCTAATATTTACAAGCAAAGAACAAATAGGGGAGGGAGTAGCTCTTCATTATTCCCAAAGGCACCGTCTGCACAAATAATGATTACTAAAATGATTGGTTTGACCACTATCCTCACACTTAAAATTTCATGCCCTGAATTAATCCATATTGTAGAAAGAAGAGAAAAACAAACAGAATATTTAGTACTCTTAGTAATGGATCATGCAGAATGAAATCAACTTCAAAACAAAATATATATGAAACTACCATAATTGTAATTTAACCTGCGATCCACTTATTCAGAACATGGTGCATTTATGTTTAACCTTTAATGAGTATTGAGCTGTCAAATTCGCTTGATGTGTCTGGACTATTCATTATGTGAGCAGACATTGCTTTGCGCATGTACAATTCTAACGGGCACTTTAACTTCGTAGTATGTAACCGAATTACAGTCACAAGTGAATTTATATTTTTGAACTCTCTCACTATGTGTAGCAAAAAACTAACAAAGCTTAACTGGACATATGCACATTTCACGCTAGTAGTAGGCCTAATTAATTTATTTAATTCCTTCTGTTAAATTAACTTCAAAACCACCCAACTATGCATAATTTAACATTATTTGGCAAACGAAACACCGTTATTTTAAATAATATAGGCTAGTCTTTAATGGTAAAACTGATGCATTAAGACTGAAAGCAAACACGCGAAAAATATTGTGCTATAATTTCAACGGAAAAATCCTTTAATTATAACTGGGGATTTTTAAGTGCTGCGGTTGTCGAATCGAATAATTTGACATATCACCAGTCTATTAAATTGCCATAATACGTGGAAATACATGGACTTCCAAATAAAGAAAGGGATTAGAAACAATTGGGATGGGATACGTTTGGATGGATGGGCAGGGAAATAGGAGAAGTGTGTGGAGGAAGGTTAAGAACCGTTCGAAGGATATTGATAGACAACAGACAAATGCGCAATGTCAGACTATGGTTTCACTTGAATTACAATCGCGGTTAAAATTGGAGTGGGGGAAGGAGCAATACATTGGAAAAGGATCTAAAGTCATAAAACTGGGGCTCGCTTGGATTAGACTCGGTGCGTGGAGAATGATTAAGATCACAGATGAAAACGGAATGAGAATTTGTCCATTATGAAAGGGGGAAGAATCATGGTTTCATATTTTGGCGAATTGTGAAGGTTTGGAAAATTGGAGGGAAAAATATTTACCATTATCTTTTATGGAATCAAATAGGGAGCAACGAAAATGTTTAGAGTTACTGACGGGAAAAAACGTTGAGGAAGGCATTGGGAAGTTTTTAATGAAGGCGAGACAGCTCAGGTTTGAAAAAGCGACAAATTGGAGAGCGGGTGTGGAGGGTGAGGAATAGATTTAGTTTGTTTATGTTATTTTGTATTTATATTATTTGTTCTTTTTTGTGTGTATTTTTGCGTAAGCATGTACGGTCCATGCGGACTCATGCGATTGTTTGCATTGGAATTTGTAAGAAGTTAATTACTGTAATAAACACTTACGTTACATTAAAATGTCATAAGAAAATCGGGAAAAATCAACAATTGCGGTTAATATTTAATACAAGCTTAAATTAAAAGTATAATAATTTTCTTCTTTCAGAACATAAAGGTTGTAACCGACAACCAAGTTTTGTGTTCGAATTCTTCAGAGAACTATTACAATATAGGCTCTAGATGACAAAGCCTATTACAATATAAGAAATGGCAGGGTACCTGACTTAGCCTTTGAAAAATCAACCTAAAAATACAGAAAATTCTCTCTAACATTGGGGATATTGTTCGCTTTAGTCACTTTCCCGTGCGTTTGTAAGACAAATTATGAATTTTAAAATAAGTTTTTACATTTTATTCATGATATACGGTAGGCTTACGTAATAACTTGTGGGGAACACGTGTGAAAGCTTTAGTTTTTAGTTTATATTAAATCTTCATGAAAGGTGCATGCACATTTATTTATATTTAGGCTATACCTACCCAATAAACTCTGAGGCAGTTAAATGCATTGGTAATTAGATCACAAAAAATTAATAGAATAATTAGTGTCTAATCTATGAAAATTAATGGCATTTTGCAGGCCTACTCAACAAGAAAAGTTAAATTAATTCCCACATTTATTTTATACAGTAAACTAAAATCTACTAATTCTTAATTCACTTATGGATTACTCGATTAAATCATAAATAATAGGGTAAAATTGTTAATATAAATTTGCAGATATAATTTTTTGGGTGGAAAGGGGTAGCCGGATAAACAACTTGGAATTATGTTTAAGTTAAGGGAGGGGTACTGAAATTATTCTCAGTAAAATAATAACTTACACCTGTCATATAGAGATCTTCGTGTGTTTTAAATTAATATATATTAACTTAAGAATTTGGGAAAAAATATATGTAAGTCGCACCTTGGATGAATGTTCCCGCGCTCCACACCCTCGCGATGCACTTTCTTTTATACCACGATCTAGCGAATTCTTCTGTCCTCATATTACGTAGAAACTCTGTGATTGGACGTTGGTGATGTGACGTCATACCACTAAACAAAAGGTGACAGGCTGATTAACTCTGGAAGATATAATATGCCACATTTTCGAAACCTACAAACAATGTATCGTACATTATTCGAAAATGCAAGGGCGCTTCGCTTCGGCTAACGCCTCCGCTTCGCGCACTTAACTATGTGGATAGTGTTATGCATTATTTAGACTATATGCAGAGGTGATTGTGGTCTGATCGGGAGTGCCGAGTGAGCTAGCGGGTTGTCATTTTGGTGCAAGGGTTGGTATAGTGCAGTTACTCATTGGATGGCCAGTCGGCTTCAAAGGTTTCGGTGTTTCTTTATGTTAATTGATCTGACTAAATCGGTCTTGGGCTACCGCTTTCAAAAAAAAAAGCAATGTTGCAATATTCTCTCATTGTTATCACTGACCTCAGTTCTTCCTTCGCTTTATTCAATTCACACGTGTTATTGTTTACTGTAACTTGATCTTGCAACCACGCATTTCACTCCACGCGGAGTAGACGAGTAGCTGTCAAAATCGCCACAGGACATTCTTAGATTTTGATTGGCTGGGGTAACTAGCTGATTGGTGCGGTAAAAACAAAGAACATGGGTTGAGCTGTCGGCAAACTTTTCCTCCTAACGAAAGGAAGCCGCCTGGGTATGCAATGAGTAACTGGACTATAGCTGGTATTTGGTACGATCGGGAGTTTGGAGAGAAGGAACGGTCGGGAGTGCCGAGATAACAGGCGTGTGGATGCTGTTCAGAAATTTGCACACAGTTCGTCGCCTGTAATGTGGGAGAAGAGTTTAACAATATCAACAGTACGCAGTTCATAGGAAAACGAAAAACAACGCAAGAATCCTTGTACATTCATTTCAAGTAGACTGAATGTAATAGCAGAGTAGCGCAAAATAACTGTTCTTACATTTCATTTAAATATTAATAAATTTCATTTTCCAATGAGGGTCAGACTTATAAGTTAGTAAAAAAATGTCCACCTTATACCCTCAGTGTAGAGGTAGAAACCCAGAGTTTTGTCATAAAATGTATTGTTTAATTAAAATGTTAAAAATAGATAGGCTTACTAAGCCTAGTCCCAAAGTGACTTAAAAACATTCTACCTCAGTGGGTTTCTACCTCTACACTGAGGGTAAAAGGTGGACATTTTTACCAACATATGTTTCATTTAAATGTTCACTGGTATTTATTCAATATCGTTAGTATAGCATAACGAATAATGCGATCAGACATGCCCATGCATGTGCTGTTCCAGCTAGATTTTTAACCTCGTAAAAAGTAACAGTATTAAATCAAGTGAATTTAGATGTGTTGTCCTCTCTCAGTATGCACAGCAAAATCTAATAGAACTTAACTGGACGTGTCCAACACATATTTCACGCAGGTACAACCGCTTATTTGCATGATTATTTCTGTTAAATTAACTTTCACAGTTGCTTACTGAAACAAAATAATCTTATTAGCACTGCCTAGAATTTAAGTTTTACAACAAATGTAATAGTGTGTGTGTTAATTTTGTTTTAGAAATAAAATAAACTTGGTTGAGTAGAAGGTTTAATGTTTGCAATTAAACAGAAAACTACTCTAATCACAATACATAATGAATGACGTGTTTGCAGTACGTGTAAACGGATTATTTTGTGCACAAACAGAAAGTATTTCAGCAAGGGACCTAGTACTAATAAGCTTATTTCACTCCTAATAATGCAAAAAGGTAGTTAGAACTATAATCCTTGGTTTTTATGATGTCATAAAATGGGATACAGTTTAGTTCAGTTTTGATTCCACAATTTCTTTAAGAATTCAATAAAAATAATGCTTTTAGCATTAGTTTTACTCGATTAGTCATTATGGCTTCATGATTAGATATACTGTGACCTTGTACTAGTAAAACCCCAGCTTTTGCACTTTATTCTTTTGACAAATGGTAAGAAACACTGGACTTTTAGCAAGTAATTAAATATATTTGTGAAGATGGAATCGTCTACAGTCACACACGAAATCCTAAAAAAATGTTCTTAAATGCTGTTTATTCAAAATTTCTGTTTAGCCAATAGATCCTTTAAGATACGGGAAAACTGTTGCGTCATTTTATAAATGAGGTATAAATCAAAACGTATTATTAGAGATATTTGACTGACCGTATTAATAAAAAAAAATTGAAAGTTCATGAGAGCATCGTTCTTTAAGGACAGAAACATATTGATGAGTACGATTCGATTATCTAGTTGTAATACCGATATATCTACCATATATGTATGGATTTAAGACTTAATAACCGTCCACATGGGCCATGGACCATAAAAGATTGATACTCCAAGAAAGTTTTAACTTCCTAACTCTGTAAAATTATAGACACAGAAAATTATGGTAAGAATTTCATTACTTTCAAAGACAAATTGTATATCCAATAAATCATCCACCGTTATATGCACAATGATAAAATTGTCATATTTATACAAATAATCTTGAATTTCACTAAGGATTTAAGATGTTCGTCTAAGAAGAGATGTTAACAGTAAATATTACACGATTCCTGTACCATATACCTACACGCAGATTAAACTAAAAATCTGTTACGATGTTCTCTAAGAAGAAACGTTAGCAATACATATTTCGCGTTTCGTGTCTCTTAATACGTATTCGCAGATATCTTAAAACTAAAAATCTGATTTTACACAAAACATTGTTTACTCATTATCTAAGCCAATTACGAAACACGAGTCAATAGGTTTACTAGAATAGTTCCACAGGCTATATTAGGTAATCTCTGTATCATTAAGCAGGCCTCCATGTATAAAGGTATAATAGAATTTCTGTGAATCATGAAGATATGAAATATTTCCTACATTCGTAATTGACATCTATTGACAGAATACACGACTCTAAAGATCGCCCGGCTATACTATGAACAGTTCCTCTGCCAATGGTACTGAAGCATCATTTCAATATAGTCGACGTCACTAACTTCCTCATGAAAAACTTCCGCTCTCTCCAGTAATGGTTGAACTATAATTATTGTAATTTATTACTGTAACTATCTCGTGATATATCTCTAAGTAAAACACGGGTTGTAACACCTCAGTTGAAATAATAAAAAAAACTTCGATTGCGGAGGTAGGGTTCGATCTCCGGCCAGTACAATGTAAAATTTACATGGACAGAAAAAATTACTGCGAGAAGGTTTTCACCCAAATTCGTTGTTTTCTTTCCGTTTTCCATCTTACTATCTGCATCTTCTAATTTGGATATAAGAGAGATGAACTGCCGTAAAAATATATACAATCCTTAAGTACGAGTATGTGTAGGCATCAGAGACCCCCAAAATGTGGGAAACGTTAAGGGAGGAAAGAATATAATAATATATATCTTATACATTATTACTCAGACGCATTTAGGACTATACAGTAATTTAGAGATCATGAATTGTAAGAGTAGGTGCTATGCACCGAGGCGATATGTCCATAATAAATTTGAAACACAGAGATCGTTCCACACGGTATTAGAGTACAGAATTATTATGCCATGCTTTGATGCATCTATTTAAATGTAGTTGTTGTCTTGAAAAAAGAACGGTTTTGCACGTAGCTGTAATTTAAAAAAATTGAAGTGACTAGGTAATGAGGAATTACCAGTCTCACGCAAGTGCGTGTCGGGGGAATGGATAGGGCACAATATATTCCACAAGGGGTAGTGAATAACTTAGATCGCATGACCCGCACTATAGCCAAGCCAAAGCAGGGTCTAGGTTCCGGACCCAGTAAAACACTTATCTAATCAATACGCAGAATAATTTCCCTTTGATAAGAGGACATTGTGTTATTGATTCCAGTCCATGACCTCCTGGAAGATGCTACTTATTTTACGACTAAATCTTTAACTAGCTGAAATACCTACTTAACATTTACCAAAAGCAATTAATTGAAGGTGCTAGTTCCATAAGGGCGTAAGGCACAAGAGCATAGTTTTGAGAAATCTTGATGTTTTTAAACAATGTTACCACTCACAAGCACAGGTCTTTTCTTATGACTGAGCGGAGGTTTAAGGCACAAGCATAAATTGTTCACTGAGTATTTAAGAGATATGAGGAGAAGGCATAAATGTTGAAAGCTCAAAATTAAAGATGTGCCTTACGCCCTTATGGAATTAGCCCCTTCAATTAAATGTTGACCAGTCTCACGTCATGACGTAATAATAAACGATTACGACTGTTAATATTGGGCACGGAGTCCTCCGGGAGGGACTTTAAGCTGGGGGTCCCGTGTCGTAGATTTACGGCACGTAAAAGAACTCCAAGCCTAAATTAGAGCCTCTGGACAAAATTTCTCGGCCCTTTCACGTCCAAGAAATACTTAGTTTCCAGAGGGGGGGGGGTTGCGAGGCGATGGGCTTACCACCTGTCCCTCTACCCTCTCTCGGAAAATAAGCATATCAAAATTAGTATAGGTAATGAAACCTCCATTGGAGGCCCCTTCGCCGCACCTGGGGATCATAGGATACCAGGTACAGATACAGATACAGATACTGTTAATCTTGAGATTCCAGATTCCATTCGTGGTTTATGCAATGAGATAATTTTATCTGTCATAGATAGGTTCCCGCGACCGTGTCTGGTTAGTATTATGTATTTAGGTTACATATCTGTAAATAGCCCCTTTACCTAATCTGAACGGAATAAAGTAATTCAGTAATTAAAGGCACCAGTATTTATCTATTTGTGAATGACAATTAAGGAAATAATTCCACGTTTTATTTTTTTCCCTATAGACTTCAATCTGAAGGTAAAAGGGCCATTCACAATGAAAATTAACCCTAAACAAAATGAAAACTTAAAAGTTTTAGGCATTGTTTTTCAACGGCAGCATTCACAACGCCTCACGTAAATTTTAAACACAGTCTAACGTAAAATTACTAACTTAGAATCTCGCAAATTCCAAGATTTCAAGTAAAGCTGTGCGAAATTTAACGAAACAGCCAATCAGAACTTTCTGCTCAATTGAACTCCAGATGGCAGGAGAAGGAACGGAAGTATAATAGAAGTAGCTAAGAGATGTCTATGGATGATAAAAGCAAAAACAGCTCATTATACAAAGATGCAGAATTGAAAGAAAATATATGGACACTAATTTCCCGAGAAATGAACTACAGTTGTAAATACAACAGATATGTACTGTTCACTTTGAGTTTATAATGTAAAGTGTATAACTAATGTGTACTGCACATATACTTGTATGGTATCAATTTCTACACACGTGTTTAATAGACACATCGAAGCTACTTCTGTTTCGTCTTTGCAGCCATTTTATCAGCTGTTCACCTTCTCATCTGTGATTGATAACAACCAACGTTTAAGTTTTCGTTGCGAATGCCCAATGCCTTACTAAAGTTTTCGTTAAGTTCCATTTTCTTAAGTTTAAAGGTAATTTTCGATGTGAATGCGCATGGGATGCTGACTTTGCACTATTTAATTGTGGTAGTGATGATATCTGTCTGGCTCCTCCTTATTTGAGACCTATGCAGTCTGGGTTACCATACCACTAGCGATACTACTGCTTGCATATCTCATAATACCACTAAAACAGGCAAACTTAAAAAAAAAAAAAAAACATGGGTCTTCAGCAAGAAACCTACTAGCGATGGAAATGAAATATAAGATGCAAAGTTGATGACTGAACTTGAAAAAAGGATAATGTTCCAACATGATGAAACAAGAAAGAAGGCTGGTAACAAATATCGTGGACACAACAGAAGGTAAACAGCTTAGGTGTCCGCCCATTTGAGACTTTTAGCCAGAAGAGAGACAGAAGCAGTTATTAATTGCAAGAGGCTTACGTGAGAAAGACTGGAAGAATAAAGTAAAAGGATGCTGTGAAGTGGAAGAAAATCCAGAATTGATTAGTTCCAGGTATGTAAATAAACAGTGCATAACAATTTCCTGGGTTCTCATTTTTCTGCATCTTCCTATAAAGTTATTGGATTGATATGAACTGAAGGGTATGTCAATAAAGTGAACTCCAATGCAATATTCAAACATTTACATTTTACATTAAAAACAAATTTTATAATAAACAAATGCATTTTTAGAATTTCTTGTGCAGGAACATTCCGAATAGAAGGGGAGGAAGGTATTAAAGGGCAGTAACGAGAGCTTTAATATAGCTATAGCTGGTCTGTCTGCCGTTTCGCTGGAATTTCTGCTATTCCCAATAATTATTATGATCGATCAGGTAGCCAATTAATAGATGTGGGAATTAGGCTTCAATTCTCCAACCATCAGACATACAGCATGCTCCTAAAATCTGTATAAACATGACGTATGGAATGTATTGCTTCTAAACTGCAGTTAACTTTTAAGCAATAAATGCTACCAGAACATTTAAAATCATACATTTTAGTTCAAATAACTAAATACTTGACGTATAACTAATCTTCTGTTCGACCAAACTATAATGTGACGTAACATTTACTTAATGACATCCCTTAAAGTAAATGTTTTCATTATAACACTGGTGCGGTATCGATTTATTTGGAACATGGAACAATCAACGCGCCTTGAGAGGAGCAAACGAAACTGCGTAATAAACAACCTTTATTTAAAATATACCCAATTTGAATACTATACTAAACTGAGTTAATTTTGTGTGTGTTTTAATGTGCGTTATTTTATATTATTGCGTCAAGAGAAGCCCCGCGGCCTATATGCCATGTAGCATGCCATCTATCGTAAACGACGAGAATGATGACCGAGAATCGTTGTCTTAATCAATTAGGAGGAATTCTAAAAAACCCAAAATTTACGCATTTAATATGGTCGATTCGCTCGTTTCGTAAACATACTCCTGTCGCAATAAATGTCATTATATGCTCGTTGCATAATGTACTATTTATAACTTACGCATTTGCAATATTAAATGATGCATCAGTGCAATGACTTCCCTTTTTATTTGTTGTTGCATGAAACGACAATGGCTAAATTAATTGAAATTGTAACCTATTCAATAAAGTTTAAAATAAGAACTTAGAGTGCTCATCGTAACAGAACCTTTTTCATTATCATTTTAAAGTCTTCAAGTTCCACTTTCTTCAGAGTTGTAGGTACTTTTTAAACAAACTCAAATACCATAAAATTTCGTATATTTTTATGAGGAGACCAAGACAATAATTTCCCCAACTTTCATTTGAGATTGGCCATTTAAACTGAGAATGGATTGACCGTCTAATCTGAGAATGGACTTTCTCGGGGTTTTCCTGACATGAAACGGCGAATGCGGGTATGGAATTTACTTAATATTTACTTCGAATGTTCCTTGTCCGTTAACTGCATGTGTGTTGTCTTAGAAGAAGGCCCTGCGGAGTACTCGTCACACTTTTTGAGTCCTTCCATCTGCTGTCTAAATAATGTGACCAGAAAATTTGATTTCTTCTTTTGAGCATTGGCTTGTAAAATTCATGAAGGAACGTGCAAAATAGTTCGAGATAGAAGAAACAATAAAATAAAATAAAACAAAAAAGGAATGGTTCGACATCTCTGGTGAACAAGATGTCGGACATTACCTTCCTGGAATATTCTCCCTAATGTTTTGATAATTTTACACAAATGATTCTGCATCTCTTACAAGTCCCATATGTAACCATGTAATCCAGATTGACGTTAATTAACATTTCTTAATGTTGCGGTTTCCTCAATTTTTAAATTAATTTGGAGAAATTTAATTATTAAATAGTTTAGTTCGGTGGTCTTCATTAACAATAATAATATTATTTTTTATCTTCTATGGGTACATGCACCACAGTTAGATAACTAACCACTTACTTAGATGATTTGATTCGCAAGTAAAGGGTCCTACAATTTTCAACATAACATTTTTAAATTAACACTGGATCATTAATTTGCATTCCAAAGAGTTCTGTTGGCCCGATTGTCATTGCTGGTGACATCTGTCGTATCTCACTCCGTACGTTAGGCATTGGATGCGTGGCATTGAATAATACTTTCGGAAACCTTACGGCGACATTCGAAGAGAGCTTAGACAGGGATTCTTTAAACATTCATTATTTCGTGGGCATGTCATGTCACATGTTACAAGAGGGATTAGTATTGCCATTATCCCAATTACTGCAACCTCTCAATCTGCCGTGCGTGATAGAATGTAGGCTCAAGGCTCGTGTTCAAACTGAAAGTTTTTTTCCACGAAACGTGTTATAGCAAACATGTCTTTCTGTTGTTTCTAATCCTGCAAATGTTTAAAGGCAGGTATTCCACTTACACTTTGGCATTTTTGTAAACTTGTCTTTGATGTCAATAATATAGCTAATTTTAAAAATTCAGTAGGCCTACAATAAATTTTAAAAAAGCAGTAATTCACACTAAATCTCTCGCAAAATTATGAACTAATTTTCCTCAATGGACCACTAAAAGAAATGCCAATTACACAAAAAAATTATTTTCATATAGGCTATCCTATTCTTAATTTTCCTTGGAGTTATATTAACTTTATTTATTCTGGAAAGAACAGTTGATAAGGAACTGCATTTCTCCTTCCATCATCGTGGGTGTGACCCTAATCCAGGTATATAATATGTAGCAATTGTTTGACTATTAGTAACATTTTCCCCTCGGCTATGTGCATTCCTGATAAAAAATGTTGCACATGGCGTCTTAGTACGACAGTCTTTGTATAACTGAATGGACGGCCAAAACAAGGTTGTAATCAACAAATGTTTGCGTTTCGGAAAATCAAAATTAATGGTTCAGGAAACCCTTATATTGTTATCATTACACATACTAAAGGTAATGTTAATTTAAATCATATGAAAGTATTCATTGTCCTGTTTTGACCTTAAAGGTCCGAAAATAAATTAAATTATTTAACAGAGTAGGTCAAGGCTGCAACTTACTTTAGCAGTACAAAGTTGTAACCAACATAACTCTGAAAAATCATAACTTGCAGTATTGAAAGTATAAAAATACGTTAATATTACTATCACAGGCCTCGACACGAGTAAATCAAAGTTAACTGAACATCTCTAAACAAAGGATCCTACATATAAAAGATTACATATAAAATATTAAAAATATACTAAGGTGTTTGTAAACATTCACATGAAATTATTAAAATGATCAAAGTGAGTCAGTGTATAGTTTCATATGTTGTCTAATTCCTGACACCATAAGTTCCCTGCTCTCTGTCATTTGCTGCCATCTGTAGCTATATCCATCCATTGAATTGCCTGTTAATTCAGCTGTATTGTTACGACATGTGAGCTTACCCACGGTTACGTAAATCCATGGAGGAAATTGACAAATTATTTGCAACTGTTTGTCCATTTATAATTATTAAATTAAAAGGTTAAGCAAATGTTTTTGTGGATGAGTGACAATATAACTTCCACGAAGTTAGCCATTTTTCAGAATGTTACAACGTTGTTCTGTGGAGACCCCAGTGTCATGAATCAATATTTTCTAGTGAGAACTTCAAGCGACTTTGTTCTATGCTCAGTTAAAAACACGACAAATGAGGGTTACAACCTTCTTCTAGCCAACTATTCGAGTGTGTAAAAAGTATAATTACTAATATGATGTGTTTTGTTATTAATATTATTATTATTGAGGTAAAGTTTCCTGCAAATAAAGGTACCAGTGTATTAAGATATTACTTAAATGTATAGATCTATTTGTACGTTTTAAATTTTATATTGTATGCTTCGTAATTTATTGTATTATTACTATGCACAAATCCAAAATGGCTTAGTTGCTACAATGCATGTCTTTTGCTGCCGATTGTGGCATACATACACACATGAGTTAAGAGGAAGATGGTTCACAGCATCAGTGGTTAAGGAGACATGGAGTCTTGGAATAAGTTCGGTATGTCCAATTTCCGTTGTGTGGAGTGTGCATAAACATGAAGCTTCTCTTTACAGACTGGTTAGATTTCTCTCAAACTTTATGACCGCCCCATTTCCACTCACGCAGAGCGAGACTGCAGAAAAATATAATATAAATATTCTCAGCTGTTTAAATTCATTTGAAAGGTTTCCAAATATCAGCTTGCTGGCTTTCGTTTTATGTTGTTATTCCTAGTGCAGCATGATGATGTTATTTCTTCAATAACTACAAATTCCTTGATCTTTTTTAAATAACTTATCAAATAGCGAATAGGTTAAAAGAATCTTTTTTGTGTAAGTAAAGTCGATTCACTAATTAGTGTGCCTCACAGTACTGCATATGACATAACTTGTCTGTCAGTGAGGTAGACCATTAAGGGCATTCAATCATAGGAGGAAGGTTCCATCTGGCGCTGTGAATTGAACTCCGACTTAGCTCAGTTGGTAGAGCATTGGCGCGAATATCCAAAGGTCCTGGGTTCAAGTCCCAGTGTCGGAGGAATTTTTCTCCTATAATATTCTCACTAAACTAATAAAATATGATGGGATCTTGTAACAAAATTTGGAATGAATTTACGGTCAATCAAAACAAAGTCTGCACAGCATAATAATGTTATCTAACGTTACTCTGGCTTGAAGCCAGAAGCAGCTCATGTGAGATTCCTAGACCTATGCCCGGGCTGACTAGATGAGAATTTAAGAAATAGGTTTATATTAGAATGAGATCAAATTAAATTTCATCCGAAGTGTCACATCCACTTGATAAGATCAGGGTTATTAATAGAATACTTTCAAAATTAGCATATCTCTATAAAGAAACGGAAAAAGAAATGTTGATTGTCCTAGGAGATGGCAGAACCAGTAGCATCTTTAGCTTATACACAACAGGTCTTCAAGCCGGAAATTAAGATGGCCGTTTAATTGTTAAAACAATAAAACAATTATTCAATTGAAATCCTTAATAAAGATATAATTCTGTCTACCATTATAAAACAAACACTGTCCACTTTTTATTTACACTGATGAAACTTTTATACCTCCAGTCGGCATTTATCTGGGAGAGCTTCTTACGAAAAAACTCCCTGTATCCATTAATGTTTTTTCCTTTATTTATAGCAGAACAGTAGCAGAGCTATGATAGTTTTCGTTTTATGGCTTACTTATCTATCCTATGATCGGCTACCGCTCGGGTACTAAAATAAATAATACTACGAGGAAAGAAACTATTACCCTGTATTCTTAACGCTTAAATTTTACGACATCGTTAAGGATCCTTAAGAATCTGCTTATTATGAAAGACGCGAGGGTCTTTAAATTGTATCCCATATAGTTTCTCTTCCAATCTAAACGCTCTACTTGCTTCGCTGTTCTACCGTATGTTTCTAGGTTGTAACGGTTGTCGATCTAGATTCTAGAAGGTTACACCCCCTCTTCTCTTTATATAGCTGAAAGTTTGTTTTATTAGGACGGCTTACCAATTACTAAAGGGAGGAGTATAGGACTTCGCGTTCATAAACAATGCTATTGGTACACCTATATGCAAAAAGTCACACTGAAGAATGCTATAACAGGAAATGATTTCCTGAATGGGAAAACTAAACCTGTTCAAGTCGCAGGTGCTCTACCTCTCTGGTGGATCCTAATGAATAAGCTACATTTTTCCTTTCGACTTTTCTAGACCTCTCTAGAGCAGTGATGAGGAAATTATGGCTCGCGGCCCTCGGACAGTTTTAAATGCGGCCCGCGACAGGAATGGATAAAAAAAATGTTTTTTACTCGATTGTTTTTCCTTCTATTCCATGATTTCTTGGTGCATTTTAACAGTTCTTTTAGCATTGAACAAGCCTTGTATATTTTCATTATTCCATTTACTGAGGACTGCAAACAGTGAAACTGGGCATTAAGCAAAAATTATTTGAGTTTCAAAGTAACACAAAATTGTAATATCTAACGTCTCAAAACTTGAATTCTACAAGCCCTTACTGAAACCAAGTTTCTACATTCTGATTTCTCATGCCCAAAAGGTTAACGCCATATTTTCATCTTTATAAGTGCGTTTCGAAAAAGTTTTGTCAGAAACAGACTAACAAGACTTTTGGCTTTACTCCGGAGGTTCACAGCCTTCCAGTTGCAACCGGAAAACATTAAAAGCACCGTCACAGTTCCACTGTTACATTGTTAAGATGTGGAGATTCTCCAATTATTGAGTTGTATAATAATAATCATAAATTTGTGCCACGATTTTTATAATATATCGTACATTTACATCTATATTTTAAACTATTCTTTGACCACCGTGTAATATAAAGCATAAATAGATAGACTAGAAGCTGTAATGGGAGAGTGGTAATTCCAGCATCCCACATCAATTACAGACACATTCATATTACAGCGTGAGACAGACTTTGCATTACTGAAGCAATTTCGCTGGCCGGCTCACTATAGGATTGATACAATCAGCCACTGATGACAACAAGGGAATACTGTGCGGTCAAAGCAGCTTCATTAAACTGCGAGTTTCTTGTCTGCATTTGCATTATAATCTCTATTAAAACGTATCCTCTGGGCGAGAGATTTTGCTATAAGAGACAGACCTTACGTTTGTCCAAACAAGGGAAGACTCGTCACCTAAGCTTCTAAAATGTTAAGGTATGGTATAATATTTCACAACTCCATGTTTAAAAAAAGATAACGATGCAAAGTAGTGGTAGCATTGCAGGAATGGGACTCAAACAAAACTAGGTTAGTATCTGAATTCTTACTTTACGGAACATAAAGCTAGCATATATTTACACCTCGTAGATTTATAAGCCTGTTTAGCTGATATAATTATGACCAATCTCGTACAAGATTATGTGGAGTTTCAAGCAATCGCAAATGTCTGTCGTCATACTTTTATAGTTTTATTTTTATTACTTTTATTTTATCGCACCTACGTTCACTTGTTTTTGTGAATATTCATAAGGACAAAACACTGAAACATCTCATATCTGTAATCATAAAATAGTACTAGCCAATAATGGTATTTATTAAAATACGAGTATATTTATGAAACGAGTATATTTGTGAAACGAGCAAAGTGAGTCCATAACACTGCCCAACAATGGAAATGTTTCGGGATAAAAAATAGCTGATTCCTATGTATTTCCACCTACTGAATTCAGAAATCACCATATAAATTACCGATTAGCTCTTTTTTGGAGATACAGTGACTTTTGTATTCTCTATAGTTCACATTTTCAGTTTCGGGAAAATTTGTTTTTGGATGTTGGCACACTTGTCAACTGTCAAAATACAACAGTAGTCTAGCTGTGGGTAGATTATAAACATAAACACTATTGTTTTGACAGTGAATTTCGTATTATCTGTTGTAATTAGTGCAGAATTTTTGTTTTGGAGGGTTTAAAAAAGCAAAATTTGTTACATCAACATGCCACGGAAATGATTCTGTAAATTTAGTGAAGAATTTATGTTACATTTGTGGTGAAATAACATTTTCGTCACAGAAACGCAAAGTGACGCCTTACAGTTTACCAGTTCCTACTCCACCCCAAAATTATGAGTTGGAAGTAGAAAATGAAGGCGGTGTGGAAGAAGAAGAACTCAACAAGCCTTCAACATCCCATTACCCTTATTTTGAAGTGAAAGATGATCAACCGCACAGATTGAGCCAATCGGAGTTGAGTGATCTCATTTGAGCCTCTTGTGGATCCAAAAGATGTTTTTCTTCCACCTCTACATATCAAGCTGGGTTTGATAAAGAATTTTGTCAAAGTCATGAACCAAGAAGGCCAGGCTTTTAAATATTTGAGAGAGAAATTTTCTGGACTAAGTGATGCAAAAGTCAAGGAAGGCATCTCTGTTGAGCCACAAATACGTCAACTTGTAAAGGATCC
Source organism: Ectobius pallidus (assembly GCA_964059195.1). NCBI lineage: Eukaryota > Metazoa > Arthropoda > Insecta > Blattodea > Ectobiidae > Ectobius > Ectobius pallidus. Next base: position 100,975,331 of record CAXKWD010000010.1, read on the forward strand.
TGCGTTCAACCTACTTTTGGCAAGCGAAAAAAAGGCAGCGTGGGAAGCTCTCAAGGTGTTTTTAGGGAATAAAAGAGATGATAACTACACACAGTTGGTGACAGTACTTCTACAAAAATACCATAAACTCAGATGCAACATGTCCTTAAAAATTAATTTTCTCCACTCCGATCTAAATTTTTTCCCACCTAGTTGTGGAGCTGTCAGTGACGAGCATGGAGAAAGGTTCCATGAGGATATTTCTGTGATGGAACGGAGATATCAGGGCCTCTGGAATGAAGCAATGCTTGTGGATTATTACTGCAGGTTTGTGTGTAGGGATGCTCCAGAACTCAATTACAAGATCTCATGAAGCCACCAATTGATTCTCTGTAGATCCAACGGCATGGTAGGTTTTCTTTAATCAATTTAGGATGTTAACTGTCATTAATAAAAGAACGGTCACACTTTTAATGTTGTTAGCACATCATGTAATTAATATTTATGAATGTTAAATTTACTGTTTTCTTTTAATCCTTTAAAATTAAATTAAATTAAATTAAATTAAATATAATATAACTTTCACCTATTGTTTATCTCAGAAACTAGAGCTAATAAAATTTTTTCTTTGTCATATTCGTTTTTCTCAACCCAAAAGTAGTAATAATTGACTCATGAAGTGAAGGAAACATTTAAATAATGTTTTTTTGTTGGGCAGTGTAATTAGTCTAAATGTTCAGGTTTTGAGATTTCAGATTCACTCAAACAAATTGCCATACTCCTCTTCGCACTACTGGTTGTCGTAGTTCTTGTCTTCTTCGACAGATGGCAGCTCATAACATAATCAAATCGAAGCTTCTTTTTCGTCGTTTTCTTGAAACCAACGGATTTTGACAACAAGAAATTAATTCCATTTAGTATGAAATTAAAATTAAAACGAACAGAATTTATTTTATTTTAAATAAAGGTTGATTATTACGAAGTTTTCAGTTGTTACTTTCAAGGTCTCAACATCGTTCCGTGATCGATAATACCATACCCATGTTATAACGAAAATCAATTTTGCTATCATTATGATAACGTACGTCACACGTAATAATCGTATTATAGCATAATCGAGCAAAAGCAGTAACAATAATTGAATACAGCGCATTCTCACATTATATGCAGTTGCTCATATGAAGCACTATAAATCTCATGTAATATTTAGGAGACTTACATAATAGCAATCCTAGACTGCGTAATAGCAAAGCACTTAAAGAAAAGGGTTCTTTCTACAACGTCGAAAGAAATTAATCAAGCGGAAGTGCTCAACAATCGGATGCATTCTTCGCTATTATCCTTTCACAAAATAAGAAGCTATCTCGCGAACGTATTTTGACCACAGTATACGGATCAGACCGCCGGCGTGGTCTTGTGGTTAGCATCGCTGACTACGGATCCGATCCCGGTACCTCCTCGGATTTTTCTGAGGTAGGGAGGTCTGGTAGGGGTGCACTCAGCCTCATGATTCAAATTGAGGAGCTACTTGATAGAGAAGTAGCGGCTCCGGTCATGGAAACCACCATTAACGGCCGTGGGTGTCGGCTTGCTGACCATGCTGACCACATGCCTCCCAATCCTGCCATCTGCCTATAGGTAGATGACGCAGCGGTTGGGTGGTAGGCCTTGTCCCTTTGGGGATGTCGCGCCACGGAGTTTAATATCCTGATCATATTCGCAGGATCCTCTGTTATTGCGGTTTTTTTTTTATCAAGAATGGTTCACAAGGCTATAAGTTGCCTAATGAGAGCCTTCAGATAAAATATATTTCTAGGTAACAATCAGCATTGAAACTGAAGTAACAAATAGTAAAATAATAATAATAATAATGAACAAGAAAACAAATTTAAAGTTTAAACTAAAACAATATTTATCTAGCTAGGTTCTACACGAAATAAAACCCAGTATAATACAGCTGTATAGGCCTATGGTACTTTCAGTTCACGTGAGTGAAGTGCTGGGCGAAAGCTTGTTCAGGACATAAAAACGTTTTACCGAGGCGCAGTTTACAATACCATAATACAGTACAATAACTTTCAAAATATCTGAAAACTGAAGGGACATGGTGCAGACAGGTGGCCCCATTACCGGAATGGTTTTGTGCAGTTACAAAGGGCAAAGGGAACACACATGGTGGGAGCTGCTATTGAATTCACAATGCACCTTTATGAGCTGTATCTGCATGTACTACGAGTAATCTCAGATTTCCGTATTAAAACAATTTTAATTGAACTCAAACCTGACTGCGTCACTCTGCAAAGAGAGAATGTAATATTTACTGAAAAGAAGCTGTTTGCTTAGCGTTCTATGAATATAATGAAACGATTATTAATTTTAATGAACGTTATGAAGCGAATTATACTGTAGGCAAGATCGAAATTTTAATAATGAAGTTAACTTATCTGAAAATAGAATATAATTTATACAGGGTGTCCACGCTAGAGGGATCGAGAGTAGTAAAGAATCTGTTTCTCGGAGTGTTCTGTCCCATTGGAGAATCGCTTTATGACCAGGTGGATCCACATTCCACGTACGATGAACACGGCGTTGCACCCGAGTAACAGAATTCTCTTCTGCTAGCCATAACACGCACTGAACTTTCTATTGCGGTGTCCACATTTCGAGACAAAAGCTCTTGACGCACATGCGCATGCGCGTGGAGCTGTCTGAAAACAGTGTTGCACAATCTCGGAGAGTTTCCCTTTCCTGCCATATGCAGAATGCAGCAATATCCTTATCTCGTTTTAACTGGCGAGCATTTATTTCTCGATCCCTCTAGCGTGGACACACTGTATTAACCATGAACTTTCTCATCAGTCATTATTAACGTCTATAATTAACTTACTTACTCAATGGCAATAGACGATTCCTCAGCAAGCTAAAGGAATATCTATTTAAGGAACTCGAAGGTTCATTGCCGCGCTTACCTGAGCCCGCTATTCAACAATATTCTGTGCTAAGTATATCCATTCATCCCTTGAAAATTCTACTTCCCTTAAATCTATCCTAATATTATCCTCCCATCTACGTCTAGGTCTTCCACGTGGTATTTTCCCTTCGGGTCTCCCAGTCAATACTTTTGAGATATGTATTTCCTTCCCCATGCGCGCAACATGTCCAGTCCATTTCATCCTCCGTGATTTAATTACCCTTACCATATCCGGTGAAAAGTACAGGTCATGAAGCTCGTTGTTAAGCAGTTTTCTCCAGTCCCCATTTTCATCTCTCTTAGACCCAAATATTTTCCTAAGCACCCTGTTTTCGAACACCCTCAGATTATGCTTTTTCTGATCAATAAGCGGCCATGTCTCGCATCCATATAATACAACCGGCAGGATAAAAGTCTTATAAATCTTTATTTTTATATTTCTGGACAAAAGAAGAGAGGATAAGAGTTTCTGAACTCATAAAATCAAGCATTCCCTGATTTTAGTCGAGACTTAATCTCTGCCTTAATATTATTTGTTTAATGACTATACTATTTTTATAAATATATATTCGTCAGTGCAGTTTTTTCTCAGCAGCAGAAAATCTATTCTAGATATGCATTATATTTCACGGCCCTGATATTTGTCTTATAATCATAACCAAGGCCTGGAAGTTAATACTCTAACATAAGCATGAAAAGGTGCTAAAAATGTCCAAAATATGCTCTATCAATTAAGTAATTTTAATAAGTTAGTTTAAGTTCTCTTGTTAGCTGCATTACATTATAAATTAGAAATAGAATCGATTTATTTTTCCTGATGGAATTGAGGCCGTTGACCTTCTCCTCCATTCATTACAAAAATAGCCTAGTACAATTTGTATAATTATATTACAAAGCCTTTAAAAAACAAGGTAAATGCAATACATTTTAGTAAATTGAAAACTAATGAAGTGAAACGTACAATCAGTTTTAAAACTTGCACTCCACATGCAATGCACTGTCATTCATTGTACAGTCGGTTCTGAAAACATCCGCTTAGCCACGCTGTAAATGTTTGAATTAACAGAGATATGCACTGTTTTTAAAATCTGTCAGAAATATGCCGTTAAAACTGTGACATTTTAATAAAATATGCATGTAAATATTTTAATAACACGCAAATATGATACATATCTCAAAACTAACGAAATAGCAACAATAAACAACTGTTGTAATATTTCTTTCGTGTCTTGTAAAAATTTCAGCACTAACATGTTAATGTAACAGACTGTATTATTAAAAATATGATTTTTCATAAACTTCCGAGCCTTAATCATAACTTACATAAACTGTAGTATTTTTTTACTATTCTGATACCGTCTAAACACCTGAAAACACCTGTAATTTTATTGTCTATAGTATGTTTAGTTTTAATTTATAATTTATCAACTTGTATTGTTTGTAGTATGATTTGCGATATGTATAGTTTTACTGGTGTAGTGGAAGAAAAGGCCTTATGGCCTTAACTTCACCGGTATAAATAAATAAATAAATAATAATAATAATAATAAAACAGTGTGTGAATTTAAGGCTGGATGGGTATTCCCGGGTAGTAAAACGTTTCCCTGGGAGATGACAACAGTTATCTTGCCAGAGAAAATTATTTCCCCCTTCATGTCATAATCCGTAAATCATAACCAAGAGATTGCTATTACTTGTTGTCAATACATGTGCGTTACATTCATAGCTTCAGCATTATTGTTATTTCAAGATAAATTATTTGTATAAATAAGTTACAATATAAAGCATGGAGTTTTACAGGTATTTATGTAGAGAGCAAATGTAATTTACTTCTTTTGCAGGAGAAATTTAGTTAAATGTTTTCTCCCCGCATGGAGAATCTTGACTCGCGCCCTGCCTGAGAAACTGCATTGCCATTACATATGACGAGTGTGTGTATATGTATACATATATATATATATATACCATATATACCATTACCTTGTAAACACAATGACCAGTAAATGCTCGTGTTTCTTACGTTGCAAAAGAGGCTATGAAAACCAGTGATACTCTGAAACAATACAAATCTCGAATTAAGTAATTTATTAAAATTACTCGAATGTTTCAGTTAACCTACCGATTAAGACAGCCGAGGCGCTAATGTTGTGGACTCACATTCTAGAGTTGGAATGTTCAAATTTGGTGGCCGACCAGTATGAATGACATTTTCTGGCACTAAAGGTGAATGCTGGATCGGAATATAAGAATTACTCAGAAATCGAGAACCAGACCCTAAGTCAGAATTCAAGATCAGAGTGGGAAAAATGTTTCTCAGAATTGGCTAGGATTATGTTGTGGAAGAATATTGAGTTTGGGTCTGATGTGGAATAGAAATCATGACCTGCATGATAGGCCTACTATGCACAATTAATGTTAAGTGAAAGTTGTTTGTCCTGTGGCATTCATGTACTTACTGGAGAGTACTTCAATTAAAAGCACAAGAAGTGTCCTTAGGCTCTACTTTAAAACAATAGGCCTACGTCTAAATAGGTCTTCTACTACAGCTGAATTTTTCCCGCCTTGAAAAGATTCAGTTTTCTCAGAACATTTTCCATTTTCATGTCCATGTTTCGGCTCTTCTCAAATGCTAAATATACTAAATTAGCCATTCTTGAATGGGTCATGGTAAGTCTTTGAGGCCATTAATTATAGAAACTAGAGAACTAGAAAAACTAGATTTATAATCTGTTGTTCTTCCTGCTGCTAGCATGTTATATTGATTCTTTAAGGCGTTTCTATTCATTTCACTTGTAGGCCTATCTCTTCGAAGTAAAACGATTTTTCAATGCTTGCTTATGTAAGAAGTTCTTTGCAACTTTCGTATCTTGTACACTTGGAATTATAATGGGATATAAATGAACTGAACTGAAATAGATGGCTTATTTATAAGCATTACTGAAAAGAAAATTTGAGGGTGGGCACCCCCTTCTGGCTACAGATCTCCCTAGAACGTTACTATTTCAAGCTTACTAAAGAAAACGATTATCAGAAGAAAGTGCCTCGCCTTTTGAACAGTGTATATTTGAAGTGTATTATTGATTTCTTAATTTATTGAAATAAATTTTAAGTGAATTGACAATAAAATGGTTGCTGCTTTGCGCCTATATTTCCGAAGAAGTCGACCTGGATAAGAGTCTATATAGTTCTATATTATAATTACAAAAATTAAGAATTCCTTTAACCCTCAAATATCTAAGGTAAGTTTCATAAACTCATTTTTAAATTTTTCAAGTTACCGTCAGTAATATTTTCACTGATGTTTCATCATTAGTTCTTCTTCTAGCATCCTATTTTAAATTGATTAATTAGAAAACTGATCATTTTTGTTTTAATTTTGTGTTTTATATATAAAATGATTTAGTCGCGTTGTGTTGCATTAACACAGAAGGCAAGTCTCCCAGGATCTTTGATGTTTTTATTAGTAGTTTATTTGGTTACATAGTTCCATAACTGTGATTTGAAATTTAAAATTCCATTGTTATGTTCAGGCAAGCCAGAATAAAAAATGCAGCAAGAGGAAAGAATAGCAGTAATGAGTCTAAGAGGCTCACCTTGAGTGTTAATGTAGTACAAAGTTCTATGTATGTAAAAACAAAATAAAATGATCGGTTCTAACAGCAAACTACTCTGATTTGTTCCATTCTACTTTATTATTCTTCTATTATTAATGATGATTAAGCAAATTTTCATTATTGTTCCACAGTGAAAATAGCCAAAATAAGTGAAGCGTCTAAGAGATTCACCTTAGGTATTTATAAATGCAAAGTAGCCTAAGTGATCTAGGGTTAAAAATATGTTGCTCACTTTGATATATTTTGAGGGAGTGAGACTAAGTGTTAAAATTTAGTACACTCGTTTTCGGAGCTTCTACCTCTCATTCCCGAATGAAAGTTTTAATAGGATAGCATTGTATTTTTAAAAACGGATGTTTCGAACCTTTTCATTACACCAGAACTAGATTTAATTAAAACCCGGAAATGTCATTTGTATTATCATGTAGAACACAATAGAAAAATGCGAGGATGATGATGCCATCTATTACACTGAAATCTGAGTGAGGTAAACAACCTTTGTGTGCGTGTGTGTGTGTCTGATATAATGATTAATGATACTTATACATCCGCATTAATCAGTAGGAGCGATTACAATAATCAAACACACAAGACAAAAGATTTGTAATGCGATTGATTGAAATCGATGCAATTAATCTTGTTCGGGTTACTAATGAGACTGTCCACCCTTTGCAGATCTCTCTACATCACTTAAGTGTGATACGCCTACCAGACGCACATCAATATTCTGCAGATGTCAGTATTCCAGGGACTTAAGTAAATCCAGCACAATACTCCAAGAGGTCCGATCGGTATAGATAATTATAATGCAATGAACATAAAGCACTTCGTATCCATCAAAGTTGTATCTATTTGAAATTTGATTTGTTCTATGAAATAAGTTCAGCAATTTAAACACCAAATCTTCCATACATTAGCTGATCATCATCAAATAATCTAAAATCCTTTGTATACTTGCCGTAGCTTTTAAATTCCACCATTTTAATCTTTGGTGAAGTGATTTTCAAGTTGCATGTAATTGAAATTTGAATTGGTCTATGAAATAAGTTCTTCAATTTAATTCTTCCATATATTAGTTGATCATCCGCAAATAACCTACAGCACTCCGCATACATGTCCTAGCCTTTAAATTCCACCACTTTAGTTTTTGTGTAGTTACTTTCAGGTTGTATCTATTTGAAATTTGATTTGACCTATGGAATAAGTTCGGAAATATAAACTCCATTCTTCCAGATGTTAGTTCATCATCTGCATATAACTATGCTCAGAATGAAGCTCCTTTCAACTTTTAAACTATTTTTCTTCATCTATGCGATCTCGAGTGATAGTTAACTTATGGACCAGTTCACATAAAAGCTCTCTGTGTTTACCGTTAAGTTAGTGTTTTATTGCAAAAATGAGTTGTTTCAATAAACTTCCTTTTTAATACCTTCCACATATTTTTTCTTCTCAGTTCATAATGGAGTTTTCGAATTCCTTGCAACAAACCTGAAGGTACTTGAATTCCTTGCGGGGTTACAGGGGTTACACGAATTCCTTCCAAGGCCACTGGAAAAGGCAACCTAATTCCTTCCCATAAATACGAATAACATTTTCCTTCTCACTTTGCAGACTTAGGACTGCAATCTTTCAATACAACCAATAATTATTTTTTGAAAGTAAAATTTGTAACTCTCAATCACAATAGACTTTTGTTGTTGTTCTTTTTTTTTCATTCAAATAAAGTTAGCTTCATTTAACTTCCATTCTTCCCCGTTCCTCCGATTCATCGTGAAGACACTACACTGTACCTAACACTGCGGGGCGGCTCAGACTATTAGTCAGGAAATAACTTTATAGGTTATATCTAGAGCCCGGATTTTTAGGCTTTTATGAAAGGCCTTTTATTTTTGTGGAATAGCAATTTTAGGGCTACATATAATGTACACTAATATTAACACCGAAAATTGTAAAATAATTTTGACATAGTTATTCTAGTTTTTTACAAAATAAACAGCTATTCCTTATGTCGGCACTCGAGAAATAGCATAAACAATTTACATACTCACCCATTAGTGATACAATTATTCAATGCACCACTCAATTCACTTCCGATCTAAAAAAAAGTGTTCGTGGAACGCCACGTGGCAGAAGTGAAACTTGTTTTAATTTTTATTTTTTAAATTTGTTATTATTGGATTTTTTCAATTTTGCATTATTGGACTATTTAATACTGAGTTTTGGACATTTTTAATTTTGGATTTTGGATTTTTTAATTTTGGATCTTTGAATTTTTCAATTTTGGACTTGTTAAATTTTCAATCTTCAAGTTTTTTATTTTATGGAATTTTTAAATTTTGGATTTTTAAATTTTAAATTTTGGATTTTATTCTTTTTTTAATTTTGGGATTTTTTAATTTTTAATTTTTCGTTTTTTAAATTATAAAAATTTGGATTTTTTAATTATGGATTTTTTAAATGTTGAAATTTTTAATTTTTTAAATTTTGGATCTTTGAATTTTTAATTTTGGAATTTTGGATTTTTTAATTTTGGATTTTTAAATTATGGATATATGAAAATTTCAATTTTTGGATTGTTTAATTTTGAATTTTTTATTTTTTAATTTTTTAAAATTTTGGATTTTGGGATTTTTTAATTTTGGAATTTTGGATTTTTAAAATTTTGATTCTTTGAATTTTTTATTGTTTGGATTTTTTAAATTTTATATTTTCGTTTTTTAATTTTGGATTTTTATATTTTTTTCAATTTTGGCATTTTTTTTTTTAAATTCAGGATTTTTTAATTTTGCATTTTTTATTTTTTAAATGTTGGGTTTTTGATTATTTTTTATTTCTAAATTTTCGATATTTGGATTTTTTTAATTTTGGATTCTTTATTTTTTAAATTTTAAAATTTTGTACTTTTTAATTGTGGATCTTTTATTTTTTTTTAATTTTGGAATTTTGGATATTTTATATTTTGGATTTTTTAAATTTTGGATCTTTGATTTTTTATTGTTTGGTTTTTTTAAGCGCGGTAATGAATCTCCGGGTTCCATAAAATAGATAATATTCCTTTTGCTTGCTTAGGAATTGTCTATTGCCATTGAGCAAGTAAGTATTCTATGTCCAGTTTAAAATACAAGTTTTCTGTTATATCATTAAGATCGTATTGAGATGTTTCCATTGCGCCTGCAAGCGCGCGACTAGACTACACGCAGTACCGGCATGATGGAGAAGTGGTCTACCGCTTCACAAGCTAGGAGGAATTCACGCACCAACTAATAATATTATAAATAAATTTAGCATACAATTCATCCCCTAAGGGCCAAGTGAGCAAGATTTAAGGAGCTGTTCGGCTGACTTGTTGTTGAGATATCCATAACAGTGACAGGATTAATGATTGGAGCACGTGGTACCATCCCAAAACTATTGTTTGACTTCTCCAAACAGTTCGGCCTGCACAAAGCCATCCTTGTAGAAATATCACTGGTGGCATTGAAAGGGTATATTACCATATTGCGCAATCATACCTGTGGACCATGACTTATAATTTTAAGTTATTATCTATATACTAACTGTTAAAGCTTCAATAATAATTTAATCTGTTTTCTTTTACTGTTTACATAATAAGTAGACTCGAGTGTCACGAATTTGTTCCTTTAATCTACTCTGTCGTTGGTCACAACTTGTTATTTTAAAGTTGAAACGATAATTGATTGGTTGCAGATTTCAAAAGCATTGCAGATGGCTCAAGTTTCATTTCCTGAGACGGCAGGCGGCACATTTTTTAGTTACAAAGACAAGCGACAAAGCGACATATACATTGTTAGATTCAGTGCATCGTATAAATTTATTTTTATTGTGTCTTTTCTTAAAATGCACAAATTCACATAATTTAGTTGGAAAATCTATTTAAAAATCGTGTTTAACTGCAAAAGTCTCTTTGGCCCCTAGTTTTTCAGCAAAAGTCCTCCTTAGCCCCTTTTAGGTCCTTCAGTTCGATTTAGCCCTTTTTAGGTTCTATAAGATTCATATATTCGGAAGCAAGGGGCATGAAACGCAAAAGTACGTTAAATTGTTCTAATTAGGAAGCTGGGGGGAAAAATAGGTTAAAACCTTTAAATCCGGGCCCTAGGACGTATTATACATCGAAACGCCACCAACAGTCCTATTTACCAATTTTAAACACGATCAATTTCACCTTTACGGGTTGTGACGTAACATTCTTCATTAAAAATGCGATCGTTTTATGAGACGAAAATTGTGTATTTAACTCAGTTTTACATTACAGTTTAACAAAGAATACTTGAAGTAAATTGTATTTGACTCAGTTCATATTACCTCAAGTAAGAATGGCAAGGAATTCATTTGTTGCCTCGAAACCCCCGGGAAGGAATCCAACAGGAATAGGAATTCCTTATCTACCTGCCATCATCCGCAAGGAATTAGAGAATTAGAGTTCCCCCGTTTATAAAATAAAGGAATAAAAGGAATAAGAGTCCTCCTGTTAAACATCTGATTTTAGGCAGGCTATACACGAATTTAATCTAAAATATTCTATAATTTAATGAATCTCTAATATCAGGGTAACAAACATACAGGACGACGTTATTTAGATGTCGAAAATATCTTAGTAGGCCTATCCCCAAAACCGTAAATTTCGCTTATATCTCATCTTCAAATGCCAGATTCGACCAAACTAAATGTGGTCGCACTAATACTCGTAGATTAGAAATAACTTCGTAAACACTCTGCACCACATATTCATTAATTCTTCCTGTAAGAACTTCAGTTATCCCAGAAATTCAATGCATCCGTAGGTAGCAAAGTGATAAAGGCATTCCTCTAGAATTAAATCGATCGGTGTGTCTTTGAGACAACTTCCCGGCCTTAAAACAATTTCGAATACCTGGTATTCACTGCTCAAATGTTAAAAGCTGTTTGCAAGTCTATAGTATTAATCGGAAGTTTAAGAACTTTTGTTATATTACGGAGAAACAGTATCAACTAAGATCTACAGAACACTATGGCCAAAAGAAGAGTTGCCCTGAATGTCATTGAATCCTAACCTCTAGAGATAGTTGCTTTTTAATCACCTTCTACGAGAATTGAAAATATAACATCGTAAAATAAAATATAGGGCGAGTTCTTCATTAAATGTGTAATTCTTGTAAGTATAACAAAATGAGTATCATGAGATGACATATTAATTTTAATCGAGTATTTGGAAGAAAAGAGGAAGATATAAGGAAAATTGCTACTGTCTATCATTTGAGCATTTGTCGACAGTGTCCTTCTTTGGAATAAGAAATAATTATCTAAGAAAACAAAATGAAGAACGCAGGCTTTCTAAATACACTGTCCGGCCAAAAAAACCGATCACTGTAAAATTTGTTGTACTTTTAAGATTAAACATAATTTTGATTGGATGTTTATACATTGTTGTTGCTGAGGATGAATTATTATTTTTAATGGATCATTAGCTATAGATACAACATATAAGCTTTCTTCATATCTTCACTTTATCACCAAACAAAACAAAAAAAACATCGCAATACGGTGATTCCAATATGATTATAAGCACTAGCTTGGCGTACACATTGCAAAGTGTTTCATTGTTGTATTGCGTCATTTCCTTCCCAACTGAACGGAAACTGTCTCCCTTCGCATCGCAGTGATTCTGTCAGTACGTTTAGTTGAAATTAATGCCTCTCAGTCCTGAAGACTTTGCCAAAGCTGTTGCTAAAATTGATGATGGATGCAGCCTCCGTTATGTCCCTGCAACCTTAGGCTCACCATTCATCAAGGTGCAAGAGGAAAAATGGGGAATTAAGTGTGAAATGTGTCATTACATTTTAATCTTAAAAACGTATATAATTGCAATAATTTTATTTCAAGCACTAGGCCTACTACATAATTTTTATTTAAACTTAATTTTTTAAAATTTCTTTAAGTGAACGGTTTTTTTTTGCCGGTCAGTGTAGTCTAACACTTCTGTCTATCGTGGGATGTTACATATTTGCTGGAGCTGGTTTGATATTATAATCTGCAAGGGCGAAACATATTTCTGACCTTAGTGACCCTGATCTAAATTGGTATTTCTTAAGACTGTTCGCGTGACACGCTTATATGTACCTAATTGTTTTGTAATTAGTTTTACCTGTACCGGATTGCTGTGTGATAAGCCGTTCTCCAGTAAACTTCGCCACCACGGCTCCAGCCCACTTCCTCTGACGTCACGTGTGTCACGTGACCCCCAGTCCGAGTGACGTCACTCGTCACTACGCCATCTCACGGCAGGAGCAACCCTCTCGCTGCCATGACAACGGAAATCCGACACCACCGATCTGAAACACAATGCATCCTCTATATAGAAACCATTCCTCTTTTTCATGCATAAGATAATATTATTTGTTGGTCAAAATACATGCAAAAAACATTACTGTATTATTATTTAATGTTCATATTTTTATAGCTATTTATGTATCAAGTACGCAAAATAACGCTTTAGCGAACGAATCTAGTATAGCGGCCGAGGCGAAAGCCGAGGCTGAAATACTGGATGAGTCCGCTAAAGTTTTTGCGTACGTGGTGCATACAATATTTTTTAGTAAAAGTTCTATAAATTATATGAAATAAAACAAAAATACCGTATAATTAATTATAATGAAAGGCAGTCAGTCATTTCTTTAAGTTATATTGTCATGGCCATCTAGATCATAAAACAACAATGACCGTACGTACCAATAACAAATGTGGTAGTAAAGATGCATAATATATGAGTCCCTTGTTTGTAAACAATATTGCTTACCAACTAGTATTTATGAAAAGCTTGTGAAAATATAAATGATAATACCGAGGAAATTTCAATCCAAGCCAGAAACATTGAATTGGAGCTGCTACCAGCAACTTCACGGCAGAAATAGGCTATGAGAAGGGATATATTACGGCATTTAAATGCTGTTCGTCCATGGTAAGGAATGTTTTTCAAGTGAACCAAAATGTGAAAAGTTGTTGGCTTATATTTGTTGTCATGTGAAGAAGTGGGCTACCGTGTTTTGTGAAAAATCGTGGTAAAGTTTCTGATTATCATAAAGAAACGAGTTGGCTTAAATTTGTTGTTTTATGGCCAATTATATACGTAAATCCATGTTAAAGTTGGTGTGATTGGTCAATGCCGTCTGGGTTTTGTTTATAGATTGCCATGACGACTTTAAAGGACAAGGCCGCTAAAATTGCATTTTGAATGCAGTTTGAATGCACTTTTATGCAATTTTAGCGGACTTGTCCTTTAAAGTGCAACTTTTCGGCGTGTTACCAGTCCGATAAGCAGCTGTTTTAGAGAGCGTGTACTAAAAAATATTTTTTCAAGTTATTTATTTGTTAATTCAAGTTCAATTTTAAAAAAAATATTGCATTTATCTTATTAATTTATTGAAATGTGAATTTATAAATACTAGAAATCAATAACGAATATTATTAAATATGTATTGTAATAAAGTTTCTGATCATAATAAATTACACTAAAACACAAAACATATTAAATACAGCACACACGGTGAACAAAGAAATAACAATGAAGGAATAGTGAAATTGTATCAAGTAAACTGACTTAAATATCTTATTTAATGAATGCATTAATATGTTAATCAATGCAGATTGCCTAGACCTGGTGACGTGAATCTATTGTTGTTGAAGTGATACTTTAGCTAAAATATACAAGGAACTAAAATGAATGATTTCCATTACTCATATTACAAAAGAATTATCTTTACTTTGCGTTGTTTCACCACTCTTAACCTTATGTGTTTCTCCTTGGGATTTTAGCTTTGTAATTCAGAATCATCCTGTATTTTAAGCTCTTTCCCAATGCAGACACAATCAATGAGCTGTGATAAAGTCCGAATTACTCTAAGTGTCGAAAATGTTAGGTAGAGCAGTCTAGACACATTTGCATTTGTAGACGAATGAATAGCAAATACCAGACAAGCAATTCTCTGGATTAACTAAATGGCATAAATACATGTGTGCTTAGACTTCACAAACATTCTACAAGTTAACTGCGTTCTACGTAAGCCCACAATCGTCTGCAAATAAAAATAACCAAACATTACAGTATTCCTGGGAACTATCTAGAATAAGTGAAACAAGAAGATCAAGGTATGTGCTGAAATTAGTTTATTATAGAAAGATCTAATTATTAAGGCGCCAAGACATTAGTTCGTTGTTGAAACTTACTGGAATAATTTTTCTGACTGCCCAAGGTGCACATAAACCAATAGTATTTTCTTTTGTTATGATTAATTAATGGAATGATTAATGAAATTATCTTTTCAATTGACTTTTCCACTCATACGATGCACGTTCAATATTGGCCAGTAACATTTAGCAATACGTCGAATATCTACCAATGATGATAATTTATCTCATAATAAAGATGCAATTTTATCTGGAAAAAAATCAGCTCGTTCCCGGACACGATAAGGTATCAATATGCCGTGATTAATATGTCACGAATCTGTATTTCTGCCAGTGAACAGAATAAAAATACATATTTTACAACATAACTTATTTTGGAAATTGAAGAAATTTAAATGTGCATTGATTAAAACACAATTTGGATTCGGTGCAAGCCAGTTCGTGTGTCTATATTCTGTAACTTCAATTACGTTAAGTTTTTCTAAAATGCACTGTTGGTACCTTTGGTTAGTATCTGATGACAATTTTAGAAAAAATCTTGCATACATAATGCTTGAAGATGATAATAATAATAATAATAATAATAATAATAATAATAATAATAATAACAACAACAATAACAACATTTTTATAGAAAATCTTGTATAGTGCTTCAGTGTAATACTAACAACAATAATAACAACAACATTCCTGAACTACTTGAATAGAAAATCGATTGTACTTGTTATGTGGGCGGGTGATTTTATAATAACATTTTTATTCTGATGTAAAACAATGTATATATACATACACACAAACTCATATAACTCTAATAAGCTTACATAGAAGGTCTAATCAGCTGGGAGGTTAGAAGTTTTTCTCACAGTTATGCCCATACGACAGAGTATTTTCAGCATTCAGTTTACGAAAAAAAAACTCATCAAGTTTTGTTGGCGGAAGTGTATAGTATTGTCCTACATACCGTGTCATCCATGTCGCAGTTGTTTTTAAAAATGACGCTGGTCAAATTGCAGCAGAAGCCGGAGAGCTTTATTGTCTCGCTAAATTAAAGTTTCTAATGAGAGAGCGACCAGAAAAAATTGCTAAAAGATCTGCCTCCGGAACAAAAACAACATGACATAGAGCACAAAACTGATGCGAGAATTCACATGGTTCATAGTGTTTTATCAATAGAGGCCGGATGCTTAGGTTTTAAATTATTCTTTTCTTGCTAGCTAACCGACATTTTGATATTATTATCCATTTCTTTGTCCAATCTTATAAAATCTAAAAATGGCAAAATAAAATGTTGAAAACTAAAACCGGCTAAAACTTTTTTTTATTTTACACACGATAATATACTTAACAAATTAATTATAAATAATCTCATTATAGTTAAAGTAAAAATTACTTTTTAAATATCTGCCTACTTTCTTAGCACCATGTTCATTTTTGCCAGTAATTTGTGAGCGAAAGTATAACATTTAATTTGTCATTTCGTACCCCCATTGAAATGGTAAGGAAATTTTTAGTGAACTGAATTCCCAGGTTTCTTTAGAAGCAAATTAAAGGCATTCTTAAGAAGCTTACATTTGCAGCTTATTCTCAGTGTTTGCTTCAGCAAGACGTCGAAAGTAAAGTATTCTAAAATTTGGTTGATTAATTGAAAAAAAAATTCTTGTTGAATTGTTGTGGTGGAGTTGGAAATGACAGGAGTAATTCTAATTTAATTGTATTCTATAAACTGTAAACTTTTGAAACTTAAGTAAAAATTGTTCCTATAATTCTGTGATTCAAAGCAATGGAAATCTTAAGTAAACATAAAATTAATTATTTAATACATTTGTTTCAATGTGTTTATCGTACTTATAAAGTGGATCTTTAAAAGAATCTGAAAATGGTAAAAAATAAAATAAACATATTTTATTATGCTTACACAACATGTTTTTTTAATGAAAACTAAAAATCCAGGCGCTGTTCATCAACAAAATACATGCACGTAAAAATTTGTACTTAAAATTTAAGACCATTTTGTCCACTTTGCGTTGTAATATAATTATTTGCCCGGATATTCAACTCTTGGAAACCCAGATATTGATTTGATGGAAAGGCTGATCAAAGCCAATCTCCATGTTGGATTAGGATATCATTTACTCCCCAAACATACACACATACACAAAAGTTTGACACTTGCCTGAGGCTACAGATTACAGCGGCTTTCGTTAGTTTAGGCACTAGTTTGTTTGAATTGTAGCTATTGGCACCGCACACTCTATCACAGAAACTAATGATCACCTGTATCCAGTCCCAGACCCTTTAATTATCCCATACGATAACCCTCCCTCACCTAATGGAAATTAGCTAACATCTGGTTCACCTCTGTCGTGCAATGGTAATCAGATTTGCCATATAGTTTTATGTATCGACAGATGTTACTTTGATCTTCCGAGGTAAGTTTTCAGTCTTATTTCAATTTAAAGAAGCTATATGAATTGTAATATATATAAAGTAAAGTGATCCCTATACAGGCCATGGAGGCCCAGAGGGTTCCAGGAGGTTGAGGTTCCCAGATTTTGGACATTCGGCACGTGAAGGTGGTAAGGTTGTCAGCCTTACGCAACGGCCGCCTTTACCCCCAGGATTGCTCCTGGTACTCATTTCTGTTAGAGGCTGAGTCGACCTCAGGGCCATAGTACCACCAGAAGGATTAGGCCAATTGAAAAACTCCGACCTCATCGGGAATCGAACCCGCGACCTTCCGGTTTGTAGCGCAGCGCCTCAACCACTACGCTACGGCGTACCCCATATATATATAACAACCTTGAGTAAGGGGTAAACTAAACGAAACTCCGTGGCGATACATCCCTGAAAGAACAAGGCCTACCACCGACCGCTGCGTCATCTACCATAGGCAGATGGCAGGGTTGGGGGCATGTGGTCAGCATGTTAATGGTGGTTTCCATGGCCGGAGCCGCTCAATTTGAATCACGAGGCTGCGTGTACCCCTACCAGATCTCCCTACCTCAGAAAAATCCGAGGAGTTACCGGGGATCGAACCCGTGCCGACGGATCTGTAGTCAGCGACGCTAACCACAAGACCACGCAGGCGGTCTGATTAAAGGGTAGAGGAAGAAATTAAATTTTCTACATTCTTAAGGCAACATAAGTTGCTTTTTGCTTTGTACACATACCAAGATGCAAATAGATAATGTTATGAAGTAAGCTTTTTCGTTCTTGAGTTATTCAAAGCAATGTGAATTTTTTTTTTAAATTGCATATTTAAAAATGGTCATGGTCACCATACATATTTTATTTATTATTTTAAAACATGTTTTATTTTCATTGTATAACTATTAACTTAAAAACATTTTATTTTTATTTTAAAAACTATTTACTTATAAATAAATTCCAAGTATATTTTCTTAGTCATACCCTAAAGCACACACAGTAAAAAATTCAGGCTGTTGCAAGGAATTTATAGAATCCATTTAGTTCTGAATATATAAAAGTGCAGTAAAAATAAAAATAAAGAAAAGAGACTACGTTTGGATGACTTATAAACAAGAAACCTGTACATGCAGCCTCATTCAAAGAATCTAACCTTACAAATGATCACTGGGGGATTCAGGGGTGGTTCTGCAGCATTCCAAATCTTAACTAACTTCATTACTTTCATTTTCAAACAAATAAGCTAATACTGATTAAGGAATCATGTAATGAATTCTTTTGAACTTACAATGTAATTTAATTTATCTACCTTATTATATAAATTGTTCACTATCCTAAATAAAATTAGGGACAAAGAAGATACGTCAGCGACAAATAACATGACTACAAAGAGCGATAGTGTAGGGCAGCGGTTCCCAAACTTTTTTGTCCTGGGACCCACCTTCACCTAGAATTTTTTTTCGCGACCCACTATTACATAACGATAACCAATATAGGCTATATAAAAAAAATTCGCGACCCACTACTACATAATGATATTCAATATAGGCTATATAAAATACAGCACACGTTTTTCATATGCCTTTCTATAGTTTTATTGTGTTCAAATGCCTTATATTTCTTATATTGAAAGCAAGTTTAATTTTTCTGCCCTTTTCGCGACCCACTAAAATTGCTCCCGCGACCCACTGGTGGGTCGCGACCCATAGTTTGGGAACCACTGGTGTAGGGGACTTTTCAGCAGGCAGGCCGCAGTCAGCTGGTCGCAGAATAAATAGTTATGTCGTCTGCCGTCGGTTGGCCTAAGTGTCAGCAATGTCAGGAATGTGAACTATTTTGTCCGATAAATACAACGAATTATAATTTTAACCTTTTAAATTTCACTCTTTTTCTACAAATAAGCTCCCAGTAACGAGCTCGTAAGAACAATGCACAGAACGCTGAAATAAAATAATTTTTTTCCCCGCAGAACATACCTTGGCTTTTAGTTTCGACCACCGTTTAATGCTCAAGTTCATCGGTGCACTGCCTGATTTAAAAATTCTTGATGATGTGAATTTAGGATGTAATAAATGAGCCAATAGGCTATTTTTAAAAAGTGTGGCAATTTTTTTAGACCTATTAGATGCATTTTTAAAATTCCCCTCCCTTTAAAAAAATACTAGATCCACCACTATCTTAGGAGCATTCTCTGTCGGCTGTGTATTGCGGGTTTTCTAGTCGTTGTTAGCAGGCGGTGCTGCATAAAATAAGCAATAAGGGAATCCTTATACAAGGAGCGATACGCCAGGCAGGCCGCAATCAGTTGGTCGAAGAACAAATAGGAAAACTCTTCGATAGTCTGCCTACGGTTGGCCAAAGTGTCAGCTATGTCAGGAGTGTGAACTATTTTGTTAAACTACGCGTAATACTAACAAATTATCAGGGTGTATTGCCTGATTAGAAAGTTCTAGAACGTACTAAATGAGCAAATGGGGTATTATTAAGAATTGTATGGCAATTTTGGTATTAGATGCATTTATTTTATTTTGTATTAAAGTCTGTCATCCAATACTTTGGTGCCGGTTATTCACTCGGCAAAACCCCTCCCATTAAAGAATACTAGATCGGCCATTGTAACTGATGGTTTTCAAAAAATAAAAACAATTTAAATATTAAAACACTGTAGGCTTTCACGGCCGGAGTCAAATAACATGACATATTACTTTTCTTTTTTAGGGATAATCTCCAAAATATGGTTTAAATTTGGGAAAATATCTTCGCTAAGATTTAAACATTTAATGGGTGCAGGTTTTTTATTATCACTCTAATAGGGAGATTTAAAAGTGCCTGACAGCAATCAAACTTAGCCATTGAAGACATTAATGTATATATATTTTTAATACAAGGTAAAACATTCTAAATTTCACCAAATATTGTGGATATTTCACCCACTGTCCAGCTTAAGAAGTTAATATCAACAAAAATCAATAACAGCTAAAATTGCACGCATTCTTTGGAACTTTTCTTCTCTAGAATATGCTTTACATTAGCTTTAGGCATTGGGGCAATGCCAGAAACACGATAAATTGCAGAATTGCGAATATTTTTTGCTTTATTTATCTAGGCAAATAACCTGCGAGAATTTGCCTTAAAAACAGCCAAACACAGAGCTCTGCTTTAGTAACATGCAACATCATTATTATCGCTCAGAAATTATACAGCTTCAGTTTCACTGCTCTCAAGCTGTTGCAAACGTGGCCAAAAATATAATATTATCATAATTTACCAAAATTTGATGCTTAATATCCTCCCCTGAAGATCGATATCTCCCAGGAGGACAGCAGCTGTATTCAATACTGATTACTACTTTTAATTTTACGTATGATTTTTATTAAATTTATCGTCTCGCTTTTACAATTATTATGAATTCAGCATTGTGAATTTTCTCATATCCCAAGACAAACTGTATAACCTGTACTTATATAGCATCAAACTTCCTCACTGAATAGAAACGTTTCAAGCAGAGAAAACTAGTTTTTTAAATCAGCGAGAGTAACATTCATTGCATTCTTCACTTTATTTTGTAGCTAGTGCAGAGAATGTTGACATCTACATGACATCCTTCAGCTGAGAGCGACAGTGACAACTCAAGAGCGCAAGTTTTTAATTGGTGCAAGAAGAAACTTCTATACAACATCTACTCATCCCAAGAACAAAGGTGTGCTCGACTTGGATTCCGATGTCACATGCTGTGCTTTTTTAAGGGCAAAGACCCGGCTTCTTTTCAAATAGACGGGTTTATTGTAGCTCGTATGTGGGTTTCTACAAGAGGTGTTCCAAGTGGTTACGTGGCCTCTACCTTGCGTACAAAAACTCTCACCTACGTACGTTTGTCTCATTGGTCCTTTACATACAGGCTGGCAACTGCTTTATTCGTGTGCCAATGCTACCGGACTATTGCTGGCCATGTGGTATATGTCTCATTTTCCCCGCGTAAACTATATTCACAAATTCTAGGAAAATGGCAGTTAGGTTAGGTTGACTGGTTGGTTAATTGTATGGTTATTTAACGACGGGGATGTACTGCAACTCCCTGTGACCATCGCCGGTGTGCTGGAATTTTGTCCCGCAGGAGTTCCTTTACATGCCTATAAATCTACAGACAAGGGCCTGTAACACTTATGCACACATAAATGCCATCGACATTTATCGTCATTTGCAATGACAGATAATCCGTCAGATGTTTTGATGACAAACAGTTTTCTTTAGTATTGATCCCAAAACATTTTTATTTAAATGCACTAAAAACTTGACTATATATGTATACTATTCGGATAGGGTTTTTGGTGGTACATTTTCTTACTGTCTTAAATTTTTTAAGGAGCTACACTCCACATATGTGCCTTGCTATATTATGGGTGTGCTAGCGTCTTTGGTGAGGTCTGTAAAGCTCTGGAATATTTTGAAAGAGTCTGGACAAGTTCTTGGGAAGGCAAAATGGTCGCGTTTCCTCATTTTTTGACAGTATAGGGTTGTCAGAATAACGTAGCAGACATCTTTATCCATATGTTAGTTTCTAGTACTATATAATGTTAGAGATTGGGTTCAGCCCCGGGCCACAGGGTCATCAGAACGATTTTACAAACTTAAATATCCCAGTATCCTCATCTCCGATCGAACAACTGTGCTTTAGTGTAGTTTCGCAGCATCTCAAGCATCTGTACTTTAGAACTATCTTATTTTTAGCTAATAAAATTATTTTGTAGAATTTTATTAATTTTTAATTAGAGAATTGTATGTTCTTTATAAACTGTTTCCAATAACATAATGTTCTATTCTGTTGATTGAAATGATACTCAAAATTCATCGAAAATGTACACTATTTAAATTCAATTAAAGAATTTAAACTACTCTACTGCGTTGTTTGAGTTGTTCTGAGAATGAAGTAGAATTCTTTTCCTCCTCGAAAAGAAATTAGAAATTAATTAAACATTTTAAAATGTGAGAAGCCTTCGTATCGACAATCTGTTAGATGACAAGAAGTTTTTTTTTCCTTTCCTTCTTTTCTTCGCAGCAGAATGGTTTCAGTTGTCATGGCAACAGTGAGGTGCATCTGTCGGCTTAATCGATATATTCAAGACGTCTCCTGTAGAGATGAAAAATGAAAAACAAACAAGGAAAATTGTCACTCCCAGGCAAAGGAAATATACGACGCTATGTCATTTCTTTGCCCAAACCCCGAAAGTCAATAAACAAAATAGCTTACTGATAGAATATTTATAGAAGTAGTGAAACTTTCGATGTCAATAGTTTAGGTATTATGCCAGCTAAATCCTATGGTGCAAATAAACAACTAAAATACTTATAGACGTTTGTAGTAAGATTGCATAACAGAAAAATATGTTTAATAAAAATGAGGTAAGAGTAAAATAATGTCATCGATATGCTTCGGGTCTGATCTCTGGGAGATGTGTGATCGAAATGGGGTCTATAAAACATCGTCTGATTTTTTTTAATTGTTCACATTTACACAAACGGACTGGCATTTTACAATTTTCCTACTTTTGTTATTTTAACTCAAAGCAATATTATATAGTTCGAATGATCTGGAGTTAACGCTTTAGTGTTATTCATTTTTAAATACAAAGTCCGAATAATCTTTCAGAGTATTGATCTAAATTTAAAAATATCTACAATATTCAATGTTGGATAGTTTTGCCTACAAAAATAACAAAATTAATAATCGTGCACTTCACGCTGTATTTTGTGTAGATAAGCATTCATGAAGCCACAGATCAATGTTTATGTTTATGTTTATAAGAACATTTTATGGGAGAAATTTCTCTGACACCAGGCTCGAACCACTGGCCTTCGGCTTTCTTATGTAATGTTCAACAGAAACATTATGTAGTTTCATGCATATTTACCTAAATCTTAAAAGCTACTCACCAATAATAAAGGAAACCCAATCAAAACATCACAAAATTAGAGTACCTCACAATACTCAATATGACGTAATATCTTTCAATGAGATCCACCGATTCCATCTGCCTCCTCGAATCGAACCCCGACTTTCTCAGTTAGGAGAGCACTGAGAGCATCTGATGCCTTGAATCTAACTCTAAGTAGCTGAATTAGGAGAGCATTCACACAAAAAAGCCGAAAGTCTCGGGTTCGAATCTTGCTGTCAGAGAAATGTTTCTCCTAAAAGCTCAGCTTGGAGTTGAACATCTTTTTTATTCAAGAAGATTTCAAGACACAAAAATTGAATTGACTGCTTTATTAATCTCAGTATTTAGAATATATAGCAAAAATTTTAATCTGTAGAAGATAGATTTTTAGTATGGTGAAAATTATTATAGCAATAAAGCGAGGGCCCGGATGATTGAGTTTTACGCAAACATAAGAAAGAGAATGTTTTAAAGAGTGTATTATTTTAAATATACCTTAATTTAGGAGACTTAGATGTTCCTGAAGGCACTCAAACTTAGCCAAGATAGGTATTAATAATAAAATACGCTTAATTTTGACAAAATATGTTTCACCCATTGCCCCATCATGCTATAAAATCGACACTGATTGTCAGGTTGAAATATAATGTTCCGGGGTAAAGAAAGAAAAACTGAGGAAAAATTTATTTAGTGGTGTATATTAATCGGTACGCTAATTATTCTGTGATACAATAATGTGAAGTATTTCATCATGTTACAAGATCTACTGCTTTGGTTCCCTCAATGGGTGTGGCTCACCCATACAGTGAACCACTCACCAATAAGAGTTAGTTTCATGCAGTGCTGTCAGATATTGCGTTGACGGCATTCTATTACAAGCTTACACAGAATAAAGATCCATAGAATAACAACGCGGTCTCGTCTGCCGTGCGATGGTCTGTTAAAAATCGGCAATCTGACAACACTGAACTGCCCTGTGCGCATGGCAATTGTGCATTCACATAAGTTATATGCCATACATGCCTATAAAACGTATACCGAATTGATATGACTGAGAACTTGCCTCACAACATATTTTTCGTAGCTAGCACTGAATCATTGGAATATTTTATAAGCTTCTTGATATCTCGAGAACTTTCAAGAATCGAATAATTCCGATTTTTAAATACAGCACTTCCCTCTCTAGATGTGTAGTATCACATTGGTGAAATAGGTTGCCCGTTCATACAAACAAAATTTTGAAATCAAAGTTATTATTTTAGGTATATTAGAGTTGTTACATGATTAAAACTCTTTTTGAACATGACATTTCTCTATTTTCAGCTTTTATTAGAATCTAGAAAAAAGGTTAACTGTTTGGGGGATGGAAATGACTCTGTCACGGAATGAAAAGGGTTAGAATCCATTACAAAGAAAGAAACGAATAGCCCCTAATAAGGCAGTGTGTTATTGCCATACAAATGGGCACTAGCGACATGTTTATATTTTCGTAACGCTCGGCAACCCGTTACGATGCAGTGAGGCTAATTTATAAAGATTAGACTCAAGGGAAAGTCGCGACGTACCACCACGAATCTTGGTAAATGAGCACCAGCAAAAGATTTATACTTCTACAGTTCCCGTGTGCTAAATTCAATCTGCGAAGAGAAACCACTGGGGAATTAAAAGAAGAAGAATTTAACTGATGTGGTAAAAATTTCCACTGCTGTCGTTTATAGTAACTTATTTTAACGAAAGATGGTTTCTATAAATAAGCTATACAAACGGAAACGAAAGAGGTAACTGAATTATTCTGAATTTAGATAATGCATAGAATAAATGTTGAGGAAGTATATAATATGTGACATTTTGCTACATTGTTATTATTATGTTGATATGTAACTTTTAATTATTAACTTTGATTTTTGCCATTTAGATGTTTAATGGCGTCAAATGACGTTTAAAAGATAGCACGTTATTAGACGTGGCTTATAAATGTATAATAAGACTGTTTCCTATATTGCAATAAAGAATCATTAGTATAATATAATATATTTTTTTAAAGTTTAACATGATGAAATATTATAACTCTGAAAAAATTCCATAAGTTCGAACTGTAGATACTAAAAAATATACATTTTATTATATAATAGCCTTTATATTATATTAACATAATTGATTTTAATAAACTAAAATATATACATATTATAAGTGTAACAAATCTGTTACGCTATTCGGACATTCAAGTAATGAAATACCAGAGTCACTGGGATAAAAACACGAAATATCTATTACACGTACATTTTGTAAGAGAAACATTAATGCATAATTTTTCTGCTTTCAAATCTTCCGCATTTCAACTTATAAAAATTCTCTTCGTATTCTTAGATATTGTCTATTCAATTTTATAACGCTCTTAACATAGACTATTCCATTCATACGGCGCGAATTTGATACCGACCAATAACTTTTAGCAATGTCTAGGATATCGACCAATCTTGGCTGTTTATACTGTAGTATGCTTGCTAGGAACACAAGGAGGCGATTTTGTCTGATAAAGCGTCAGCTCGCTAGTGGAAATGAAAGACATATATGTAGTGTTGAATAAGTCACATATCTGGAATCTGCCAAGGAATCAGAGAAGAAACATTATTTTATGCAATGTAAAAATCCGTATATGAAACACCTGAATGCCCAAAATATGGCCGAGGATCGAACCCAGAACCTCATGACCAGTAGTTATAACTAGGATTCGGATTTTTAATGCTTTTATAAAAGGTATTTTAGCCTTTTATTTTCATGGAATAGCCCTTTTTAGGTTTTAAACAAACGATTTTAGCCGTCTTAATATTAATACCGAAAATTGTATCATACTTTTAACGCAGTTATTCTAGTTTTCTTTAGAAAATAATCAACTATTGCTTACATCGGAAATCGAAAAACAACATAAAAAATTGACATATTTACCCTTTAATGATACAATTATTCTTTCATTTTATAGTATTTTAATGAAAAGTCTGTAATTCAACGAACGAAGACTAAGAAGATGTCCATAATTAAAAGATAATGTGTTGATGAAAATGTCAATTTAATTTGAACCGCATATGCTTGTTAGTAAAAGTATTTTAAATTTCGGCTTCAAAATCCGAAGGAAGAAGTCTGGTAGATAAAATAAAAGATAACTATGTTTACTTACTAGTTTTTGAAAGGCTTGGCAGAAAATTACTCGACCATCTTATAATGTCTTTTATTAAAATGCACAAATTCACTTACTAATTATTTTCCTATGCATTAATTGGAAAATCCGTTTAAAATTCGTGTTGTTCTGCAAAAGTCCTCTTTAGCCCCTAGTTTATCAGCAGAAGTCCTCTTTAGCCCCAAGTTCTTCAGTAAAAGTCTCCTTAGCCCCTTTTAGACCCTTAAGTCCTATTTAGCCCTTTTTAGGTTCTACAGATTCATATATTCGGAAGCAAAGGGCATGAAACGAAAAAATACGGTGAAATGTTCTAATTAGGAAGCTGGGGAAAAAATAAGGTTAAAACCTTCAAATCCGGGCCCTAGCTATAACATACCAATGAGGCTAGTCAGTGATAGTAAATGTGAGTATCCAGTGTTCTTATGTATCTATGGTCCCATAATTTTTAATGCCGTATAATATAGTTTATGGTAATCCACATAGAGCTTCTCGTTAATGTCGCTCAGGTCCCTTGTACTCGTAATACCTCTAAAGCAGTATAGAAGGAAAAGGGAAAGGCGGTGTTACAGTTTAACTGTTCCTCCCAGGTTTTTTATGAGTTTTTATACTTCTCTATCTGGTTTCCTTAGTATGCACGAACACACTCGCAGGCGTGTATTATGTATTCGACCGCATTTACATAGTAACGACCAATGCTTCGATGGCTCTCACATCCTCTCCATAGGGCAAACCACAATGCAGTGTAAACAAGCCTTGCAGTTGTTCACACTTTCTGCACAATTGGAATGTTTCCATGCACCATTTCATTCTAAGATTATATTCTCGTCATTTCACTGACATATATTGTAAGAATATTCCCGTTTTTTCGTTCGAGGGAAATTCTTCTCTTTTAAAATTCATATGGCACAACTGCGACAGTGAATACAGGCCGCAAAACATACATTCCATATGCATTGTTGTAGCCTACGGCCAACTGAATACCGCCTGATCTGATCAAACCATCATTATCTTACGGACCTACAAAGCATAGCAACTGAGTGAGGTGGCCGAGATAGTAACGTCTTGGACTCGGATTCGAGAAGTCCAAGGTTCAAATCCCGTGGCCGGCCAATTTAACAATTTTTCATGATTTCCCCAGTCGTAAAAGCAAATGCCGAATTGGATATTTACAAACCATGAATCATCCTCGAGTGTATTTAAATGAAAGCGTGGTTAACAAACTGGAAATAAAATTCAGAAGAGTAAAAAAAATTCCACAGTGGATAATGCATATAATAACAGCCTATATAAATTTTTGTAAATATTTTAGAGCTTTGTAGTCGTGCCAGTTTTCCTAAATTTTCTTAGGCCTATATCTTGGAGAAAAGGCCACAAAACTCCTAATGTCCTGATATGTGCCATTTTTTTTACAGAAAATGTATATTATAAAAAATAAAATGCTATTCTCGTTACAGCAATAGCCACACACACACAATGCAGAATGGGAAATATCTCAGTAATTAAAAATATACTCTACAGTACCGGTACTTCTTGGAAGCAAAAATATTCCAATAAATAAATTCTTTCACACTAACCAGGGCTATAACAGGAAAACACTAATAACTGTTACTTTCAACAGTTTGCTTTGTCTGAAAGGGGCATTTATATGCTAACAGTGGTACCGGTACTGAATTGATTTTTTTTAAGTGACAAGGGAAGTATTTCCTAAGCATTTTTTAATTTTATTAAATTCTAATTTATGTACTTTTTCTATACAAGTACTTTTTCTATATAATTACAAGGTTGAACCTCGTTACAAACAAATGTTCAGTCTCTACCTTCATACGAGTAATTACTATATTTTACTTAAACTGCGAAAATCCTGCTTGTAAATCAAAGAACAAAAACAATTTAATAAATACATTACAGTAAATGAAAAAGTAGGTGTAATACTCGAACAAAGAATACCCTTACAAAGGCATGCTGTCCTGCAAAGGAATTAGCTCAGTAGAATTCACAAGACGCAGGGATATAAACTGCAGGCATAACAGGGCTGTGGTTGCTAGGTTTCGTGTCACGGCTGAGTGGAACTTGTATTGCAAGTTAGACAGTTAAGTGTTAACCACGCAGGCACCCGCAAACCATACAACGTCAAGAGGAAATTTAGAAACTTGTGGGCCCAAAATGCCTCTTTGCCTTCTTAACAGCGCAAAATAGGTCTATGCAGGAATATATGTCACTTTTTGGAGACGAATTTCAGTAATTCGTTTGTCATGAAGTGATGACTTCGATCAATTTCTTTCCCATTTACGACGATGAAGTTGATGATTTTGCTGTTTTGATGATAATGATGAAGATGATTATGATGACAAGGACGAGGACGTTGTCCATCAGTACCAATTTAAGCTGGAAATCCTAATGATACTACAGATGTCTTTGTTCAATGTACTAAAGTGGTTAATAAATCTATATGACCATGGGAACCAAAATCCCCAACTTAAAGGTTACTGTGGTAAAGACTAACCAACTAAGCTCCATGAAACTCATGTTGCGGATGTAGATACAATTTCTATTCCTCACATGTGATTAGTCAACAACATCATTCAAACACAATTATTAGTCATAATATTACACTGCGAAATATATTGCGTTTTCGAGTTAGTAGCATATTTACTCTGCCAAAATTCAATTGCTATAGCTACCATTGACTACATATCGATGACTTGATGTGAAACTAAACTACAAAAATGCACTTTTTCCCTGAAGAGTACATTTTGTCTATATTTTGGTGACAAACTATCGTATCTCATCTCGCAACCGTTCCTTCAAAATATAATCCCGATTTAATGTGAAAGAAGCGTATTAGGTCATAAGACTTCCCATCGTGGGAAGTTGTAATGTTAAACAAACATAGCCTAAACGTTGTTACATTTGTTCGACAATGCCGATACCACTTTTGTTTGTAAAGATTACTATTCTGTTTCCTCATATGTTTAAGTTTAGTTCGTGGCGCTTAATTAGTATTCATGATATTTTGGGTAAAGGTTTTTTATAAATTTGGGCTGCTTAATATTATTAAATTTTGACACATGTTAGTTTGTCACCAAATAAGCTTAAATATTTTTTATTCTGAAAACCTTGCATTTTCTATTGCCCTTTTGCTTTTTATTTCCCAAAAACGAGGATATCTACGACCCATAGGAGGATACGCTATCGTGTGGATAGCTTCACACCTATAGAAGTATTGAGTAGTAGAAATGATTCAAGAAGATTTTCTAGAATTCACTAAGAACCAAAAACAATATACCTAGGTAGTGCAGCAAAGAAAATAAGAAGAAGAGAGGGTATATTAACATTAACTGCATGAAAATAGTTTGCTTTCAGCAAATTTCAGCAAAGGACCTCTGCCAATATCATCAGGGAAACATAAGGCTCTAATGGAGCTTTGCAGTGGTGGAATAATACTTTCACATTACTTTCATACTTACAACTCCCGGAAGACAGTACACATCATGCCATGGAAGATTATTACAGTGCTGAAAGCGATTGATTTCCAGAAGTTGGTTAAAATATAAGCAAAAGGACATTAGAAAATACAAGGTTTTAAAAAAGTTTAAGTTTATTTCGTGACAAACTAACGTATTTCAAGATTTATTTATTTTTATGTAGCCCACTATTTGTGGTAAAGATATCTTGCAAATCAACAGTTCCATTTTCATATGCAGATTATGTCCTGAAATAACAAATCGAATTTTTTAATGTATGTTTAAATTATTCAAGAAAACGTTCGAAAATTTCCTTTTCCAAGCACTGCTTGAAAACGTTCAATCCAGTAGTTACATTATTTCACCCTAAGCAATCTATATATGTTTAAATAATTAAAATTAAATAGTGTAAGCAATTTTAAATTTATTATTAATTTTAAATTTGTTTATGGAGTCTACTTGCGTATAGACTTAGTCCTACAGACAATGTACATTTTTACTGTGAATAGATAAATATAAATCAGAACTTCTCAATAATAGTACCACCAGTTTAAATATTTAAATACTTGGCCTATCAGTTATCACTATTCACTAATCATATCCTGAGGGTAAATGCTCACCATCTTCATGTGTCGAATGTCTAAAATTCTGGGATCCTCGGCCTATCGGAACCCTAAGGATATCCATTGCGTGCACAGGAATCAATTTATACTTTATTCACCAATCATTATTCAAAAACATCCTATGATAAGCGATATACCGACCGCCGTAAGTGACAATCGTAATTGACAATGCCCGTCAATATCTTTAAATTAATGGCCGTATACATTCCTTGGTGGTCTCGAACATTGACAAACTACCACGTAACGACAAACTCTTCGATTATCTAGTTATTAGCCTACTAAGGCTCGGAAGTTGATGAAATTCATATTTTTTCTCAGATATCACAGACAATACGGGATGTACGAGTATAAATTTGTCCCCCCTCAAAACGAAAAAACTGCTTACTTTTATTTTGTATTTTTTTTAATTTTCGGAATTTTATCCTCTACTGGCCAGTTTTTAGAAAAAAATTTATTCTTTCGTTGCATTATTTCCCTACTTTGTCTACAGAATGAACTTTTCCAACATTACAGACAAAGCTATCCCATAATTCCTTAGCTGTAAAGGCATTCGTTAATAAATATACCGTAGTAAACATAACAGTAATAATAATAGGAAACAAATTAATAAAAGTAGTAATATAAAATACTTAAATCTGGTACTTTGCTTAATATTATTTATTACTATACTACTGTATATTCCCTTTTATAAATAGACTACATGTTTAGAATTAATATTTTGTAATTTTTTTTCAATTTTTCATGTCATATTTTCATAAATTCTAGGTCATTTTATAGCTCATTTTTCAGGCATTTTTAGGACATCAACTTCCGAAACCTAGATATTAGACAGTGCCAGATAGGCTCTCAGCTATATGAATCATTTATGAAGTAATCCTATCGTTCGTGTAACATGTTTACTGTGCGTGTAGTCTAGTCAAGGTTGGCAGGCGCACGGATGAATAACACTAACGCATGGTGACTGGCTTTTTCCTTTAACCACTACGGTAGAGCGTAGACTTTCCAAGTGGAGGTTTCAGTACCTGCATTAATTTTGTCACGTTTATTTTTCAATAGAGAGAGAGAGGACAGAAGGACAGGTGAACAGGTGACAGGTAAGCCCGTCGCCTCACAGACCTCCTTTCGAAAACTAAGGTAACACTTGGACGTGAAAGGGCCGAGAAATTTTGAATAGGGGCCCTAATTTAGGTTTGGAGTTCTTTTACATGCCGTAAATCTACTATGTGAGCCCAACTTAAAGACCCTCCCAGAGGACTTCGTTCCCAGGAATTCAACGCCTTGAAATATCCATCGACCGCGGCCAGGTTTGACCCCGCGACCTTCTTGGATCTAGAGGCGGGCACGCTACCTCTACAACACCCCGGCCGACCTAATGCATGCTACTTATTACTAAAAATATTAATATCGACAAACTCATGTAACCAGAAATTTACATAGATAATTTTAAAAAAGCTTCACGCAATCGAAAAATTAATTTAAACTTAATTGAAGCGGTTAATTTTATAAGGGTCTAAGTGCCAAAACCATTATTTTTCAGCTGATAATTTTAAATGGATCTATATACAGTAATATCAAGACCAATGCATTTCACAAGAGTCCAAGGTCCAGAGAAAGTCACATTAGTAGCAATAAATTCCAAGATATAGCGCTGGGTCTATCTCCGACATGTATTTCTGTGGGTCTATGTCTTGTTTCTACATAA
This sequence comes from Ectobius pallidus, assembly GCA_964059195.1. Taxonomy (NCBI): domain Eukaryota; kingdom Metazoa; phylum Arthropoda; class Insecta; order Blattodea; family Ectobiidae; genus Ectobius; species Ectobius pallidus. Next base: position 101,007,400 of record CAXKWD010000010.1, read on the forward strand.
TCATGACTTTGTCACTTAGACCCTTACAAAACTAAACGCTTCAATAAAGAAAATAGGAATTGAATTTCGGCATTATCTAGAGAGAAAAGTTCTTCCTTTGCAACATCAACTGTAAATTATTTTAATAAAAAATAAGAAATTACATCACTTTTTATTTCAGTTCAGAAATACACCCGACCAATATAGAGCTTTATTTTTCCAGTGTCAATGTCTAGCATTAACGATAAGTTCAGAAATCCCGTGGGTTAAAGTGACGTCAGTAAGAGCGAATGAACTTGCTGAAAGAATGAGACTAAAATAAAATCCTTTTTCCGCTAAGTGTCTAATGCGATTTCACACACAGTAATGTACGTTACATGAAAGAGTTTAAGGCTCTCTTTCAATTAAAGGGCTGAAAGCATCCAAAGCTCGTCTTTCGCTTTACCAAGTCATTCACCTGAAATGCATTAAGAATGTGATGCAGAAAATAATGGAGTAGCTCTTAATGATAGAAGACTTTCCTGGAAGTAGCTGTGTAGTAGATTAATATTTTCCACTAACAGTGTCACAAATTATTTCCTATGTCTCTCAGATGAAAGTTACGTCCTTCTAAATGTTATACGGTGTACTTGATGTCATCGGTATAATTTTCTTACAGTTGTCTCATTTAACAGAGTCCAGACAAGTATACTGTGGACTAATACAGCTTGGTCCAATTAGATAATTAAAACTCACTGTCTTTACAGTTTCTTTAAGCAACATGTAAGGAAGATTATACGGTTGACGTACGAACAGTAATTTCGAGATCTCATCGCTGGATTAATCACCGCATTATACCCTAGTAATAATGGCAAATAGTATTGACTACTTAGCTCAAAATGACTGACCAATCCAGTATAATAAATTGTGGAATTTCAAACAATCGCAGGAGGCAGTCATCATAATTTTATCATTTTATATTCTTACTTTCACTTAATCGAACCCACTTGACCTTGCTTTTTACGTAAAGTCACAAGGACTGAACACTGAAACATCTTCATGCTTGCACCTTCTTTGATCATTGAAGCAGCGATTGGGTATAAGCTGCTTATGAGCAGAATAAGATAGGGAAATAATGTACAATTTTACGTGTGGTGAAGCACTTTAAATCTAGTATTATAATAATTGCAATATTAATAACACGACATTGTTATTATCCTAATAGCAAGGAGTTTATTTTGTGCCCACCTTACCCTCGGAGTGCCCAACAATGAAGTTGATTACCTCCGGTCAAACCAAATTTTGGTAACCATTTGTTTGACGTATGTACCTAGGGTTTCCCATGTGTAACGAGCTTTAATATAAAAAATAAAACAGCAGATGAAAAGTGCTGCGAGACTATCGCCGGTGGCGCGACGATCGGTGTATACCGATTGTCTCGCCATAGGCTAGTTCACTTACAATGACGTAAATAGCTATGTATTTCATCAATTTCAATGATATTAATAATTCGTTAACAAGTCACGATAAATGTAACTTGAAGTCCGGATTCTCTCCTCATTACTCGTGAATTTATCGATAAAATCTGAATCTCACGGTATATTACCTATTATGAAAATAGATCAATAGTAATTCAATAAGAAACTTAATATTGAGCATTTTTAGGTACATTATGCGGTCTAAATAAATAAAGAACAGTTTTTAAGTCCTCCATGTCAAAAACATTTATGAGTACGCTACTGATCGAAAATATGTCTTTGTTTTAACTGATTAATTTAATCATATCCAAATTAAGACAATTACATTACTATTACTTTCAAAACAGAAAAATACTTTAATCTTGGTGAGAATTTATCATTAGTTTTCAATCGCTATTTGATGCTGATACCACTTTCGTACCCGGAACTTATCCGGTCACTTAACATTTTAAACAATATTTATTATCTAGTCCCCTTCAGCCTTCACCATAGAGCTAAAATAATCTGCAGAGGCTGTATCGAATTGGGATGGTATTTATAAAAACCAAGCTCTAAGTTATATTAAGACGTAACCAATATTATGTTAATTGCCATAATTCATATAGGCAACAGGTCTAGTTTCGTTCATTATGCACTTCGCACATTTCTGGGGTAATTGGGTTCACACCGCACTACATACCAAGTTGGGTTTGGAGCGATGCTTACAGTAAATGACTTTCATTTACTGATGCATAGCCAGCAGCTCATTGGTTCCCGTTATCAACGCTGTCACTGCATGTTTTATGCCGTGATTCAAGGCACAAGTTTCCCGCGCTATTCACCCGCGATTTCAGGTAAGTGGCAGTTAGCTTAGGAATAGTGATATTAGTGTTAGTGACATTCAGCGTTAGTTTGGTGGCAGTTACGTTAGAAATAGTGATATTAGTGTCTATCAAGTTTAGAGTCCTATTTCTGGATGATGTGGTCCATGCGCAACTCACTACCAGACTTAACTCTCGCCTTTCAACCGCCATTTTCTGTTTCCAGACTGTCATTTATAAGTTAAAAAGGGACATCATCATTCTCGTTTTCCCAGTGTTTCGGGCACTTTTCACAAAATTTAAATTACAATACGGTTTCTATGATTTATGTAGAACACAACCAGCTAAAAATAAGCGACTTTCAACTTTCTTTATGTGAATGACACAGTGTGCAATCATCGAAACCATCCCAGGAACTTTAAACGTTCACCTAAAAGTGGCATGTAATTCCATAAACCAATCATCGAAACCATCCAATGGCAGAATTCTTATCGTTAGTACAATAACAGACAAATACGAAGGAATTAGAAAATGTTAGGGATATTTTGCAGGAACTTTAAACGTTCACCTAAAAGTGGCATGTAATTCCATAAACCAATCATCGAAACCATCCAATGGCAGAATTCTTATCGTTAGTACAAAAACAGACAAATGCGAAGGAATTAGAAAATGTTAGGGATATTTTGCAGGAACTTTAAACGTTCACCTAAAAGTGGCATGTAATTCCATAAACCACAAACATGATTTTATCCAAGTTTATTACTGAACTATAGGAAATGTCTGAGAGCAGAACAGGCGAATAACCTGCTGCAGAAGCCTCATCATATTCGCAGCGTCTGGTAATAAGAGACTGACCGTGTGATGTGTAGTGTTGTCTATCAATGGAAGAAACAGATCAATATGATCGGCTCGTGCACATCAATCCCCTGCCTCCTCTGGCTGTAACGCGTACAACGACCCCTGCATGTTATATACACCACACACACTTTCCAATCTGTAGATCTACACAAATGGCGAAGCTCTTATACTCATTTATTAGTTTTTTAATAATGAAGAATCCTTTCATCCGTTCTTACTTGCATTATAAGTATCATCAATCCAATAAATTACCAATACTTAAAATATTTTAATGCAATAATATATTATAATATATTTTCATCTCTTCTAATGTTAGTTTTTCATTAATACCCACCAGCAAAAGTTTGATTTCCATGTACATATTTTGCCGTACATATTCTAGTTTCTTTTGTGACTAAGTATTTACAATCACTTCATACTTCAATAATAAATAAAAGGCAAGTCTTCTTGTTAGAAATATGCCATATATATATATCTGTATATGTTGTATGTGTGTGTGTTTGTAGGCGTATTGGTGTGATTTATTTGCTAGAGTTTTTGCATCTGATATATCGGTTCCGGGCTGGAGTCAACAACATTAACCCTATTTCGTGCAGGGTGGGAGTATTTATCTGTTTTTCTCGCTATAATTTTGTTCTTAGTCACTCACTCTCTGTCTGTCTGTCTGTCATTCTATCTGTCTGCCTCTGAGTACATTTTAGGGAAGGCCTGGCGCAATGCCGAACTCATGCCTGCTGTGTGTCTTACTTATGCCTTACATGAAGAACATAGGGCAACAACTCTCTCTTGCCGTTGTCAAATGCAATACCAAGCAGAACTTTAAAATTGAACAGAAAGTTAAAAATATACGAATTAAACAACGATATTTGATTAAGCCAAACATTTTAAAAGTAACAGTTTCTGATCTTACATGGCACCCTACGAAAATACAACTTACAGAAATAACGTTATAATAGTAGGTAGCAAAAAATAGCGCAATGGTGGAGTATAGGCCTCCTGTTAACTTAAGGAAAATATTAGGACATATTTATTCGAAGTTAGTATTTATTTATTTTACCAGATTCTGTTCTTGTATCACTGAATTATAATATGATAATATATGTATAGTTAAAGTCAGTGTTGCCAAGAGCGCATCATCAATATAGATTGCTAGGAAAAATCTAAGGCGACATTAGCGGTACTAAATCACAAGGCAAGAAGTTAGACAAAAATAACTCTTTAATTTGACTAAATTTATACCTATATAAGAGACAATATGATGCAATCAAGGGATTATGTAAATCTGCATTTTTTGGGGGGGGGGCTTCTTAAAAGAATGTTCATCTATCAGGTAGGTAGGTATAAGTAACCTAAACTTTGTAATGTTAACATTCGCCGCAAGTACACTGTGGAAAATAAGAAATACGGTAACGATGATTTCTTCACGGGTTATCAATCTATACCGAGATGAGCGAATAATATTTCGGTAAAATTCACTTAATGGTATCATTCACTTAATGGTAAAATTATTATTTTCTCAGCCTTTGTAACGGGCTTAACTATCTAGTAATATAAACTAACATAGTGCTGCTACGGATATTTTGGGACTGTCAGTTGTAATAGGTGTTGAGAAATGTCATTCATGTCGTATGCACTGTAAATGTATTATGAATAATAATAATCATCACCGCATCACAATATTACATATGATAATTTATTAGAATAAGCATAGACACTTTGTTCACAGGAAGCACTTAGTGGTGCAGTATAGGATTCCAGGAAGCTGTAATGCGAACCCATCTGTTTATTCTTTTCTATGCGGTACTTACGATGAAGTGGCACTGAAATAATATTATCCTGCTGTTATTGATTCCTGACTTGAAAAGCTTAACATATCGTCGGATTTTCTAGGGAGACCAGCATTAATCTCAATTTTGTAGAAGTACTTCCTATAACTGTGCTCCAAAGCTAACACGAGAAAAATACTTTATTTATACTCAACGGATAGTGAACTACTGTGAAAGGATTATTGAATTGTTAAACTAACTACCGGTACACATACTACGAGGGTCATCCACTAAGTAAGTTTCCCTAGGGCCGTTTACAGAAACAAAACACAATTTCATGGAAATATTTACTGCAACAGATACAGCAAGTGTTCGTCTATTTTTCAACATACTCGCCACAGGAATTGAGACATTCGTCAAACCGTGGGACCAACTTTTGAACACTTGTGTCGTAGAAGTCTGCCACCTGGGATCTGAACCACTGTTTAACAACCACCTCCGCCTCTCTGTCATTCCGGAAATGCTGATGTTGACCTGACAAGAATCTCTTGAGGTGTAAGAACAGATGGAAGTCAGTGGGAACGAGGTCCGGGCTATAGGGTGAATGTTTAAACACCTCCCAGCCGAACTTGTGCAGGAGACTTGCTAGGTGTTTAAACATCCACCCAGTGATTTCCATCTTTTCCTACGCCTCAAGAAATGACAGGGAATGACAGAGAATGACAGAGAGGAGACAGGATAGAAAACAATACTTCCTCTACCCATACCCGTGGTATGGACAGAGGAAATAATAATATTTGTTTCAGTTTCATTCAGCATTCTTTCCTATCCGTTCAACACCACTATAAACTATTTTTACATTGGAAACCATAGGCGGAACCTTAGAATTCCGGGAAACACAGTTGGGAACATCTGGTCTATGTTATGGTAAATATGTCGTTGGACTGAAAAGGAAAAGTGCTGCTTCATATACAGGCCTATACAAAAACCTGTACTTGGGCATTGGCCGGACCTCAGTTGTACTATAGTATTAGCTAATTACTATTAGTAGTAATAGTAACAATAATAATAATTTTTATTGTCATTAAACACAGAGTGCTGGGAATAAACAACGTCAAAATTAATTTAGGTATTCTACTTTCACTGAACTATCTAAGCATAGACTGTTAACTTAATGGTTGAAAGTTCTTGCACCCGTGAAGTCAAGAGTCTTGTTAAGTTATTCAAAACAATATATGTTTATTTAATAAACAAACAAAAAAACACCATTATTACGCTTTTCAAATCGAATGTTGTGAAAGTATTTTTTGTTATTTGGCAGCCTCTGGGTTTAAAGGAAAACGTTTAGCTTAAATAATAGTATAAAATGTGAGATGCAATCTGAGTTAATGCCTTGAAACTTCTTAATAAAGATTCATATAGGCCTAATAAAAATAATTTACAGCACACATCTTTAAATTTATATAATAGTGATTTGTGTTCTATATGTTGGGCATGATTTTACTCGTACTTTATTATGAAATATAAGCACATTGTTTTAATTCGACTACCATCGTCTACGTTTTCTCATCTTGTGTTCTTTGTTCTTGTTACTTCATCGCTGCTATGAGCAGTAATAGACATACCCTTAAACAAAGATATAGTATGTTACACAAATACTGAAAAAAACATGTTCACTGGTAACGGGATGGTATACAGAGTCGTAATTGGCGGTAGAGGTTCAATTTGTTTTAATCCCTTGTACAGGAGTTTAATACTATTAACACTGCAGTGTTATCATCCCCGAACAACGAGACCAACTTCATGTTCTGCTATTCACACTGGCTCCCTTCCTTTTTAAAGTCTTGTACATGCAATGTTCAAAATGCACCAGAACCAGCGTACAGAAAACTAGCCATGTTTTATACTCTAGTAGATGATTAAGCCATAATTTTTCCATTAGGTAAATTTTACCGATCTTGGAGTAGAATTTTAAAACCGAAGTATAAATATTGACATAACACTGAAACTGGAATTATCGATGAGCTCACAATGCTACAACGTAACAAAATCGCCTCTAGAGAACGTTGTATGTAACCTATACAGTCATTGTTAAGGACTTCATAAAGCACAACAAAAACCTTAACAAAAATGAAAAATTAAATTTTGACCGAACCGACTATAACACGTAAATCGCATTTCGAACTTATGTACAGGTAGAGGGAAAAAAGCGGACCTTCTAAAATATCTAAGTTGCCGATATGAGCCACTGCGCATGCCTAGAATCCACTAGGCAAGCGCAGTGGGTTCTAGGCATGCGCAGTGGCTCATATCGGCAACAGATATTTTAGTAGGTCCGCTTTTTTTTTCCCCCACCTGTACACGACCCGCTTGGAACGCATGCTTGTCAAAGACTAAGGTTGTCTCCATAAGAATGGTTCTGATTGGCTGTTTGCTTTGAACATCCGACGTAACTTCGTAACGGTGCCTTTTGATTGGTTGAGTCAGGGAGTGATCTCTGACAAACATGACCAGGATACCTAGCAGGTGACGGGAGGCTGTGTAAAGGATACAGAAAGAAAGTTATAAAAATGATAACAAAACAATATCCAACCATGGACACATGACTGCTTAAAGCACAAAGAAGATGACAAGACACTGCCACCGATCGAAGTGGCCGAGATGGTCTTAGACTCGCATTCGGGAGGTCCCAGGTTAAAATCCCGAGGGCGGCCAATCTGACATGGATTTTTATGATTTCCCCAGTCGTAAAGGTGCCAAATTTGATATTTAAATAGCGTGAATCATCCTGGCTATTTTATACTACATCATATCCATTTAAGTTAATATCGGTAAAAATTTACTGACACAAAATAAAACAAAAATAGAAAAAATTGACAACCAATAGTTTCATGGCGTCCGATATAGACACAGATCCTGAACTCCTGATCTAGCCTCGAAGCTAAAGGAGTATGAATGAACAAAAACAAAAACAAAACAAGAACACTGTCCGAGCCATTACTGTCCAGGACAAAATAACCTTAAGCAAAATTAAAAATTAAATTTTGACAGAATGTACTACGCTATCAGGATGAATTTTGGGATAGACAATTTCCAGGTCATGAAAAACGTATGGTGAAAATTTCAGATTTCTAGGTCAGAGAGTCGGAGAAGTAAGCGTGCATACACATTTTAGGATGCATTTAATGTAGTAAGTGTATACGTATTCATCTGAGTTCCAAGATTCAAACTCAGTATATAAACTGCAGAATTCAATTCTCCGGAAAAGAATTAAATCAAGTGAACCTATGTAATTTTACCAGTAAAGAATCCCATGATCAACATATTTTTAGAAATAAAACCTTCATGATCTGTTCAACAAAAACATTCCTGATGTAGAAAGTTAGAGTGAGGCTGAAAAATGCAATGCCATAGCCGGTATTTGAACCAGGATCTTCGGCTCTCGGTGCCGCTGCTCTTATCAATTGAGCTATAATGCCAACTTGCATTCAGTTGGAGAATTTAATGTTGTACGGCATGTTGCCATGGCAATTCAATTGGTAAGAGTAGCGTCATGGAGAGCCGAAGATCCTGGTTCAAATCCCGGCTATGGCATTGAATTTTTCTCTCTGACTTTAATTTTCCACATTAGCCTAAACACGGCCAATGTTTAAGAATTATCATTTCATTCCTGATGTATATCTTAGCTCACTCAAAACCTTCAAAAATTGGACAGACGTCACTTCGGCAATACACCCTTCAATTGTGGATCAGAGTTTATGATCCAGTCTAAAAAGTTTGGAATATCTCAAGTGGGCAGGTTTTATCCAGAAGACTATACCTGTGAACCCTGGGGGTCTCCTTGGTGCGGTCAGAGTCCTTGCAGAGGATCTGGAGCAGTGCCAGGATGTTTAGTCAGTACGACACTGAGCACTAAAATCAATAACCTGGATTGCGTTCAGTGCTCTCGACCTCAACACAACTCATTCTGCTTCATTTTATAAAAATCAGATGCGTTAGACTCGCATGACTTCCTCTACTCTAAGAATAGAAAATATTATTTTTGTTTCACAATCCTGTATAGAATGAAAAAATAGGTAAACTTATGTAAAAAAGTGCCAGAATGATTCTGTTTAATCAGTTAAAATTGCAGTTATAATATGCAAAAAATAAGTTTAAAAAAACTATTTCCAAGTTAAAATTCCAGATTAATTAATTAAGCAGGGCTTGCAGAAGAACAAAGGTCCAGATTTTTTTCAAAAAATCATATTAAAATCGTCTACATCAGCAGAACTATAGTATACATACTTTTGATACCTTGAAAATCGCACACTCACATAAAAATATAACAAGAAAAAAAACCATGCCAAATTGACCGGTTCCGGGAATTGAACCAAGGACCTCCAGAATGCGAGTCGAACACGTTACAATCTGAGGCACCTCGCTCAGTTTAACGGTCTAATTTGATAAGCCTATGTAAAGGACGAGTGTTATTTGACACAGCTAACTGTATTGCAACTTCCAAAGCCGTATATGAAGACTCTAAAACAATATGTTGTTATGATAACTGATTTGCATTTGATAAATTCTTTCTAATACCATAAAATAGGCACTAAATTGGGTATTATTTCGGTACCGGTCAACCGATTTGGTCCAAAATCAATAGGCTTCTTCCCATGGATGTTATAAATGTGTAGGCCTACACCAAGTTTTATGAAAATCCGATAAAGCGTATTTGAGTTATCGCACGTACAGACACACGGACGGACAGACGGACAGACACTTTCCGGCCCCGCACATAATCTCATAAAGTACCATACTGGCACTTAATAAGCACCTTTATTGTAGGATTTTCGTAGTCAGTTGTCTCAAACCAACACAAATTGTCAACACCCAAGAATATTGTTCATAAGACAGGTCTTACAGCGGAACAAATGACTCGCTTATAACCCGTAGACGTAAGGTAGGTCAAATTTGGTCCAGATATCAAAATCGATATTCTTATTGTTATTTTTTTTTATCTCTCATAAGTGATAAATGACATATTGAAAATGAAACATTTTACGAATAAAATGAACACGGCAAAACACAGGACGTATTAATAATCCTTAACTATAGAGTACTTCCAAGTAAAGTTGTAATAAGATAAGGATTTCATGCCCGTCTGAATTGATTTTAGGAAATAATTTAACGGTATCATGACACACTGAACCTAAGATCGTCAATATCATTTATTTTTAGATGCGTAAAATAAGTAAAATTGGGCAAAGAGATGACTTCATTTTATTAGAACTTGAGTTTTAAAGGCTCGCCTTACTCATAATAAAAATAGGTCAAATCGCACCTGGACTAACTATCGTAGAAAGAATAGTCTAGACTAAGTATTATCAGCAGGATTAATTATTCTCTCTATAACATGGGCACAATACCTTGTTTGTTGAGCTAGACGCCTTCCTGCCTTTACTTCATTCTCTTTATTAAACCAGACGCCCTGAACCCAAGATACAGACATTTCCGATACCTAATAGAAATTAGATTCTGGCAGCACCGGTACAAAAACCCCGCACAAACTTCATTATCCTTGATAAAACAGTAATGAAGCTGGAATGAGTGAGTGTTCCTTAGGAAATAGTTGTAAATTCCATTAAGGAGGGTTGTAATAGTTAATAGGATATGAATATTAACGAAGACGTTAACTCATTGAGACAAGAAGGTGATATCGGAAAATGATTAGGAAGTGGAATTACCGCCACACAACTTAAAACACGAAACACAAAAAGCTAGAATCGATTAGAAGCACACGATCCATGAAATAGTTATTACAGTACTAAGTTTGCCGTCTCTACATTGCAGGGTGATTAAAAAAAAAAAAAAAAAAAAATTCGCCTTATTCAGTCACTGGATTAAAAATCTAATGTGAAAAACTCTCGCAACTTTTTCTATCCTAATACATCTTGAGATATTGTTTCTCCTTTCGTTTAGTAGCATATAATAGTAGCAATCGCCTAGCAAGATTGTGAATTCCCCAGCATCCTTGGTATAGATGAAACCATGAAACATCCTTGGTATTGAGACTAATAATGGAAATAAAAAACACATGACCGCAGGTATATATATAGTCAAATCCTTCCTCACTCATTAGCAAGAAGAGTCAAAGCTCTCTTTATTCAGTAACATTATTCAATATTGAATAAAATTATTGATTTTATAAACGTAGGGAGGTCTGGCAGGGGTGCACTCAGCCTCGTGATTCAAATTGAGGAGCTACTTGATAGAGAAGTAGCGGCTCCGGTCATGCTGACCACATGCCCCCAATCCTACCATCTGTTTGTGGTAGATGACGCAGCAGTCGTGTGGTAGGCCAAGTCCCTCCAGGGATGTAGTGCCATGGAGACTATTTTTATACACGATCTAGCAATAATTGACTGAGCGAAACGAGGTCCTGTATTAACACGACCGTTCGGTGTTTGTTTGTAAAGAAGTTACATGCATGGTGAGTTTCTTCCAAATCGAACAATGTTTGCCCATTTAGGCGTATATTCATTATCCCTCTTCCATCTATGTTGAAAATTTCAGATGTCTGCGTGCCTTGACATTATAAACAAATGAATCGACCAGGGTGGGCTTACAAAATTCAAGCGATCGCGATGCTTTTATTTCCATTGTATGTTGAAAATAGGCAAAGCCTCTTGCAATTGATTTGGCAATTGTAATGTAAATTACTGAAAACCGATGCTTTGAAAGCGCAAACATGCACGTTTTGTGCCCATTTTTTACTAAAAAATCCGGCTCAGAGGTGCATTAGTCCACCCTTCAGTCAATCTATGTTTAAAATTTCAGATCTCTGCGTTCAGTAGATTTCGCTGGCAGACAGACAAACACTTCCTCTTATTATATAGATTCTCTTTCAAAATGATTGCCGTTATAATGATTAAGTTTCATCATGCAGTCAAGACCAAACGCGCTGTGTGATTTTTGGCATGAATGTCATTAAAAAGGCGCATTTGTAAGGATTTTTACTTTTGATTCCGATTCAAGACGGTGGCCCTTGTAACTTATGAAGGGAAGATCACAAGTCCGGTACTTTGTTTTACTTTTGAACGCGAGGTCTACTATTCACAAAACATTACTAGTAATAAATATAATAAGACACAATAGAATAGCGTTTAAGTTAAAAAATAAAACAATGCATATAATCTCCATAATGTTATGGCCTATCATCCGCCTGCTGCGTCATTTACTTCCACCTTCGAACTTCATTGGAAGCTGGCAGGATTGGAGGCATGTGGTCGGCGAACCGAATCCCGAGGACGTTAATAAATGGTAACCACAGCGAACCCTAAACTGCTTTATTCAAGATGTTCCTTCTTTATAAGAGGTTGAGTTCTCATACCATATCCCTCTAATTCCGAAAAATCTCGGTCAGTATCGAAGATAAAACCAATGCCTCTAGATACTTAGTATCACTTAGGCTAACCATAATTCTTATAGAAAAACGGTATTCCTGCCTTGGAAAACATACAAGGTAAACTAGGCAATGATTCTGAAGTGCAAGAGATTTCGTAGAATACTCAAGTACATTTACGTTGAAAATAAGCCCTGGAGTAGTGCATGAGTAATATGATATCGGAACGGTTCAAGTAGTTCTCCACTTTCAGTCCATTCTCATTAAAAGGCTCATTCAAATTTTATTTCCCCATTAAATCCTAAAATGCGCTTTTGAAAAGGGATTTTATGATCATTGTAAAGGCTTCGGAATGGCAGATGCTGGTTCCAGGAACGAGCAAAACAGAACAGTGACGCTAAATGAAAACTGTATGATGTGTGCGCTTCGCTTCTATCACCAATAATACCCTCTTCATATTAACAAGTGATAGAATGGAAATGCGTTTTCATGGCCATGTTCATGCCAGGCTGTTAAATTTCTTATTATTTAATTATGTATTTATTTATAAGGCAGAATTAATTGTCAACAAAAATCAGGAAATGCCTGATTTTATGCAGTTCAGAAACTTTTATCCGACCGCCTGCGTGGTCTCGTGGTAGGACCGGGTTCCATCCCCGTTACCTCCTAGGATTTTTCTGAGGTAAGCAGATCTGGAACGGGGTGCACTCAGCACCAAACTGATACAAACTGAGGAGCTACTTGTTTCAGAAGTAGCGGTTCCAGTCACGGAAGCCATCATTAACGGCAGTGGGTGTCGGCATGCCCCCAAATCCTGCCATATGCCTATGGTAGATGACGCAGCGGTCTTGTGGTAAGCCTAATCCTTCCAGGGATGTAGCGCCAAGGAGTCCAGATAACTAAAAATAAAAATTTATAAGACAATTATCCTGCCGGTTGTAGCTTTACTGTATGGATGTGAGACATGATCCCTAACTCTTCGGGAAGAACAAATTCTGAGTGTGTTCGAAAACATGGTGCTTAAGAAAATATTCGGACCTAAGAGAGATGAAAAGGGCGCTATATAAAACTGCATAATGACACGAGCTTCATAACCTGTACTCTTCACCAAATATAATAAGGATAATTAAACCACGGAGGATGAAATGGGCTGGACATGTTCCGCGCATGGGGGAGGAAGACATATCTAAAAAATACTGACTGGGAGACCCGAAGGGAAGAGACCACTTGGAAGACCTAGACATAGATGGGAGGACAATATTAGAATGGATTTAAAGGGAAGTATGATTTGCGAAGAATGGTTGGGTGGATTTAGCACAGTCTGGGGTTGTTTGGCGGGCTCATGTAAGCATGATATTGGTGTTAAAGGTTCCTAAAATAGATAATTTACGATTAGCTTGCTTAGAAATTGACAACTGTATTGCTTTTGAGTAATTAGGCCTAATTAAGGTTATTCTTTATTCCATTCCTCTTCTGAGAGATACTTTTCATTGTGATATAACAAATGTCATTGGCATTCCCCATTTCATTAATAAAATTTCAAGCCGAATAAAACTTATGAGAGATTTTGTAAATTTTGAGGGAAATACTTTTTCATGTATCATACCACTGGATGATAAGATGTTATACGGATTGTATAGGCCTAATATCGTAACAGGCTAAAATTTCGATAATACTTAAACCAATTCGTATTAGGCGTATAATTGACACAGTCTTTGAAGACAGCCTTCTCTAACTGTTTGAACCACCAGATCCTCGATCAATCCATCACGGTGTCTCGGTGTTTCCTCTAGAGAGGCAACTACCTCAAACGTCAGGATGTGAATAATATATTAAGGCAGTTCACGCCAGAACTATCTATAATTCAAAATCATTAAGTGCGTTGTGCGAGTAAAAAACCACTCAGGGCAGATCTACAGACAAAACAACAAGAAATCTATTTACTTAGCTGCAATGAAGTCCTTCAGGTATTCACTGACAACTACTTTCAAAGAAGTCTGAGAAAAAATTGTAAAAACATGAGGGAAGCCTTTGTTCAAGATTAAGATAATTAAGCCGAGAACTAACGCTTTCATTTATTTCTTTAAATTAAATACTTCGTGCCTATCTGAAAGACTGTGCCCCACATTTATGTAAGTTATACCTTCTTAGAGCTTCAACGATCGCAATTTAATCATTAACTGATTGGCAAGTTTACATCGTATAGCGAATATGGGGCTGGTTTACTTAAAGGTAGTCCTGCTGAATTTTCCTAAGTATTTTCCTAAGTATTTTTCAATTAAAAAACTTTATAGATTACGGATATTTCGTACAGAACTATATGTTCCGCCCATATTGGTGTGGGTAATTTAATAATTAATGTAATAAGTAATGAGCAATATTATAGCCAAAACCGGACATTGCGAAATTTTCCTCTTCGCTTCGTACGCTCTTTCAATTTGAGTCGGGATATCTTTTCATTTCGAATTTACTAAATCTATTCTCCTGCTTCAAGTTTATATTACGCCGTTATATAATTATATAAGACTCCATATTTATCACTACAATCACCAGTCATTACATACCGTATTTTACGGACCATAAGACGCACTTTTTTTTACCTTGAAAACAGAGCCTTAAAAGCTGGGTGCGTCTAATGGACCGAAGTACACTAAAAAATTGTAAATATTGCCGGAAAGCCCTTGGATATAAACAAGGTGTTATAAACGATAAGATAATTACAAATTTTAGCAGAGACTGTACATCAGTGCATTGTCACAATTGTAAAAGGAGAGTAGCTGGAAGCCAGGTAGGCTAAACAATGCTAAAAGAAAGGAATGTTGAGTTCTTATATACAAAAGGAGTTATCATCGCTGGGTGGTTTAAATGAAAGCAATGACCTATAAACAGCCTTGTTTCGTTACACTTATCGTATGCTGAATTGAGAGTCAGAGGGTGTAAAAGTATTTTCAGTCTTCATGAGAAATCAGTTCAGTTGTTAAAATTTACGCGATGCCACCTGTACAGAAAATATTTCCGTACAATGCAGGTTTTAAGTTAGAAGTGATTTACACTGATTCCATTGCACAACGTTATAATTTGTTTATGTCATGAAGTACATTATTCCCTTTAAAACGTTTCGTTTAGAATCACATTAAATTTCATTTCCTTTAAATTTCCATCCTAAAATTAAGGTGCGTCTCATGGTCCGTAAAACACTGTAATTAATCTGTGTTGTACACCTATGAAGCATCAGAAAACACACACCTGTGAGTAAAATTACCAGTCGGTTCATGATTAAGCTTTTTATTTTTTCCTAAGTCCTCCCGAATTAGAAGGGTCGATCATTCATCACTACGTACATAGAAGGAGTGAAGAAAATGTAAAACCAATGGTTTAAGAAATCCTATTCAAGGCCTGCGGAAAGCAGTCTAAACCTGTAAGCGATTCGTCATTTGTGGTGGTTAAGACGAAAACGTCTTCGAAGAAGATGTTGGTGACAAGAGGATGATTATGACGATGTGATGGAGATGGGATCTAAGTTAAGTCCGACTGAGCTGAGTCACGATATGCTGATATCCCGTGCTACTACGAGATCCTGTCAAGTTCAATATCTGAATTACGACGTTCATAAATTACAATTTGTTCTTGGAGTAGAAGCTATTATGTGATATGGAGTGAAAAAACTTGCTTTGAGTCTTTATGTCAAATGGTAGAAAAGTCTTCTGAAGTTTTCTTATTGGCTTTCAAAACTGTCACAAATAAACATAATCCGTTATAAAGAGAAAAATACTTAATGGAATCTGAAAATCCTCTGCGATGTCACAGCAGATTCTAAAGCTGTCACTTTCGTTATTTATTTATTGTGTAACTGAAAACTATAAATCCAAGATTCGCTTACTTTCTCTCACTCCCTTCCTCTCTCTTTCTCTCTCTCTGTTACACACACAATCCTCTAACCTCCCATACCCACACTAACCCACGAACACACCCTCTGCGTTTCCACTGGGCTTTAAGCTGCGAAGAAATAATTCTATAAGACATTTCAGCTGTCTATTCCTGACTTCTCAATCGTTATATATCCCATATCTCTTTTCACATTTCTATAACAGAGTAGTTATATAATAAAAGAAATTGCATTCTTCATCCGTAAATAGATTAAGCGACTGAGTCTTTCATTTAGGATCACTATACTTTCTAAGATGGGATATTACAATGTAATGTCAAATAACTTATAAAGAAAGTTGTTCATGAATTTTTTTATAGCACTAGGAATAAAGACACGGGAGGACGATGGCGTTGAGCGTTTAGCAGAAGCTACTAGAATGTGTAATAATCAGGGCTAGGAATTGCATTATGTTTTAATAATAAAAGATGGTACCGGCACATACGTGTGAACAAAATTTGGGGGAAATAAGAACTAAACATGTGCAAAATTACCCAAAACTATGCAAGAAAGACTTCTTTATAGCGAATTCTTCATTTGCCAGTGATTTCAAATAGAATACTATTAATGCGTTATTACTTAAAAATAACAAGCCACAAAACAGACACATAATGAACTACAGTCCTTTGAAAATTAATAACCTGTCAACATGTTAACGCTTCATAATTATACAACACCCCTCTTTCATCAGTATTTATGACTAAATAGTTCTGACAAGTCAGATGTGTTTATTGCAAATCTAAACGCAGTAATAATAACAATAGCGGCCAGATGACAAACCATGTGGAGATTTCTTACACTATGAACTGCTGTCCAGTAGATCTTCACAATTTTAAAAAATAGTAACAAATAGAGCAGGCCACGTACTGTGGCAAAATATGTGAAAACAACCTTCATATTTCTTACAAGAACACGTATTCGAAGTCAGAGATTAAATACTTAAGGACCAACGAAGACATAATTTATGTAGGCTATTTTCAATAAATTTTAGAATAAAGAAATGTAAATTATAAACTGAAATAAATCTGCTGAAATATGTGAAATTAAGTATTTAAATTAAGTAACGATGACGGGCTTCCAGTCCGGAGAATGGATTTTGTAATTTCTTCGAAAAGATGGCTGCAAAGTAAGTATTACTAAATCCATTCACCCGACTGGGAGCCAAAGAGATTATCATCCATTATCAATGTCGGAAAATCTTAAGTCACAGAAAAAAGTTATTCAAAGTAGGTATGTGGAAATATATAGACAGTAAAACTGTATTACATTATTGCGAACATTATGATTAAGTTAGCTGCTATGAAAATTCGATAGTAAATAATCAAGCTTAAAGTGCGTGTTTACATATAAATCCTAGCCCTTAGAATGTTCACCAAATAAAGGGGTATCCACGTTCCTTATAGTACAGTGAAAGGGTGAAATAGGAGGTTACTTAATCACAGCTATCTAGGCAAGTGGGGTCTCGTTTTCTACGTACTTGCATCGTAAAAAATACATAGGAATCGATATCCCACTTGCCTAGATAGCTGTATTTAAATAATCCCCCATTTCACCCCATAGTAAAAATAGAGGGAAGGGTACAGTAGAAAATCAGATACTTTTAAGGTATTATTTAGTATGACTTAAGGCCCTTTATGAAAAAAAACCTTGACCTAAAACTATTCCGAAGAAACACTTCTTTTTTCCTAAAGTTACTGGACTATTAGGAGTATTTCCTTCTGGGCTGAAAAAAAAAAGCATTTATAGCTTTCCTTTATAGAAATTACTTCTTTTTTGTGTCATAACAGATGATTTTTAGCTTCTTTGGAAGTCGGCGATCTTTTTGCTTGACAGTTATTTACAGCTGCACTGAGAGGTTTCAAGTGCTGTAATCCGATTAGAAGGGTATACTGTATAACAAGTAATATAAAACGTGTTAATGACATCTCTCATCGTTACTGCTTGCTGCTAACCAGTGTCTGCTGTTTTATATTTGATCACTTCCCCTTACTTCTGCACCAACCATCTGTGTGAACATATTCAAAGGAAGATGTTGGAATCTGCTTATCTTTATACGTTACACTTTAAAACATAAGGTAATAGAAATACTATATACCATATAGACCATGGGCTACCAATATGAAACCCTCCCCCCCCCGTGGGAATTTCCGACACATATATTTTTTTGTTGGTATTGTCATCTAGTTTAAGATTTTAGTTGTTTGCCTCTTATCAATTACAGCATTTAGCCGGAAACCCCGGAAAACCCCGGAAATTCGCAGAAAATGAATTTGTTTTAATTTTTCATTGTTCTTTGCTCCTAATATTCCCAGGGAATTTCTGACTCATACATTTTTGTTGGTATTGGCATCTAGTTTATTGTTCCAGTTGTTTGCCCCTTACAAATTACAACATATCCCCGGAAAACCCGGAAAACCACGTATATACGGAGAAAATTACTATGTTTTATTTTTTAAATCTTTGTTCTTTGCACCTAATATTCAAAGGGAATTTCTGACTTACATGTTTTTTTGTTGGCATTACCATCTAGATTAAGGTTTCCGTTGTTTGCCCCTTATCAATTACAGTATATCCCCGGAAAACACCGAAAACCACGGAAATCCGGAGAAAGGGACTTCGTTTTATTTTTTAAAAATCTTAGTTCTTTGCTCCTAGTATTCAAAGGGAATTGGTGAACCATATGTTTTTGTGTTGGTATTCCCATATAGATTAAGGTTCCAGTTGTTTGCCCTTACCAATTACAGCATATCCCCGGAAACCCCGGAAAACCACGTATATACGGAGAAAATTACTATGTATTATTTTTTAAATCTTTGTTCTTTGCTCCTAATATTCAAAGGGAATTTCTGAATCGTATGTTTTTTTGTTGGTATTGCCATCTAGATTAAGGTTTCAGTTGTTTGCCCCCTTATGAATTATAGCATATCTCCAGAAAATTCCGAAAACCACGGAACCCGGAGGAATTAACTTTTTAAAAATTTCTTTAAAATCTTTGTTCTTTGCTCCTAATATTCCCAGGGAATTTCTGACTCATATGTTTTTTTGTTGGTATTGCCATCTAGTTTAAGGTTTAAGTTGTTTTCCCCTTATCAATTACAGCATATCCACGTAAACCCTGAAAACCACGAAAATCCGCAGAAAATGAGATTGTTTTAATTTTTTAAAAATACTTGCTCTTTCATACTAATATTCCCAGGGAATTTCTGAATCACATAATTTTTGTTGCTATTGCCATACAGTTTAAGGTTTCAGTTGTTTTCCCCTTACCAATTACAGCATGACAAAGAATACTGGAAAAAATCCTGATGCTGAAGGGATGAAGGCGATTGAAAACCTAGCAGAACACACTTCATATTCTAATTTGACATCTGTGAATGATAATTAATTTATCTTACCAAACCTTCCACAGTCACTACCAAACTTTCTTGACTGAAGTTAGAGAAGGGACATTCGGTTAAACAGCACAATTTTGGAATGGTAATATGGACAAAGTGTAATTGATTTTGAGATTTCAGCGAGCAACTAAAGAAAACAACTTTGACTTACACTTGGCATGTTTAGAAGATATGATCCCCCTTTTCTTTGCATGTGACCATCACAATTATGGCACATATCTCGTAGTCCATATACTCACCCTTTTGAACCTGCAAGGGACACACTTGAAGCAGAAGAATTACTTCGCAATAACGGTTTCAGTGACCGTAGATCACAAGTTCCGAGTTCTAGAAATTCTGTGGATTTCCTTGGTTTTCCGGGTTTTACGGGGATATGTTGTAATTTATAATGGGCAAACAGCTGAAACCTTAATCTAGATTACAATGCCAACAAAAAAATAAATATATGTAAGTCAGAAGTTCCCTGGGAATATTAGGATCAAAGAACAAAGGTTTTTAAAAAATTAAAACGAACTCATTTTCTTCGGATTTTTTAGGTTTCCGGAGTTTTCCGGGGACATGCTGTAATTGATAAGGGGAAAACAACTTAAACCTTAATCTGCATGGCAATACCAACACAAAACCATATGAGTCACCAATTCCCTTTGAATACTAGGAGCAAAGAACTAAGATTTAAAAAATTAAAACGAAGTCATTTTCTCCGAGCTTCCGTGGTTTTCGGAGTTTTCTGGGGATTTGCTGTAATTGATAAGGGGCAAACAACTGAAACCTTAATCTACATGGCAATACCAACACAAAACCATATTAGTCACTAAATCCCTTTGAATACTAGGAGCAAAG